>OY740766.1:43709499-44347282 GCA_963513935.1 Aphrophora alni | reverse complement strand
TTATTTCATTCTACTCAACAAGGAATTGAGAATTTCATTTCATCTTTACTTATCATAAGCTATAAAAACTGGGGTCTTGCGTCCTAGACCACTGAGAATGAGGATACTCTATGGCCGCCTTCAGAACCTTCATTGCGTTGGGTACACTATAATTCTTAGTGTACAATTTTCTGGTTGCCTTTACCAGTGTACGACCAGTGAATAATATCTTGAACGTTATTCTGTCGTCCTCGCCGTCGAAAATAATGTGTAAAACACGTTCCGTATTTTTGTTATACAGTATTTCGGTGATTTCATTGGCTTTGAACCATGGAGAAACGTTAACGTTCAAGAAATATATATATATATATATATATATATATATATATATATATATATATATATATATATATAGGTACCGCTTCGCTGGGTAAAGCGGTCAGGTCGATGGAAAGATGCTCGTTATAGCGGTCATACACAATTAAAGCGGTCAGGAGCCCAGCCAACGCGATCAGACCGTACTTATGTGATATATTTTACAAAAATTCATTACTAATTGTGCTGCACTCTATGCAAGGACTGAACAGACAGTGGTCCACTGATCCTTCTTGTTTGTATCTGCGTATTGATTAACATTTTGTCTTATGTTAGATACAGTAAGTATAGTTTAAACTTTTCTCTAATTAACATTAATTATTTTTAGGCTATGTATAAAGTATTTTAAAATTTACCATTATTCCTTAATTAGTTGATTTTACGTTATGTATAAGGATTGCTTTGGCTTTTTAGTTTATAGCAAAAATGTAGAATATACTAACTTAACCTAACTTCAAGAAAGCAACGTTAGATTATTATTGAAGATTACTTGCTATGTACTAATGTTTTTCACTATTAATATTAGAAAAAATTAAAGTTTTCAAGTAGTAACTAATTACAAAGACCAAGACCGGAATAATAGGTCCTGCATCTAGGCTTGTAATGTAGGTAACTTGTGTCTGCTATGACTACATTAATGACTGCCATAGGGTGAAATCCTAGATGTTCTTTTAAAAAGGCCACCTAATTATCAATTCTAGAATAGTTTACAACACTAGAAATTTAATGCACTCCTAACTAAATAAGCCTAGCTTGGTATAATACTTAGTAGGTATTGGTAAAACCTAACTTATTATAAATATAATTAAAAGTAGGCCCCTAACCAAATTTAAACATTTAGGATCACATCAAAAATCTGTTTGGGATCTGAAGTTCAAGTTATTAAATATAGATAAATAGTGTTAAAAGCTGCACCTAAATGACTCATACATACCTCAAAATCCTGTTGAAATAATTTGGTTTGACATTTCTAATGTTAAATACAACAGAAACATTTTAAATTTAGTAAATATGCATTGTAATATACGTGTTGAATATTTGCTTCTATTTCGTTAAATCATTAAATATGTAGCTTACTAAGATGTGAATTGTATTTATGAAGTATGATTGAATTTATTTATATAATTGAATTTATTAAATACCTATGTAGGTCTATTTAATGATTCCACAAAATAGAAGGTTTTATAAAGTATAATGTGTTGCCTTGGACTGTTTAATATATAATATAGTTAATTACCTTAGAGGTTGTCCTCAGTCCGTATAATAGTTATTGCTACAGCGCTGTTTCGCCGAACACTGTCGGCTTCGTCAGGCCCGCACTAACACATAAACACGTAACACAACACAACACTAACACATAAAATCGGAGTATGACTTGTCGTACATAAATAATAAAATTGTTTGTGGCCACATTATAGGTCTTACTTGTCCAGCTGTACTTCAAATGAGTACCATACCTGCAGCTGGACAAGTAAGACCTATAATGTGGCCACAAACAATTTTATTATTTATGTAGGACGAGTCATACTCCGATTTTATGTGTTAGTGTTGTGTTGTGTTATGTGTTTATGTGTTAGTGCGGGCCTGACGAAGCCGACAGTGTTCGGCGAAACAGCGCTGTAGCAATAACTATTATAAGGACTGAGGACAACCTCTAAGGTAATTAACTATATAAGCAAATAACAAAATAGAATTTAATTAATAATAACAAAATAATTAATTTAAATAATATAATTAACAAAATAGAAGCAAATATTCAACATGTATACTACATTGCATATTTACCGTAAATTTCGAAAAAAACAAATTACCATGTATTTTAGTTGTAGCCAGACCTTTATATTCCATTGTATGTATCAACTTTCAATACTGAATTATAAGGGATATTAATCTTACCTAATTCTATATGACCTGTTAAACATATATTTTAGTAAAGTTCAAAGAAATTAGGTACTGAAAAGGCATTAAGGATTACATCTTGTCTAATTTAAGGTTTCAATATCAAATTACGAATATCTCCAGATGAGCAAATAAAGTTACATTATTCAATATGTATTATAGCCTATCATCATCAACAGTAATATATCATGTTGTGAAACTACATACTGTTCAACACAATTTTAACTCAGGTCTACTTGTAAAAATGAGAAGATTTTGCCTCTGGATACTTGATGTATCACTTGTTATTTGTATATAACAATAAGGTTTTATATAGAATAGCAAGACTACTTTTTAGTTTACTAGATAGGCCTACCTTAGGCCCACTTGTTAAGAATTATTTATTTATTTTTTTTTTTTTGGTAATTATACAGTTGACTGTCACAAGCTTTTTACTAGCTAAATGTAGACAATTTGATATAAAACTCTTTCTGTTTTAATTATAAAATCTTCCTGTAGTGTGATTTACACTTTTGAATGGTCAAAATGAATTATTATTGTTAAAAACAAGTTATTTAAGAAGATAGTTTGCACCATATTCAGGTTACAAAGAGAGTGATTAGTTAATTTTATATCGAAAACACTCCCTAAGAAAATGCCACAAGTTAATATTACTACGCCTCTATCGAATCATGATCTGTAGTTCCTTTACTAGGTCCTTAAGGTAATTATATATACATATATCTTTAACCTAGTGTCTTTACTAGGTCTGTAAGGTTGATTCACGAATTATTATAGATTGTAACAACTACAGACAATATAATCTGAAAATGCCAGAAAACTTACTTCTTAAATAGATTGTTTTTGACATAAATAATGAATTTCGACAATTCAAAAGTAGGCTATAAATAGCACTGAAGTAAGATGTTATTTATTCAACAGAAGATGTTTTATATCAAATTGTCAACATTTAGCTAGTAAAAAGCTTGTGGCAATCTTTTGCATAATTACCATTTTTTAATGCAAGTTTCACTTTTTCACTGAAAATTTACAATTTCAAAACTACAAACTCCACATATTTGTAGGTTATGATTTATTCACATTTGCTATGTTACGAAATCAATTGTAATGTTTATATCTGTTTTCACGGGTCACGTGAAATGCTGTTATTCCTCCAACTACTTTATTAATGTAATTATTATTAGTAGTATTAAAATTTACAATTTCAAATGTTCAAAATGCACAATTTCGTAGGCTATGAATTTTTCACATTCAAGTCTCTTTATGTTATGAAGTCAAGTGCAATGTTTAGGCTATATCTATGGTCACATGTCAGGTGACATGAAATTCTGTCATTCCACCAACAACAGCATATTATTTATAGAATTATTATTCCATTTTGCTACATTTCAATATTAGGATGTAATTACATTTTATGTACGTCAGAACATCATAAATCAACCCAATCTATGACAGGTTTGGCCAGGTTTTATCTACGATGAACTGGATATACTATTCTCCATCCTATATGTACATAACCTACAAATACGTGGATTTCGTAGTTTTGAAATTGTAAATTTTCTCTAAACAATTCATACCAGCATTTACAAAAGTATTTATTCTTAAGAAATAATTTATGTTGTAAAGGAATAACAAAAAAGAAGAGAACCTTAGCAGTCTTGCTATTCTATATAAATACCACTAATAATTTAATCTAAATAAATTGCAATAATAAATGATCATTGTATTGCAAATGGGTAGAGGTTTTTCCCCCTTTTATATATTACACATACCCTATAATATTGTTATATTTTCCGATTTCAGTTATAGAATCATTAGAATGAAGTATTGTTGTATATAATCTAACCTATTGGTGTTGATTATTGTTATCACTAATAAGTTAACATAGACAGTAATATACATTTATGTTTACCAAAAACTCAACTAATAAGTTAGGTTAGTTCAGATGTTATATATACAAATAGATTCATTATATAACAACCGTTCATTAGATTAGTAAATATTTGTTATAATTAAATTGACTATCAGATTTTTCCAATAAACTGATGGAATTAGAGGATAAACACATTTTTCAAACTAATTTGGCCAGTCTTGGTTTCTTCTAAAATTGTTGATGTAATTTTATAGTCATTTGATGCATACCTAAACACACTAGAGCTGTAGCCTACAATACAAAACGACAACATTAAAATAGAAGAAACACAACATAAATCCCATATCCTGTTTGATTACATTAAAAAAAACACACACCACCTTTAAAGCGAATGCTTTCTATAACTACACCCTTTTTCCACGAACTAAGATGTAGCTGAAAACTTACTGCAGTAGTGAGTAACATAACCTAACTTACTTAAAGTAACATAACATAACCTAACTAATTTGAAGTTCGTGCACGTCAGTAATTTGAAATATATAGGCCTAAATAAAAGATATAGCATGTTACATATGACTTTTATTTTTTTGTTTGTTTTAAAGCTGCTCCTAAAGTTATCTAAGTTACTGTTAAGCTAATTTTTTTTTTTTGTTTTTAAGGATTAGAAAAATGTTTGGAAGAAGTAATTCAAGAAGTAACCGAATTTTGAAATTATGCCAGAGGAACGGAGATGGAAAAGGTTAGTTACGCAGATTATACTCTGTCTAGTATATTTCATTTTAGGGATAGAAATTTAAAGTTGTTTAAATTATTTTATTGTCTGCGATATTGAACAAAATCTATCTGTTTAAGCACTTTTTTCTTTTTAAGGAGTTTTCATTAAATCATTTTTAGAGAGCTACCTATATATTAAAACTTAGTAAAAAGTTGAAAATATATTTAATCATTACGCCTATTATTAATTAAAGTCAGGTTGTATTGGTCTTTATTTTTCTATGTAATTGCTAGTAATGGTAGAAAAGTAAGCTGATTATTCCCACAAAGTTGAGATTTGGTAAGTACCTGACTTAAATAGACTTTAAATAGTTTTTACAAATGTCCGACTTGTTTTAACACCATTAAAAAAATTTTAGTTAGCCTACTGGTAACACCTACTCATTCTAATTAGATGTAAGAAAATAAAAATAATAAAACTTTTTAAGGAATAATTACTAAAGGTTTTAAAAATAAATGTTAGCCTACCTAATAATTAACTTATCTATTCAGAAATCATCGGACTTTGGGATACAGTAACTGGTATATAAGTTCAGTCTTATAGTACAGTTATAAAAGCATCAAAAAAATGTGTAATTCGAGGAGTACAGATAAAGTGAAAGTGCCATAATAAATAAACAAAAATAATGTTATTAAGTAATGTTAAATAATACAAATAAAGAGTTAAACAAGGTTGAGCATAAAAGTTTTATATTGTAGAACCTATGTTAATAAACAAAAAACAAAAAAATAGCCCATTTGTATTAACAAAAGATCTTAGTTTTGATTGTCAAATAATTTACATTTTTTTTCACAGTTTATAGGAAGCATTTTTTTTTTCACAGAAACAAGCAAAGGTTAAAATATTTTTTTGCAAATTTATAAAGTTATTAAATTTGAGTAGGCTACTTAAAACTATTCATAGCTACGCTTTTTTTGCATTTTTAGATTCTGTGATATGTGTACTTTCATAATATAAACAAAATTATCTTAATTGTAGTCACCTTTTAAAAACACAATTTTAAATGTGGAGGATTTTATAATAAAATCATTTAATAGTAGAAACTTTATACCTGTATAACCATATTATTTGTTAAACATTATTTTCATAAGAAAAAACATATCCCATAAGTCTTTGGGATAATAAAGCCTCTACTTTAGTTTTAATTATTAATAATCATTGTAATAATTTGCAATTTTTTTTATATTTCAGATGTAGCTAAAACCGTGGAAAGAATTCAAGAAACCCCAACACAAAGCAGGAAACGAAAACCATTGGGGCTTTTAAATAATATAGGGAGTTCTACTGTAAATTATTTGAATTTATATGATGAAGGAAATTGGGAAGTCCTTGACAGGTTACTCACACACTACATACCAAAAAGAATAAAGTTGAGTAAAAATGTAAGTAACCTAAAAGAAACAAACAAATAGGTTTATATTAAGTTTAGATTTCAATACTAAAGTTTAAAAAAGTTGTTATTCATTTATTTCCATGGCAATCGTAATTAGTAATTTTTATACAAAATTACAAGGTAAAGCAAGTAACAGAATTCAAGAGAGTTCTTGAGTAATGATTTAAAAAAATCGGGCTCTACTCTAAATCAAAGTCTTGGAGTTCAATTTATTCATCCATTTCCTTCCAACAGCAATAATGATGGCATTTTTAAATTGCGAGATGATATTATAAATAATGATTGTATTGGTAGATCATAAAATATAAGATAGTGTTTTTGGAAATGTTGTGTTATTTTTGGTTCAAATACGCCTTCCATCAGTTTTATTTTCACTTTGAAATGCTCGCATAATAAATCTCTCCAACTTAAGTTGGAGTGTTAACCCGTAACTGCCACACATAAAAAAAATTGCACTCAAGCCACACATGGGTCCAGAGGACCCATATAAGTTTTTTTATGTATTTACTACGGAATGAATAACATAAAAATATTATAACTTATTATTTAAAACTTGGCTTTTATTTCGAACATGTTACATACTATATTAGAAATTTCTGGTATTAATAAAAAATACAAAAATTATAATTCTTATAAAATTAACGTAAAATAAATCAAATTCCTCTTTTTTAATGTTAAAAACTAACAAACATGAATTATTTCTTAAAAACATAGTATTTTGCTGTTGAAATACCACTAAATGTAAAAACAAATTCAGAAGGCATATTTATTATCAGATAAAAAAAATACAAGTAATATATAAGTAAGTAAGTAAGTTACACAAAAGACACACATGGGTGCAGAGGACCCGAATATTATTGTTTACAATATTTACTTCTATGTGGAAAGACACAAAGAACAAACAACACTGGCATTTCAATTTCAACTGATGGTTGGAAGCATACATCAACTAGCAGTTAGTATTGCCAACCCATTCGGAGGATATAAATAAAACAAAAAGTCCCTGGGTCCCCTGGACCCATGTGTGGCAGTTACGGGTTAAGTTGGTTAATCAATACAATTTGAGTTACTCATTTTAAATAAAAATATTAGCATATAAGAATTAATTAATTTTTTTTGGTTCACAGGACAATTCTACAGACCAAAAAGCTTCTAGATCTCTAGCAAACCGCCAAGTCATGATCTCTCAAATCTCCAACGAAAATGTATCCACTGCTTGTAAAGATACATCATCTTCTCCATGCTTAGAAACTACCAGCCAAAATGATTTAACATATCAAAATATAACTACCACCCATTGTCAAAACGAATCCACTTTCAGCCAAGATGCTTCACCCCTTCAAAACCAACCTACTACTAACCAAGACTCTTCAATCTTTGAAGATATATGTACTACTAAAGAAGATGATTCATCATATCAAGATTTATTGACTTCAAGCCAACATACTTCACTTTCTGAAAATCTATCAATCACTTGCAAATACCCATCATCTCCTCAAAATTTAGCATCTATCAGCAAAGGTGCATCAATCTTTGAAGATATATGTACTACTAAAGAAGATGATTCATCATGTCAAGATTTATTGACCACAAGCCAACATACTTCACTTTCTGAAAATCTATCAATCACTTGCAAATACCCATCATCTCCTCAAAATTTAGCAACTATCAGCAAAAGCGCATCAATCTTTGAAGATATATGTACTACTGAAGAAGATGATTCATCATGTCAAGATTTATTGACCACACGCCAACATACTTCACTTTCTGAAAATCCACCAATAACTTGCAAATACCCATCATCTCCTCAAAATTTAGCAACTATCAACAAAGGCGCATCAATCTTTGAAGATATATCTACTACTAAAGAATATGATTCATCATGTCAAGATTTATTGACCACAAGCCAACATACTTCACTTTCTGAAAATCTATCAATCACTTGCAAATACCCATCATCTCCTCAAAATTTAGCATCTATCAGCAAAGGCGCATCAATCTTTGAAGATATATGTACTACTAAAGAAGATGATTCATCATGTCAAGATTTATTGACCACAAGCCAACATACTTCACTTTCTGAAAATCTATCAATCACTTGCAAATACCCATCATCTCCTCAAAATTTAGCAACTATCAGCAAAAGCGCATCAATCTTTGAAGATATATGTACTACTGAAGAAGATGATTCATCGTGTCAAGATTTATTGACCACACGCCAACATACTTCACTTTCTGAAAATCCACCAATAACTTGCAAATACCCATCATCTCCTCAAAATTTAGCAACTATCAACAAAGGCGCATCAATCTTTGAAGATATATCTACTACTAAAGAATATGATTCATCATGTCAAGATTTATTGACCACAAGCCAACATACTTCACTTTCTGAAAATCTATCAATCACTTGCAAATACCCATCATCTCCTCAAAATTTAGCATCTATCAGCAAAGGTGCATCAATCTTTGAAGATATATGTACTACTAAAGAAGATGATTCATCATGTCAAGATTTATTGACCACAAGCCAACATACTTCACTTTCTGAAAATCTATCAATCACTTGCAAATACCCATCATCTCCTCAAAATTTAGCAACTATCAGCAAAAGCGCATCAATCTTTGAAGATATATGTACTACTGAAGAAGATGATTCATCATGTCAAGATTTATTGACCACACGCCAACATACTTCACTTTCTGAAAATCCACCAATAACTTGCAAATACCCATCATCTCCTCAAAATTTAGCATCTATCAGCAAAGGCGCATCAATCTTTGAAGATATATGTACTACTAAAGAAGATGATTCATCATGTCAAGATTTATTGACCACAAGCCAACATACTTCACTTTCTGAAAATCTATCAATCACTTGCAAATACCCATCATCTCCTCAAAATTTAGCAACTATCAGCAAAGGCACATCAATCTTTGAAGATATATGTACTGCTAAAGAATATGATTCATCATGTCAATATTTAACAACTACGAGCCATGATGCTTCACCTCATAATCTACAGAACATCAGACAAAGCCTAGTAGCAAGTCACAATTTATGTATCAGTAATCCAGAGTCTTCATTATCCCAACACTGGTCTACCGGCATTAACAATTCTTCACCTCTTCAAAACCTAATTGATAAAAGCCAAAGCTCTACAACTTGTCAAAAAAAGGCAATTAATGATTGCTTGAATGGAATAGTTGTTATTGAAGTAGCTCCTACGCCAAACATACAAAGACGTAGTCCTTTTGAAACAATGGAACTTACAAGCTCACCAGCTAGCATTATATGCAATCCAGATGTAGTTTACACTAATCCAGATGATAATCTGTGCACTTCACCAAATAGTGAATCTGTAACAATGGTTCGACGTTCTTTATTTAATGATGCAGAGAACAACCACCAGCAAGACACAATTCTAGATGATGAGCCAATGTTGCTAAATAATTTGTCTATTAGTGGGAATCCTGACAATAAAAAGCAAAACTATAATACTACAGTTTTTCAATTTAAAAAGTTGAGGAGGTATGACAGACGTAATTTTTGTTTGTTTTGTAATAGTCTTGTGCTTAATTTCCGCAGACATATAATCAATAATCACAAAAATGAAACAATCATTGCAGAATATATTGCTCTATTTGAACAATGTCCACATGAATCGAAAAGTCGAAGAAAAACTATTATATCAGAATTGGTTCGCAAAGGAAATAATTCATACAACCAAAATTTAATGCAGTTTGAGCCATCAGAAATTGATCCTACCCAATTATTACCAGTGAGAAGGCCACCAATTGATAAGAAAGTAAATGTAACTGATTATGTCACATGCACTCTTTGTCAGGGACTTTTCCTACGTAAGCACTTCTATCAACATGGATCTGAATGCAAAAATAATAATGAAGTCAACTATGATGATCCAGCTGAAACACCTACAGAGAACGAGGTCAATTTAGATGATCAGATTATTAACAGGAGGAAAAATGTGTTTCTCAAACACTATGCTGTTCAGCTTCATCCTGGAACACTTAATGTTTCTGAAAAAATGAAATCAAACATAATACCCATTATCAGAAAGGACAAAATAGGAACTAAAGCTGTAAGCGATTCTTTGCTCCTTGGTGTAGCGTCGGATTTTTACAGTAGTCATCAAGCCTACAAAGACAGGACTCAAGTTACGAGAAAACTAAGAGATGGGGCTAAATTGTTGGAAACATGTCAATCTTTGGACAACAATATTAAAGAATTAAGAGATATTTTTCATCCTTCAAAAATAAACACTGTAATTGAAGCTTGCCAGTCACTTTGCAATTTAAAAGAGAATATGTCTAAAGATGTAATTGTTGGTATGAATGGCAGATTATCATGGGTTTTAGAAGAATGTAGTAAGAAGCTCATTGAGGAAATAGTATGCAGTGAATTGTTGACAGATGATCAAAAGAAAGCAAATAAAAGAAACATTAAAAATTTTCAAGAATGTATGAGAAGAAGATGGAAATATTGCATTTCTACAAATATTGAAAATGCCAGAAGAAGATATAAAATAATGAAGGACACTATCATGCCCCAAGATGAAGACATACACAAATTTGTTACAATGTTAAGAAACATGGAAATTAAGTGTCAAAAACAAGTTAGAGAAGAGTTGAACATCTCTAACTATGAGATGCTCTGTAAAGTCACAATATGCCATATAATTACTCTCAACCGACGGAGGCCGTTTGAAGCAGCACAGTCAGAATTAAAATTTTACCAAAATCGAGAAAAAGGCTGTAACTTTTATTCAAGAGAATTATTGAAAACTTTTGCAGAAGAAGAAAAGGTCACTCTTGCAGAACTTGCTTCTTATGTTGTGCCTGCAAAAGGGAGTGAAAATATTGCTACCATACTGCTCACTAAGAATATGGAGACAAGTATTGACCTAATCATTGAGTGTCGACAACATTTCAGTTTAAATGACAACATATATTTGTTTGCAAGACCAGGTCTTACAACACCATTTGATGGTTCTAAAGTTATGCGTGAGTTAAAAAGTATATGCTCTGGTTTGAAAACTCCCAAAAATCTAACAGCTACTGGACTTCGAAAACATGTAGCCACAATGGGACATATGAAAGGCGTGGAATTTACTTCAAAATTGAGCCAATTTATGTGCCACACTCAGGCTGTTCATGATAAAAACTATGTGGCCCCACTTCAAATGGTTCATCGGGGAATCATTGGACACTATTTAGTAGGTCTAGAGGGAACAAATATTGAACATTCCAACAGTCACCAAAATAATGAAAACAATATCGACCAACAATCAGAACAGCAATCAAAGACAAATGGACTGAAGGAACAAGATCGAGATTTCAAACCAAGCGATGAAGATGTTTCTTCCCCCGATTCAAAATCTCTCAAAAAGTATAAGAAAAGGTGGACAGAAATTGAAAAAACAACTGTCATTGAACACTTTTCCGATCTAATACGAAACAAATTGAATCCTGGAATTATCAAATCAAGAATATTTCTGGAAAAATATGGTAATATTGTACTAGGACGAACACCAGCACAAATTAATACCTTTATTGATAACATAAACAAAGGTAAACTTAAGTTACCAAAGCAATACCAGTACTTAAAAAATACATGAAAGAAATAATAAAAAGAATCAGGATAAATAATCATTTAATTATAAATCAAAATGAAAGTTTCTATTAGTTTTATATATCAATATATTTTTGTCTAATTAAAATTTTATAAATTGATTATGTTTTTACCAAAATGTATGCAAAATGTTTATAAATTTATATAGGCCTATCTATAATTTTTTTTTATTGGTTTATATACTAATTTCTGTGGAATATATAAGTAGATTTAGTAATACTTTTTATATAATATTATTATAAAACAAGCATAACATTTACAATAAAAATGTTATATTAAATATAAAAATGTAGTTTAAAATTAATAAACACTATAATAATAATAAATATTATTGTACTTTTTATTAATTGTATATAAATTAGGCTCACCTACCTGGTATTTGAACTATGATAGGATTATAATGGCCTTGGAAAACTTTGTTAGAAACTTTCCATGATATCAATTTAATAGGTTTGTTCCTAGCTATGTTTTGCTTAGTTTTTTATTCAATCTACTTTTCATATTGTTAATTATTTTAAGTATGTTTCATTTAAGTATGTATCATTGATATGTTTCATTGATATTTCAAAATTTGGTTTGGTAAATAAATACTAGAACGATTTTAAAAACCTTCGTTTTATTTTTCATACCAGACACTTTGAATATATCTACAAGTTCCGAAAACTTCTACAGATTTGTGACAAAAAAGAAAAATAATATACCATCTATCAAAGAAGTATTTTCTGTAACAATTTTTGAACAATTGCTCTCAATATCAATGGTGAAGTTGCAAAATCTTGTATGTCAAAAAAGTCACTTTTTCAGGAGAGCAAAAAACTATGTAAAATGCAACAAACTTCTATTTTAATGTAACTTTTATGTAAAATATCCTTATATTATGAACTTATAATAATCAAAAATTTATTTTTCATTGCAAAAATTTAATTTGATAAAAATAAACCTATTTTTTTGACATACAAGGTTCTGCACTAAATTAGTTAATATTTTTTATGACATACAATGTTTTGCACCAAATAATTGACCATTTTGGAGCGGTCAATAAAGAAATCACTACTTTGGTTTCTACTTTGGTTATATTAGTTTCTAAGCTGTTTTTTCACTACACATTAATTAAACATTACGTTTTTGAGTTAAAATGATTTAGATTCGGTAACAAGCTGAATTTAAAATAACAATAATATTTATTTATTTCCACATTAACAAAAAGTGAATTAAATTATTATTTAATTATTATTATTTATATTTAAATGAATATTAATAGGTTACCATCTTTATAAAAAAATATAATAAATTAACTTATTTTAAGTAACAACTAAATTATTAATGTTGGTAATAATTAATTGTACTTACGTTAAATTACTGAATTTGTGTTGAGGCAGGATAACATTTAATTATGTATTACAAGTGTCAATCACATATTGTTTAAAAAAATAAATACTTGGTGCCTGGTGGATCAGTCTAACAGATAGAAATATAACACCCCCCCACACACACAAACACATACGGACACTGTACACAAGTCAAATTAAATTAAATAGTGCTATTAAGAATATAATTTTGTCCAAATTTGATGGCAATTATAGTCTATTTCTCCTGACATTTGTAAGTTGTCCTGCCTTTGAAAAAACACTCTCAGAGGGTACCGATGTTGCGGGTATACATAAATATTTTAGTTGTAATTTGTATAATACAGACTAGACTACAATGAATATAAAAATTATTTGTAATTCGTCGTCTAATTTAACAACTCATGTTGTCAGCATATTTCCTGGAGCTGTTGCATTTCCTGTGTTTATAAACACAAAGGGAGGGGACGCTGTTGTAGACCGTAAACAGAGACAGACAGATTATTGAAAGGTTGTATCATAATAAATCTTTGACCTTGGTCGCAAAAGTGTACGTTTATCTAAAACTATGTGATTGGTATAGCTGATTTCGAAATCCGATGCGCCAAATCATTCTGTGCAGTTACTCAATTTCGAAATAATAATACAAGTACTGTATAGAAATCATTCGAAACCGAGTACTCGAGTATCTATTTCACCCGAGTATCAACATCTCTAGTTTTTAACGTGACTTAACCTCAAAAAAGTGCAGACAAACAACCTTTAAAGACATACAAGGTTTCTGCAGCAGATATGTTACCTTGCCATAACCCCAATAACAGTCAAAAATGACATACGAGGTTTTGCAACTTCAACATCGATATGTGAATTTTCAAAATAGGAAATGATTTAAATTATGCAGTTTTAATCGTATAAAGCAGTAACTAAAATTCTATTAGTATACACAACTGAAATAACAAATCGTAACCTAAATTTTGTACTTATTGTGTGATTCATTAAATCAGATTTTGTTTATAAATAAGCTGGTTTTCAAATGAAATAGATAAGTTTTCAAGGAGCAAAAGCTTAAGATTATTCATGGTAAATTGAGCATTTTCATATATTCAAACCATTTACTCAAGAGCAAAATCATTTACTTCATGCTCATAATTACAAGTATTTACTCTTTTTTATTTTATTCGTACGAAACACTGACCCAGCAAGTTTAAGTCTTACTAACGAAAACAGTAAAAATATCGACGAAAGATTGCCTAGTAGCAACACTGTTGAAACACACAATAATTGCCAGTGTCGTGTAAACGTAAAAAGTTAGCGGGAAATCGTACACGTATAAAAGGCAGCCTATTCCCGCCAACAGATGATCGCAATAACGGCAATGTTTTACTGATCGTGTTATTTCTATACTACTCTATATTGTTTTGATAATAACATATATAGGTCCGAAGCCATGTAAAGATCATGATAAACATAAAACAAGTAAGAAATATTTTTTATCTTACAAATATACGTGGGGGTCCCCTTGACCGCCTCCATGTGACAAATTACCAGTGAACGCTCTTCCCGGCAGAGCCAGGTATATATATATATATATATGTATGTATTTAAATAGGGTGTCAGCTTGCTTCGCTCGTCTCTCAATGTAAATTGTTTTTAATTAAATCTAGCAAAAATCGTAATTTTTTCTTGTGGCAGATATCCCGAAATTTTAAGTTAACAAAAAAATGGAATATACAGGTTGATTCACGAAGTTTTACCGCTGCCAAAAGAAAGAAAAAACTTCATATAAACATGTTCTAAAACGCTTTGGTAGCTAGTTATGGATAGCGAAAGGTTTCGCCTGATTTTTAATCCTCCTGAAAATTCAGTCTTACTGAAATCCCTGGGACCCAAATTAAGGGGCAAATTTGGTGGTTTTATGCAATTTGACCTGAAAAACTCTAAAAAATAGGTTTCAGAACTGTAGTTTATGGAAAAACTGGGGTAAAACATAAATAATTGAGGTAAAAACATATTTTTTTAATAATTTCGCTATGAATTTTATTAAATGGCTGATAAACGCGTAAACGTTTTCAGAAAAACTTTTAAAGATTATAATTCTGAACATTTTTGTATAAGAAATGTAAAAAATAATCAAATATAAACGGAAAATATTCTTTTTATATTAAATAAAACATGTCAAAGTTTTAAAGAAACTGAAAATCTATTAGCTGATATATAAGTGCGTGATAAATTAACTCGCCAAATGTTATAATAAATTTTCAAAAATTTGTTTTTCTACTTCAATATATATTTGTCTGCACTGTAGATCCCACATGTTGCTCTTCGAAGTTCTACAGGACTGGTTGTGCAGAGACATCCATAATGCTGGCTATTAATTCCTCACGGGTATGAACTTTAGTCTTGTAAACAATATTTTTCATTCATCCCCAAATACAATAACAATCGACTAGTGTCAGGTCTAGCGACCTTGGAGGCCAGGATTGGGGACCGCAACGACCAATCCATCGATCTGGGAAATGCCGATTGAAGTGCGGAGGTGCACAATCATGCTCATAATACTTTTCCTCATAAACTACTGTAGACACACCACCAAATTTATTCCTTAATTTGGATCCCAGGGATTTCAGCAAGACTGAATTTTACAGGAGGATTACAACTCAGGACGAAATCTTTCGCTATCCGTAACAAGCTACCAAAGCGATTTAGGACATATGTTTATATGAAGTTTTTTCTTTCTTTTTGCCTGTAGCATGAGCTCAGAAAGCGCTGGTAAAACTTCGTTTATTACCCTGTATAATACACAGGGTGTTTCCTCACATCAAAACCAATGGAAAAGTTTTATTCCCAAAAATGCTTAGTTTTCTATTTAGCCGCCAATATGTGTTTTTATATTTAAAAAAAAATCATATATTTTTAATGGTAAATGATGGACTTGGAATTTTTGATACTAAACCCCAATTTGAGAAAAATAAATCAACCTATTTTCATTACTCATTTCAAATTGGCGGCTATTTAATCTTTTTATATTTAATTGGTGTCGAATATCTGAAAAACCGTTAACTTAAAAAAATATTTACAAGAGGCAAAATATTTTTCCTTTTTTAACGATAAACTAAATGTTTTTTTTATTGTTTCTTTATCTTAAATGATAACAGAGTTATCGACAAAAAACTGAAAACATATTCTTGGTAATTATCAACAACATGGAAGATAGCCTAGAACTAATATTTTTGTTTGAATTATGTACATTGTTATCTTCAAACTTTCTTGTAACTTCCAGAACGGGTCTGTTCAAGAAGAAGACCGCCACTCAAACACTGGCATCTAGAAGATTCCTAACCAACTTTATACATAATATATGATAACACACTTTATTGTTCTGGAGCCCAATATAAATTGACGTCCTTGTTCCTACGGCGCCAAATTAATTCACATAAATGAGGAATCTAATCTTTCTTTAGCGATTCCATATTCTTTCTTTTCCTGGTAAAATACTGTACTTTATGCTCCAACAACGTTTCAGCTGTTCTGTCAGGTCAGGTTCTGTCTGTTCTATTTATGTCAATAGAAAATTGTTTACGAGTGGCGGTCCTCTTCTTGAACACTTCTTAAGAACAAGTAACTTATCGACACACCCAATAATAATATGTAAAACTAATATAATAAAATATTGACTTTTGTAGTAATAAGGCTATAGGTCTACAGTGTATGGGAGACAACAATGTTAAAGAAACAGCTGTTTAATTACACCCAAAACATTCCAAAGCTTACTCAGTCACATTTAATTGAAGTTCCTACAGCTGGTTAACAAAGTGTATTAATGTTACACAACAGCCGATTATTAAGAAAGTATTGTTGTGATTGTAGTTAATAAAAACCTATCCCCAATTAGTTTATTGCTATTGATCACAGTGAATAAGTGGAATCCATATTTTCTTAAACACATTTTTTCAAATTACCGTACACACCATGGCCGAAAATATAAATCACGTAACGTATTTTTAAATTCAGAAATGGGGGGTATGAATTTAGTGTACAGTATTGTTTATCGAGTGCTACTTGTTTCTGCCTATTATTTGATAACTCAGTTTCTTTTAAGCTACAGGAAGATATGGGGTAAAAGTTTGCAGAATTTATTCACAAATCTTTAATGTTGTAGACAATTACCAAGATTTAATGTTTTCAGGTTTTTGTCAATAAGTCAGTTATCCTTCGAGCTAAAGAAAGAAAATGAAACCATTTTGTTTGTCGTTAAAAAATTAAAATATTTTGTCTCTTGTAAATATTTTGTAAAATTAACGGATTTAAAGATATTCAACGTTAAAAAAATGTAAATAGTCGTCATTTTGAAATGAGTGTAAGAAATCGGTTGATTATTTGTCTTAAATTGGGTCTTTATTACACTAAGTAGCAGCCAAAATTTCAACTCCATATCATTTACCGTTAAAAAGATATGAATTTCTTTTTGTTAAAATACAAAAATATGTGTTAATAAATTTTTTCATTGGTTTTGATGTGAGGAATAAGCTGCTGAAATTTTGGAACGAATTTTAGAAACACCCTGTATATACATAGGCCTACAGAGATTTGGCTCAAATTTGTCCACAAACCAAGTTTAAATAAAATCGGTTCAGACGTTTGTATTATAGAACACTGCACAGACGACAGACTGATATTACATAAACTTTTTAACTCCTTTATCTGCAAAATAGCTTGACTCAAAATTATCAGAATAATATTATATTTATTTCATATAGTAATCATGGACAATAAATAGCATTTCTGGGATTTACCTGACCACGTGATGGTCAGGTGGAAAGTAAACAAAACTAAAAATAAAAATAGGTTAATTACAGTCTAAGAGATCTATTCAACTTGACTATATTTGCATAACATCTCCGCGACCTTAGGCCCTACAACTAGAAACAAAACAATGATACATATCATAGCTCATCCTCAACCTCATGCTCAAACCAGTATACAATAATACCTTTGTGCGCTATACAGAAGCGGATTAGTTTAGTCGCAATCAGCTATTTTGTTTTTCCAAAATTCACAAATTTAAACTATTTCCAGCTACGATTTTCTTATTTTTTAAAGTTAAATTCAGGTGAAGTTTAAACTAAAGCTAGGGTAAAAAGTGTAATAACACTACTGTTATTTATATGTGTTTGTATACATAATTTTTTTTTAATATTAAATTTCCCATTGTTCATACAGCATAGTTTAAGACGACTACTCAAAATTTTGACACTTTAATTGTCTTAAAATTTCTAATTTGGCTTCGCCTGACGTAATAATGTTTTCCATAGCGGTATTACAACTTAGCCTATGTTAAAAAAAAAAAAAATTAAAATTTGTGAAAATAAAAAATTGTGTTTTAAAGTTTGAAATATAACTTTTAGATTCCAAAATTTGTCGGAAATAAATACAAAAATAGCTGGAATGATTGTAATGCTGTTTTCATTAAATTCTTCTTTCGATGATGTACTTGTTCTTTACAAAGACTGATTTTAAATTTGGGTTTTTAAATTATACAATCCGTTTCTGTTTTTATAAAATCCGTTTTTTGGGATTGGTTAGGTGAACTTATTTTTTGGCAAGTTCTATTTCAATATGTGAGTTTATGTTGGTCCCGCATTTAAAATTTAATATACTGTAGTATTTACTTTTTTAATTGTCATTGAGTTCTCATTCGCGATTTTTAACTTTGCTAAGAGTGTGCCTTTTTGGGATTCGTACGTCGGTATTTAACAAATTTGCTATCTTAGAAATACACATATTGGATTCACACCACAAGGACCCAAAATTCCTTCGGAAACAATTCTTATTAGTTCAATGTAAACATCGTAGTTTTTAAATTCTTTTGTTTTTGGAATTTTTAAATTTTGAATTTGAATGTAATAATTTCATATATTCTAAATAATCTTTTTACACTTTGAAAATATCTGATCTAGATGGCTGATTTTTTCATGTTTCCGATTTCCACGGTTTTCCGACCTTTTTATTTTTTGATAATTTCGTATTAGTAATTTTCATTTTAATGTGTGAATCACCAATGGTGTTATTTTTATATATTTTACCTTTTCCCGACCGGAATACTAAACCCCAAAAATATGTCAAAAATCTTTACAAAAAAAGTTTTATAAAATTGATAAAAAGGAAAAAAATCTATATTTTTGTTTTACGATTATAAATGTTTCCATGTTTATTAAAACCAATTTAGTACCATATTGTTATGGAAAAATAGTATCCCATATTGACGGCTTAGGTCAGGTTATTTTATATATCCCAGTCTTTTTTTATGTGTTAAAAAAAAAACTTTTTATTTTTCAGTCAAAATTCACGATTTGTTAACGTTTGTAATGAACTGCTCTGTAACTTAATTGTAGCATCTGTAAAAACCAAAAATCGAACTTACCATGAAATTTAAAAAAGAATGTGATTCAAAGGAATTTTAAAAACATGTGTTCAAATTCAAATTAAATGTCTGTTTGTGTTGATAAATAAGAAAGTAATAACGCAGTGCGATCATTTTTGCACTTTTCTTCAGATTTTGCTGTGTTCCATATATTAAACTCCCTATGTATTAAATAGCGTGTTCATAGGAAAGAACAAATCTTGACGTTTCTATTCCAAACAAATTTTATGATTACAGTATAGAGTAGGGCCTATGTGATGCTTGGAAACATCGGACGTCGACACTGTTTCTTCATATCTACCGTACTTGTGATAGCCGTTCTAAACTTTATTGACAAAACAGTTTTAACCTAACAAATATTTTCAAAGCTAACCCCCCTTACTTCGTGGTGCTGCAAGTAGATATGAGCCTTGACCTTCTCTCTCTATTCTTTTTTTGTATCTCTACCTTGTTTAAGGTCTTCCCCTTCGTCTCTTACCAAATAACTACGCCCTGTATTTCCTTTAGAATCTTTCCCCCAACCAATCCGCTTGCTTCACAAAACCCTCTTTTATTCAATATTGATTATTTTCAAGTTACTTCTTACTTTTCAACAATACCATAAATTCTAATTATTTTTGTTTCAAAAAGTTAGTGTTCCAACGTCTGCTATGTTAGACATCATGGATTCCATAGACGGTTCTAATTAGGGTTCTATGTAGATGTAATTTAGTTTTTTACAGCATTAAAGACCTGATCAGCTGATTGTAAAGTAAGATGTATTACCTACCTTAATTGTCTTTTCAGTTTCGGAGATGATTTGGTTTTCATTATTGAAAAATGAACTTCGGACCATGTAAAACTGGCCACTCTTTAAATGGTGAAATTTTCAGTGTCTTATTTTGCATTCATCTTCTACTTGTGGAAGTTGTCATTTTCAGATATTTTGTTTTGTACAGTTGATTCCCAATCGAGTGATATTAAATTTACACTTTTCGTTTAAAGTTTTAGTCATGAAGAAAAACATTTTAAAGAGAGACAAAGCATAGAACCTGGAGTTCGCAGTTTTTTCCTTTCTAAAAATTGGAGTTCATAGAAATTTAAAATATAGCTATTGCACCCCTGTTTATAATTAAACTAGAATATATTTTGATTAAATAAGAAATCAATCATTAGCATTGTAGTGTTTGTTACTATGTCAGGGGAGAAATTATTTTGAATTACAACCAAAACACAATTTTTTGGAGTTATGAATTGTATAGGTTTTTATATAAGCATAGGCTACTTTAGTCTCCTATACCAAATTTCATGATCTTAGTATTTTTGACCACTATCGCGTGGATACGCATGATGACAACGACGAGGGACGGACAAGATGTAGAAAATCACTTTTCCGATTTCCTGAGATCACGAAACAGGACGATCAGTCAAAAATCGAATGTCGAAGTTTTAACTGTAAGTAAAATGAAATTGGAAATCGGACCAAGCACATTTTTTGTCCACAATATAACCCCACTCACAGCACTTATTCCTTAACTTATGAGTAGATTTTTTAATTACCTGTTTTATGACAGTGTCGAACAATCCTTTTAAATTCTTTTCTTATTTTAATACATGACGCGTTTCCACTTATTTATCTTCAGTCATTTTTTAATGTTTTGAATCAAACAATGTCCATAAATAAAACACAACAAAAATAATAATAGAAACAAAGATTGTTCGGCAGCATTATAAACAAGTAATTTAAAATGATAATTATTTAATGAAACAGGATTAATTAGACCGTAATTGTAGACTGATTTTATTTTCATAAATGAACATGTATGAGGAAGCACTATGTCAATTTCATAAACAGTTGTTTTTGAAACGCCAATCTTTCATAAACATTTAAAGTTTTGCTAGAATATTCAACAGTAGAAATTCGCCTACCAACCTCATCTGGGCCTCCCGTTCACGCCACACAGGTATTTAGCGCCTTTTATTTACATTGGTAGGTCTAAATCGTGTTTTAAGTGTAATTTACATATTGGAAGTATGAAAATAAATACTCAATTTGCAGTTGATTGCCTGACATGGATTGAGGCCAATTACATTTGCTGTTTTTATATATCCGAGCTTTTGTTGACATTAACCTTGGATTAATATTGTAGATCGCCAAGTATAGGTTACCAGATGTAAAAGTCTTAAGGCTATTTATTATCCTCAAAAAAAGAAGGATTTTTAGTAGTAAAAAATTAATTTATGAGATAATATAATATTTGAAGTGGAATTAGTTTTATTAATCAAATAAACGTAATATTTGTTTTGGTATTTAATAACTTTGTTTATTGGTGATTGATTATTTAAAGTAATACGCTACGTATACAGGGTGTTCCCAAAACTCGTTTCAAGACTTCAGCTGCTTATTCCTTACATCAAGGTCAATGAAAATTTGTATGTAAACATACTTCCTAAAATGCGGCTTAGTTTTCTATCTAGCCGCCATTTTGTGTTTTTACAAAAAAATTAACATCTTTTTAACGGTAAATGATGTGGAGTTGAAATTTTGCATGCTACTTAGTGTTATAAAGACTCAATTTTAGAAAATAATCAATCGATTTCCTTTACTCATTTCAAAATGGCAGCTATTTAAACTTTATGGCGTCGAATATCTCAAAAACTGTTAATTTTACAAAATATTTACTTTTTCAACAATAAACAAAATAAAAAAAAATAAAAAATCCGTTTCTAGAAGGATACTTGATTTATTGAAAAACATTAATTCTTGGAATTGTCTACAACATCCAAATTTAGCCTAAAACCAATATCAGAGCAGGAAAAGAAATCGTTTTATTGTCAATGAAAATTATTTATTTTTTATAAATACCCAATTTTAGAAAAATAGTCAATCGATTTCCTTTACTCATTTCAAAATGGCGGCGTTTTAAACTTTATGTTTAACGTAAAGCTTTGCAACGTAAACTTTTGCAAACAACCGTAATGCTCCTTGTTTTTGTTAAATATTCTTTTCTATTTGAGTCAAATTAAAAATATCAAGAGAATAAATTTTACCTTAGCTTTCAGTTGAATTATTCCTTAATTTTCCATCATTTTTGGAATATTTTCAGTGACCCTAAAAATATCTCAAAAACTGTTAGTTTTACAAAATGTTTACTTTTTCAACGATAAAAAAAATAATAAATCCATTTCTTGAAGGATACTTGATTTATTGAAAAACATTAATTCCTGGAATTGTCTACAACATCCAAATTTAGCCTAAAACCAATATTAGAGCAGGAAAAAAAATCGTTTTATTGTCAATGAAAATTATTTAGTTTTTATAAATACCCAATTTTAGAAAAATAGTCAATCGATTTCCTTTACTCATTTCAAAATGGCAGCTATTTGAAAAAACTGCTGATATTTGGTAATATCTCAAAAACTGTTAATTTTACAAAATGTTAATTAGTCTTTTTTAAAACGATAAACAAATTTTTTACCCCATTTCTGGAAGGATATTTTAGATATCGAAAAACATTAATTCTTGGCAATAATTGTCTACAACATCCAAGTTTAGCTTAAAACCAAAATTTGACCAGAAATAAAAATCATTTTGTTTTCAATAAAAATTTATTTTATAAAAAAATTAATGGAAAACAAGATCTGTATGAAAGAAACTAAAGGAGCTTTTCAAAGGTGCGGCCCTCATTCAAAATACATCTTCTCATTGAGTTTCCAATATTGTAGGTGTTTGTAGTTAAAAAGGGAAATATTTTGTAACATTGACGGTTTTTGAGATATTCAACGTTAAAATGTTTAAATAGCCGCCATTTTGAAATGATTAAAGGAAATCTGTTGATTATGTTTCTAACATTGGGTCTTTATAACACTAAGTAGCATGCAAAATTTCAACTCCATGTCATTTACTATTAAAAAATAATTATTTTTTGTTAAAAACACATAATGGCGGCTAGGAACTAAGCTTTTTAGGAAATATGTTTATTTATGTTTTGATGTGAGGAATAAGGTTATGAAATTTTGGTACGGCTTTTGGAAACACTTTGTATTGTACATGTCTGTTAGGAAATTCATACCTCGAGAACCGCTTAACCGATTTTAATGCAGTTTTCTTTCTTATCTTGGTACGATATGTAATAATGTTCTTTATTTGGTTCAAATTGATATAATAGGACTATTTGAGGGAGTAAAATTTTGATTTTATCGTTACAAAAAGCGTGCAGCATTTTAGGAATAAGCATCGATAGAAGAGTAATTGAACTTATAAATAAGAGATCTTCAGGGGCAAACTGTACGGGCTTGACAATCCCGAGGGAGTCTAGCTGGATCTACAACTTTATTCATGTCGCCTATGTTAGATACCTCAGGTTTCTCTTGACCAACTCTTGTAACTTTTCGATTCAGACATTGTTAAAGTATTCGAGGATTAGGGAGTCATATAACTAAGTTAAGAAGTCCTTTAGCACGGTATATTGTACGATTCTTTATGTGAGTCTAATAGTTGTAGTTTTGTGGGTTTAGTTCAGAATGCGCTAGTGTGTGAGGAGTTGGAGTATACAATACGGCATGCTGTCCTTGAAGTTACCAGAAGTGAGGCGTTAGATAGCAGTACTAGAGCTTTAAACTATATCATGACTCGTCTATTTTGTAAAATTAATGATAGACCATTTACTACTATTGTAATTACAGCCATAAAGTATTTAACTTTGATTAATTCTCTCTCTGAGGTGTTTTGTTCAAGTGTACAGTAGTTGTATTATTTACTGTTACTTATTGATAGTTATAATATTATTGTATCGAAACAGTAGTAATTGAGTTAACAAAAACGTTTTTACGATGTATTATACATCCTATGAGCAAGGAATATTGTTAACACTGATTTTGTTAATTTCAAACTGAATTGCCATTAATGCGTCACACAATAAGACCGGCTGTACTCTTGACCTTGTACCAACTCAAGTTCACGGCAAGGCGAGAGTTGGAATCAGAATTGGATGGGCCAAGACATGTCCAGCATTACAGTCCTGCTCACAATGTTATATAACTACACATTGACGTCAAATAGGCGCGCCATTTGTAAACAAACTCATTTTATACATCACGTTTTCTGTTTATATAAATAATGCATGAATAAACTGGAACGTTTAATTATTTTTATTCTAACGGATGTTTAAATGGAAAATCAATAGGTATTATTTTGTGCCTTTGGAAGTTCTAGTCCATTCGTTTTAGTACAATTTCCTGGGACTTATTTTTTTATCAAGTTCTTTGGAACATAGAAATATATTCTGAATATAGAGTGACACCTTCACAATAGAGAAGTTGCAAACAACCGTAATGCTCCTTGTTTTTGTTAAATATTCTTTTCTATTTGAGTCAAATTAAAAATATCAAGAGAATCAATTTTACCTTAGCTTTCAGTTGAATTATTCCTTAATTTTCCATCATTTTTGGAATATTTTCAGTGACCCTAAAAATACTAATAGACAATTTAGTTTTAAAAAACAAAATAAAAGCTAACAATTGTTTAAATAAAAATATTTAGTAAAATTTGTTACCATTATTGTAGGACATTTTATAACAAACAACTTTTCTTTCATGTCATTTTACATTCATGTCATATACAGGGTGATTGAAACACGTGTGACCGCTGTTTTCGATAAGTACAAAAGTGACAAAATAATCTTTAAAAGGTAAACCCCAGGTTTTTGAGTTAAAACCAAAGGTATTACCAAATTTGCATATCACCCATCATTTTACCAATATGGTGGTCAGCTCTAATTTTCATATAGGAACCCTAATGGCGATGTTGGATATAACGCATTTTTTAAGACTTTTTTATTTTAAAGTATTTTTCTATACCTCTAATCGTTTAGGAGGTACAGCCACTTGAATGTTTCAAACAGTCACAAATTCGAGCTATTTCCAAAGACTATTTTATTTTTATTTTTCAAAGTCAAATTCAGGTGAAATTTAAACTAGAGTTAAGGTAAAAGGTTTAATAACACAACTGTTTGGTATTTTTTGTTTATAGGCTGAGTTATCGATTAAAAACAAAAATCATATATATATATATATTTTTAATACAAATTTATAAACATTGTGATAAGGTATGCATCAAATAAACATTTAGTACTATGTAGTAAAAGTTTGGTTTCTCAAAATCAATAGAATCAGATTAATATACTACAAGATACAGTACTAAAATTACTTACAAAAGAGAAGTGACACCTTACATCATACAGTTACTCATTTTGTAGCAAGCATTGTTCATTTTGAGCTATAATTCAGTAAATAATACCTTCTTTGGTCTCACTCTTCTTGTAATTATATGTACAATATAAAACACTGAAACTCCTACCGCAATGTTTTATATTGTTCACATTCACCACAGTGCTCATTGTGCATCTATCAATTAAATGTAGAATAAAAATATTAAAGATTTTATTTTCAAATGTAAAATAAATTAAAGTTTTATAAAGGGAAGCCCAGTAGGTGACTCATCCGGGTGGCTAGGATGGGGGTATGTCACCGGACACCCTAATCCTCTGCGCTTGTGTGAGCAATCGATCCTTCATTCAGACGCATTCCTAGTTTGATAATAGTATAGTAGTATTAATAAGATATTTTTGGCAAATGGTGGACGAATGACATTTTTTAGTTTCGTTTATGAGAAAGTTAGTGGAATGTTGTTGTTTTTATTTTTGTATATGTATTTTTGTCAATATCTTGAAAAGCGGGAACATTAAATTCTAAGAAATACAATTAAATAAATATAAGATAATATTTTTCTCAGTAAATAAAAATTAGAATGTAAATACAATTAATCATTCAAACTATAGCTTTCCTGTTTATATTCGCGTGCATCACTAGTTCTGACTCACGTTCCGATCAACGCGCACGAATGGCGAACACCGGATGGAAAGCATTCACGAATGTCCGTGAAAGTTCATGACCGTTCGGCGAAGTTTGAGGCGCTGTTTTGCCAACACAACGGTGAAAATTGAATGGATCAGTTATGTTTCAATTTCCAACGATCCACCTTAATTAAAAGCATTTAAACAATTTAATGAAAAAAAACTTGGTTGTAATTTTATATTTTGGATGGTCCAATGAAATAATTCACAAACACTCTCAGGTATGTACAGAGTGAGTCTTAATGGTGGTGGGTTATTTAAGGGATTGGTCAGGACAGTAAAGGAATAAATGGGAGAAAATCCCCTCCCTTTTTTTGTAAAACAAACGGTTCAAAGTGTATTCGACATTATGTATTTTAAACGGCCGTCATTTTGAAAATGTAGAATTTGGTATACTAGCGAAAGGGTTTGCATACAAAATGTGTACAGTGAGCCCAGGACCTTTCGGCTTTACGCGCCAATGCTCTACCAATTGAGCTATCCTCAATCGATTTTCTGGATAGAGCGCACACTTCTCACTTGATTTTGCTTTTTTTTGCAATTTTCGAGTTATCAAATTAATTACCTCGTTACAAACGACATTGAAATTAATATTTACTCAACTTGCAGCCCTTACGTCAGGTAGAGCATTGAGGGGGTAAAGCCAAAAGTCCTGGGTTCAATTCCCAGTCTAGGTCGTAAATTTTTCACTTGAAATAATTATTAATTATACATACTAGCTTAGTAAAAAAAATCAAACGTATAAGAAGCCTTAAAACCAATAAATTAATAAATAGGGTAAACGCAAATAGGACAAAAGGAAAATTATTAATTTTCGGACATATATAAAATTACCCCTCCTCCTTTATTTTAGTGCCCTGCAGTCATCTTGAAATATTGCAGTGTAATAATGATATCATATACATAGGATGATCAAAAATCTCTGTCAACTTGACGAGTACATAAATATTTAGTTTGAAATAATAGTCTTGAAAAATATAGCCTGTTAATGAAATAAATTAATTAAGGAAAAGAATATCGACCGGAAACGGAACATATCTTGCCTTGTATAAAATAGTACGGAGTAGATTAATAAGCTGCACATCCAAGTACAAAATGTATAAACTTCTTATAGAACTGTAGTGTGAGAAATGGCAGTGAAACCTGAACTCTTAATATTTTAGATAAAGTTAAAAGGAAAACAGAAAGGAGGATTATCGGTCAATTTGTAAAAATTAAAGAGGCGTCAAAGGTAAAATAGGGAATTGTATCCAGCTTATAAAGATAATAAGTCAAAGCTTCCTTTATTAAAGTGGAGAGACTAAAGTGGTTCGGCCATGTTCTAAGACAGTACAACAACAAGTTGTATTTAGAAACACCAGGCGGAGTACGACCTAGATGACAATGGAAAGACAGAGGTAGTGATTTCAGATAGATGAATGTTACTATTGATTTTACATACAAATAGATAAGTCATAGTATAATTTGAAGTTCAATAATTAGTGAGTCTAGTGCTGTCATCAAATTGCCCACTTCTGGTAAATTCAAGGACAGTATGTCGTATTGAATACATCAGTTGCTCCACACTAGCGCATTCTGAAATGAACCCACAACTACAACTGTTCACCTCGCAAATTGAAGCTTCAAGATATTAGTGCTATGGGTCTCCTTCTCTTACAGGTATTAATTTGTGGAGCAGCCGAAGGATAGATACGCGCCTGTTGCTCCAATGAAGAAGTAGTTTTTATTTATTTTTTTATATACAAAATAGATGTCATGGGATAATTGGAAGTTCAATCATTAGAGGCTCTAGTGTTGCCATCTAACAGTCCACTTCTGGTAACTTCAAGGACAACATTCCGTAATGAATATTCCAATTATTCCTCCCACACTAGCACATTCTGAAATGAACCCACAACTACAATTGTTCACTCGCAAATTGAAGCTTTAAGATATTAGTGCTATGGGTCTCCTTCTCTCTTACATGTATAACTTTTGGAGCAGCCGAATGATAGATACACGCCTGTTGCTCCAATGAAGAAGTAGTTTTTTGATTTTACATACAAAATAGATAAGTTTTGGGATAGTTTGAAGGTCAATAATTAGATGCTCTAGTGTTGCCATCTAACGGTCCACTTCTGGTAACTTCAAGGACAACATTCCGTAATGAATATTCCAATTCCTCCCACACTAGCACATTCTGAAATGAACCCATAAAACTACAACTGTTCAACTCGCAAATTGGAGCTTCACAATATAGCATGCTCTTTTACAGGTACAAATTCGTGCAGCAGAACAAGGGCAGCTGCAATGTTGGTCCAACGGGAAAAAAATAGTTTTTTTTTTATATTTCGTAGGAGAGGTGGAAAATTTTCAAAACACAAAGGAGACATCCGATCTTGGCAATAGTGTGAGATTCTTACTCAATAGAAACTACCTTCCTTCCTGTTCCCTATCGCGTAGGACAAGGATTCAGAAATGGTGTTCGATGTACCAAGCTGGTACGCTCTTACCATGGACATGTCGAGAAGACAATATGAAAAAAGAAACTTTTTATGTAACCGCGCGGTTGGGGCAGAGTCTAAAGCGGAATAACTTCACGACAGATCATGCAGGAACCCCTGGTGGAAGTGTTGGGTGGGTGCAGGAGGGGGTTACCTTACAATACCTTTATAATTATTTTAATATTAGATTGCCCTTCGTGCATCATCTTCATCTGCTGCCTACTCGAAACTGAAATAAGGCATGCTGCATGCCAACCACTGCAAACATAGCAAGTGTTAAGGAGTTGCAATTAACATATTTTCCTGGACTACAGAAGATCTTATCTCATGCATCTACGTTGTGACTACCGCTTCTGAAACAGATCTAATAAGCATAACAATTAGGAAAAGGTCACAATAATAAGGATGCTGTGGACATTACAGGACTAGTAAGGGTTGGTCTTTCGTGGGTTATATACAGCGGTCGTCCGTGATTATCAAAATGTTGTATCTCCCATGTGAGGAAAGAAGTAGTTAACCTAAAGATAACAGATAGCGTAAGTGCCTTATATAGCCTATATAAAAAAAGATAAAATAAACACCCCTAGCCTAAAACTAGACTTGGTCAAGAGAGACCTAATAGGATAGATGGAAGAGAGGAATTTAATCCAAGAATACATGAAAAAATCTGTGAATCCAGCGAAGGTACCTAGGGATTGCCGCACCAAGCTACTGAAGGGCACAGCGATATTGAGAGAAGAAAGAAAAGTTGTCCAACATATCCCTTTCTTTGGATTTTTTAAAGTCAATTTTGTTAAATGGATTTTTTTTAATTCAGCCCATGAAGAAAGGTAATTGTCAAATACTTTTCCAGCCAAACTGATACTTATAGACAATAAAGAGATCCTAATAGCAGTGAATGGGGGGGGGGGACAGATGTGTTGACATTTAGAATATGCATGAGTAAGGTTCGAAGGTCAAGACAAGAAATTATCCTTCCTTATAGACCTGTTCATAAGAAGACAAAATTGACCTTCCTCATTGGCTTGTTTATAAGCTGTTCTATTGTCCAACACAGCTAGAAAATGTGGCTTAGTCTAATTTGCCATTAGTTGCACTAAGGATGTTTCCGACTACTCTATATATTTTACTGTAATTCATTGATCATTCATGGGTTATATTACAGTTATTTCACATTTTAAAGGAAATGACAGACCAACTGTAGTTGATACCATTGTTAACCTATAAAACTCGAAAAAAATTTGAAATTTAAAAAAATCAAAAAAGTTATCAGAGAAATTGTTTTATTTTTTGATCAGATAAAAACTTCCTAACGGAAATTTTAGAAAATAGTTCAAATTTAATTTTTCATTTGATGTTTTATTTTTATACGATTGCTCTTCATGTTTTAGTCACGATATTATATTTAATACTTCACTATTATAGTAAGTGCGGGATTAGCTATCCTGAGGAGCCTAGCTGTATCTACACCATTTTACGTACTCTTGTGTTAGATCCCTCTCTTTCATCTTTCTTATCCAGACTCGTCGGACCAACTCTTATCCGATTACGACTCTAACGCTATTAGAGTATTCGAGAACTTTAATACTTCACTATTATTGTGAGTGCGGGATTAGCTATCCCGAGGAGCCTAGCTGTATCTACACCATTTTACGTACTCTTGTGTTAGATCCCTCTCTTTCATCTTTCTTATCCAGACTCGTCGGACCAACTCTTATCCGATTACGACTCTAACGCTATTAGAGTGTTCGAGAACTTTAATACTTCACTATTATTGTGAGTGCGGGATTAGCTATCCCGAGGAGCCTAGCTGTATCTACACCATTTTACGTACTCTTGTGTTAGATCCCTCTCTTTCATCTTTCTTATCCAGACTCGTCGGACCAACTCTTATCCGATTACGACTCTAACGCTATTAGAGTATTCGAGAACTTTAATACTTCACTATTATTGTGAGTGCGGGATTAGCTATCCCGAGGAGCCTAGCTGTATCTACACCATTTTACGTAATCTTGGGTTAGATCCCTCTCTTTCATCTTTCTTATCCATTCTCTCCTGACCAACTCTTGTTCTTTTCCGACCCTGACGCTATTTGAGTATTCGAGAGTTAGGAGTCTTTATTTTATCTTCTCTTTTTTTCTTTTTGTACAAAGTAATTATTACCGAAAGGCTTTTCACTTACTTTTAAATAACAAGATTAAAAAATCTACACTAGTTGAAGAGTGTAGGAGCGAGGGCCAGCCTATTCAAAAATTGACGAGTGTAATCCAGGTAATTTTGACTTTGGAGAAGCGAGTGCCAAGGGTAGTAGAGAGCAGGCTGTATTTTGAGGGGGTTGAAGAAAGTCCATTAGTCATAAGAGGAGAGGTAAAAATAAAATATTTCTTATCTAAATAGAGCAAATAGAAACCCAAACAGGTAAAAATATACATAATTGTTATATTATCCTGTTTTAGAATTAATAAACTTACCTAACTTAACCTGTTTGTAGTGATTCTTGCAACCATTAATCTAGAATGTATTTTTGTTTATTAAAAAATCAGTTCCTCTTGAGTCTCGGATTCTGCCTACTGGCTGGCTCCCGCTCCTCAAGTGAAAATTTGACATGTATTATTAAAAAGACGCTGGCCCTTGCTCTGTTCCCCCTAATCGGAACACCTGTATCGATAGTTTTAACAGTTGAGTCTATACTGGTTAAGTGGCCCTCATTTATAAACGCTAAATATAACAAAATCAACCTTATATATAATTCGATGATCGGCATAATTGTAAAGAATTTTATACAGTATCTAAATTTCATAACGTTTGGTAGACATGATTGGCCGAAACTATGGCACAAACACACAAACGAAATGACAAATAGTTTATTTTAGGTTAGGTTATGTAAATCATCACTATGCATTGGGTTAAAAATTATCTAAACTCTAGGGGCTCAATCAAAACAGTCAGAAACGGTATATCGAAAATTTAACACCATTACATTTATTGGGAAATAGTAATCAAGATAATTTATGGACTAATTTCTTTTGTGGGGGGGGGGGGCTAATTTTGACCACCATTTTACATTTAGTAGATGCGTTCAGTTTAGCTAATTAATATCTGAAACGTACATTTCAACTTTCCACCAGACAAGTTTGTTACTACGCCGTGGTGTTATGAATGAATATAGTATATCGTAAACATACTGTAGGCTGGGTAGAGTGTAGCATTCCAACGAGTTTAATCACGACATAGCCCAGAGGGTTATATCTTGAACTTGTTTCTACGTTCACCATGACTTGTAGGAATACATAGTTTATTTCAACATCTCCGCCATCTTTTCCTTGTTGTTTAAAGGCGAAGACCCTCCCACCCTCCAATCTTTGAATACTCTACTAGCGGCATGGCAGGAAGAGAACAAGATTTAGTCAAACTTGATAGGAAGATGAAAATGAGAGATCCAACATTAAATTAAGAAATGCGTTGATGTACAGTAGCCTCAAAATAGGATTGTGTCCTCCTTTTTACTTGCTTCCCTAGCTTGACTTGACGGTATAACCATTCCAAGAAAATTAGATACACAAATTACTGCTTAGCTACATTTAATTCCTAAAGTTACAACTTCATGACAGACTTTTGTAAACGTTTTATTCTTATTTACATCGATAAAAGAAACAAAAGTAGGGTAGGCGTTTACACAGAAGCATTTGAGGACTCTATTTTTTTATTGGGGTTGTACCGCTGAAAGTAAACGCAACAAACAAAGTGTAGTGGCCCCTCTTTTCCTCTCCACCTCAGACACATTCCTACCTTGGGGATACTGTTTTTAGTTAATATTACTCGGATTTGCCACACCCCGTACTCACTGAAAGTAAACGATTGAAGGAAAACAACGCATTTGCGTATCTTTTGATAGAGATTTTCAAGCTGTACAAAATGAATGTAATGGTTAATGCAGTATTGGGAAACAAATTGAGAAGCTACAATTGGTAGCGAACTCTGGTTGAGAATGCTAGAACGACTGCAACGGGAATTCAATTTGATAATCAAACTCAACTCAATTGAAAAGCAGGAGTAGAACTCTTCAGGGTTGTAAACGACGGAATTTAGTGAGCCCAAAATGGTAACCAAATTTCTCCTCTGGTAGGATCGGTGGAATGTAACAGTTTCAGATATCAGCTTTTTAATTAGTCATGTTGCCAACTCCTTCGCCGATATGAAAATGTAAAAAATGATTCACGATAAACTATTTTAAAATTTATAAATCAATTTGACTAGTTAAGGTTAGGTTGGGTTGGGTTGGGTTGGGTTAGGATAAGTTGGGTTAGTTAAGTTAGGTTGGGTTTTACGAAATTGTATTAAAATTGTGATCTCTGACTTATAGTGAGTACGGAAGGACGATAGTTGAATCTACACTTTTTTCATGTAGTCTTGGAGTAGATCCCTCTTATCTTTTCTACCTGGCCTCTCTTGACGTGTTCCTACCCCTGCGCTACTAGAATATTCATGGGATTTATGTTCTTTTCTTCCTTTTTTTTATAAAGCTATGATGACCGAGAGGTTTTTTGCCTTTAAACAACAAGTAAATCAATGAACTCCAGTGGGCAAGGTCTGTGCACATTGCAGTATCGTTGTCTGAGTTTCCAATATTTCGATAGCTAGTACTTACACCACCATAATGTATGTCGGAAAATTTGTGCAAACAATTCTTCGTGTTCGTGTTGGCGTACATTTTAAAGGAAATTGTAATCTGCAGCTGTTTCCTTCGCTCTAATTGCGCAGTACATTAAAGCGCAAGTCGTTATTGTATTGCGCAGTTTAAAATCTACACAGTTACGCAGTCTTTTGAGCGTTAAAACAATAACTGATTCTGATAATTTTCAGAAAGATAATCTTTGTATAATTAAGATCTGGATTTCTTTAGTTAAATGTTACTGTATAATTGAGATGAACAACACTTGTGGATATTTCAAATACTAAATGAAAGATAACATAGGGCCTAATAAACATCGTAAGACGACGTTTCAATGATTAACACACCATCTTCAGTTACCTTACACAAAACTTCTTGGCATAGAAAATCAATATTTTAAACCGCACTTACATGAAAATTTCGTTTTGGAAAATGGCAAATATACCCTAAAGGTCATCTGCCGTCAAGTTGACGGAAAATTTGTCTATTGCTTTGTTAATTTGTCGTGCTATAACAGTTATTTAGTAAAATTATATAACACCACTTTTTTTTCTCGTAGTTTTAAAGGCAATAAACCTCTCAGTCATCATCGCCTTATAGAAGAAAAGAGTATAAAACGAAGACCCTTAGCAATCGAATATTAATAATGTCAGTAAAGACCTGATAGGAGGATGAAATAAAGAGATCTATATAAAATATGGTGCACATCCAGTTAGGTTCCCTCGTGATTGTCTAGCTTCTCACTAAAGTGAACTCCTGACGGTGGAACTAATATGGTTGTTCTATAGCAATTAATTTGATTACTAATCGAAACTGAAATGCACAGCTTACTTTTCTTTTTTTTAAAAATAAAATACTAGTGGTTTATCCCGGCATCACCCGGGTCTTCTAACATATGTTATTCACAAATAAATGTTGAATATGATCTTGATTTCAAAATATTCGCAAACCCGTCTGCTAACACCTAATTGAAGAATCATGCGCAAGACCCTAAACATGATAGTAATGCGTTAAATAAAGTATTTTTACAAAGTATAAATTTACTCAATTAACTGTACCTTTGTCAAGAGGATCCGGGGTAATAGAATTGTGTCTTAGTTGGAATATAAGGAGATAAACCTAAAAATATAAGAAGTAAAAGCTTTTTTATTGAAATCATTCTAACTATTTATATTACTTGTTTATAAACAACATTTTTCATTTTGTTATCTGGGATATATACAAATTTTTCGGATTTCCTACTCGAGAGCAAGCTACGTATAATTGACCGTGAGAAAAGCAGGAATCTTTGAGACTTATGCCGCAATACTTTAAAGTTTGTCCCTGCGATTTGTTAGTAGTAAAACTATAGGCTAGTTTGATTGGAAATTGCAGTCTCTTTAATTGGAATGGTAATTCAGTCGATATCAGTGGTACTCTGGGGATAAATACTGTATTTCCCTTGTATTTTTTGGTCATAAGTATGGCCCTTTTATCTTCCAACGGACGCCCTTAGAGACAAAACGGAAACCTTCTTCACGGATGGACAATAGAGGACTATCACACCATATACCCCTTTGATTGTACCGGGATTCGTGTTTGAGTTTTACCGGCACGCACATTCTAGACTTCCTTTATATATATATATATATATATATATATATATATATATATATATATATATACTTAAAAAAATAACTCAAAAACTCTTCACCATACTAACCTAGTCCTATACTTACTACATATATATGGGAAATTGAAATGCTCATTTTATAATAAATCTTGCTGCAAATTGCTCAATAAAGCAAAAAATACATAAAAATAGATAAAAACTAAATTTTAGGCACAAGGCTTCATGCGTATTATGCCTATTAAAAAATAAAACAAGAAAAACTATTACGCCTACCAGCTAACCTAAACTAACATCTCCTAGACAACAAATATTCATTATTTACTATTAAGTAATAAACCCCATAAGACATAAGGTCTAGGGATTCATTACTTTAAAAGTAATTTACATTCCAGCTGCTATGTCAACATTAGCCTATTCTGTACACTTCGTTAAAGAATTCTGCCTCATTTGGCGTAGGACAGGTTAAGTATTACTGTATTAGCATATTGAACACTACGGCGCACATTCATGGAGAATGGAGAAGGAAGGCATGCATAACACGTTTTATCTGCGTTGTAGGTTGGTAACTGTAAAAAAGTGGCCGTTCATGCCATCTGTACATTGGATGTTTTGACATTATTCGTGAATGGTACAAACATGGCTGGCGGAACCGGATCAACCGGAACCGGATCAACCGATCCTTCTTAAATTTAACCAAGTTCAGACAATATAAGGATCTAGGCTCCTAGACTTAGGTTTTAAAATATTTCCTTACCAACACTTTTGTTCTGAAGAATTCTAATTTATTAATAATAAATGTCCAAGTTTTAATTATACTAAATCGTTAATAAATAATGATAAATTATTTAATTATTTTACTAAAAATGTTACCTCCTAATAAATTGTAGGTTTGGATTTTGGAAGATTTTGTGAGTACTGGTTTGGAAGAATCAGATAGGTCTAAACCTTATTTTTCATGTAGTCTTGGTTTAGGTCTCTCTCTTCCGTCGCTGACGCTATTAGAATATTCGGTGTCTTCCTATTTGCGGTCAGTCCAGTTTGCGGTCAGTCCTATATGCGGTCAGTCCTATTTACAGTCAAGTATAGTTTTATGAGGGGACGATCAAGGTCCTAGGGGTGGAAGGGTTTCCAGTTTGCGGTCACGTCTTGAGATGTAGTTAATTTCTTCCCGTCCTTTGCAAACCTAGCCACTAAATACATAACAGAATGATTTGACTCTAAACACAAATCATGTGTAGTTATGTAGGTTAGGTTAGGTTATATTATATATGACCGCAAATTGGAAAAATATAATTAGGGTAGCCCAAGATATTTTTGGGGTGACAGCAAACTGGACGATTTTACCCTCGACCGCTAATAGGACTGACCGCAAAAGGGACACAACCAGAGTATTCTAGAGTTAGGGGCTCTTTTTTTAATTTTATTTCTACTTATTCTTTTACGAAGTTGAAGACACAATAAGTTTGGTAATTAAACCTATAACACACTATACTGTTATCAAACTGGGAACGCGGGTGAACGATGGGCCTCCCCACGCACGTGCCATCACACAGAGACGCCCAGAGTATTAAGACCAGGTACCTGTCATGGACCACCCACAAGAGTTACCTACTGTGCTTCACATAATCAAACCTTAATTTATTTTATTTTATATTTGAAAATAAAATATATAATGTGTTTCTATTCTACACATAATTACAAGAAAAATGAGACCAAACCATGTATAAAAATGAATGACAGTGTGATGACTAATAAGTGTGAATAAACAACACTATCGTATATCTTTATCGAAAAATATTAACTTTTCTATTTTAATGAAACAAAAACAAGCACAATATAATAATCATAATATTATTATAAAACATAATTTGTACTTTATTATTTACATTGTGATAAGTTGTGCGTGAATAAATATTTATTAAACCTTTATATTGGCATTTACACAATTTATTTTTTGTAAATTGAATTCAATAAATTATACTCATTTTTCTTGTAATTATGTGTAGAATAAAAATACATTATAGATTTTATTTTTAAATATAAAATAAAATAAATAAAGATTTATAAAGTGAAGCCTAGTAGATGACTCATACGGGTGGCTGAGGGTAGGTCACTGTACACCCTAAATCTCTGCACTTGTGTGAGTGAAGCGACCCTTCGATCAGATGCATTGCCAGTTTGATAATAGTATATATTTTCAGATTTTATTTATGCTTGTTACGGTACCAACTCCACATCTCTACGATGACAAATAGGGAAGGAAATTATCCTTTATGGACTCTGTTAAAAACCAGTTTCATTCAAATGTAATACTGTATTTTTATTTTATTTTAGTAATATATTTATTTTTCATCCTACTGCACCGAAACCAACTGTTTTCGATAACAGCTGACAGCAACGAAATTGATCGTTTCCCAATCTCAAATTTAGAGCAAAGGAAAAAAAGATCAGCTGACTTTCATTGCTCTAATTTAGTTTCGTTTGCCCACCAAAAAACCTAATCTTTCTTTCCAATACATTTGTGCGTTTGAAATTAGCTGATCTTAAATAATTAACAATATAATTAATTGTCAAAACAAATAGCCAAATTTTACTGTTGTATTTACGTGTTCGAAAATAACTACTGCAAATGTTTCTAACATACTAGAAAAGTTTTTGAAAAAAGCTTCAGACATATCAATAAACCTATCAATGAAATCTCGCGATAGATATGAAGAGGAATATAGTAAGTTTTCTGAGTAGTGGAGAGTTGAAAATGTTAAACCAAGACAAGTAAGAGACGAAGTTTTATTGGTTTATTTGTCTGATATATCTAAAGACCTGAAACCATTTACTTTATGGAGTTAGATTTTCGATGATTAAGAATTGTTTAAAAAGAAAAGAAAACATAGATGTTTCTAATTTTCCCAAAACTCTTTTGTTTCTGAAAAGCCAGTCTGTTGGTTATCAAGCTAAGAAATCTAAAGTGTTCACTGCTGATGAAGTAGGAAAGTTCATAGTCAACGCTCCTAATAATGAGTATTTAATTAACCAAAGTTATTTTAACTATTGGGATTTGTGGTGCATGTCGAAACGATGACCTGTTACATTTGAATATAGATGAGATGTTAGAGAACAATGGTAGTTTCTTTGTTGTTTTCCTCAATGGTGGTAAAACTCACAAAACGAATTTTCACCATTACTGATGAAGATGTCGATGTTATTTAATCCGTAAATACTTCTCATTGCAGCCTAAACACATTGCGAGTAAAAGATGTTTGGTTGCTTACAAGAAGGATAAGTGTGTTGGACAAAATGTTGGTTGTCACACAATAAGTTCATTGACAAAAAAGGCATATGAATACCTAAAGTTAGAAAACCCTGAGAGCTACACAGGACACGTCCTTAGACGAACCTCAGCAAACCATTTTAGTAGAGGGAGGTTTACTTGCCCTAAAACGTCATGGAGGATGAAAATCATCAACTGTTGCTGATGGTATAGAGGATTCAGTTGGAAGAAATGTACAGGTATCAGGAAAGCTGTTCTGTAGGCCTAATGTAAACAATACAGCTACTGAGAACACAGCAAAATATGTTGAAAATCGAAAAAAACTCTCAGCTAAACTTATTTGCTTAATATCGATGATATTTTTGTAAACTCAGATGATGTTAATAGACCAACAAAAATCCAAAAGATGGTTAAACAAACATGACCACTACAAACATTACAAAGACTTATGAAAAACTTTTAAACTAAGGAATCAATGTTACCAATAATCAAAATTGTACCATAAACATGAACCTTAACTTTTAAATTGTAGGTTTTTATGTTGTTTAACTCTCTACTTCGTTTTTATTTGTTGAGATAATTTTGTTTGTAATAAAAGTTAGAACTGTTAGTTAAAAGTTTATATTATGAGAAAGTACTAGTTTTTGTTTTGCTTATCGTTCATAACTCGTACCGAAGTACTTTTCCGGAAGTAAAACAAAATCGCGTACCGGAGAAGGTTACTTTCGTTACTAGTAATCCAATACACACGTTCTGGTTTTACTCAGAGTCTATGTGAAAAACTGAGCAGCGCGTATGAAAAGGGTGGACTACCCCAACTTATAATCAAATATAACCCATAAACCTTAGCAGTTGCTAGGGGAGATGGGTAGGCCGATTGATTAAGTTAGGGTAGGTTAGGAAGAGGGTGCGAATAGGGTAGGGCGAAGAATCGTAGTAAGGAAGGAAGTTTGGAACATGTTGAAATAACGGATTGTATTTTAAGCGAAAACTTACTGCGCAGTTTGATTCATTCTAGGTTTACTATAAACGTAGTGAAAAATTATAAAATGCCAAGTCCTTTTTTTAAGCAGTAATGAAAAGGCATTCTGTTATATTTATTTAAACAACAGTTTTTAAGCTTTTAAGCGTTCATTTCATGAGAAAATAAAACTTAAACACAAAATGTCACAATTAATATGTTTATTTATTCAAACGTGATTTAACGACAAAGTCGTCATCTTCAATGATACAAGATGAAGATGACGACTTTGTAGTTGAAACGCGTTTGAATAAATAAACGTACTATTTGTAAGAATTTGTTTTCAAGTTTTATTTTACCAAGTATATACCACCTCACAAGTCAAGTTTAATATTTACTTTCTCATAAACTTGGTAATCATCAGTTTGAGTAATATATAAATTTAAAAGAAAACGAATGGTTTCTTTACAATGTTCTTTTGATTGTTGCTTATTCCTGACAAGTTTTAAGGAATATCACGTTTTTGAGCTATCCGGACATTTCAGGTTATTTTAGCTTGGTCACTGCAAACGAAATTGTAAATTCGAAGTGGTCTTTTATGTGAAAACTTTGGACCTACAACTATATTATTACATATTTTTGCCGAATTTAATGCTCTTTAATTCTACTTAATATTTTATTTCATGGAGATATTTAAGGGAAAACTATTTTTTTACTTTTTTTATATTTTTTACAATGTTCCATACCTGATAGTTTATTTATGTAACTGTTTCTTAATTTTATTTTATCTTCAACTATACTTGTATGTAAATTTTCAGTTACTTTAGTTTTGGGTGGATTTCAGCGACTGGGCTATTAGTTATTTGATGTTCGAAGCAAGATAGGCCATATTGTCAAAGAAAATTGTTTGTTTTGATGTAAAGAACCATTTCCCAAATTTTCTATAAAGAGTTTTTGAGCACCCGGTATTTAAATTCAGCTAACATCAAGAAAATAGTAACAAACAATTACGAGGTTTAGGTTTAGAGTAACTGTTTTAAATAAACTTACCCTCTTGGATAAGACACTTTTATCTACCATTACAATTTAACATTTCGTCAAGGCAACTCTGGGTATTATATTTAGAAGTTCTGCTTGTATTACATTGTATGATGATGCTGTCACTGGATAAGTACCCTGATCAACTTGTCTTAAATGTGTCTCTTCGACAATTTTCTGTTGAATAGCTCTGACGATGTCATGGGTTCGACAATAAATTTTTGTATGCCCGATTATGTACCTGGAAGACCGAATATTCCTCGATATATGTAGGGTTTTAAAATTTCATATTTTACTGTGAATTTCCAAAGATTTTAATACTAAATCATAATGATCAAGATTAATAACGGATGATCTATCATAGACAAATTTAGAATCAACGTAAAAATACAAATTCTATTACAGTAAAAACTTTTGAAACACAATTTGAGTGTTTTCTGCGTTGATTTTCTTCTTATTTTTCTTTTAAAGGGAAAAATCCTCTCGTGTCTGTTCAAAAAAGTACCGCCACTCAAAGAGTGGCACCCATAAACTTTCCCAACCTAACCTAACCCATAAACTTTCCCAACCTAACCAACTTTATACGTAATATATGAATACACTCTTTATTGTTCCGGAGCCCAATATAAGTTGATGACCTTCCAGATGGTGTCAAACAGATCATCATCCTTGGTCTTACGGCTTCACATAAGTAGGAATCTAACAAATCTCTATTCGTTCCCCATTCTTTCTGTTCCTGGTAAAATATTTTCCTTAATACACGCCACCAACGTTTCAGCTGTTATGTCAGGTCAAGTTCTGTCAGGTCAAGTTCATGTCAATAGAAAATTGTTTACGAGTGGCGGTCCTCTTCTTGAACACATTCTTAACAAGTAACTTATCGACACACCCAATAATAATATGTAGTAAACTAATATGATAAAATATTGACTTTTGTAGTAATAAGGCTGTAGGTCTACAGTGTATGGGAGACAACAATGTTAAAGAAACAGCTGTTTAATTACACCCAAAACATTGATAAACATTCCAAAGCTTACTCTGTCACATTTAATTGAAGTTCCTACAGCTGGTTAAAAAAATGTATTAATGTTACACAACAGCCGATTATTAAGAAAGTATTGTTATGATTGTAGACCCAACTTGTTGTGGTGTGGTCCTCCTCTTGAACAGACCCAACCTCTCGTTCCAAAAAGAACAAGAATTGGCTAAGAGAAACCTGAATTATGAATTTTCCAAAGGACCTAACCTAAATCTCTTGCTCGTACCTGAAAAGTGTAGATTTTTACCCTATTTTAACAAAAATTTTAGGTCCGTTTTCAAATTAAAATGTAATGACATACAAAAATTGGTCGTTTAAAATATATTTGTTTGAAAAATTTTGTGCACAATTTATTGTACACATATAATTTGGTGTTTAAAACTAGGCGTGAATCGAGTACAATTTTTGCTTAAATTTCTTTAGTAGTGATGTGGAACTAAATAATTATCAGCTGTTATCTTGATGTGTATGAGTGTGAAATAATGCGCAATAATACTGCGCACAAGCCTCTTTCCTAAGAATGTTCTGGAAACAACGACCGCAATTCTCAAGGTCAACTTTTACAACGCAGATTATGTTTGGCATGCTTTGCAAGGTATTTCGTATTAAACTTTTATAATTGATTTATACTTTTATAGTCAGGTTTTAATCATGTAATCATATACAGAGTGTTCAAAAAGTAGTTGAATATGTTTATTTTTCAGAATAGAATTAATTACAAGTTTTGTGTTTATAATACAAAATAAACTGTGCTGAAACATGGGACTAACTTTATCACACACCAATCCACAAAACTTGAGTCTTGGCACAATGATTTGGGTCTTATAATTTTCGTGTTTCTGTAGTTGATAAACGACATTTTTGGAAAGATTAAGATAAAAGCGTTTTGTTTGGATTCTTAGAGGTAAAATTTGTTCAGAATTGTTACAGTGGATAAGTCAGATTTAGTGTTAATATTACTGTAACTAACCCCACATATTGAGTTATATATTTTTAATTCGAAAATCTTGCATCAGAGAACATATTGGGTCAAGAGATACCTGATAGGATCTGAAAGAGATGGACCCAACTTAAGACTAGATAAAGTAAAGTGTATATTCAGCTAGGCTACCTCGGGATTGGCAGATCCCCTACTCACTATTATATTAAGTGAACTCTGATGGAACCAAAATTACGCAACAACAATAGTTTTCATTTAGCTTATTCCATTAAATGCCATGATGCACGTTTCGATAGCATTTCTGCCATAATCAGGAAGATCTACTGCTAAACTCGATCCAACATGAATGGCGACTAATATAGATCACGTGATATGTTACCCTGTTAGATTTAAATGTTAGTTCTAGTTTAGCAGTAGAAACATCTGATGATGATAGCATGTTATCGAAACGTACATCATAGTATTTAATGGAATAAAATTAAATAATAATTCTGTGGGTTTTTATTTATTGTTTCTGGAATTGTGTTTAGGGAAATTATCAAATAATATTGTATTACATAACTTTCTACTTCGAATAAGCGAGAAAGTATTGATATCAGGGTTAAGTATTTAATAATCAGGAAATTATTAAACTAGACAGAGAAACAAAATGCGTAAAGTAACTACAAAAGGTAAAATACACAGATGTTATTATAATAAAAGCTTTGTTAGTTACCAACACAAAATTCTTAGTAAGGAAAACCAAAATATCGGTTGGGAAAAGAGGAAAATAATTACATTTGATATTTATAAACAACATTGAAATCAACTAAATATAAATCCCTTGTTGACAACAAGTAAATCGATCTATAAGGAATGAGCTACATAATAACATGACAACAAGATAAAATTAATCGTAAACATCGTGGATTTAGTGGACATTTAAATTATCTAAACTTAGCAGGGAATAGAAAGAATAATCCTCCAATCATAACAATCTGGTTTTCTTCCTAATTTGCCAACGGCTTCCATTTGGCCAGTTTTTATAATTTTTTTGTTTGTTTATAATTATATCTATCTACTAAAGTCATGTATAAATATCTCTTAAGGGAGTTTCCAAACAAAGGTATTTACCATAGATACCAATGACGATTTTTCAGTGTAGGATGTTGTGGAACGTCCTACATTTAAAAATAATTTCTACAAATGTTTATTTCAGTGGATAAAAGAGGTAAGTGATAAATAACTATAAAAATGACAAGGAAAAATAACTTTAACCATAATGAGGTTTTGTTAAAAAATAAAAAAATCTCTAGCCTGTCCAGATGTTGTGAAAAGAACTTTAAAATGCCAATATCGAAAAAAGTTATAGTACAAAAACTTTAGACCCATTTTTCTCAAAACTTGCAAAATGTTACTTACCCCCTTTATCCACTTGTGTCTTCAAATGTAGATATTTTTGTACCTTATGAAACCGTTAAATAATATTAATTCGTTAAATCGTTACGGCGTATAACTAGTTGCGCAACGATTGATTATAGTGTGACAAAACCATACGATATTGAGGATGTAGTTTTCCGCATAACAAAAACAAAAAGTGTCATTAAAGAACACTTAAAAAATTGTATAACTTGGCTGTTAATTGTTAATATATTTTAGATGTGCTTACAATTTTTTTCTCAGTAGTAACCTACATTCTAAATCTTTTAAAATATTCAATTCTAAGTGTTCCAACAAGTCACTATGAAATATGACAACTAACTGATCTATCAGCTTTAATAATTCAACACAAACGTAGGTTAGGGCTAGCCTAGAGACCAGAGTCAAACATTTTGGAAAGTGTTTTAAAATTTATTTTGGATTAAAATATTTGAAATCTTCATCCACGTGAATGAACTTTTTATAATTTCACCTTTTTCCTTTTCTCTGTAATTAATTATGTGTCAATCAACTGATCCATTAACTTTAATAATTCACCATAATGCAGGTTGACTTAGACTAGTGTGCAACATTTTGGAATGCGTTTTAAACTTTATTTTGGCCAAAAATATTTTAAATTATTCATCATCCTGATTCATTATTGAACCTCTGTAATGTCATATGGAGGCTTAGTTATACAATAGATTAATGGTCACGTACCCGGGGCCGGTTTTAACCCATTAACCGGCTTTCTATTTAATCTATCTATAAAGTCACATTGTTCTTTTCTCTTTAATAAATTGATTATATATCGTCAGCTGATCTATCAGCTTTAATAATTCAATACAAAACAAAGATAGGTTAGGCCTAGCTTAGACCATAGTGAACAGTTTTGGAAAGAGTTTGAAACTTTGTTTTGTCCAAAACTATTTTTAATTATTCATCAACCTGATTCATTTAATGTACCTCTATAAAGTCGCATTGTTCTTTTCTCTGTAAAGGAATATGTTTAGACAACTGGTCTATCAGCTTTAGTACAAAGCTAGGTTAGGCCTAACTTAGGTAATTGTGAAATGGTTTGGAAAGTATTTTAAACTTTATTTTGGCTCAAATATTTGTATTATTTATCATCCTTATTCATTAAATGAACCTCTATAAAGTCATATTGTTCTTTTCTCTATAATTGATTATGTGTTGATAAGTAACTAATATATCAGCTTTAAAATTAAACACAAAGATAGGTCAGGCCTAGCTTAGACCAAAGTGAAACGTTTTGGAAAATGTTTTAAACTTTATTTTGGCCAAAAATGTTTGTATTTATTCATCGTCCTGATTCATTAAATGCATCTCTATAATGTCATATCGGCCTAGAGTGTGGAACGTTTTGGGAAATTGTTTTAATCTTGATTTATTGAATGATCTTTTATAATTTCATGTTGTTATTTTCTTTTCAATTGTCAATAACTTACTGATCTATGAGCTTTAATGATTTAACGTAAAGATAGGTTAGGTCTAGATTGTGATACATTTTAGAAAGTATTTTTAATTTATTTTGGCTTAAATGTTCTAAATCTTCAGCAACCCGATTCATTGAATGTTCTATACAATTTCTTATTGCTCTTTCTCCTTAATCAATTATCTGTCATATTATTGTAATGAAATTTAAACTCTCAACATTTGACTAATAAGACAACCTAAAAACTACCACCATAAGATGTTAACTTAACGGCTGTTTTCATTTTTCATCCTGACTTTAAGGTTATGTTTAAATTAACATCTGAATAAAATGTGTGTAGATATATTTTAAAACGTCCACGCTTTGGATTTATAACTATGTCTTAGCAAATTCTTTGTGTCCTTATGTCCATTGCTTGTTGATGGGTTCTACAATTTATTGTTAGTATGTTATTGTAAACTCGTATTATTTTGATCCCTCTCCCTTCCCACCAGTAATGCTTCAATGAAACGTGGACTAACTTTCACACACCCATACAACAAAACACAAAAATTACGGTTTGTGGTAAAAAACGAAAAATGGACAATATACAATCATATGTCGAATATTTCAAAATTGGTCCAAATATTAATCAAATTTAATTTGTCAACTCGCAAATACAGGATGTCCTGTAAAAGGTGGACCAGCTATTTATTTTCGGATTATATAAATCACAACGAACTGAAACTGTCAAATAACATATAGTTGAAACTCCGCTTCATTATCAGTCTATCGGCCATTTTGTTCTTTTACAAAAAAAAAAACTTAACTCCAGAAATAGATAAGATATTGAGTTCAGGTTTGGTATGAGTGTTTTGTATGTTACGCTTTACAAGTGTACTAAACACAAAGACTTTATTTTAATAATATTTAAAATGGTGGCTGTTCAAAAACTACGTGGAATATGTTCAAAACAGTTAATTTTTTAAAAAAATTTAAAGGCTGCCATTTTGAAAAATAAAGTCACTGTGTTTGGTACACTTGTAAAACGTAACATACAAAATGCATATACCAAATCTGAACTCAAATTTATGGGGTTGTGATGATTTTTTTGTAACCGAACAAAATGGGGTAGTTCGTTTTGATTTATATAATCCAAAAGTAAATAGCCATTTCTTTTTTTTTCGCGACACTATAAGAAAATTATGGGTTGCCAGTCAATTGTACAAAAAAACGGAACCTGACGATGGTCTGGATTAATTTGGAAGTTTTGCCCATTCACATACAATAATTTTTTAAATTTATATGCGACTTGGTATTTTGGTTTAGGCTTCTTGGATGTCGCACATTGAATATTTTCTTCCAATCGATAACTCCCCCCCCCCCCATATTTTTTGTGGAGATGTCGCCCGACAAGTTTTTGTTTGTTTCCTTATTGACCCTTAACTTTTGAGTTACAAATTTTAAAAAAAGGCGAGAATAGTTTTAGGAATGACCGACCACATATCAATTTCATAAAAATCGGTCCATTCATATGTGACATACTCAACATCGATTTTTGACTGATCACATAAATATCTCTGAAGTAAATAAAAAATTAAGACTAATGAACTGACGTTTTAAAATAAATATTAACACATTTATGGTAAGATAATATATAGTTATTGTTGACACAAATAATCATTCTTTAGTAGTATTCCTATGTTTTTAATTGTTAGATTATTTACATTAAGCGATACCTTTATCACACACTGAAAAAAAAAAAACAACACAATTTTCCATAATAAACACTTGCTCAAACGACGTTTCAGTAATAAAGTCATCGTCTTCCGTTTTTTTATGTACACGTGCACTTGAGTGTCAAGAATGTTTGTGTACTTGTAACAACTGAAGATGGTGACTTTGTATTGAAACGTCGTAATTAATAATAAAGGCGCCATTTGGCGATTAAAATCGCCAGACAGTGTTATTTTGCTCATTACTATTATTATTGTTATTCAAGTGAATGAGTAATTCCTTTATATTAATATTAAATGTTTAGCTTTACTTATGAGAAAAATTATACAGGATAATAAACAAACGTGAACACATCGTTATAGTTTGATTAGTGTAGCTCATGTATCGCTGAAGAGGACGACCTTGTCGTTGAAACGCGTCTGATACTTAGGAGTATTTTTTGTGAGAATTCTGTTCACTTTTGTTTATTATCCTGTATAATAAATTATCATTTATGTTTACAATTTTGCTTCATCATCTATTAAAAATGTTATATACTAGTTTCTTAAAAGGATACGAGCAATTATGATCAAATAGGTCCATTGGTCAGAAACGAGGATCTTGAGGTCACAATTTTGGTCTGACTTTGTAACTTTTATTCCTAATCGCTGGTTAAATTCGATAATTTTAAAAATTTTGTAATAAGTTACAAAGACCCAATCCTAAAATTAAAAAAAAAAATATATTGTGCAACATTCAAATATGCATTCATATATATGTCCAAACGTGTTCCTACAATATGATGAGGGTTATTACTCTAAATTCTGTATCGCGCATGCGCAGAGACCAGCTTTGTCATTGTGGAGCGGTACAACCACATTGCATGGAAACTGCGTCACTAAAAAAAATTCAATTATTGGATCTCGTATCTATTGTTGATTAGTTCATTAAGTACTGTGATATTTTATACCGTGTCACCATTTCTCATAATCCCTCGTATTTTTTTAAGTGAAAAATCCTTCAAAAGGTTTCCCACAGCTGGACGAAACTGTGAGGCATCATCGAAAAACACCAAACGCAAAAATTATCACGGTTTTTTACAGGCTTCGATATGCTATTTCTCTTAAGTTCAGTTGAACTCCGGTTTGTTTGGATTTTTATGCTTCTGGTGTTAGTGTTTTGTTACCCAGCTTTCTTCTGCCTTTTATTGCCTTAGTCTTTTCAGCAACTACTGCTAATTTTTGTCGATTGTTCCTGGCCTAGAAGCTTTGTCTGCAATGTGTACTACTGTGTCTTATGTTATAGGCCTTCACTATCTTCATGTCTTTTGGTCGCTCACCTGGCGCACTCGAAAAAAGGTGTGGTTGGGATCGTCTATAAAGGAATCTCCATACGTAATTTCAGGGTTAGTCACTTTACCAATTTTGTGAAGGTACGATATAAAATAACCATGTCCTGTTAGTAGCTGCGTAACGAAGAATCTTATCGTTCCAAATCCTTGAGTGGTTCAGTTGCCTAGATCTGGTGTTAATCTAGTGGTCCATCTCACCATCTGCATCTGTATTCTGCGATCCAGTGCTCTTACCAACAGCGCATAGTGCTCTCTGCCAACTTAGCATCCATTGCGATCTTCCTCTCGTTTTTTTCGCACCTGAGCTATCAGGTCAATTACAGTGACTCCTATTTCTGTCGGCTCTGATACTGCTCCATGTGACACAAAGAACTCTTCTCTGAACCGACCCCATCAATCTTCTCAACTTCTCTATCCTTAACTAGTCAATGTATTAGTTTCAGTCTGATTAAATTACCACGGGAAGTATTGAATAGTCATACTCGTGAAGTTGAAAGACAAGCTGAAAATGGAGGTTGTTTGATAGAGTGTTGCCGCAGTGGGTGTTTATCTGAATACTGTATTAATGGTAAATAGTGAGATGATGAGAGTAAGAAGATGAATCTCTTTTGAAACTTCAAACGGAAAGCACTTGTGACGAGACTGGATAATTTTAATGAGAAGTTATAAGGAGAATCATTAATAACTTTATTTGTTTGATAAATATATCTTAACTATTCCAAAAAGATGATGTAAATTATTTTATATATTTTTTTAAATTAAATAAATTGTCACGATGTGCCTTAGGATTCATTTACTACAACGTTTTAAAGTGTCGTAAAAGACCGTATCCATTAATGAATTACACAAAAAGCAGCTTTCCAATATCATTAGTGTTTAGAATTCACATTTCATATGTTTTTCTGTGCCTGATCTTAGTGTATTAATTAGTGTTATGCGAAAATGATCGTGATTTAGGAAAATTAGTTTAAAACAAATATTAATCAAATATATGTATGATTCGAAGACGTCCTTTTTTTCAAATATGAAGTCCCGTGTACACACTTGCCAACAGAGGGGTGGAGTATATATTTGCTGTAGTATATTCCTTCCTGGGAGATATTCGTTTATTGAATTATCTGTAAGAGTTTTACTATTAATTTAATATGATTTAAAAAACAAGTTTGTAACTTAAACAAAATGGCCTATTGAAATTGTTTTTAGTAGTTACTTTTTATCTAGGCATGTGGCTATTCTTACATTTGTCCGATACAACTTTATTTTATTTTTATGGACTCTGCAAATCTTGGCCTCCAACATTTCACTCGTGCCTGTATGCAGCCCGCTGTATCCACTTCTCTACATCATCATCGACTTCATCCCGGTTTTCCTGTCAGTTTTCTCCCTTCAGGTTGTTCTATAAAAAATTCTTGTGCACTTCTTTATCCATCCTGTGAACATGTCCAGCCTACTCTGTCTCGTGATGTAAATTCCTTAAGCTATGTGTTGCTTCTTATTCTCCAGTCAATCCCTTCCTTCACTTGTCCATTAATTCTTTATAACATTCTATCCTTTAGACATTTAGTTTTATTTTTTGACTACCTCGTCATTGTCCACACTTCCGAACCGTACATCACGACTGACTTTAGGATGGTCTTGTAGATAACTTTCTTGTTTATTTCCAAATGTAGACCACAGGACATCTGTTGCCTGCCGAAATAACATATCACTTTTTAATGTGTTATTATGGATCCCAAATATTTCAACTAGTTAGTTCCACTGAAGAGAAAGCCACCCAACTCCAAATACACGATGATTTTTCTGTGTTAATTTCTAGCCCCAAATCTTCTGAACATAACACCAACTCTAGTACTATGAGGAGATGACTTACGCCACAGCAGAGGATGAAGCAGAGTGCCGGGAACACTTTCCTCCACTATTGGTACCGCGCCTCCATTTCCAAGGTAACACTTCTACTACCGATCCAGCCAGTATATATTAGACTGATGGAATGGGGTTAAATTACCACCAATAGATCACACATTCGTCCCGCTTGCATTCAAGTTACTTCGCTCAGCGCAGATATTTTCAATGACTCTCTATTCTCTGAATAACTTCCTCATCACGTGCCTATATTATTACCTCATTTTGTAACATTTGACCAAGCTACATTCCAAGTTTTTTGACTTCCTCCGTTGTTTGTTTATCGTTTATTCAACTAATGAGTGCATAGGTGATAATAACTTCTTATAAGTGTTAATTGGTGTGTTTACGAAGAGCAGATTCTAGATTTGATGTTTTACAGATTAGACCTAACCTGTAACTACGTCAAAACAGAAAGTTCCTTGTCAATATCAAACCTAGGTGTGGAGGAGAAATAACACACAACTCGTAGATAATTATACATTCATGACTTGTACATTTCGTGTCAATAAACCCAACGTGGTTAGAATTTAAATTGAGGGTAAGAGTAATTTAGAAGGTCTTTTTTAATCACTGTTAGTGCGCCTATGGTCAGATTAAGGATGGCTTTTGGTGGCTATGTTGTTACACGTTTGTTCGTTAGGGAGAGATAGACGTCCAATTCCTCTGACATACCTCACCCATATAATGGGAAGATTTTTGTACTCTGTCGTCCAGAACAAATGGGTAGAAAGGATAGGAAGATACGATGAAGAAGGTGGTATTGTAGAACAAGTCAGTACCGAACTGGGGACATTTTCTGTACGGTTAACGTAACATAACATATGGCCTATGAGACCATATTGTTTCACGATTATTCTGCTAAACTTTGGTAAGTGATTCTGGACATCAAAGTAAAGAAGCAAGTTCTAATAATCATATATTTCAAAAAAGCTTCTTTTCCCATCTCTGTCCGTTTTTTGGGGTTTTTTTTTTTCAAAAACATGAGTAACTACAGAACGAATGAGAGTTCAAAGTAGCGTTCATTATACATAAAAAAGCCCTTTTAAAGCTAAACAATATACAGCCAGTAATACCTTTATTTTTATTCTATATTCAAAAATATCCGAGATACTTAAAAATTAGAATTTTTAATAATTTAATAGAGCACACAGTTAAGTTAAAAAGATTATTTTAAATATCATAAAAATCAGACTTGAATTTGAGAAGATTTAGGGTTGATTTTTGATTTTGAGTATAAACATTAAAGTACAAACTGTGATCAAATTTGAACTATACTTTGTCAAGTTCAGGTTGGCGGGTGGACCCGGGACTACCTGAGGCCACCCCTATAATCCCTCGTCGCGTCCGCTTGAGCTGTCTGCTGCCTAGGCGATGAGTCACCTACTGGCTGTGTTTATACAAAGGTACACTTTCTTAACAGAATAATAATGTAACATGTTTAAAAGTATATTTGAAATCTAATAAAAAAGTTATGAAAAATGATACCAAACTCGACCTAGGTATTAGAACATTTAATACGAACTTTATTAAGAATTGTTTAGACTGCATTGTGACTGCAACTTTTTATTTAGACAATTTAGAAGGCAAGTTTTAAGCTGTAATGAATATTAAAACTTTACTTAGGGACTGTTTGGGTAAAAGTAAATTGACCGTAGAATTTGTTAATAATAGTACCTAAATGCAATCTGTTACTGTGATATAATGTGTTTAATACAAATTACAATAACAATCGGAGAAAAAGTTATATACACAATATGCTATATACAATGGAATATAATAATGTACAATACAAATCCTACACAACAATAAAAATACAATACTACACAATAGTTTATTAACTATTAAACCTACAGCGGTCTGAACTAAGTAAAGCTTTTAATATTTATTACAGCTAAAAACTTACCTTCTAAATTGTCTAAATAAAAAGTTGCAGTCACAATGCAGTCTAAACAATTCTTAATAAAGTTCGTATTAAATGTTCTAATACCTAGTTCGAGTTTGGTATCATTTTCATAACTTTTTTATTAGATTTCAAATATACTTTTAAACATGTTAAATTATTATTCTGTTAAGAAAGTGTACCTTTGTATAAACACAGCCAGTAGGTGACTCATCGCCTAGGCAGCAGAAAGCTCAGGCGGACGCGGCGAGGGTTATAAGGGAGGCCTCAAGTAGTCCCTGGTCCACCCTGCCAACCTGAACTTGACAGAGTATAGTGCTTCTTATTAGTTTCACAAAAACTATCAATAAACGAAGTCGTCTATGCAATTTTCAGGGTGTGGAGTGTCAGATTCGAATTTGGTGCTCCAAAATATAATAAGTTGAGTTTTATCTAAATGGAACCCCTAGTAAATATATTTATAAATATTTTGACCTTTAGGAAATTAACAATACCCTAGTCACTACTTTCTTAATAATCCCGGATGACTTAGCTGGATATACGCTTTTTTTCATATAGTTTTGTTTTAGATCCCTCTCGTCTTTCCTATCCGATTCCTCTAGACCAAGGCTCTCGTCCAACCCTGATGCTATTAGAGTATTCGAGGGCTAGAGGTCTTTATTTTACGTTCTCATCTTACGTTTTTATAAAGCGACGAGAACCCAATGATTTTTGCTTTTATCAAGAAGAAAAAAGTAGATGGTATTTTTCTAAATTCATCTCCTAAGAGATTGAAAGGGTTAAAATGTTATCTTTTATATAAGGTGATGATGACTGGACCATCTGTTATTGATGTAACACGCGTCAAAAATACCGTTGACAGACGAACATGTCAACATAATAAAACGGACAAAAGAGGGGGGGGATTTTAAATGTATTTCTGATCGTTAAAAACTTCAACTTCCACAGAACACAATTTAGCACCATCAAAATATTTTAATTCTTTTCTAATTTGGATTTTTTTTAAACAATTTAGAAGGAAGATTATATTTTGTCCAAATTATTATTATTACTGACACATTTTTCTAATGTTAACGCATTTTAATTTATTAAAGTCCGAGCCTCATATTTTGAATATACACCCTGAATAGATTTTGTTCTTACCGACATGAGTTTCAGATTCATGTTAGATTGATGAGTGGTAAAGTTTGATAATGTATACAAACCTACAGGTGTTGGTAAAAGAAATATTGGAAGATCTTGATTTTGAAGATGTTGTGTGCTTATTTACACATAAAACAGTACTTGGGGGGGGGGGAAGCCTTGGAAAGCCTTGGAAAAAGAATCAGGAAATGTAAGGATCAAGATTAGTCACGAATAGACCAAGTCTCTGGGAGTAAATTCAACGATTGATGAGCTATTAGGAAATAGGTGGAGGATTTACAAAATTTTATATATTTGGATATCTGTTACGTGTACAGATGGCAAAACAGAATAAGGAAAGCGAATGCTGCTTCTCTATCTGTTGAGATAACAGCATATTTCAAGGACAGTAAAATTGAGAATGTTTACAACAAATGTAAAGAGTGTTCTTCTTTAAGGATCTGAGAGACATGGAAATTGTCAACGTCTGTTACTAGTAACTTGCAGATATTTATTGTCCAAATGAGAAATAGCGCGATATTATAACAAACTGTTGACACGAGCTAATGAAGAAAAATGGAATTTCAGTTATGAAGAAGAAAGTGGAGATGCCTAGGATAAACTGTGAGAAAAATCTAGAGAGGAAAATACTGTACTGAAACCCACAGGGTTAGATAAGGCCCGGAAGATTTTAAATGACGTAAAAATGGAAGATTGTGGAATATTTTGATGTTTAAACATCGGGTCATCATTGCCTTAAAAAAATGAGTTTAACATAGAGACCATTAGAATATTTCAAGAGCGTTAGGGTCGGAAGAAAACAAGGTTTGGTTAAAAAATACCTTATAGGAAAGATGAAAGAGAGGAACCCAAGATTCTTCGGGATTGACACACCTATACTAACTGTAAGTGAGCCTCAGTGGAGATTATGTAATGAAATGAAGGCCTTGGCGACCAATAGGGTCAGGCTTCGCTGCTTTGTAGACGCCCTATGCTCCGACGCTACAGTCGAATATACGATTTTGTCAAAATCAGACTAAAAATAAAAGTATCCTTTTTTCTTATTTTCTAATTTGCGGTAACGAAGCCAAATGAATGAGTTTATAAATTTGCTTCCAATTTATATACTTTCATCCAAACCAAATTGCAAAAGTCGAACACTTACGAGATGTGTTCTCACTCCAATTCCTCAAAGAATTGTTTGAAAATCTAGTAATTTTAAAGGAACTCCAGATATTAATCCTTCATTGAAATTTAACATTTTTAGTCAATCGACGACATGTTCTTGAGATCGTATACGACCTGATTCTGTTCTTTCGTCGACTGAGGCTATTTATCCTAGGATAGTTCTTTGCCATCTATGTCTGGATCGGCCGACACTTCTGCTACCTTAATTCCAGCTCAACCCTCTCTTGGCGATGTTATTCATTTCTCTGTTGAGAATGTCTCCTTTCCATTTCTATTTTATTCGTTTTAAATCGGCTTTTATCGTCTTTCAATTTGCTGACTGCCAAAGATCTTTGCGACTTGGTTTGACCAGAAGATTCTCAAAATAATTCACAAGCTATGGAAATAAATTTCTGAAACTTTTCAGTACGAGGAGAATGGTATTTTCCAAGTTTCGTGTCTATATAACAAAACTGATTTAACGTTCAGCGTTTAGACATGAACTTTTGGGGTTTTAAGAAAGGAAGATTAGATAAGTGGTTGCAAGAATCATCACACAGGTTAGAGTTAAGTTATTTTATGTATAATTTTTTAAAACTAAACTCGGACAATATAACAATAATAAGATTAGATTAATGGTTGGAAGAATAATCACAAACAGGTTAGGTTAGGTTAGCTTTAAGAATACTAAAATCGGATAATATAACAATAATAAGATTAGATTAATGGTTGCAAGAATAATCACAAACAGGTTAGGTTAGGTTAGCTTTAAGAATACTAAAATCGGACAATATAACAATAATGTATATTGTCACCAACTTGGGTTTCTATTTGTTCTATTTAAAGGGGAAATTGCTTCCCCGCTTATGACTAATGGGTTTTCTCCACCTCTTCATCAATGCTCGGCCTGCCGCCTCCCACCGCTCTCGCTCTATTAAAAGCAAAATTAACTTGATTAGCCTCGTAAAACTTTGTGTCGGCTGGTCGTCACTCCTACACTCAGCCGTTTTGGTATAAAGATTGTACATCCAGACATACTCCATTTTTTTAAACGGATTTGAACTTTATCTGAATCGAAAAGTTATCAACGTTTCTTTCAAAATTTAAAATATCGATTAAAAAATTAACACACGGCGGGAATAGAAAAAAAAGTCTAAGGATATAGATCCGGATATCCTCGGTTTTTTAAACTGGTTTTTAATAAAAAGTTGTCATGTTTTTTTCCTCGAAATATTTAAATGTAGTCTACGATAACAAAAAATATAATATGTTAGCATTTTGTTATGCAAATGCCACATCTAAAAAGTTGCTCTAGTGGGCGAACGAGATATCATTTAATAAACAAAACAATTAATAAAACCCACTCGCCCGAGCTCGCACATACAGACAGATGTCATCGTTCTTGTTTCTAAAAACTGGGTTAAAATTGACTTAAATGGCGTCGACTATTACGTAACTGGATAAAAGACGTTTAGCTAAATTACGCATTACACTCGGGAAAGAATAATTATTGTTGTGTTAAGGCGTCCAGTAAGATTGCATTACCATTTACAACCAGTTTTAAACAACTCTAAAAACAAACAAAGTAATGTAATACTAACAGGTTTGACATTTTTTTTTAAGTCTTGTTTACCACAATGGATGAATAAATACATGTTTTGCGTTTTTCTTACATCAGATTTATTTTGATACTTTGGCTGGAGTAATTCACAAAAAATCTACAACATTAGATCCAATTTGTATGTATTATCTGATTAGGTGAAAATTAAATCCTTTATTCTTTCTAATAAATAACTTGTTTCTGTTGAGCCAGTTTTAATCTATTGACTACAGAATTATTGTTTTTTGGTTCTAATAAAGGTGGCCCCAAATAACAATTTTTTTTTAGTTCATGCTCACGAGGCTAAAAATTGTTATTTATAAATATGGATCAAAATCGGTGAAACGATTTTCAATTGGACATCTTCCAAAAATCACTGTTTGCACATTTTCTAGTACCAGGAATAAATTGATCTGTGGAGTAAGTTTCCTAAACTGATGTTAACGGTAGAAATTTATACTAATATTGTTTGTAGAAAACATAATATTAGTGAATAGGGGTAAAGCACTACTTAGGTACTTTAAAAACCCCAACCGATTTTTTTGATCAAACTTTCGTTTATTTAATTTGTATATTTTAAAATAAAATCTGTAATATATTTTTATTCTACACTTCATTACAAGAAAAATGAAATCAAACATTGTATAATTTACTTGAATAGAGTCCAAAATCAACATTTTGCTACAAAATTAATGACAGTATGATGACTAATAAGTGTGAATAAACAACACTATCGTATATCTTTAACGAAAAATATATACTTTCAGATTTTAATGAAACAATGGAGCACAATATAATAATAATAGTATAAAACATAATTTGTACATTATTATTTACATTATGATAAGCTGTGTATGAATAAATATGTATTGAAACCGTAATATTGGCATTTACAAAATTTATTTTTAGTAAATTTAACATTTGCTCATCTAAGCAACAGAGAATAATGTTGAAAACAGCAAAAAAATTCCCTACTAAAACATAAAGATATATTATAGTGTTGTTTATTCAAACTTATTAGTCATCATAGTCACTCATTTTGTAGCAAACATTGTTGATTTTTGGCTAATTCAGTAAATTATACGTTGTTTGGTCTCATAATTCTTGTAATTATGTGTAGAATAAAAATATATTATAGATTTTATTTTCAAATATTAAATAAAATAAAGTTTTATAAAGTGAAGCCCATTAGGTGACTCATACGGGTGGTTTGGGGGTAGGTCACAGGACGCCCTAATCCTCTGCGCTTGTGTGAGTGAAGCGACCCTTCGTTCAGCCGCATTCAATAAACTGGGTTTGATGCTAGTTTATTATTTTTCTAAACCAGCTATGTGAGAAGCATTCAGTTGTTTAAATATTACACAATCTTTATCACTCTTTATGATGTGTTACGATGATACAGCTGTGACAAACTGAAGCTAATTTTGGTACAATTTGCTTATTCACTCGTTGACCTTGGAATTAATTAGTAATACAGAGTGATTCAGAACACTTTCAGCTTATTTTACTGCTGAAAATAAAGAAAAAGTTCAGACGAAAACGCTTTTACGTCCGTCATTTTGGTTTTAGAGTATAATTTTCGAGTTCACATTTTGAAGATATTGAGTTCAGATTTGGTACATTTATTTTTATGTTGGGTTTTACAGGTGTAACAAAAATGAACATTTAATTTAGTATATTTTCAAAATGGTGATCGTTTAAAATATTTAACTTTGAGTATCTCGAAAACCGTTAACTTTACAATAGACAAGACAAAATATTTTCGTCTTTTAAGGACAAACAAAGCGGCTTTTAACATATTTGTTTTTCGAGATTTCAACAAAAACTAAACATTTAATTTATTGGTAAGGGTAAATTTATTTTCCCAAGTATTAAAGGGATTTTTGGTTTGGTTTGACATTTTAAAATTGTTGTCTCTCCACTCTAATTTATTAATAAGGTCTACAATAAAAAGAAATAGGAGGTAAAATTATCAGAATTCAGTGTTTTTTGGTTATTGTGTGTTTTAGACCATTATTGTAGAAAACAATAAGCACTAATAGATATATAAAAATAATAGATATTGTAATAATAGTTTAAAAAATAAATAAATGTGAAAATTATTAACTTTGAATTTCCTTTCTTTTTCAGGTGAGTGATAATGCTGTTCATTATGGAATCTTAGAGAGTTCATGCTAGCGCTATACAATTTCTGTTTACCAATCCTTTAAGGTAAATGTCGCCTAAATATTAATAGAAATATTTTTTGGAAATAAAACTAATAAAAGGTGAAAAAACTTACTGTCTTTTTCACTCGCTAATTTACAAAACTACATACTAAGCAAAAATTATAATTTATACCCATGTTAAAATGCCTCCACATTACTCAACATGAGAAAACAAAATTAATTTTTCTTCATTGCTTAGTTCTTCCCACGTTTTATTTTGATAGAGATTATTTCTAATATTTTTTTATTTAGTTTAAGAAATATTTTGTTATTAATTATTCATTTTAATCGACTGTAAGCTTCTTTCACTAATTACATATAGTCGTAATAAATTCGAACCCAAACTTCCCATGAAAATGTGAACTGGGGCCGAGTCATCGACACGAGCCTGACACCGTCACGAGCGAAGCGACCCTAGGTCTATCAATACAATTTAAAATTTCTTATAAGCCCCAAGAAACCAACATTTATAGGATCTGCTTGTATTTACTAGGTAAGTACCACGATGGCGCGCATCACTTTGTTTCAATTACCTTGTGAAGAACAAAAGTTGAAGGTATTTTTTAGTGAGAGGAAGACCTTTGATTCACACTCTCGAGTGTTAAACTAATCACAGTGTTATTTCCGATTCATTTAAATCATCTATCAAAGCCATGTGATGCAATATTAACGACTTGTTGGATAAAAGGCCTAGGGAGATTCTAGAAACTTCTATCAGGAAACTTCCATAACAAATTGTAGTATAGTGACTTTTATAGTATAAATACTTGTCAATTGTACTTACATAGTATACGAACTCATTTTTTGTTTTGACTTTATGTTTCATAACCTCAAACTGATAGTGTTTAAACCCATTTTAAACAGTTTTATTTCATATCTCTTGTGTTGTTCAACTTGTAACAGACTAAATTAGATAATAATATACAGATTTCAATTCTGCATGTAATGGTACCAACCACACATCTCTAAGATGACAAATAACGAAGTTATTGACAAAAATCTAATGTCAAATCGTTGACCGGCCAAGAATATGTGATATTAGTAGCCTATAGTAAGAGATCCAACAGGGATTGAGTCAGTGAAGTCTCATATATATATATTGTCTGCTTCGAGCCCCCGTTAGGGCCGAGACACTGGCACGACCGTAGCGAGTAGAGATTTGAGAAAGTATTGATTTATACAATTATAAGGTTCCTGTGTAACAACTGTTTTAAATTGATAAGACCTCTTGTTTTACCAATACAATTTAACATTTCCTCCTTAACGCTCGACCGATATTAATCAAATTTAGTATGTGGACTTATTTTGGCCAAATATTAGGACATTTTTGATAACTAATTTAGTGGTAGAAGCCAAAAGAAAAAAAGACACAAAATTACGATTCTCAAACTCGGTTTGAACAATTATATTGTTTTATTCAAGAATAACCTTAAGGACTTTTACAAAACGTATTAAGCGCGAAAAATGCAGGTTTTTTGAGTTTTCGTTAAAAAAGAAACAATCGACCATTGGACTGTTAGACACATTTTAAAAATTTCATTCATTTTTTTAGTAAAAAAACTAAATTCGTGTGTAATAAATATTACGGTGGGGGAATAATTGACATAAAAAATAACAAAAGCTAACCATAAGACCTTGATTTTAATCTAATACGATTTATTTTGAGGATGCGTTTATGGCACAAGCAGAGGAAATTTTAGGCCCTATTAAAAAAAAAAATTCAGAAAAATACGTTCATTTTCACGTTTTGATTGACTACTTTAGTGATGAAGTATTTTGATTTGCTTTGGGTGATGGAGGGGGGGGAGTGAGAAAGTTTGTACAATGTTTTTACAGTTTATTTATTAATAAAAGAGGAAGCAAACATCACTTATTTAAGATTCAGGGGCTGATATAAATTTTTTCAAATGTTTAATTGAAAGAGTATAATTAATTTAACGCCCCTCTCTCAACAGCCCGGTGTATGCTGCAGATGCCAGGCTTAAGGGGTCAAACCAATGACCCATCTGTTATGGAAGTTTCCTCATAGTAACTTCTAGCATTTCCTTAGTTATTAACTAACAAACAGTTGTTAAGATTGCATCAGCTATCTTTAAGTCGTTAGCAGTTGTTTTACGTAAATAATGTTGTTGTTTTATTTTCTGTAATTATTACCAAGTTCACTCTTTTAAGACCAGCCTCTTATATCCTGCTAAATATGCTAAAATACTCCCTGAGTTATTAGTAAAATCCCCAAGGGTTACCAGTAAAAACTCAAAAATATCGATCATTACTTCTGATATAACACCCTCAAGGTTTTGAAAAACTCAAAAAAATCGATCATTACTGCTGATGTAACACCCTTAAGGGTTGTAAAAACTAAAAAAATCGTTCATTACTGCTGATGTAACACCCTCAAGGATTATCAGTAAAAACTCAAAAAATCGATCATTACTCCTGATGTAACACCCTCAAGGGTTTGAAAAACTCAAAAAATCTATCATTACTGCTGATGTAACACCCTTAAGGGTTGTAAAAACTAAAAAAATCGTTCATTACTGCTGATGTAACACCCTCATGGGTTATCAGTAAAAACTAAAAAAAAATCTATCATTACTCCTGATGTAACACCCTCAAGGGTTTGAAAAACTAAAAAAATCGTTCATTACTGCTGATGTAACACCCTGAAGAGTTATCAGTAAAAACTCGAAAAATCGATCATTACTCGTGATGTAACACCTTCAAGGGTTGTAAAAACTCAAAAAATCGATCATTATTCTGAACACCCTCATGGGTTATGGGTAAAATTCAAAAATCGATCATTAATGCTTTTGTAACACCCTCAAGGGGTATCGATAACAACTCAAAAAACGTTTATTCTGTAGATGTAACACCCTCAAGGCTTGTGGGCAAAAACTCAAAAAAAACTATCATTACTATCATTACACCCTCAAGGGTGCTTGTGAGTATGAGCTTAAATCGCGAGAGGACCCAGCTGAATCTACATCTTTTTGCGTGTAGTCTGGTTCTGTTCTTTCGTCTTTTCTATCGGGTCTCTCTTTATCAACTCTTCTTCTTTTCCGACCCTTACGCTAATAGAGTGTTCGAGGGCTGGGGGGGGGGGTGTTTTGTTTTATGCTCATCTTTTCTCTCTCTCTTTCTTTTTTTTATGAAGCGGTGATGACCAAGAGATTTTTCGCCTTTAAACAGAAAGATGAAAAAACAAAAATATAATTTTAGTGAAATGTCAAAATTAATACCCAAACCATCTTCAAAATTGCAAAGAAATAATTTGAAAAGGAAAGTTGAAGGATAGTGATCTATTAGCTTCATTGTCGGAAAAGAACAAGAGTTGGTCAAGAGAGACGTGATAGGAAAGATAAAAGGGATGCTCTACCCCAAGACTACATTAAAGTCTCGATCCAGCTAGATTCCCTCGGATAATGAGCCCCTGATGGGTCGTACAGAAACTATTTAATTATTCCTGAACTTTTTGGACAAACTGTATAGAAATAGAATGTGGAATATAATATATAAAATTGTTTGAAAATCTAGACCTTTTTACGTAAAACTACTTGAATATGTACGGTTTTCTACTGTTACAAGTTGCTGAACGACTTCCTCTCTTGTTGTTTATCATGGCCTATATCTCGTAAATAACATTTTAATTTACAATTCCAATTCCTAGAAAATAAACATTATTATTATTATAATTACATGCGATTTTTTTTACATGAAACAAAATTATTAGTTGTGGGAAATAATTAGTATCATATGAATGAGTCACACACCAGATAAAGTAGGCCTCATGGTAGTAATTAAATCACCTGACAGCTTATATTTCCGCAGATTTTTTCTTTCAGAATACGTGTTTAATGTTTTGAATATCCGTCCTGTTTATTTTAGGTGACGTTTTCGCACGATGTTTTTTAGACGTTTAATAGTTCTCTCACTGTATTTAATACACATGCCCATGCCAACTTAATGTGAAACAATTTACAGGACGATTTCTGCATACATCTACTCTGGTTTTAACTCTGGTTTTAAGGTTGTTGCAATGATGAAGTGTTCATACTATTGATATAGTTTATTCGAACATTTTGAATTTGCGTCCGTAGAGAGTATTAAATACACAACGTTTCGAGAGTATTGATCAACTTCCATTATCAATTGTTAAACTCTTGAACACGAGAAACATGAAAAAGATCAAAATTGCTTAGCATAAAATTTGTATTAATCTAAAACTAAAAATAGCCTAAGAAAGGAACCAGGGGTTAAAATTAGGCTCGAACAGTAGCCCATGTTTAATGGCGGGGACGATGAAACTGCCCTGATATAGGTACGTTTGAAATCTGATGAAACTGCCCCGCTCATTAAAGAGGATTATGATGGGTCGCCTCGCAAGACTAGAAATGCTGAAATTGCTCCGAGCGCCCGGTCAGGTAGTCATTTTCTATGACTGGCTATTTACTTTAGAAAATAATATTGAAAACATGTTAAGGGTGTTACGGCATGTTAAGGGGTGTGACATATCGTTCAACTATAGAGACGTTATTTTTTTGTACTAATTATGTAATTTTTCAATGGAGACAGGAGCAATTTAAAGACATTTCGATAGTATGTGTTTAAATTTAACCTCAATCAAGCATATAAGCCTGTTAGATTAAGTTAGGTTAGGTCCCGTAGCGTAACATGTTTTCAATATTATTTTCTAAAGTAAATAACCAGTCATAGAAAATGACTACCTGACCGGGCGCTCGGAGCAATTTCAGCATTTCTAGACTTGCGAGGCGACCCTTCCTAATCCTCTTTAATGAGCGGGGCAGTTTCATCGTTTCAAAAGTACCCAAAATGTCGGGGCAGTTTCACTACGCCCATAATGGTATAACACAAAGTATAGTACTATTCTCTGTTTCACTTTAAGTTGGCAGTGTTAAAAATGCATTGTATAAATCAAATGGGAATTTCAACATTATTAGTCTTAAATAAAACGTAGGGGTCATTAAACAAACTTACGTTTACTTTTAAAAAGGAAAGTTACCTATTTTTTTTATTGTTCAAGATGGTGTTTTCCTTTTAGAATATATATATACTAACGATAATTATTTTATTATTTTTTCAGAAATATTATATAAATCAAAATTATGAATTAATTAGTCATACCTTGGATTGTCAACATATAAGGAAAGTTATTAATGATGAAGTCCAAATATACTCTTTAACATTAGCTCTGAAATATTTAATTTTATTTGAACTTAATTTCCAATTACTTTTGTTTTTTATTTTACACTATTTGCTCAGGGGGAGCTCTTTAATGAACAATTAATACAGTGAGTGAAATTCTAATAATACAGAGAATTGCAATTTTAACAATTTAGTTTCCAATTAAAGTCTATAATTAGTACAATACCAAATCCACTTTTGTTGTATTCCTATGTAAGTAATCCAGTGCTGATAGTTGAGTGAAGAACTTTCACTTTATTACTTGTTAATGATGTTCACCAAACACTACACTGTACTACGTGATTTATCAATAAAATGATTCACTTTAAATTACCATGAAGATGCACTCAACGCTTTGTAGATGTACCTCTTTAGTACTGCAACGAAGATTACTAAGGTGTTAAATACTTTTACTTTGTAAAAACAAACACGGTTAAAACATACGTGTTAAAAAACAATTATTACTTTACTATTACTAAAACTGGAATTATAACTTATAGGAAATACCAATTTCTACATTAGGAATACTTTTGGCGTTACTTCGCCGACCCCTATGCTGTGAGTTTTTCCCCAAGACTCTCTATATAATTTTTACTTTGTCGATGCTAAAAAATACTTATTCCCTCTCTCTTAATTTAATTTAACCAATGAACGTAAGCAGCTACTTTTTGTCAGCCAATCAAATTTATGAGTTTAGTGTGCGATTGTCCTTAAGTTTCTAATATTATAGTTATTTATGACTTAATTGCCTACAATGATTCTGGGTCTAATTTAAGTGTTTTTCTCTTTTTTTTTTCTTTAAAGTTGTGAATGGTGTTCTGACTGATTAATAACATATTCCCCTAACGCTTCACCTTGGTCGGTGATCACAAAACGTTTAACATGTGTCCAACAAATGTATCTATTTCTATATTCTTTTTAAAATATTAGACCATTACTGGAAAGCTTATTGAGGTTTATTTTAGACGATATTTTTAGATGTGTAATAATAACTCATTGTATTAAACACACACTGCCAACTTAATGTGGTCGAACGAAGTTTATTAAAGCTCCTCAAACTTTATCTCTGAAATTTTAGTTGATAAAAGGAGAAGGGCAACAGTGCTTGTCAAGCCCGATACTATAAACTAAGTCGACCGTCTTCCAAGAATCGCTCGGTGTTTAGGCCAACCTATACGAACGTTTTAAGCGCGGATATTTTGGCGTAGAGCAGAAACAGTTCAATATATACGTTGGTTTGACGGCGTTAGCCAGGTGTATGGCGTTGTCAACTGGATCCGTGAGAAGCAACACCGATTTTGGCGAAGCCGGTCATACTACCAATACGGCGCTCTATCGGGAAATGCAGCTGAACGAAAGGTCGCCTCACTCTAACGCACGCGCCATCACACACAGGCGCGTAAAGTATTAGGACTGGGCAGTACCTGCCGTGGGCCACCCGCATGAGTTATCTACTGTGTCCTTTACTTGATCAAATTTTCATTTATTTAATTTGATATCTTAAAATAAAATCTAATATATTGTTACTCTATACTTCATTACAAGAAAAATGAGACCAAACAATTTACTTTAATAGTGTCAATAATCAACAATATTTGCTACAAAATGAATATGATGACTAATAAGTATGAATAAATATATTTGATATAATTCAGTAAATTATACGTTGTTTGATTTCATTTTTCTGTAATTATGTGTAAAATAAAAATATATTATAGATTTTATTATGAAATCTGGCGCAGTTTTTTAAAGTGAATCCTAGTATGTGACTCATAAGGGTAGCTTGGGGGTAGGTCACCGGACGCCCTAATCCTCTGCGCTTGTTTTGAATGAAACGACCCTTCCAAGTTTGATGCTAGTATACCATTGTTGTGAAATTTGTCAATGAATTTATGAAGTTCACTCCAAAAAGTAAACATGTAGTGTGCAACAACTACTTGACATGAAACAATGTTTGGAAAAATAAAGAGCTCAGAACAAGATAATATTGGATTTGTTCCTCATATCCTTTTTTTTTTGACAATTTTTATAGTATTTGAAGTAAAGGCTGTGGAGTATTTTCAATAGTGGATCGAGGGCCAAAAAACTCCTTAAAATTGCTGTGTATAGGTTAGTCAGTGTTTTGTGGGTATTCCACGGTTCCGATAGTGCGAGGAATTCAACGCCCGTTAGAGTGTAAACTTTACCGCCGAATATGATGTTCTATAACGCTCGTTTATGAAGGATACAAAAATCGTAAAACTTTTTCTATTGAATTAATCACTGTAAGGTAACAGAAAGTGACTAAAGAGCAATGAAATCGAATGCCTACGCTAAAGTTAAATAAATCTTATGAAGTAAAACAATTAGACTGTGTTCCGTTTAGGCAGTTTTATCAGCTGATTGTGAAAGACAAACAAATGAAGCATTATTTAATTAAATCGTAGTCGCTATGAGATAAAATTCTTGTCATTTTTGTTTGTTTAGGATTCTTGGAAAAAAGTCTTTTCCAGTTTATACGGTTTTCAAACTACAAAATAAATTGTTGCACAAATTTTTATATGAATAACGGAATAGATATTTTTGTTTTTTACATTTTATAAATAGTGAGAGGGGGCATAGATATAAGTATTTCAGTAGGTAGAATATTATAAATGTAGGACAATGATAATTTAAATAAAAAGCTATACAGTAGTTTTACACAAAACTTTTGGTAAATCTAAAATCAGGGACAAAATTTTAGTAGTAAAATATATTTAGCATTTAAGAAATTATAATTATTGTAATTGTCATTATTGTTTCCTTTAATTCAACAAAGTTGATCATTTTTTTGTACACGTATTATTTTATTTATAGCTCGGAGTAGCAAGGACGGAGGGCGGGAGGGTGGCAGTAGTGTTGTTATTTCCACCAGTTGACAGTAACACACTACAAAATAAAATAAATGTGGATTATAAGTCAAATCTGAATTTGATGTCTGCTAAAAATATAAACCGTTAAACTATTGAGGTTTATGTGCATACAAAAATACACACATGGAAGCTAAAAATCGGACCAATTTGTGTTCCATCAGCAATTGCTGCTGAACCTAGTACAATATTTCAAAATCAGGGTGTTTCTGACTGAATCGCGTCGTGTAGCCCCGTCAGGCGCTCACTATAGTGTGATCGGGTGGCAATCCCGCAGTTCCTAGTTGGGTTCCAAGAGGTTAGATCCCTTTCTTTTACCTTTTCTATCAGATCTCTCTTGACCAATTCTTGTTCTCTTCCGACCCTGACAGTATTAGGGAATTCGAGGGTTAAGGGTCTTTATTTTAACCTCCTTTTTTCTTTTTTCATAAAGCGATGATGAACGAGAGGTTTATCGTCTTTACAAAAAAAGGAAAAACGAAGAAGAAAAAAAGGCGTGTTTTACGCGTAGTAGGCAGTCTACGAAATGCAGCGACTGTATGTAACAAATGGAAGTTTCATCATTACTAGCTATAACAAAAAAAGTAACATCACCTTACATTCGATAGTTAATTTTGAAAGAAAATGACATGTTTCTTATATGTTTTGTATTTACGTTAGGTAATGTTTTAGCAGGATGTTTTTTAAACGTCTAATAGCCCAACCTCTTGTACGCACTGCCAACTAAACACGAAACTGAGTATATTACTATACTGAGTATAGTATTTCCAATACAATATCGAATGTTATCATAGTACAGTACTTTATAGGCCTGCATTTTATAAACGAAAATGGTTGTTTGTTATGATATACGTACTATATTAGTATAAACAAAAGTGACGATGATCGATAGGGGTTTCGCCTTCAAACAACAATGAAAAAAGGAAGAAGAAAGCTTGTTTAAAACTTAGTAGGCAGTATACGAAATGCAGCGACTGTATGTAACAAATAGAAGTTTCATCACTACTAGCCATAACGAAAAATTAAGATTACCTTACATTCATAAGTTCACTTTGAATGAAAATTACTGGTTTGTTATTTTTTTTTTTTATTGTTCAGGATTTCTTTCAGTCAGAATACTATATTGTTTATATGATTATTTGTACTTATGTAAGCCGATGCTTTAGCAGGATATTTTGTAGACGTCTAATAGCTTAACCTCTTGTACGCACTGCCAACTAAACACGAAACTAAGTATAGTCTCAAATTTCCAATACAATATCAAATCTCATCATAGTACTTTATAGGCCTGCATTTTATAAACGAAAGTGGTAGTTTGTTACGATATTAGTATTAGTATTAACATGGTTGATGATGACTGATAGGATTTTCGTCTTTCACACAACAAGGAAATACAAATAAACAAACTATTAATTCCAAATAAACTAAAAACTATCACAATTACTGAACTATTTGCTCCCATTACACACATCAATCACGGACTACTAAATTTACTACTTCCTATTCTAAAAAAATATAATTACAATTACAAACCTAAACACAGTTGTCATAAATATGTCTAAAATATCAACTGTGGAGGGTTATAGCATGAACATGAGTCACACCTTGTGTAGGCCTCAGACAATAGTAGTTACATCAACCTATATTTCGGCAGTTGGACTGATTCACCGTTTAAACAAATTACCAATCATCGCGTAATTAATTATCAAGTTGTTTAACGTAGTGTGTTTCAAACGTGTTATAGAAAAGTAATTGTAATTGGGAAGAAAACCCCTTATCTTTCAGGAATTACTGATGCCGTTAAATTTTCTCAGACATGAACTGTGCAAAAAATTTCTCACTCACCCATCAACAAAAACAAATGATAATGAACCAAAATTATTCATAAGTAAAAATGCCAGTTCGGTAATTGTCAGTAAAATCGTAGTAATGATAGCCGTTTAAAATATATATATATATATATATATATATATATATATATATATTAATGTGTTGGCCTAAACTTTAATGATTTTGGATTATTAATCTTCACATTTCATTAATTTGAACGAAATCGGTGGAACGATTTTGAAAAATTACGTATTTTATAACAGCCGTATAGACGATTTTTGTTTTACCCTGAAACCGTCATTTTGGTGAGAAAATTATCGTTTTTGGCCTTTGACACCATTTGATTATGTGTAGAATAAAAATACATATTAGATTGTATTATCAAATATCAAATAATATAAAATTAAAGTTTTATAAAGTGTAGCCCAAAGTTGACTCATATGGGTGGAGATAGGTCATCGGACACCCTAATCCTCAGCGCTTGTGTGAGTGATGCGACCATTCGTTCAGCCGCATTCCCAGTTTAATAATAGTATAAATTGGATAAAAATTGGCATATTTCAAAATATGCTATTTTAAATGTAACAGTATCAACCCGACCTTTCAGCGATGGAAAATAGCTGTTTTCGTAAAAATCGTGATCTTTAACCATGAGCGCCTAAAAATATATAATATTTGTATAGTTACGAAATCCGCCCAGCCCGTGTCACCGACACGAGCATAGGGAATGGAGGAGGCTCGATCATATATACACTGACACGATCGGAGCGAGTGGAGATTTAATCTATACATATCTACGAGGCTTGTTACGGCCTAGCCGACAATTACGAGGTTCAGAAAACTTATGTAACAACTGTTTTAAACAAACCCTACTTGATAAGATTTCTTGATCTCCCAATACGATTTAACATTTCATACATGACCCAAGAAACTAACTTTTGGGCATTACGTTTAGAGGATCTGTATGATGAGGCTGAGTACGTATCATGATGGCGCACAACACCTTTTTAATTTAGAGACTTCAATAAAGGATGAGAAAAACTTGATTACGATATTTGTTACCCCATTCTTTAACCACTTGGTCACTGCTTCCTGGGTTATAAGTTTCCTGGATCATAACTTTTTTTTTCTTTTCATTGATCGTTTCCAAAAATAGTTCTATTATTTTTTACTCGAGTAATAAAATCAATAAAATTCTCATCATCAAAAGAAATGTTTAACACTCGGCAATAAGACTATTATGTTTGAACTGTAAATAAAAGAAGACGTCATTGATTTATGTACTACTATTAAAGATTCCCAAAGCTCACGATATCAAACATCTGTTCCAACAAACGTTCAGTCGCAAAAGAGGTAAACTAATTGCTTAAAAGTAGTTTAGATCTTGAGAATAAATCCTCTCTCACTCTGTGAAACATCTGTCCTTTCCACTTTCAGTGTTCAAGGCGACATATCGTAGTGTCGGGCGTCGATATCGACTTCCGCATAGTTAACTTGCCAACTCCAAAGATATGGATCTGTTTACGTCATGTCTATAAATTGAACTTGTTTTACTTCTTCGTGAGAGATGTTAACGGGTTGTAAGCAAATTTTAAATCAAATCTGAGGAAGTTCTGGAATTACACAACTATAACTCTCAGCGCACGTGGTAATAGATATATGTGTTACATGTGGATCCTCAGAGCTTCACTTTGAATTTATATCCAAGAAATTCCATACCATCCGATATTGTGAAGCTCAATATATGGGTTGAACAGTTGTAGTTTTATAGGTTCATGGAGTGCAATACGCCATGCTTTCCTTCACGTTACCTGAAGTGCGCCGTTAGGTAGCAACACTAGAGCCTGTAATTTCTGGGCTTCAACTAGCACGGATCTTTTTAGTACGTATAATGAATGCTTTTAGGGAGTATGGACCTATCAATCCCGAAGGACTTAGCTGGAGCCTACACCTTCCTTCATGTAGTCTTGAGTTTGATCATGCTTTGCATATTTCCTATCAGGTCTTTCTTGTTCTCTACCGACCTCACTTGAGTATTCAAGGATTAAGAGTGATGAATTTTATTTTGTTTTTTTCCTTATGACTCGCCCAGTATAGAAAGTTTAGTTTGGTTACTGTCCAAATTTACGATCTCTGTTGGGATCAAGAAATCGAAAAAGTGATTTTCGACAAGTCGTCAGTACGTAAGCACAATAGCGGCCACAAAAATTAAACTAGGAACATGAAATTTGTTATAGGTGATTATAGTGTGCTCATATAGAACTTTATTGAAATTCACGAAAATCGAATTGAAAATAGTAAAATAGCGGCCATTTAAAATAGTTTTTCCGTATCTCGTGTGTTATATAATTTATATTAAATTAGATAAAGAATTGCAGATTTTTAATATTTAAGCTAATCAACTACGAAGCTCGTTAAAGCATAGCCAACATCAAGAAGTAGTGATATACACAATTACGTAGGTCTCACAGTGCGTAACTGTTTTAAATAAACTTACCCTACAAGGTCCAAGAAGGCAACCTTTGGGTATTACAGTTAGAGTATCTGCTTGTATGATGTGTTTGGGCAAGTACCACGATGGCTCCCCTTAACTTGTTTTTTAGGCGATTATGACCGAGAGGTTTTTCGCCTTTAACCAACAAGGGGGGATGTACATTCTTGTAAACCCAATGTGGATACTAAATGATCTTAATAATGTTCTATGGAAGGACAAATGGTCACTTATGTGCGACTAGGCGCTTTGTAGGTTTCAACTGTGGTATTAAGCCACGCATTGCCTTTTGGCTATAAAGTGCGGTAGTAAGACCTCAAATTTCTTATGGAGGGCTCATCTGGTGGTCAAAGGTGGAACAGGTGACTGCCAAGACCAGGCTGGTTACCTTACAGAGACTTGGATGTATGTTAGTCACTGGAACTTTTAAAGCAGTCTATTGGGTACGCTAGAGGTCGCCCTTGGACATTTTCATTTGCCGCAGGACAATGGCCTGCTCAGTACCGGTCATAGAAACTTTACTATGGCGACATTGGACAGTTCTGTGCTCAATATTACTTCAGACGTCATGGGCGCAGAATATGTCTTCACAAGACTCTTTTCAGTAAGTTTTCACTCACGTGACGAATGGAAAGGGAAGGAAAATGTAACACTAGATCAAGGCAGTCTTGTCTGATACACAAACGCCTCTGTCGTTGAGGGAAAATCGGGATATACCGTGTACATTGCGTCCCCAAAAACTGCTCTAACCACAAGTCTGGGGAAGTATAGTTCAATTTTCCAGGTCGAGGTCTCTGCAATTCCGGCATGTGTCAATTTAGATATAACTAGGCGTTATACCAACAGACGCATTGTTATACTATCTGACGGTCAGACTGCCCATAAGGCTCTTGACTCGGAGCAGATTTCCTCTAGGCTCGTGTGGGAGTGCAACCAGGCTCTATACACCCTAGTTTCAACCAACTCTGTAACCCTAAGCTGGGTAACCCGATGGGCCACTTAGGCATTCGTGGTAATGAATATGCTGATGGAATGGCCAAGAAGGAGGGTAAAAATACCCTTTCTGAGATCAGAACCAGGCTGTGGCATATCTAAATCTTTGGGCTACAATATAAGTAAATGGTCAGAGGACAGACATTGTAAACGCTGTCAGGATTATTCTGGACAAAAGCTTATCAGAGGTACGTCGCATCAACTAACTAACTCATTACTAAGGCTGAATAGAGGCCAATTAAAACTAGTTGGGTACTTACTGGACACTGTCACATCACGAAACATTGCTAATACTCTGGATCACCAATAATGATCCCATTTGTGGGCTATGCAAACGTTCTGATGATACTGCTAAGCATATCATCTTCGAAAGCGATAGGGTTGAGGCTAAAAGAAGAGCCATATTTGGGCCTTTTCCGCCGGGTGATGATTTCGACGCTAACATTGGACGGAAGCTCTTGAGCCTCATTAAGGATAAAGGTATTGGGTTGCGTTGCTAGTAGGATCCTGGGGTGTACAATAGCTTAGGTTGACATACACGGATCTTAAGCCCCATGCCCCAAAAACATAAATAGTAATGAAACCCAATGTGACTGTCTAGGCCTATATGTGACACACAACATAAAAAAACATATAACTTCTTTGGGATATAGAACAGACGCAAGACAAACATAATTTCAAAAACTAATTAAAACTCAAAGTTTTTGACACACACAGTGTAACTTTTTTATGTAGATGTCAATAATTAATTGCTACTTAGGTATAGATAAAGAGTTTCTGCTAACTATGGAAATTGTTTCACAAGTAGGTTCATGACCAAAATCGATCTTTACTCCCTTAGTCTTCAATACTTTCTTATCGTGTACTTTCTATCCCAGTACCACTTAAAAGAGTCTAGTGGTTGTAGACTGAACCACTTGAAGATTTTAAGGAAGCAGTTTCTGATAGATTCATAGATAATTCATTTCCATTTTTTGTTACCGCCTTGTCAATCTTTTAATTTTAAGTTTCTGGTTGTTACGTTTTTAAATATGTTTAAGTAACCCTTAGGGACTCAATTTAATGAGTACAGGTTTGGCAGTCTCGACGAGATATAGCTGGATCTACACCTTTTTCATGTGTAGATCCAGCTATACCCTCTGTGTAGGTTACCTCTCGCTTTCATCTTTCCTATGAGGTCTCTGTTAACCAATTCTTGTTCTTTTCCGACTCTGATGCTATAGAGTATTTGAGGAGTAGGGGTCTTTATTTTATATTGATTTGTTTTTTAAACAACAAGAAAAAAAAATTAAGTAGGCCTACTTAAAACTATTTTCTACCTGTCCTTGTCGTCTGTACTTAAGTAGTTGAAAAAATAAGATTGAACCATGAACTTTTCTCTTTTTAACAGTTTGTAACATATCTAGTGTTTCGTTCAACTTATAACACACTATTATGCAGATTACAATTCTGAATGTAATGGTACCAACCCGATTTCTTTACGATGACAAATAGCTAAGTTATTGTTAAAAATGTAATTTTGAATCTGATCTCACAAGAAAACAATGTGATATTCGTATAGTTACAAGGATGAGCGGAGTCACCCACTTCCTCACAAATGTAAAGCTTCGAGACCCGTAGGGCCGAGACACTGACACGAGCTAAGTGAGTAGAGACATTATAATATAGGGGCCTAGCCGATGTCAAGAAAGAACATTTCAGAGGTTCAGAAAACTTGTGTAAAAACTGTTTTAAACAAACGTACCTTATTGGATAATACCTCTTTATCTACCAATACAATTTAACATTTCCTATAAGGCAAAGAGTTCATCGTTTGGGCATTATATTTAGAGGATGTGTTTGATTTGTATGATGGGGCTAAGCAAGCTCCATGATGGCGCTCATCAATTTGTTTTTCATATTGTTTGTATATCAGAAACTGTTTATTGTTTATTCAAAATTGTTATCTAGAGGTTCGTCTTATTTTTAAATTTATTATTAATTATTATTATTTTATTTTTTGTTTAACTTCTTTATGCTTTTGTAGACTAATGAAGACGGGAGAGTAGGTAACGCACAAAACGCTACTTTATCAACAAGGTTTGATAAACACGCGATCTCTTAATTGTACTGCGCCGCCATAATGGTCTTAACAAACGTATTACTTACCATTTCCTAAAAAATTACTGTTCAGAAGCTTTTTGTCTAGAAACGGAAATTTACAACACTGTTATCAAATGTCTAATGTCTCAAAATCTCTCTGCTGATTTCGATGAAACGTATGTAAAAGTATAAAATTATACGAATATGTCAAATCAAAAAACGGTGAGTAATTGGGGGAAAAGTAACATTTGATAGTGGTCATTAAATAGTTGATTTCAATGTTATTCAGATGATAGCGAAGCAATTGAAGGGTTAATATAAATATAAACAACTACAATAGTTGTTGAGACGAGGGAAGGAACTTCTATGTTCCTGTCCTCCAACGTATGGTATCCATCTCGAGAAGTTTACGTGATATTTCGTTAATTCTCCTGCTCCAAAACTCTCTGATAAGACCCACGGTCTGCAAAAAGAGCTACAAATCGTCTTGGCATTACGACACTTAAGCCCTGGCACTGATTCTTGCCCTCTCTAACAATAAATCGTCATCCTTTCAAATATCAGCGCTCTGTCTCCTTCTCACGTGATCCTGAACGCCGTCTATCTCTCTTCTAAGTCTCCGTTCACCTGGCTGACTACAAAGTTTTTTCGGCTTCTTATTTTCATTCTGTGCAGATGTGCCAACCAACAGATTTTACTATCCTTTATCCATTTTTTAAATTTATCCCAGCAGTAACACCTTACACTCAATATAAACTAACAGTCGCTATTTGAAGTTTTTTATTCTTGTTTGGTTGACAGGCGAAAAACATCTCGGATCAGCTTGAAAAAAAAAAGTATGAAATAGGAATTCTTAGCCCTCGAATATTGTAATAACGTCAGTGCTGGATGAGAAACAAGACTTAGTCAGGAAAGACTTGATACGAAAGATTAAAGAGAGGGATACTACATGAAGAAAGTGTAATTCCAGCCAAGGGTATCTCGGAATGTACTCATTTTATTAAGCAAGCCCACAAAGTCAAAGTGATGGTGGTCTCATCATTGTACTTGCTCAGCCTGATCATACAATGTAATGCAGATCCGCTAAATGTAATATCCAAAAAGTGGTTTCTTTGGACTAGTAGAAAATGTTAAATTGTAATGGTAGATCAAGATGCTTATCCAGTAGGGTAAGCTTGTTTGAAACTGTTGTTACAAAGGTTTTCTGGATTTCATAATATGTATCTCATTACTTTCTTGACATCGCGTCGGCTGGGTTTAAGCGGCCTTCGTGTATGTGTGATTATTATAAAGTTTCCACACCCTTCACTCGCACATATATGAAGGATTCTGCATTCGCTTCTCGTTGACTCAGCCCCTCGTTATCACATTTTCTTGGGAGGTTATGGTATGAAATTCGGTCTTTGACATTAACTTTGTTATTTTCTCGTCGTAGATAGGTATGGTTGGAAACCATTACATGCATAATTGAAATTTGTTAGTGTTTTATAAGTTGACTAACACACGAGATATGAAGTGGCCAGCATGTTTAATTAGTTTTCTGAATTTCAACAGAGCAGAGTATAGTCTCCTATACCAAATTTCCTATCTTAATTTTTGTGGTTGTTATCGGTCTTACAGTACGAAGTTGTGCAGTGTTGATTGTATGATCCTAAACCATAGACCTAATTAAGAGATATTTGTTAAAAGTATGGTCGTTGTATAATGCCTGTCTCTGTCTCGTGGTTACCCTATTGTTTTAATTGCTCTAATTAACGCTTGTTTACTTAGTTCTTAAATAACCTTGACAATGCCGTAACGTTTTTAATTAAATTTTCTAGATATCAAATATTTGATATCCGCTTTTTGACTTCACGTTTCAAGAAACCGAGAAATGATTTTCGACTTGTCTTCCGTCGTCGTTGACATTTACAGGTAAAGCACGACAGCGGCCACAAAAATTAAAATAGGAACATGAAATTTGGGTGTATGGGACTATATTGTGCTCATATTGAAATTCAGAAAATCTAATTGAAAATGTCAAAATGGCGCCCACATTAAACATTTATTGTTCATATCTCGTGTGTTATTTAACTTATAACTGACTAAATTAGATAAAAAAATTGTATATCTCAATTGTCCATTTATACTGATATTATTATTATTGTTATTTATATTATTGACATCTTTAATTGTCCGTGTTGGTACATTACATCTCTACGGTGACCAATAACGAATTTATTATAAAAAACGGAGTTTCGAACCCTGATCTCTCAAGAAAAGGCTGTGATATTCGTATCCAAGCCACGTCATCAACACGCACGTAGCGACTGGAGGCTTCTCACATATGTACAGCTTCATGGGGCGCCAGAAAGCGACCCTTGATCTATCAATACAATTTAACATTTCCTACAAGGCTCATTAAACCTTTCGGTATTTACATTAAGTGGATCTGCTCGTACGATGGGGCTGGGTAAGTACCATGAGGATGCTTATTATATTTTATTTATTTAAAATGACTAAATTCCCAGGCGTATAGTTATTATAGTGCACCAAAGGTTGTTGTATCGAAACTGTATGATTTTTGTATGAAGATTTCAGTTGTATCCTGATTTTGTGTAATATAGAGAGAAATAAAATAGGATCTCATCTTCCCAAAAAAATACAAACTGAGTTTTTAGGAGTACAATCTTCTTATTCAGTACAAATTTGTGAAAAAATACTGTTTTAATAATTTTAAAATTTCAGCCAATAATAAAATTACGATAATTTCAATTGATGAATTTAAAATTCTATTTAACCTGATTTTCGTTATTACGTACTCACGTGCAATTCTGCCACGTTTTTTGCTAATTGATGATTCAACTTGACAGAAATGACTCGCCAGTTCATATTATCTTTACCATCAAAACACAACATTTAAATTCAAGGTTTAGTATAATTTATCAGTTTGATTTTAATTAATTAATAATGTTAATCTTGTGACAAATCTTGACAAATATAAATTAATTAAAAACACAGGATGTGTTAATTATTTGTTACATTTCCTCACACATTGTTGAAGAATGTTTGCTGTATTGTTTCGGGAACAGATTAATGTGTTTTTAACTGTTTAATCGAATATCTGCCAGGTCATGAGAATCTTTAGAACGGAAATAAATTAGCGGATTTTTGTGAAATTTAGCATGTATGATTGTTTTAAACTTTGCACTATACAGCTAGAAAAGTATAACTAGGAGTTACAAATTACATTAAATCGGTTTAAGTAATATTTAACATTTGGTTCAGTTGTAGTCCATAAAAGGACATTTTTGAAGACTTTTTCCACTGCGTGCGAAAACCTTACGAAACTACCAAGATATGTAAACAACACTCTTGGTATTTACAAGAGTGCTAAATACCTAAGTACACTGAAACTTCTTTAGAAGCGAAACCGTCAGATACCTCGTTGAAATATCAAATATATTTACTTCCATAAGTCCTTTGTTCTCGGTGAGAGATCTTGTCTTGTCCTGGCCTCCTCCACATGTTTGAACCTGAGTCTTCCAACTTTCCTTCTACCTCCTGATCTCCCAATATAATATCTTTACAGTGTTTCCTTTCTCTAAGTGACCACCTGAATTCCATATTTTATAATGTTTGTTAACAAGAAAAGGAAAAGTGAAACTATTATCACTTGTGGTTAATCATGTTATGACAATCGCAACGACTATTCGTGGTTGGATTAAAATACCACTTTAACTTGCGATATATGTAGAGATCTCATAATTCTTTGACTATTTTGATAAGTCCAGGATGTATTGTTTGTACAAATTGATGTCATATAACTCGAGGTTCAAAGTAATATACAATATTGTATTTTCCGTGCCGTAACATCTAAACATATATATTTCGCAATCTCAAACATTTGTCAATTTTAGCTCATAAAATTCCAAACAAATAAACAAGCGATATTTCCTCCGAAAGATACCACACCTCTAAAGACTTGGGGGTCTTGTCTCCACTACGCACTAACTAAATCTTAAAGACATTACGAAAGATACCACACCTCTAAAGACTTGGGGTCTTGTCTCCACTACGTACTAACTAAATCTTAAAGACATTACGAAAGATACCACACCTCTAAAGACTTGGGGTCTTGTCTCCACTACGTACTAACTAAATCTTAAAGACATTACGAAAGATACCACACCTCTAAAGACTTGGGGGTCTTGTCTCCACTACGTACTAACTAAATCTTAAAGACATTACGAAAGATACCACACCTCTAAAGACTTGGGGTCTTGTCTCCATTACCTACTAACTAAATCTTAAAGACATTACGAAAGATACCACACCTCTAAAGACTTGGGGTCTTGTCTCCACTACGTACTAACTAAATCTTAAAGACATTACGAAAGATACCACACCTCTAAAGACTTCAGGCCTTAAAGTAAGGAAAACCTCAATTCCGTGGTAGCTGAACGGACAGACACGTTGTTTTATCAACCACATTTTTTTTAAATGGTATCTCAGTGGACAATCTCAGTTTCATATTGAGCTCTCTTAAGTCCTACGTGCTCTGTGAGAGAAGCTGTCCCTCTGACGCCCAACTTGGATCTTGTACTCTTCCTACATTCCCTTCTATCTTGGGCGACCTTACTCCATCCATCTCTTCCCAGGTTTTCTCACTTATCTTCTGACTCTTAATCTGCCAACAAAAATCTTGTATACAGTGTTTCTTCATTCGCTTTACACTAGCCACCTGATTCACTATTTAATTTGTTTGATCGTTGAGAGGTACTTTATTAATTTACCTGGAACATTTCTAAACTTGGACTTTCTGCCCCTCTTTCTCTTTTTTCCGCACTAATTCATATCGAGTTCTTCATGTTGGACCTCGACGAATCCATGTGCATTCTTTCATCAGAGTTCTTCTCAGAGCTCAAAGGTTGGTAAATAGGCAACTCTAAAATAAAGCCCTAGGGATTTCTTTTACACTTAAAGCTCTTTTATTGGAGTTTTCCTTGGATTTCACTCAGGGAAAGATAAACCTAGTAAACAGTTAACTGCATCAGAAAAGTTGAGGATTCAAAATCCTGAATACAGTAGGTTCTTTTTATATCATATTTAAGATGAATATCAGAATAAGAAGTTTTATATAATATATCTAAAAAAAACCCCATTTCAGATAACCTGTTAAGAAAGAGAAAATGTAATTTTATTACAGTCTTAAAGTTGAAATTTCCTGAACCAGTTTCAGTAATAATTTTATTAACAAGAACCAATGCCAAAACGGCCTATTGGAGAAATTACAATTCATGAAGTATGGATTTATATATTTTAACCAATTTTAAAACAACAAACTTATATTTTCAACATATATGTATACTTTATTATGGAAAAAAATTGCGAACTTTATCTCTTTATCTTCTACGTATTGATAATATGATTAAGGTTAATAGAAATTTAGGAATAGAATTTTTTTTCGATTACAGTATTAAGAGAGAAGAAGAATAAAAACCCCAACATACCCTAAACAGCTAAGGACCATGTTTGAAACTAAAACTAAACAATGAAATCTAAAAAAGAACCCATGGCTAAAGCTATGCCTGAACAGTCAAATCACTTGATAACGCAAGTTGATTTATACTCACGAAACGTCGTGTATTAGTTTGTAATACCAATAATATGAATAAAATTAAAATAATTTACGGGCATGACAATCCTGAGTCTTGAGTTAGATCCCTCTCTTCAATAGTTCCTGTCGAGTCTCTCTTGACTCTTGTTCTCTTTCAACCTTGACGCTATTCGAGTATAAGGGATAGGTTAGGTTAAGTCTATATTTCTTTTCTTGCTTTTGCGATGGTGATCGATCGAAAGATTTTTCATCTTTAAACTATAAGAAGGGGGAACAAAGAAGTTAGTCTCTTATCATTATTTCCTTCAAGACTGGTATTCCAGATATAAAAAATTGACCCTCTTGACGTGATTTGCTTATTACGTTTGTATGACGCTGAACATATCTTGTATTATTTATTTATGTGAACTTGTGCGTTTATAAATGATATGAATTGCAAAAACATCTCGATTATATTGCATTTTTTATGCAGAGGTCACGATGTTTGAATTATTGAAAGATATATTGAGACCTTGAAACTAAAGGACGATCTTATCATTCATCAACATAGAATCAAGTTAAGATGACACTAGACCAAAAAAATATATTAGCCATTCAGAAATCTGCATTGAATGTTATCAATTTCATCTGAGAGTAAGTTCATATTCAAATGGTCAACTTTTCCTTTTAAGTTATTATAGAGTTTCTTCAGCCTTTTATGTCAGTTTATGTTGATCTTGCTACTATAAAATGATGTATTTATAGACAATGTCTGATTGAATGTATAAAATTCAGTGAGACAATATGAGAATGGATGGTCACTCACTGCGGCATAAAATTTAATATAGTGTTAAAAAATTATTGTTCTTTGTGTTTAAATGTAATTTCTAAATGTGTTTTTAAATTATTTTAGTATATTGGAATTTGATAAATGTTCTGATGATGCCTGACAAATAGGCGAAACGGCAGTAAACTTTAATAATTTACATAAGATTGTTCAGCCAAGTAAATATATATCATTTTATTTCCGGCTTTAAAACGGTTTTTTCCTGTGTAGCAACATTACACTATACCAAATTTAGTGAAAACCAAATTTTAGATTTTAAAAAACTCAACAATGAAGCTCTGGATTGATAGATGAATCTTGGTCGTAGATCGTAGTGGACAGTGTCTAGTGTACATGTTGGTATCTATAGGATGGTCTCCCGCCGAGTGGCCAGTGGTTTGAGCGCCGCATTTCAGTTAACAAGGGTTAGAAGAGTTTGGCAGGTCTAGGGGCTTCCGCTGAGCCGCACATTTTTCTGCTAAGATAGGTAAGGTTAGGTTCGAAATTGACATGTTTTAGTCACCTTACTTTAGTTTCTAAAATTTAATTCGAAGATTTAAAAAAAAAACATTAATTCAAAGTTTAAAACATATTGTTTTTACGTTTTTTCCAAAAAGATTTATGGGAACATATTTTATCGTGTATTAGGTACTACTATAAAACTAAGAATGTTAGTCTATGTACCATTCATTGACAAACGTAATAAACCTGTAGGCAGAGTATCAGTAACATTTATAGAGTACAGGGAGCGAAAGAATGCAGCAGAATAAAGTGCCACTCAGCGGATAATCTCTAGATCTGTTAAACTCTTCTGATCATTGTCAACTGGAGATGTGGCGCTCAGAACACTGGTCACTTGGCGGACACAGCCATCTATAGGTCTACCCTAATACGAAGTTGTTGTCAAATGTAATCCTGAATTCTTACCCCCATTATACTAAATATAGGGTAAGTTTGGTAATCGTCAAAAATGTCGATCTTCACGTTTCGTGGCTTGAAAAAGTAATTTTCAGCATGCTGTCCGTCCATCGTCATTTTCGTCGTAGTCTGTACGTAAAGCACGATAGCGGCCACAAAAATAAAAATAGGAACATTAAAATAATTTATTTAAAATTATTTTCATTTAAAATTTTTAATGGCTGTCATTTTGAAACAAAGTATTGGAACAAGTTGATTATTTTTCTTTTAAACTATGTCTTTACATTGATGACTACCGTGCAAAATTTCAACTCAATCGGTTAAGCAGTTCTAGAGATATAAATTATTTAGTAAAAAATGGTGGTTAGCTGGTGAAAGAAGCGTTTCTGGACATTTGTTTATAGGATCTTTTTTCTTTATTTTAACCCATATAACCACTCTGTGAATTATCTCCGCGCGTTATAGAACCACCATGTATATTTTCAGAGGAAGATATGGAAGTCAATACGAACATAGATGGAAAAACAAAAATGGAGAAAAAAAATATCGAAACGTGAACTTAATTCTATTAAGGCTATCCAAAATAACGGTCGGTCAAAGTTTAAAACGAAAGTCTTCAGTTAAATTTTTCATATAACACACAAATTATTGTGATTTAATGCTTATTTGAAAGTTTCTAACAGTCTATTAGATTAGTTCAAAATGTTTATGCTTTTGGCAATTGTTGATTCAGGTTTGATTCCGTTCGGAAAAATAATACTTTAAGTAATTAATCTGGATGGTTCTAAAACATTTTTAAACATGTCTTGAAACACACTACCAAGTCCTATTTGATGTTGTCATGTATTAAGGGATATCGGATATGCTCAACTAGCTATCTAAAATGTGACATTATCAATATAGTCTGATTGATTTTGAATCAAATTATAGTAATTGTTTCGGGATACAGGAAATTATATATGGAGCCTGTGTTAGTTGAATCCCAATCCTGTATGTGTGTAAACTACAGAATGTTTCAAAATTTACTAACATTATTATGTTTATAACTATTTCCGTTCCATTTTAAAAATGAACGTATTTCTATGAATGTGACGATAAATCTAAATTATTAAATACCAGATGTTATTTTACCAGCTGCTAAATTGTTTGCATAGCAACGAGTTTGTTGAACGTATTGTGGCAACCATTATAGATTTGTTTCTAAAGCGTATTAAAACTTACTTTGGTGTGTAACTCTGATTAGGTAATCATTTTGTGTGTGTTGTAGTATTGGTTTTGTTCAATTTGATTATTACGGGTTCAGTGAACAATAGACTTCTCTTCTCGTTGATCCAACTACTGTCTGGATCATAATTTGGCGTTAGAAGGTAAATTCAATTCCACTCCAAAATGGAGTTATTGGGAGTAACACAAAAATTTTCAGATTATAACACGATCTTTTTTCGAGTTTTTTAATAATATATTTGGAGAATTCCTGATCATCAAGAATTTATTTCCGAAAAACATCAGTTTTAAACTCGAAATACAAGGAACAAAAATAGTTGTTTTTAGTGAATTTGTGTCAGAATTTTATCAATTATTTTGTGTCAGTAAATATATATACTGTACCAGGTGTCAAATAAGTCTCGGGACGGTTAAGTAACTTTTGAAATTTAAAGGTAGAAACTCAAATTCAATTAGACAACAAAATGGAGTTTTTGGAGGATTAGTTCAAAGTTTTCAAATGTGAAACCCCATCTAATAACACGTCAATCTAAACGTCTTATTTAGTAGAAAAATATCTGCGCAAGCTATGATTTTACTCCAATTAAAAATGGCGACCGATCAAATATTAAAATTTGCTGTACTTTAAAATTTTAGTATAATGCAACTTCCTGGTCAAACTTGAATAAAATAACAGTAAGGTTTTGCTGTTATAATTTTGTTTTATAATTTGCCTTATAAATAAATTTGATTTTTTTTAAATATTTGTTCGGCCGCATTTTCGATTGGAGTAAGATGTAACCTCTAGTTTGCGTGGTTAGTTTCTATTATAATACCTTTAAATTGAGGGCTTGAAGTACACCCCAAACCCATTTTGGGTGTGGGGTTGAATGAAGATGTTCATCATCTAGCTGAAGATGAGGAAATATGTGATCAGTTAATATTGATGCGTCTCCAGTCATAACGAGGATATGTCATATGATAAAACACCATCCTTAGTGACGGCAGCCAAGGAAATTATTAACCTTTGATTCCAAGCCCTCTTTGTGTGAGATATGTGGACTTGGTGTGTTATAATAATTACAATTATGTCTGTTTACAGATCCTGTTCTGTAAAATGTAGCTTCATCTGAGAATACAATTCCTTCATACCACTTCGAAAAGCCTTTCAATTACTTTCGAAGAAAATTCCACTCGTCTGTCTGAGTCACCTTACAACAGTCCGTGAACTAAATGTGTTTTAGAAAACAAATATTTGTCTTGACACATCTTTGAACTGACGACTTTGGTGTCCCAGTAACGGATGAAACTTTTCTAAGTGAATTAAGTTTGTTTGAAGATTTCAGTAAGGTAGCACATGGAAGCTCTTCATTTTCTTTTAGAAAATCTATGGTATTTCTTTGAAACTAATCCAGTTTGTAGTATAGTTTTCCATTATGAATTGATGGAGGAACCACATTTGACTAGGTTCTTTGAAAATATCTTATCGCGTTTTTTTTTTTTTTTTTTTTTTTTTTTTCATTTTCAAAATCAATAGCCCGAGAATAACATTTAACTTTTTGTTCAATTGAAAAAAATCATTGTTTCGAGGGTAGTTAGATATCACACATAACTACCAAATTGTTTCATTGTTGTGTGTTAACAAAACAACAGCTGATCGAGATACCATATTTTAATTGCATTGCATTGTGGGAGGAAGTGGTTCTATCCAGAAGATTAATGTTCTTTTGGTTATTCCACCATTTTGTTTTGGTTGACCATCAAAAAAATGAAACTCGATGGTACTTTTTTACATATTTATTGTAACATAACTGTCTCAAGTTTGTAGAGTGTTTCATATGTCCGTCATATTAATTCAAAAATAGCGACTTCTTCGTGCGACATCCTGTACGTTATGTAATATTGACAATTACGTAAAAGTTGTGTTTTTACAAGGATTAAAGAAATTCTGGTCTCATTACATAAATGTATCATTTCTACAACAAAGTGTTAAGATGTCCGATGTACTACTTCCTTCCTGGCTCGCGCGTTCCTAAACGCCGTTCATTGTTGAAGAAAAATATGTATTTAATTTCGTATACGTTCATAAAGAGATAGACGATGGATGAACGTTTACAATTGTGACTTACTTTTGAAAGATCCTGTACAGTATGGATCCGTTTGTTACTTTACTATCTGACTTGGATTGCGTAATTTCTCACGCGTATTTCACATGCACATGTGTATGAGAATCAAAATTTGCACTTCCGACTATGTAACATTCATAAACATTGATTGATTCATTCATTCAAAGAGCAATGACATCTCGTGTAACATTGTGTACAGTCTGTGTGAGGTAAGATGTAGGAACGGATAAAGTGATGCAATCCGTTATCAGTTTGAGGAAAACCTTTTAGGTAATATCAGTTGCATAAGGACAATCTAATCGATGTTATCAATCGAGGGTTTTTTTTTTAAATTCGAAATAGTAGATTAGTTTCGTCTAATTACAGAGTTAAAGCCGTTTTAATCATGTCCTATTGATTGATAACTAAATTCTACTTCAAAGTAAAACGGGATAAAGTTATATAGAACGACAATTGTTATTATTATAAGGCAAACGTACGTTTTGTTCATCGTGTGACTTCTTTGAAAGCAAGTTCAGAATATTACCTGATAATTATATAGATTAGCCGGTACAGCTATTTTTGTTATTTAAACAAATTCCTTTACTACATACCTTACTTCTTAAGAATAAATTATTTTTCCAAAGCGGAATTCACTTTTTCACCGAAAAATCACAATTAAAAAACTACAAAATACATTTATAGGTTAGACATAATGGCAGTTCTACACATTCGCGTCTTTTACGTTAGTAAAGAAATTTCAATGTTTATATAGGATCTGTGATCACAGGAAACGTGAAATGCTGTCATTCTGTCATTCCTCCAACATTATTTCAAAATTATTGACCTCAAATTTAAATTGCGATTTTTCGGTGAAAAAGTGAATTCCGCATTTAAAAAATAATTTATCCTTAAGAAGTAAGGTATGTAGTGGAAGGAATGGGAAAAAATTACCAACATTAGCTGTACCAGCTACTCTATATAATTACTTATTCTCTCGCTAGTTGGAGTCGGCAACGAAACATCATCACTAATACACACATCATTTGTTTTTATATTTGTTTGATTTTATGTTGTCGAATGAATACAATTCATTCATTAATACATTCATTAATTAAAAGAAATACAAAATGTTTTCTCTCACTACTATAAAAGAAACTTTTATCTGAACCTTTCAAGGAGAAAAAAAAGGGGAAAAAAAGAAGAAAAAAAAAGAAGGAAAAAAAATCTAAAAACATGTGTCACATGAGCCTATTTCTATTTAAAAAATTTAATTAATTTCAAGATGGCGGATCTATGATTGCTGTCAAAATTTAAAACTGGAAGTAAATCTTGTCAAAACATATACAAAAACGAATAAGAGCCGTTTTGAAGATTTTTTTGGATTTATTCTATACTTTATGAACATCCTGTATATGTTCTGTTTGGTATCATTTTCATCTGAATTTAATGCAGTCATTATTTTATTGACACACAGCTCTAATAATGGTTGCTCTTAATGCCTTGCGTGTGCGCGCGCTTGTGTGTGTATGTGGGTGGGTGTGAGGAGGCAGCAGGTAGACCTCCAGTCCTAACAATCAACTTTTGCACAGACTATACTCAGGAATCATGATCTAAAAGGTGAAAATGATCCATGGGTCCTAAGAGGTCTAAAGTGAAAAATCGACATAACCTTTTTGATCAAATTTTTATGAAATGTAAGGATTTTTTTACTTAAATCGGTATTACCAAAACCTATGTTAATAAAACTACAATTGTTTAACATCTTGGAAGATAAAAAAATTAACTCGGCATATCTATTGATTCAATTTATGATTTTAAAGGCCTCGTGCTTGTCAACCTTTCATTTATTATGCTTCCTTATCTATATAACCCAGAAGATCAATCTTTTGTATAATTTACAGGTTTTATTTGTCAATTTACCACACATTAATTACTTCTCTTAGGCTGTATTATCTCCCATTGAAAGATAATTTTTTTCACTAGCCTACCAGTAGTACAGGTTTCGTTTCCTTGGTAGAGCCATCACTGTCAGTGTTTCCAGGAATGTCCATATCCAGTTTTGAAGTGTTATGGGTGTTTCCGATCTATCAAAGGATCTAGAGCTGTCCTCCTGATTAGGAATTACTGATTTCATGTCTAGAAACTTGCAGCCCTCTACTGTATTGTTCTTCTCTGACACGTTTGTTCATTGTGCTGTTAGTCATTGACATTCAACTAATACAAGCTCAAGTCTTGTGTAGATAGAGTTGATGTCTCCTCGCATCTTTCACACCCTAACGTCCCGACTTTTTCAGCTGAACTTTGTTGAAATTATCAGTGTCGTCAAGTATTAAAGACATTACAACGCAGAGAAATGAGTTAAACCTATAATTTCCTGGATTGTCTGATATGATTAGAATACATTTATCTCTATAGCCTTTCGCAAACATTATGTGAACATCGCCTAAAATAGTGTCTCTGCTTGCAGTGTCTTCTGATAATGGTCTTAAGATACACTAAGAGCTTTAACATATTAAATATTTAAGTATTCATCTCTGTGTCACACCAGATGCACTTTTGTTGTTATATTTCCTTACGGTTGGTACTGTGATATAAATCAAAATCCTTTACATTTCATCAAAATTTGGTGTAATTAATTTCAACCGATTTAAAAATATCCTTCCCTTTATTCCACCTTAATGGTTTATTTTACTTATCGCCCAATAATTCTCGAACCGGCATTTATTAGGGATATTGCAACCCGTATTTATTTATTTTTTTTTTAGTCTAGGAGCTTTAGAAGGAAATTTCAACAGCATCTAGCGGTTCTTAATATAGAAATCGGTTTATTGAGAAAATCGAGATAATATTTTTGCATTGGTAATGATGGTGGAAGGAATCATAATGTCTACAAATAGTAGTGAGAATAGAAAAAGAAAGTAAACTTATGGAAAATGTTACGAACAAGATGGAAAGTTCATAATTCAGGAAAGGCTATACATACCATGGGAGTAAACTGACAATGAAGGATATACAGGCCGACGGACTAAACTGACAAAGGAGGATTGAATCTCAAGGGAGTAAACTGACAAAGGAGGATATGCACGCCAAGGTTGGATACTGATGTAAACTGATAAAGGAGGTTATGTAGACCAAGGGAGTAAACTGATAAAGAAGGATATGCATGCCAAGGGAGTAAACTGACAAAGAAGGATATGCAAGCCTAGGTTGTAAACTGACAAAGAAGGATATGTAGGCCAAGGGAGTAAACTGACAAAGGAGAATATGCAAGCCAAGGTTGTAAACTGACAAAGAAGGATATACATGCCATGGGTGTAAACTGACAAAGAAGGATATGCATGCCATGGGTGTAAACTGACAAAGAAGGATATGCAGGCCAAGGGAGTAAACTGACAAAGGAGGATATGCAAGCCAAGGTTGTAAACGAACAAAGAAGGATATGCATGCCATGGGTGTAAACTGACAAAGAAGGATATGCATGCCATGGGTGTAAACTGACAAAGAAGGATATGCAGGCCAAAGGAGTAAACTGACAAAGGAAAATTGGATCCCAAGGGAGTAAACTGACAAAGGAGAATTGCATCCCAAGTGAGTAAACTGACAAAGGAGGTTATGCAGGCTAAGGGAGTAAATTGACAAAGGAGAATTGCACCCCAAGGGAGTAACCTAACAAAGGAGGATATACAGATCAAGGGAGTAAACTGATAAAGGAGGATATGTAGACCAAGGGAGTAAACAGACAAAGGAGGATATGCAGGCCAAGGGAGTAAACTGACAACTGGTAAAGGAGGAGCAGATGTTGAGGGGAATGGAAGAGGTAGTGCCAAACCACCCACCAACCCTAAATCCAAATAGGAAGTGCTAAATCAAACTAATTTTGTATATATTTAATTAAGTGATTTGATAAGAATAGACGTTACGTAATAACATAAATGATAATGAATAAATACAAATGAAACAAATATTATTATAGTAAAACGTAGTTAGACAATTAAGAAATAGTTTGTTTTTTATAATTCTTGTTGTCGCCTAAAATATTTTCATAGCTGCGCATTTTTAACACAGCTGCCAACAAAACAGTAATAAATTAATGCTATCAAGAGTAGGTAAACAATGACTCATTGTGTTCCGCGCAGTAAAACACGTCGACTGTTAGCGATGGTGATGCGCAAAAATAGTAAACTATGAATAATTTTTATCTCTTGTCTCATTAGGTCTTTTCCCATTTTGAATGAATTTCTCATATAAATAAAAAAATAACTTCTTTAACTCAAACAAGTGGGCAGATTTTTTTTTTCAGTTTTGGTGAGATGTGTCCATATCTTAGTCGATTTTTTTAAAAACAAATTTTGACGTAAGTACCATAAAAACTGCAACGGCAAATTATATTCTCAAAATCAGCTTAACGATTTTGGCAGTAGTGGTTACTTAGCGGTAGCTAGTTCTTTGAAAGGTGGAGTATTGGACGAGTTGTAATACAAAATGTCGTCTGTGGGCATTAGACGGGAGACTTTAAGACGCCCGTCTGATGTCTGATAGGTGTTGGAGAACTTTGTGAAGAACTACTGTTTAATATGGAAAAGTAGAAATGGAAGTGGGTACAGGAGTGAATTGGAAGAAGGGATAATTTGGGCACTTCGCCTACTTTAATGAGAGAATTGAACTTCATTTTTAGTACGAGTTATGAACAATACTTTTTATCATGATACAAAAACGAAACAAAATAGAATGTTTAGTCTAATAAATCTAAACAAAATAAAAACTAGTACATTTCTCATAATATAAACTTTTAATTAACAATTTTAACTTGGATTAAAAACAAACATAATTTAGTTAGAGAGATAAACAACATAAAAACCTACAATTTAAAAGTTCAGATTGATGTTTAAGGTACAATTGTTGTTATAGTAACATTGATTCCTTCGTTTGGAAGTTTTTCTGAAGTTCCTGAAAAAACGTGTTGCCACGTTTGTAGTGGTCCATTTGTAGTGTATTATCCATTTTTGGGGACTTTTGTTGGTCTACTAACATCATCATCATCTGAGTTTAGAAAATATCATCGATATTTAAAAAATCAGTTTCGCTGTCTGCAGTTTTCCGATTTTCAACATTTTTTTGCTGTGTTCTCAGCAGCTGAACTGTTTACATTAGGCCTACAGAAGTTTGCTTGATAACTGTACTTTTCTTCCAACTGAATCCTCTATATAACCATCAGCAACAGTAGATGATTTCCATCCTCCATGACGTTTTTGGGCAAGTAAATACAACAGTAAAATTTGACTATTTGTTTTGACAAATATTGTTAATTATTTAAGATCAGCTAATTTCGCACAAATACATCGGTAAGAAACATTAGTGCTCCTGGTGGGAAAACACGAAACTAAATAATTAGAGCAATGGAAAGTCAGCTGATCTTTTTCCTTTGCTCTAAATTTGAAATTGGTCAACGATCACTTGGGTTGCTCTCAACTTTTATCGAAAACACCTTTTTTATGTCTATTCGTTTGTCTTCAGGCCACGTGTTCAGTCCCGAAAATCATAATCCGCTAATTGTTGACATTTTGTAATATTTTCACGTCTTACAACCAAATCAGATTTCCAAAGCTTTTCATTAATAATTTTATTCTTATTTCCATTTTATATTGCACTTAGATAATGATGTACGCATGCGTAGATAATATCTGATATGTCATTGCTCTGTGAATAATTGAATCATTGGTTATGTGTGTTAGTTAAGTCGGCGGAAGTGCAAATTGTGATTATCACGCCTATGTGTGTAATATGCATGGAAATTACATAATCTATATAGACTGTAATAAGATGTGAGGGCAAAGTCTATGCTTTATCTAGACTGAAAGAAAATTAACTGTCTCCAACAGAACTAAAAGTGTAAAACGAAAAATTTTGTCGTCTTTTCAAAAATAAAAGCACTTGAATTATCGGTAAAATATTATTGAATGAAGAATATATCTCTTACCTGTTTTAATAGATTAATAATCATATTTTATCGTGTTTGTAACTAGTTCGATAGATATGTATTTATACGTTTCAAAATTTTCTTTTTCTTTTTTTAATTATAGTTATTTTGAAAGGTTACTGCACACTTTCAGGCATACAACACGCGCTCTGAAATATTAAATTTGATTATTTTTATAAACATTACCTTTTGTTTTCTTAGATTTCCTCTAAAACAAGTTACAACTTTAATGCATCAACGTGAATTACAATAAAATATAAACAGTAGTTGGATCGTTTACGCTCCCAGAGTTGGATCACCAGCCAGCGAGGCTCACTAATGTTTTGTATATCAGATAAAGAAAGTCACCAGTCACCTTGCATGGAGTAAGCCACCCTTAAAGTATTATTTTCATTCTAGTTTTTTATAGTACTAAACGCGTTTCGGCATTATACCGTCATCAGTAGTCTATAAACCACATTTAAAAAAGTACAAAACGAACTTACATGCTTCAACAAAATAACAAATTAAAAAAAAAAACACTGAAGATTGTAACCCTACTTCTGTGGTCGTTCTGAACAATTTACAAAATTAACAATAAGCCGTATAAACCGTTAACTTTTGCGAGATGCAAGTAATAAGTTACAAATAAAGTAAACTCTATACAACATGACTAGGTAGACTAGGAGAATAAAAAAAGCAAATATTAAAACAGTAAAAATGTGATTTTGAAATTATTTACATGTGGAACAAATCAGTTGAAAGCTTTCGGTGTTTTAAGGAATGTTGCATGCGGAAGGATATTTTGAGGGACAGGATGGATCGCCTTATAGAAAAAGGAACAAAAGAACGTAAGAAAGACTCGTAGTTCTCAAATATTCAAATAGCGTCGGGATCAGAAAATTACCTGTTGGTCAAGAGAAAACTGATAGGAAAGATGACAAAGACGGAATCTACTACTATAAAGTATAAATCCAGCTTGAGTCCATGCGGTAGTGAGTGAGGCCTATGCTAACATGTTTCACAATGTGTCCTTTTCTAATCACCGCTCAGCTAGTTTATTGTCCTGACACCTAAACAGGAAACATGCAAATGACAAAATTGCTGAAAATGGCGATAGTCACGTTCTACCCTCAGCTGCAACGTTGCAATCACTGACCATTGTTTATCACTATTTAAACAATCACTAATAAAGTAAGGGTAATTAGACACGTCAGTGAATCATCTACCATCACTGATATATTATGCTAACTTATTATGTCCTTTTCAATGTTTTAAGTGATAAAATTTCAAGATTTTATAACTCAAATGCACCATGGATGTCATTTTGTAAAAATATTGGTATGTTTAATGGGGCCCTAAACGCGTCCTTGGAGTAAATTGTATTTGAATTAAATCGAGCTTTTAATATGAGTGGTCGAGGTACATTTTTATTTAGACAATTATTCACACAAATGCGGGATTTGAGACAATTCGAAATACAGGGAAATAAAAGTCTATCAAAAGAAACACCCCAAGAATTCCATTGAAACTAAAACCGACATACACGGCACCTAGCGGCAGTTACGATCAACTCCAATTCAACATTTCAATAATTATAGTAAAAATCTCGACTTTCGATAAGAAAATTATAAAACTAAATTATTTCCCGATATTTTCGACCTATGATATCCATGTAAAATCGTTTCATTGTAAATAATGCCTCACGCAGGGCGCCATTTACAATATCGTACATGTGAGATATGTTTAGATTTTTTTTTTTTTTAAGTAAACCTTTCAATCATTAAAAATAAAATCCAACCATATCTCACATGTAGGTTATTCAAAAATAATTGTGAAATAAACAAACAGCTGTTGTAATACAATCCTTGCAACAATGAAAGTGTTTGGTTTAAAATTTTATTTATTCCCTGTGATATTTTTTTACATTCCAGGAATGGTGTTGTCAAAACAAGAAAAACTGTTATAGAAAACCAAAAAAGTGATTTTCGCATGCCGTCTGTAGTGGTGCCTAAGAAAGCGGCCACAAAAATTAGGATAAGGGACGTGAAATTGTGTATACAGAACTGTAGTGTGCGCATGTAGAACCCTATTGGAATTCAGAATAGAAAATATCAAAATGCCGGGCATTTTAAACAACTTGCACATATTTCGTTGTTTATTCAACTTATAACAGATTATTTAAATAAAAATTTGCAGATTTTAATTCTATATGTAACAGTACCAACCTCATACCTGTACGATGACAAATAGCGAAGTTATTATTAAAAATGTAATTTCGAACCGTTGACCTCTCAAGAAAATTGTATAGCTACGAAGGCCGCGTCATCGACACGAGTGTACGAGTGAAGGCTCCTTCAAATATGTACAACTTTGAGCCTCGCCACGGTCGAGACACCGACACGAGCGAAGCGAGTGGAGACATTTAAATACAGTATTATATATTAGGGCTTAGTCAACGTCGAGAAAGTAATATGTGTACAATTGCGAGGTTCAGAAAGCTTTAAGCAAACTTCCCTATTGGGTATAGCCGCCTTGATTTACCAATACAATTTAACTTTCTAACAAGGTCACAAAAAAAACTTAAATTTAGGGAATACATTTAGAGAATCTGTTTGTATTACATTGCAGGTTGGGGCTGGGTAAATACCATGATGGTCTCGTAAATTTATAGGCTGTAATTTTAAAATAAAATATAAAAACCTTGTGCATACAAAGATCGGCTTTGCAGCAAAGAATCTTATTTCTAAATTCTATAATGATCGGTAGAGGCGTTTAGACATAATTGCATAACAATCGCATAAACATACAGACAAAATGCCAAATGGGGTTAAAACTGGACTTCACTTCGTTTGATTATGTGAATCAATTTAACTTTGTGGTAACCATAGCAACTGATCCATTAATTATGTAAGTTAGCCAACAACTTCTTGTGGTTTAAATTATTAGAGAATGTGGAAATTCTAGACCTCCCTGATGGAAACGCCAACGCACAAAACCATTAAGCTTGTTTTATCGACCAGAGGGATAATAATCGGTACAAAAACATTGCACAAACTATCTTACTCATCCATCCCCGGTCATCTAACCCATCATCCTAAACTCTCGATATTAATAGGCTATGCAGATCCAAAACTCCATTTATGATCCGTAAGGGTTCACTACTGAGTACGGACTTAGAAATACGGAAGAGACCTAACTGGATGTACACCATCCTTCATGTACTCTTGGGTTAGATCCCTCTCTTTCATCTTTCCCTTTCTTGACCAACTCTTGTTTTTTTCCGACACTACCGCTATTAGAGTATTCGAAAGGGGTCTTTATGTTGTTATTTTGTTCCTATTACAAGGAGATTATGACCGAAAGGTTTTTCGTCTTTAAATAACAGGGAAAAAAATTGACGAATGGCAGCTACTCCCAAATTTTTGACTTATCGAAAAATCCAGAGATATCGCGAAAAGATACTAAATTTGATTAACATCTGCATTTAGGCTGTAGATCACTGCAAAGGCGATGTTTTATTCCATCACAAGATTTGGTTATATTACTTATGTTTTAAGTCAAAATAGTCCCAATATTTCAAAACAGTGTTCATTTCAAATGGTTTTTCGAATTGTTTGTTATCCCCCCCTTTTTTATTGCGAATAGCCTCTCGGTCATCATCGTCTTATATAAAAAGGAAGAAAAGAATATAAAATAAAGAACCCCCCCCCCCGTGAAGCTTTAGAGACACGGTTACCGGTTTGAGTCCCTTTGCTTTACAGTCCAGGAACCTCGATTGGCAATCCTGATTTCAATACACTAGCGTGTAACAAGGTCTTTAGTAAATAATGTCCTTGTTGTTGAGATGAATAACGCAACGTGTAGGGTTGGTGGCTTTAGGGGAAATTAGAAGTACACAGAAGAGTGCCGTCCTTCCTATTTATTTAGTGTATTTTATAGAAAACAGTTTACTAAAGTATTACGTCGGAATAAGTTTCAAGAAATGGCGTTCCCAGATTATCGGGAAGGTCTAAATAATGTCTCGGACCGCTGTCATTATATATATTTAAATGGGCGAGTCACAAATAGGCAAACGGCTTAAGATCACCTCTTTAAGTTAGATTGTGTGGAGTTACTTTTAAAATTGACTCATTAAGAACTTGTTACATAGAGTGGTGATTGGTCTGATAGGAATAAGTGACCTTTTAAGGGAATGGGCAATCACGTTTCCAATATGGCTAACACTGGTTAGCATAACCCCATGCTTGTATTAAATTAATTAACTTGGACCCCAAGCAACTATAATGAGTTTACCTCCTAGTCCTCGAACACTCCTGTATCGTTAAGGTCGAAAGTGAACAAGACTTGGTCAAAAGAAACCTGAGGAAGATGAAAGAGATTTATTTAAATGAATAAATCTGAAGATCCACCTAGGACCCTCGGGGTTTCTATGTCCGTACTCATTATAGTAAGCCCCTAATGGTGCAATATGAGAGACCTGCGTGAGGCTGTATTCTTATATGCATTTTTATGATCTGCTTATATCAAATACGAAGTAGATGATCCAGTATAGCAGTAAATCTAAAAAGAGAAAAGAAAAATCTGTAGAACCTGCTGAGTGTTTTGTACACATTGTATTATGTAATTTTTTTTAAATCACTACATTGCACAACATCCTGTGAAGACCCAATGTCTGATATACGGTGTTCCAGTCGGGTAATGTATCTTTAGCACTTTGAAATTCCCGTCGCCGTTGTTCTAGCATTCTCCACCAGAGTTCGTTACTTAATTATAGCTTACCAATTCAATCACGATGCCGTAAATGTTTCAGACACCACTGTAATTGAACCCGGACATATCATTCGTGAAGCCACCGTTAATCACTAAACAAACCTATCTAAATAAATCTGAATATTATAAAACTGTATACTTTGAAAACATGTTATACAAACAAAGAAACACGCTTACTACCCTAGCAAGCACGTTAGCTTTTATAAGCTCAAAACAAAATAAAAATAGGTTAAAAATAATCAACGACAGTTCGTCTACTTTTTGTGACATAGAAAAGAACTTGGCTACGTTTTATCTTAACGACTTTGAAGGAATTCTCTTATCTCTGTGTGTTTCTACGCACTTTTACGATTTACACTTCATACAAACAAATCATTCAAAACAAGGACGAATCATTATTCTCTTTTAATTTAGTTTTATTGAAGGAAAATTTAAGATAAAGGGCACGCTATACATAGATACTTACTATTCCATAACAAAGGTTTAAATAATACAATTTAATTTGTAAATCAGTAGGAGGTAAAAACTCCACACTACACCATAGTTAGAAATACAATTAAACAATTGCACATACTTAACAGATGGATGAGGGGGGGGTTTCTTGTCCTCAACGTCCATGGAGTAGCCAGGGGCCTGAGCGCCACATCTCCAGTTGACAAGGATCAGAAGAGTTTGACAGTTCTAGAGGTTATCCGCTGAGAGGCACATTTTTCTGCTGCATTCTTTCACTCCCTGCACTCTTATACATATTACTGACACTCCTCCTAAAGGTTTATTACGTTTGTTGATGGTAGATAGATAGGCTAACAGTCTTAGATTTATAGTAGTATTTAATACACGATAAAACATTTTCCCATAAATCTTTTTGGAAAAAAGCGTAAAAACAATGTCTGTTTTAAACTTTGAATTAATGTTATATTTTTTTAATTTTCGAAGTAAATTTTGGAAACTAAAGTAAGGTGACTAAAACATGTCAATTTCGAACCTAACCTATCATTGGGTATCATAGAAATCTCTTTTAGCAGATAAATGAATTTTTTTTTAAGAAAAAAAAGAAAGATTAGACTTTAATACCACCTATTCTAAAACGCAGAAATGTAAAAAAAATTATGCCATAGTAAATGTGCTTAACATCATTCGACAGTTGCACCTAAACTAATCAATTTAGAGGGAAACGTATAGAGCATAATTTGTAGGCGACGTCATTTTTCTATAATTTTATAATAAGGGAGACGTCTACAAATTTTGCTTTATACGTGTTTGATGAGTTAGGTGCAGATGTTGAATAATGTTTAGGATATAATTTGTTCTAGCTTTTATTATTTTTACTCTAGGTTAAGGGGTAACCTAAGGATTAAGGGTTAAGGGTTATAACTAAGAGGTTTTTAACGGAGATATATAGGAAAATCAGTTTTAGGCCGCCATCTTGACAATATGACGGAACGGGCGGCACAACTCGCTTTATCCAAAGTGTAGATTTTTTTAGTTCTTGAAACCAAAATCTACAATACTGCCTAATCTGAAAACTTTACGATTTATTTTGAAGTAAAACTAACCTCAGGGTTAAGAAAATTATGTGGCGCCTACCATCAGGGACTCACTTATGTTGAGTACGAGCTTGGTAATTCCGAGGTAACCTACTTGGATCTACACCTTTTTTCATGTAGTCTTTGGTTAGATCTCTCTCTCTCTCTCTCTCTCTCTCTCTCTCTCTCTCTCTCTCTCTCTCTCTCTCTCTCTCTCTCTCTCTCTCTCTCTCTCTCTCTCTCTCTCTCTCTCTCTCTCTCTCTCTCTCTCTCTCTCTCTCTCTCTCTCTCTCTCGTCTTTCCTATCAAGTCTTTCTTGATAAAGCTATTAGAGTATTCAGAGCTAGGAGTATTTTATTTTCTGTTCTTATCTGCCTTTTTTTTTTATAAGGCGATGATGACTGAGAGGATTTTCGACTTTAAACATCAAGAAAATATACAGAGTGTCTAAGAAAATGAACAACTTTTAAAGGAGTGAAAATATTTTAATAAGACACATGGAAAATTTCTTTAATTAATAAAGTTTTATTGGTTATAACTTTTTTTAAAAGTAAACTTCGACGTGGTTCCCATTGTTGGCCAAAAGGTAGTCATCTCGGTGATCTATTTTGACCCCACTACATGGCGCATTTCATCACTGATGTTTGTGAAGGCAGTCTGTATTCTTAATCTTAGTTCTTGAAGTTTGGAGACTTTAGACTTCTAAACTTGGTTTGTGACAAAACTCCAGACGAAAAAATCATTAGGGATAAGGTCCGGGGACGACACGCCCAATCCACCGACTAGGGAAGTTCTTATCAAGTCTAGTAACGTTGTTATCAGTGTTGTTACAAATAAGTTTCAGTACTGTGGGCCATCATCTTGTTTTAAAATCACATCAACTCGCAGGTCTTCTAACTTATGGTATGCAAAATTTGTTAACGTGTCTAAATAAATGTTACCATTAATAGTTTTTTCATGAAAGAGAAACGGACCAATAGCGCACCAGACATTCACCTTGGATCTGTCTCTAATGTGTTTCCCTGACACGTTATTGTCTTTCTGAGCCCCATATTTGCACGTTATGTTTATTAACTTTTCCAGGTACATGAACGTGACTTTAGCAGAAAACACTATCTTCTTTAGAAATGTTTCATCAGTAGACAAACGATCATGTACATTTACTGGAAAGATTTAGGATTAACTTTGTCAACTGGGGTAATTTGTAGTAGAATTTGCAATTTCTAAGGTTTCATATGCAAATTTTCTTGAGAATTCTCTGAACAATAAATTTTAACAAATTTAATTCACGTGCTGCAGTGCGAGTATATTTTTGAAGACTGTGAAGAAATGGTTGTTGTACGTTTTCAACAGCTTCTTGTACAGTTTAGGCCTACCATTACCTTTGGAGTGTTCTTTGCTTCCAGTAGTCATAAACTTATCGTACCAGCCTCGAATACTTGATGGAGGATGATCGAGTTCTAAATCTCCTACGATATCAGATTTGGTTTTGAATAAACCACTCAACACACTGCGCTTTCTCTCGTGTGTTCGTAACGTCTGGCTTGTTTTGAAGTTTTAAGTTTTGAGCAACGACAATGGATCAGCTGATCAATTCAAATAAGCTTAAAAGAAACTTTATGATTTATATTATCATATGGTTATCTTAATAGTCTAAATGTGTCTCTATGATGGAGTAAATTAGGCTTAAAAGTCCGTTCAGGTCGTTCAGTTTCTTGAAATCCGTTGTATGTTATTATGCTTAGATCTTATTCCACTTCAGATTTTAATTCTTATAATTTTACACATTTTAATTTAAAATAACTCTTTGCATTCACAGATATCAGAAAATCATTAACAAGACGATTGTTACTGTTTTCAATTACTTGAACTTTAAGTAGTGTTTTTCCGTGTATAAATTTAATTTCAATATCATTAATTGATAATTTACACAATTTAAAGTTTATTTTCTATTACAGTTGGGAGGTTTATGAACAAAATTTCAACTTTTTCAATTTATTCATCAACCTGTTTCATTGTATAATTTTATATTTTTCTTTTATAGCCTATAATTTTTCTTTCGACGTCAATCTTATATATAAATTTTAGGCATTTTAAAAACATGAATCAACATTGTTGTAATCATAACCTCAAAGTTAATAATATGTAAAAAGCTGTTAAGTAAAATCATACGATCGATGATTTAGGTGTTAGGGTAAATATCATTTTATATTTAATTCCGTAAGAGTCTCATTACTGTAGGACCCGATTTTAATGATTTGAGGTGTCAAATTAAACAGTGTTACCTGCAGATTTGCCAAAAATTATTTAGTTTCCTTTATCATTCTATTAGTATAAACTTTATACTAATAAACTTAAACAGTTAAAAAATAAATAAATACAATTTTGTCACCCAACAACAGGAGTTCATACTGAGACTATTGAAAGCACGTGGGGATCCTCCAAATAAGAGACACCCAAGCACTACACGTCATCATTTGGAATCGTTTATTCAGGCGCAAGCACGTTGCTGGAGAGAATGTTTTCGGAGGCAATTATAGCTCTCCAGAATCTCAGATGCTGTAGTTTTTATTTCTAAAATAAATGTTTGCTTATTGTTTTTATTTTTTCAAAGGGGGGTGGCGAGTTAAAGGGTGAAAGACCCATATTTTCAATATTTAGATTCAAATATTAGAGATGTGTACTATTCAAAAAAAGCCTTGAGTTAATTCTGATATTTATGAAATAAAATAATATCCATACTCAAAAATATATAATATTTATTAAATTCTTAATAATCTCAAACCTCTTGTGATATATTAGTTTCAAAAGCAAATTACGTTCGTGTAATTAAATAGAAACTAATTTAATCCATCCTGACATTTTTGTACATGTTGTTAAAATATAAGTTTAGCTTAACCGATAACATGAAATTCACAACCTAATTGTCGGGATTGTTGAACTCTGAGTTACAAAAATAAGTTTTCCCTGTCAACAAAGTCAGTTTGTACTATACTCGTATGTCTGTGCTCTGCCCTAGACCTATATTTCATAAACCTACGTGCTGAAATACATGGATCTTTAGTTTATCTAATCAACATCAACGACGCACAAATTGCGTGATGTTTATTCAACTGAATAATTACACTTTCAATTCTTATTCTGAATGAGCCTTCTAATGTAAAAAAAAAAAAAAAAAAAATTGTAAACTTGAATGACCATTTGAATCCGTTTAAAAACTTTGTAATTCTACCAGCGAGCTTCCTCATAGAAGCCCTTACATCCTAGACTATGAAATGTCCAATCTTGACCATACAGAAGTAAATTATACTAGTATCAAACTGGGAATGCAGCTGAACGAAGGGTCGCTTCACTAACACTACTGGGCTTCACTTTATCAAATTTTAATTTATTTAATATTTGAAATTAAAATCTATAATATATTTTTATTCTACACACAATTACAAGTAAATTAAGACCTAACAACGAGTAATTTACTGAATTATAGCCCAAAATCAACAATGTTTTTACCTGCAATATTTAAATACAGTAGTACTAAATGTTTATTTAATGCATACCTTATCACAATGTTTAAATAAATAGAAATATATGTTTTTGCACTTAAAAAAATGTTTGATACATTTTCAATATTAGTAGGGAATTTTTTGCTGTTTTCAACATTATTATCTGTATTACTGTTGCTTAGATAAACAAATGTTAAATTTACAATAAATTCTAAAAATGTTAAATTGTGTAAATGCCAATATTAAATATATATTTATTCATACACAGCTTATCACAATGTATATACAGTAATAAAGTACAAATTATGCTTTATACTACTATTATTATATTGTGCTCCTTTGAAATCGAAAAGTACATATTTTTCAAATGTTGTTCACACTTATTCATCATACTGTCATTCATTTTGTAGCAAACATTGTTGATTTTGGACTCTATTAAAGTAAAATATACAGGGTGATTCACGAAGTTATCCCCACACTTATACAGCTCATTCTACTAGTAAAAATAATGAAAAAAGTTCATATAAACATATGTCCTATCTCGTTTCGTTTAGCGTCTGTCTGTCTGTCTGTATGTGTTTTTTACAAAATAATTCATAACTCCTTAACGGTTTGAGTTACTGCGTTGAGATTCTGCACAAATGTTCATCTTATTGGCCGCTATCTTTGTGCAAAATATGAATAAAACATCTTTAACCGTTTCAAAATGGCGGCTATTTTTTACGTTTGACCTACAATAACGTCGTTAAATAGGTAATAAATACATAAAATTTTTAAACATAAATTGTAGAAAATTTAATTCTGAGAAAATTGATGTAAGTAAAGTTAAAGATACAACCGAAATAACTTCGAAAAATCCAATTTTATTTAGATAATACATTACTAATTTTAAGAAAAATAAATTGGGTTGGGCCAACTGTACCCACCTGTTTATAACACATGTTCAAAAATGTGGCCGTCATTATCAATACATCTCGAAGCTCGTTTGTGTACAGCTTTTGTTGCATTTCTTAATTTTTCAGGACTTCTCTTTATCTGCTCAGCTGTATCCATAATACGGGCAACTAATTCTTCACGAGAATTAACTTTTTTTGTAGACATTATCTTTCATCCATCCCCAGAGGCAATAATCTAATGGAGATAGATCTGGTGATTTTGGTGGCCAAGAGTGAGACCTACCACGACCAATCCATTGTCCAGGAAATTGTTGATTTAAGTGAGTGGACACGGCAGGTGAAAAGTGAGAAGGTGCTCCATCATGCTGGAAGTACAAATGTCGTCTAAGATGTAAAGGAACATCCTCTAGCAGCTGCGGCAACTCTTCTTGAAGGAAAAGCAGATAGAATTCAGCATTTAGGCGTCCAGGTAATATGAATGGTCCAATCAGCCGATTGTACAAGAGGCCACACCAGACATTGATGCTAAATCGGCATTGAAAGTTCCGTTCCACTACCTCATGAGGATTTTCGTCTGCCCATGAGTGTTCATTGTGCGAGTTGTTGACACCATCTCGAGTAAATTGCGCCTCATCCGTAAACAAAATACACTTGTAGAGTTGTTGATTCCTATTCAAAAAGTTGCAAAACTGCAAGCGAAGCGGACCATCCCCTGGATGTAGATGCTGAACCTTTTGTTGATGAAATGGATAAAAGTTGTTCTTATTAAGTGTCCTCCACACCATCGACTGTGAAACTCCTATCCGCCTAGAAAGACGTCGTGTACTTACTCCTGGACTGCGTAAAACAGCATTAATAACAATAGCATCGTCATGTTGGACAGCACGTTCATAATTTGTACGAATACTAGGTAATGATCCTGTTTCCCGAAGAGTACGGAAAGTTCCACTAATTGTTTTAGGATCTGGAATCTTCCTATTAGGGTAACGCAGTTCATATTCTAGTGCAGCAGCTCTAGCATTACCATTAGAGACACCCAAAATGAAAACCATATCAGCGTATTCCTCTGTTGTAAATAAGTAAGGCATTATTTCACAAACTAATCTAATTAAAACTCAGTGTAAACTTGTGTATTATTAGAACACTTCACAGAAACCAATATTCTTCTACGTATAACTTACATTTAAACACTACTAATGCACAGTTTAAACACATCAGAACAGAATACCATTGTTGATCAGCTGTTATGTTGCCAACTTAGGAAATAAAAAATAATTAATTAGAAAAATTATTCTGCATTTTGGTGATTAGTAAACAGGAATGAAACATGTTTGTTTCATTTTATAAATAGTTAATACTTATTTTTATTAAAAATGGTATTGTTATTTACAAATTTTAACAGTTTGTAATACTGTTTTAAAATTTATTTATTTATTTCATTATTATGAAACATTTTTTTGTGTATTTATTACCTATTTAACGACGTTATTGTAGGTCAAACGTAAAAAAAAGTGTTTCTCAACCCCTATTTCGGTTGTTTTACAGGGGATATCTTAAAAACTAAGGGAGGTACAGTTTTAGGACCAGTTTTATTCGATTTTTCAGCTAAAAAACTATAAGAAATCTCTGAATTTGGCCCTCCATTTGCCTTCCCAGAATTTAAGGAAGTCTTCATTTCACCCAAGGTACTAAATTTTGGGCGAAATCTTTCGCTAGCCGTAACTCGCTTACGAAGCAATTCCGGACATATGTTTATATGAACTTTTTTCATTATTTTTACTAGTAGAATGAGCTGTATAAGTGTGGGGATAACTTCGTGAATCACCCTGTATACATTCTTTGGTCTCATTTTTCTTGTAATGAAGTGTAAAATAAAAATATATTACAGATTTTATTTTAAAATAACAAATTAAAGGAATGAAAGTGAAGCACAGTAGGTAACTCATGCAGGTGGCCCACGGCAGGTACCGAATACTCTGCGCCCCTGTGTGTGATGGCGCGTGCGTTAGAGTGATGTGACACTTTGTTCAGCTGCATTCTCCGTTTGATAATAGTATAATTTGACTCCATTTTTTGTCAATCATGCTGCAATTTAAAAGTTGAAATTTTTATACAGTATATATTTTTAATTTTAGGAATAATTTACAGTGACGGTTTTTAAAATGTTCAGGATGTAGACTACTGTCAAAAGAATAATTTATAGGCACGATTCAAATACATTAATAGTAATAATTTATTTGTTTCAGACTAAAAACCTTTGTTGTCTTTTTTTCTTGTATTTTAAATGCGAATGACTTCTAGCCATTAGAAATAGCATCGGATGAGAACAAAAGTTGGTCAAGAGGAATCATGAAAGAGTGGGATCTCAACTCAAGACCAGATGAAATAACGATCAGGGCCACACGACTTGGTATCCTGATGCATTTAGGTACAGTTATTTTTATAAAGTCGAGGTCTTTAAGGACCAACATATTAATTGTTTCGTCAAATAAACATATTGGGACAATACAAAGAATAGAATTGAAATGTATGGGATTTATCGTCTTGTCTGTGTAGACTAATTGCGACTTACAGACAGACAGACACGTCGGTGTCCTTGGTTTTACCTACGGCTCCTAATAAATAAAATTCAATGCAATCCATCTTTAATTAAATGGCTATTGAATTGTCTCAAATCTTACAAAAACTGTTTTTAAAACTTAATCGCTAGGGATTTCTCATTGTGTGCTTAAATTAAGTTGTATTGGTCATACAAAAAACTATAATATATGATTATGTAGTGAAATTTCGTTTCAAATCTAAATAGCTTGTTTTCAGATTTGTAGGTCACGCTGTGTTCAAGCAATGACTACATAAATACTATAAGACACGACTTGGCCATGTTAAATATTCTACGCTTATTCTTGAGTTGACCAATACCCGCTAGGTGGCGTTGATGTGACCAATCTGAAGTTGATGTGACTGGCGCTAGGTGGCTCTACGGTCAAACAATGTTTCAGGCGGGTAAGAGAAAACGCACTGATGCCACATATGGGACCAGAGATGCGAGGGAAGGTCGAGAATCGCTTATCTCAGCGCACGAACTGACAACACTGACTATGCTGACGGAAGTAAGTGAGAAGGTTTGTGAGAGAGAGGTCAACAGTTGTACAGTCTCAACCAAGTGGGATGCGTACAGTCAAGCACCTGCTGCTAGCGCTTTCTGATAGCTGTGTGTCAAACTTGTGACGAACAGCACCCGTAAAGCGTAGACTATTTCCCTATCCTATGTCGTGTCTTATAGTATTTATGTAGTCATTGGTTCAAGTTAGAAGGGAGAGTCATGATACCTGACACTAATATTGGCCTAGCGCCAACATAAGTAACCAGTTTTATTTGATGCCTCACACATATTATTTCCACGTATTATTACCTTGGGGTAGTTAAGGGTAATATATCTTAACTACCCCAAGGTCATTTTTTGTTACCGTTATATTTTTATATATGTGGAGCATACAAAGAACATAAATATAAAGTTTGAAATATTAGGATTTATCGTCTTGTCCGTGTTGACTGGTTGCGACTTACAGACAGTTCCGTCAATTATAATGGTGTAGATCCAGGTACCACCTCCTTATGCACTAGTGGGTCCGTGATGGCTTCGTCGTTCTCGTCATCGCATCATCTAAAAACAATTAATCTTGTTAATCCTGTTCCTTAATTATTTTTTTCCTTTTGATTTTGCATTTTGGTTTGTGTCAATAATCTTCATATTTTACCGAAAAGGAAATGAAATTGGAAAACCGAATTTGAAAAATGAGGTCTTTTATAACAACGTCATGGACGATTTTTTAAATTTTTAACGATAATTACAAACCGGCATTTTTAACAAGAACACGACCAAGGAAGAACAAGGGTAATTAGCAAAATTTGATCAAAACCGGTGTAGTCTTTTTTCAGAAAATTGTATTTTATCGTTTTAGTCTTACGACAGCTTACACCCAAATTTTGCGTTTAAGAAGAAAAAATTAAAACTGAATCGCCTCACGATATGGCTGAAATATACCCCCCCACCCATTAAATTTGATCGAAATCGGTCCATTAGTTTAAGCTGTAGATCAATCCACAGAAAGACAGGCATAAACCTACTTTTTTTTCGATTCAGGGTTTCTCTAAACACTTCAATTATTCGATCCATCACATAACTTTATCTATACTACGTATTCGTAAGTAAAAATAAAGCTTGACGAGTAGTTAATAATATTTCCGCTAGGCTGTGTTAGTGTTTGCCTTTGGGTCGATGAGGAGTACTGTAAGGACAAAGTTGTCGGATGCATGAGTTTTATCACGTAGGCCTAACTCAAGAGCAAGGTCTAATGAGATTTTGTTGATCAACACTAAATGTATTTTTGGAACTTAGTTTAGGTCTAATTTCTTTACTCAATTGATAACTGACATTTATCTGTTATGTTTGAGAAGTAGTAGGGCCTACTTATCGCTTTGAACAACGGATTTAGTCTAATAAAAAATATCCCCGTAATAAAGTTTATTGTAATAAAAGAGCAATTTGAATAATCATAATGATTTAATTAATATTTTTGTACAATCATAGATTACAAGGTTTCCTGTAATTTTTTTCTAATATAATCCCCCCCCCTCTACCCATTATCTTAAGAACTTGGTATTTATAAGTTATGCAGATCACACTAAACACCAAATAAATAAGCTATTTTAGATGCTTGGCTTTTTTTAACAAAAACCTACCGAAAACTTGTTTTAAACGTTTTGAAAATGCCTAGTTTCTCAATCGTATCTCAAGTCTGATTCAAGAACCACTCCACAGATTTTGATGATGTTTGGTGGAGATATATAATTTTTGTTTTTAATCATCACATTGATCCACAATTTTATCAAAATCTGTAAAGTTGATTTTAAGAAATGAGCCCTTTTAAGCATGGATGATATTTTAGTATTTTACCTGTAACTCTCGACTCTCCTTTCTTTGCGACAAACTTTTGTTTGTTTTCTTTTATAATATGTTAAATTTGAGGAAAATTTGGTCCAACCACAAGAACCGATTTTGAGCAGTGTACTGACAGCCAAAGCCCAAATTTTATATTATCAAAAAAAAATGAGAACAAAACATTTCTCTAGATATTACGAAAACAGGGCCACATACCAAATACATGGTCACTACTGAAGATCTGATTTTAAGGAAATACAAATGTTTATCATGACATATCTCCTTAACATTCCACTAATTAAATATTTGGAAAACTTAATTTATGCATTAAATTGTGAATGTGTACTTATATTTTTATGTTTAGTGTTATGGTGTTTTAATTTTCCACTTTTGACAAACACCTGATGATGGACTTTGTTCCGAAACAGTTGTTGTGCTACAATAAACTTAAGAAGTGCCAGTTCCACTGTTGAGGTTAAATGAAGTAAGTTTTTAAGATACGAAATTTTAGTTTTGACCTTATGACAGTTACACCCCCCCCATACTAAATTTAATCAAAATCGTCTCACCAATTTGAACTGTAGAGACTGAATAGACGATAGGCCTAGATATTATTCTAAAGCAGATTCCTGTGTGTGTGTGTGTGTGTGTGTGTGTGTGTGTGTGTGTGTGTGTGTGTAAAAGTGTACACCTTTTCAAAAACCAGTTTTTTGCACTGAGGGGAGCCCAAATCACTCATAATCTTGCAAACGTAAGATACGTGAAAAGCTTCAGAAGGATTTTTTTTATCCATCACATAATTTATTATACTACGTATGAGGAAGTAAACAGGTCTTTTCGTTTCTTAATTTCTCAGAATCATATTTGATACATAACAAATAGTAAATGTATATAAATGTTTATTTTTAGAAGACCTGTTGTTATTGCCATTCAATGACCTGTTTAATACGGGCGAGTTGAAGCCATGTCACGTGCAATGGTAATCACGTGTAATATAAATTGAGTGACACAGGCCGGTGATATATTTCAAAATGAGCAGGAAGTTTTCAACAAAAGGCGTTAGGTAATTTATTACACACTGTATTCATTTTGATAGATCACAGATAAATTTATTAGTCAGATTTTATTATTTATGTTATTATGGCTATTACGAATATTTAATACACAGATATTCGGAAATGAATATAATCAATTTAAATTTTGTGGTTATGTTCCTACGGAGACGAGCCGATTGTTGTACAGCTGATAACATATCAAAAAGTAAATTTAAATACATATGACTTGTATAAATATTGGTGCTGTATAAACCCAGACCTTATCTTTTTCTAGAAAATACTGTCGTATGAAATTTATAGACAAGTTGTTAAAACTCTGAAAATTAATTTTGACAACTAAATTTTCTTATCAAATCCGGTTTGTATGATTTACTATTCGTTGTCTATCTCAGGTGAAACGTTGTAAATTTTTTAAATAAATAGGAATATAAAGAGTGGGTACGAACTCGTTGACCAACAAAGTTTAAATAATTGCTTGTACGTTGTCTTCCATCATCAGTACCGAACTATCACGTTCATTGGGGTATTTTCTTCCATGTTCCATGAAAGCACTGGTAGCAGTTCGTTACCCGTGTGTAAGCAACATTGGGTTTGATTTTCACTATAACCCAAAAAGAATTATCACAAGTACTTAAGTCTGGATTTCATTTCCAAATGATCTTATTGAACATATTTGTTTACCACAAATGTTGGATCATGTTTCTTATCTCACCGTACTTCAAGAATGATTCAATCCCCAGCTGTGTATTAGAAGACGTAAAGAATCAACGATTCTTAAACAACATTAGCACATTTTGCTTTCCGAGTAAGAAAATTTAGTGGATAATGAGTTGTAAGTGGATCCAACGTAGTATGGCTTAAACTTAGACATTTGATCATTCGCTCTAGGGTATAGTGAAAAACGAAATTTCCCAACTCAGCTTACAGACGGTTGACTACCTAAAACTGGTACTTCGAAATCCCCTCTCATCAGAGAAGAAAGTACCCCGAAAAACGTAAGAATACCGCATATAAAATTTGCTGGCTTCTATTCCAATTTACGATTGTTGTATGTAAATATACTCCCAGCTGTATCCCATATTCCATAACCGAATTATTCCACTACGTGGATTCGATATTGTATGGCCTTAAAATTAACGACATATATCATTCTCTCTGTGGTATATGAAAAATAAAATTTCCCAACTTCGCTTACAAACAATTGTCAGCCTAGAATCGTCTGTCAGACTGGTACTTCGAAATGCCCTCTCATCAGAAAAGAAACCACCCCAGAGAACGTAAGAATTCCGCATATTCCATTATCGAAAGTTCCACTACGGTATGGCCTTAATAAACTTCAAAGTATTTGAAAACCCTGTACCTTCCGCTACCGAATGTTAGCGATACTGATTTCCTACTGTAGTTTTAGTTTGGAACCAAACCCTTCGATTCTTCAACCAGGAGGTATCATGTCTCCCAGTCACTTGTCCTTGAAGCATAAACTGTAAAAGCTTAGACCTCTTAGTATGATTCATTATATGTACAAAATATTCCAGCTCTCTCCTATTATCATATTGGTCTAGTTGCTTGTACTCTCGATGTGTGATAGAGGTTTCTCGTTCACTTCCCTGTGTGCTTGTAAAGATAACGGCTGGTAGCGATTGGAATGCTAAAATTTCGACAGATCTATGCTCTTCATGTGTCACGGCTATATTACATTATATAATTCCTTCGTCCATTGTTAGTCTCCTTAACATTTTAGTATTTGTTAAATAGAAATGTAATGAATCCTCAGTAAGCGCCTTTAAACCCACATCTCAAACATCTCCATGAGTCAACTCTTTGGCAGTTTTGTTTGGTTATGGTATTCTAGACTTGGAGTTACGTAACATTGGATATTACAGTTTGTTCATTTAAACACATTTCCTACGTTATCCATATTCAGTAAAAAGGTAATGTATCGCTCCATTTCGGAGTCTGTACTATTTTCACTCCAACTACTTCTCACGGATGTTGACCATCAAAACCGGTACTTATCGTTGTATGCTTACTGTACTTGGTTTTTCAATCCGTATTTCATTTACACTCTAGAAGAGTAATAGATACGCCGAATTTTCCTCGTGCTCCATTTCACACAAAACTTCTTACCATAACCGCAATGTCGTTTAAGGATCAGTAAGTACTTTACCAATTCATTTTAGAGTCATGGTATTTCATCTTCATTAAGGAAGAGTGTCATGGATACACCGAAATCGTGTCAGACTCTGGTTCACCTGACTACTTTCCTTGAACATCATCTGACCATAGCTTTTACCGTTTCATCTTAACACCGTGGTATTTCTAAATTATATTTCAGCTCATTAAGAAAAAGATTGAAATCTACCTTGAATTCCATTTTACACAATGATCATAGAGATATTTTAAAGGGGACATGTTTCAGAACTGTCATGAACTTATTAGATTTGTGAGCTTGGAATATGTTATGGGGTAGTGATCACTCTAAATGTACTAAAAGTAGCCTATAATTTAAAATCTGAATTCATCTAGAGGGCTTCATTTTACACGATGCCCCTATGGATATCCTCGAGACTCCACGTTCCACTACATTTATGACTCTTACTTTTTGCGAACAATAATTTCTCATTTTGAATATTTTTAGACGATACAGGCTCTATTTCAAACGATGAATCTTGTGGATATTCTAGAGGTAATTTTTTATTCTTTTCGGTTTGTGAACAATAATCCCCTATAGACCAGTAAAATTAGCAAAAAATCTTAGAAAACTAATTGTAATTTATATATTTAGTGATAAAGTATATGTCATTTCAGTGGATCCCACTTTGAACATCTGGAACATTGTTTAAACAAATTTTTTATGTGCAAAAAATTTTCATATAGTTTAAAAACTTTTACACAATGGGTATTTCATATTTTGTTCACTATAGAATACTCAAAAACTGTTTTATTTATTTATTTTTTTAATTCATATAAAACTGTCAACTATTAGTATCGAAATTGCATACCGATATCTTCATTTGTTGCAAAGATATTTGCAAAAAACCATAATTTTAAAATGTTTCACTTTTTCAGACGCCATTTTGAAGATTAAAATAATAAATTTTTGATTTGCTCTTTATACATAAAATATGTCTCGACGAAAAAATGTGCCTTCTACGATGACGGTAACTAGGTCAAATTTTATTGAACATAACATCCTTTTTTTAATGAAATTTTAATTTTAACTTACAGATCTCAACAGTTTTTGAGTATTCTAATAGTAAACAAAGTTTGAAATACCCATTGTAAATAGTATTTAATCTATCTCAAAAACAGTTTAATCAATTTTTGTACATAAAACAGTTGTTTAAACAATGTTCCAGGTGTTCAACGTTGGATCCTCCTGAAATGAATTACAATATCAATTTTAACTAACTTTACTGGCCTACTAGGGCGTTTGAAAACGGGGTAGTAAGCAATCTGTATCTGGAATATTTTGGACTAAAGTAAAACTAAATTGATTTACTGTTATATCAAATTTATTCTTCTTTCTTTTTTTTATAAAGATAACATCAAATTGAATTATCAAATCAAAAATGTTTATGCATATTCAAAAATTTAAAACTCCCAGACTAATTTGAACTTGACGATTAGTAAATTGATATAAGTTAATCAGTTTGTAATAAATACATTAATTGGTTGATGCTATAGATATGTTGATGTATTGGTCCATGGCAACAACTATGGAAGTCACGATACTTCTTCGAAATAATTCATATATGAATGATCTTTGAGACCTTGGCCAGACTTAGTAAACAATCAAATCGGTTGTTTCACTTGTGACAGCTAATTAATAGGATTTAGATATTCCCGAATTACCTTGTATACAAAAAAAAATTACTTTCGTTTTTACAATTCAATTAAAGTATTTTGTTGTACTTCCAATACCAACAAAACAAAAACTTGACTTATAGTGTTAACTTAACTTTAAATTTATAAGTTAAATTGCTTATAATTTATTTCATGAAGTAGACATTATAATTGCACAGATATTTTAAAGGTTATTAGTTTTTGGAAACATAAGTAATCTGACTACTGTTTATCTGATACAAGTTATACATGTAACAAAAATATGTAGCAATAAAAGCGTAGAAATAAATCATTTATTATATATTTTTGTAATCATATGAAACAATGGTTTTAATTCTTTTAAATGAAAAACATTACAAACTTGTAAGCGAGAATGTTTTTCTTGTTCAAACCGCCATAATTAATACTGTACTTCTCTTTAATTTATTTATTTTTTATTACTGTTGTCGACTTTTTTATTCTTAGTCGAAGCATCCTAATTCAAGTCTTAGATTTTGTATTGTTGTTTACAGCTAAAAAGTCTCGGTTATCATCGCCTTATAAAAAAAGGAAGAAAAGAACATAAAATAAAGACCCTCTAGCTTTCGAATACTCTAGTAGCATCAATGTCGAAAAAGAACAAGAGTTGATCAGGAAAGACCTGTTAGGAAAGATACTACAACTACCTTGGAAAAAGGTGTAGATCCAGCTTGGCCCTCGGGATTAACACGTCCGTACTCACTATAGTGAGTCACTGAGGGTGTCATGACTTACAATTGTGGCGCAATGTTTTGAAAACTGCCATTTTAAAACAAAAAAGAAAAGATACAAAACCTTGTACGTAAATCGTCAGCCTAGTTACAAAGAATCGTATTATAAAATTTCATAAATGGAGTTAAAACTATAGAGCTCGCTTCCCTCGGTCCTTCCAGTCATGTGATGATGTAAACAAGTAAAATCAAGCATTAATATTTGTAACAAATAATACATCAATAATGAAGGCAAGGGTTACAAGAATCCATACAAAACATGCACGCCACCGGGCAAAGTTATGCAAGCTTGACGTCACAAAAGTCTAGAGTGCTACATTGCAATACGTCTTCATGGTTTCTTGCCAGAAACCATTGCCAAATTATGTTCTGTTCAAAAACGGAAGACTTCTCAGAATCATTTCGTTCTAATATAAGTCATTCAACTGTTCCTCTTTAATAGATATTTCTGTTCTTTTCATGTTAATTATTACGTACGAAACTATTGATTGAAGTGACGATATTGCGACTGAGAAAGAAATTGAAGAGAAGAAGCGTAACTTTTCCGTCTGTACGGCTCCGATATCTAATCAACTAATTGATTTCAACGGCAATTGTCAGCGGCATTCGTGACTTCATTTGTAGAATCCGTACTGACAAAGAAAATGTAACTAAAGATAAAATGTTGCTGAATTGAAGAAACAGGGCGACACTGCAGCAGATAGTCGGTTCGAGCTGACAACGTTGTGGCGAGTTAAATGTTGAAGCCTTAGAATATAAAACATGCTCGGTTAACATGTTCAATGTCAACCACACGAGGCAAATCGATCTTTTGAATTGCGATGAGCTCTCCTTCACTGTTGTCTATTCTATTTTTAATTAGTATTGCATTTTGGTTAGGGTTACCTGATAGTTCCAAGGGAGAACAGCCTTGATGACCTTTAACAATAGTAACCTACTACAGTGAAATGTTCGTTCTGACAATGTTGTGACGAGTTAAATGTTGAAGCCTTAGAATATAAAACATGCTCGGTTAACATGTTCAATGTCAACCACACGAGGCAAATCGATCTTTTGAATTGCGATGAGCACTCCTCCACTGTTGTCTATTCTACTTTTAATTAGTATTGCATTTTGGTTAGGGTTACCTGATAGTTCCAAGGGAGAACAGCCTTGATGACCTTTAACAATAGTAACCTACTACAGTGAAATGTTCGTTCTGACAATGTTGTGACGAGTTAAATGTTGAAGCCTTAGAATATAAAACATGCTCGGTTAACATGTTCAATGTCAACCACACGAGGCAAATCGATCTTTTGAATTGCGATGAGCACTCCTCCACTGTTGTCTATTTGATTTTTAATTAGTATTGCATTTTGGTTATGGTTACCTGATAGTTCCAAGGGAGAACATCCTTGACTTTTAACAACAGTAACTAACCTACTACAGTGAAATGTTCGATCTGATAAGGTTGTGGTGAGTTAAATGTTGAAGCCTTAGAATATAAAACATGCTCGGTTAACATGTTTGATGTCAACCACATGAGGCAAATCGATCTATTGAATTACGATGAGCACTCCTTCACTGTTGTCTATTTGATTTTTAATTAGTATTGCATTTTGGTTAGGGTTACCTGATAGTTCCAAGGGAGAACATCCTTGACTTTTAACAACAGTAACTAACCTACTACAGTGAAATGTTCGATCTGATAAGGTTGTGGTGAGTTAAATGTTGAAGCCTTAGAATATAAAAACATGCTCGGTTAACATGTTTGATGTCAACCACATGAGGCAAATCGATCTATTGAATTACGATGAGCACTCCTTCACTGTTGTCTATTTGATTTTTAATTAGTATTGCATTTTGGTTAGGGTTACCTGATAGTTCCAAGGGAGAACATCCTTGACTTTTAACAACAGTAACTAACCTACTACAGTGAAATGTTCGATCTGATAAGGTTGTGGTGAGTTAAATGTTGAAGCCTTAGAATATAAAACATGCTCGGTTAACATGTTCGATATCAACCACATGAGGCAAATCGATCTATTGAATTACGATGAGCACTCCTTCACTGTTGTCTATTTGATTTTTAATTAGTATTGCATTTTGGTTAGGGTTACCTGATAGTTCCAAGGGAGAACATCCTTGACTTTTAACAACAGTAACTAACCTACTACAGTGAAATGTTCGATCTGATAACGTTGTGGTGAGTTAAATGTTGAAGCCTTAGAATATAAAAACATGCTCGGTTAACATGTTTGATGTCAACCACATGAGGCAAATCGATCTATTGAATTACGATGAGCACTCCTTCACTGTTGTCTATTTGATTTTTAATTAGTATTGCATTTTGGTTAGGGTTACCTGATAGTTCCAAGGGAGAACATCCTTGACTTTTAACAACAGTAACTAACCTACTACAGTGAAATGTTCGATCTGATAACGTTGTAGTGAGTTAAATGTTGAAGCCTTAGAATATAAAAACATGCTCGGTTAACATGTTCGATGTCAACCACATGAGGCAAATCGATCTTTTGAATTGCAATAAGCACTCCCTCATCGTTGTCGATTTGATTTTAAATTAGTGTTGCATTTTGGTTAGGGTTACTTGATAGTTCCAAGGGAGAACAGCCTTGATGACTTTTAACAACGGTAACCCACTACAGTGAAATGTTCGATCTGACAACGTTACTGCTTCAGGCTGATGAACTAAAATACTAAGGACATACACTATACTACAGCCACTGGTTCTTTGCATTTGGATTTTTGGTGATGCACCGGATAGACAGTGGAAATGGCAACGTCGTCGTCTAGCCCTAGAAGTGCTACGAGTCGTAATATGCGACTCATTTCCCCTTCTGTGAAGTGCTAGAGTCGTAATATGCGACTCATTTACAGTCGTCCAGTGCATACTATATATCTTTACTATTACGTGTTGTAGATTGTTCAAATTTGGTACTAATCGATAGTAGAGAGTTCACTCTTCATTTTGATTGTGAAATCTATGGTCATAGATTTATTTTTAGAGATAATATACTGGCTGAAAGTTTTGTAACCAACTGTAAACAGCTGTCTCTCAGCTGATGTTGCATTCTTGTTGTTGAGACTGTGTACAAGCATTTATATATTTTGTGCTGTGTTGTAAAATAACCTAAAAAGTATTTATAATGTATGATCCTTGTAATTCAAGTGATATTCTTGAAATTTTACAAGAAGAAATTTCTGATTGTGAAAGTGATATATCGGCTGTGGACTATCGTGCTAATGTGTCATTGAGACTGTGTACAAGCATAGTTTAGTTTATCTTTTGTGCTGTGTTGTAAAATAACCTAAAAAGTATTTATAATTTGTGATCCTTATAATTCAAGTGATATTCTTGAAATTTTACAAGAAGGAATTTCTGATTGTGAAAGTGACATATCGGCTGTGGACTATCGTGCTAATGTGTCATTTGACGATTTTTCTTCTGGAAGCGATGATGATTATGTTACTGATGTTGAAATTTTTTTATATTTTGTTTTGTAAATAAGTTGTTATAAATTTATGTTTTCGAGTTCACAATGAAACAATGCACATTTTTTATATTTCAGTTTATAATAATTTTAAAATTTTTGATGTACATGGTGTGACTGAAAATAAACTAAACAAATTTTCAAAATAAATGTCTTTATTAGTCAAGAAGTATCAACTAGTAAATAAATGTAAGTCATTATCTAATTGCATAAAAATATACTTTAGAATATTCTGAGTAAAATGATATATAACACTTTATGTTTATTGTGTATGGTAAAATTAGAGTAATATTTTCAAAAACGCATGTAATATGCCCTAAAACTGCTTAGCACTTGGGGATATTAGCATAGCACTTCTAGGGCTAGCACTGCACCTCTACGGCCGCATATCTTAGCATCACACTATAACGATCTCAAACGATCACAATGGATAAACAATTAATTAGGCCTAATATCAAATATTAAAATAATAATAATCAATCTAAAGTTAACATTAATAAATAATTGTGTAAAATGTGTAAATTGAAACAAAACACATGTGGACAAGCAACATTACCAAAAGAGCAGCTGCAAGGTTAAGTTTCGAAAATAACTGTACAAATTGACAGACGTGACAAGGACAAGGGAAAGAAGACATTCTGTTTTACTTAAGAGAAGAAAGTTCGCCGACATAAATAAAACTTTAGTAGAAAAAACATAACGGAGTTTTGCTATTCAACGCAGCTGCGTGTTGTAAAAAATGAGAAAGCGAATTCCTAACGGTATCTCCGAGGGTGAAGCCAGCGCGTGTAATAAAAAACCAACGATTTTGGAAAGTTAGAGGTCCAATCTGGAGAGGCCTGAGTTTTAAAAAAAATGAGATTTAACCAATAAGCGAAGAGGACGCTACACTTGAATTTCGGGAGAGGTGAAATCCAGAGTAAGGAGAGTCAGTCTAGAACTGGGGTTAAGAGCGTGTAGGTCTTAACTTACAGTTAGGAATCAGAGTCAGTCTAGAACTGGGGTTAAGAGCGTGTAGGTCTTAACTTACAGTTAGGAATCAGAGTAGGAGGTGTTAAGTGTTAAGAATTAACCTGAGGGTTTAATTCTAAGTCATTGGTTAATTTAAAGGCAGAGCCGCAACAAAATTTAGTAATTTATCTTGAAGTTTGTTAGATACATAAATTAAATAGAGTCAAAGAGTTTAAATTTCATAAAAGAAGAGGAGAGATTATCGCGTCGAAGTCCATAGTAATCGAGAACTAGTAAGGAGACTAAATAGAGTTAGCGGAGTATCACCAGAGATTCACCACCAGTCAAGGAACCAGTGTTAGCAGCATCCGACTTCACAGGCTAAGGATCCGTTGTGTTGATGTGCATAGTTAGTGTTTTGTGTTGTGTAAAAGTGCCAAAATTATAGCGGACGAGGAGAATTGTTGATAAGTACAAAATTTCATAATAAATAATCATTAGAGTTAGTATTTCACTTTAATTGAGTCATTAAAAGTTCCCATGCCCGAGATAAGAGTCAAGTTTTTTTTTGTATAATTAATTTAAAAGTAAAGTAATTGAGCTAGCCGGCAAACTAAAGTAAATTGGAAATATCAGTTAATTAAAGGAATTTGTCTTGTTTTTGTTATAAAATTGATAAAGTTAATAAGAACATTTTGGACAAGATTTGTTGAACATTTTGTAGAGTTTTGATATTTTATGTAAATTGAATAATAAATTGTAGATTTTAAATTTGTAATCAATAATATTGTGTATTAGAGTAAATTAGTTTTTAAAGAATGCAAGTGTGAGAGAATGAAGTAGCCTTAAGATATTTCAATGATTAGATAAACTGAATTGATACTGTTGTTATAAATAATTGTTTTTGCTAATAAATCCTAAAGTTAGTTAAAGGATAAAAACTTGTTTTGTTGAATTAATTTACTTAAACCATCATAATAGTTTTTAAAAGTTTTCAAGAGAATTAAAATAAAATAAAATAAATTAAAAGTAAATTTTTAGAGTTAATCAAAATAATAAATATTATATAACAGCTGGAATGTTATATTTGGTCGCACAACGTGTGGCATTTGTTTAAAATAAATTGGCAAGATTAAATAAAATATATAACAAATTTCGAATGTTATAACACCCATCTAAATAACAAAACTGCAACGTATTGTTCAGTTAGTGTTATGCTTTTGTTCCATTAGGTGACAGAGTGAACCTTTTAAACTGAAATGTAACAATTTCAGTTAATCTAAGCAATTAAAAAATCTCTAAAGTTTTTGGTGAATAAATAAATACTACATTTTACTGTTAACATATTATGTAATTGGAACAAACGCTTGAAACAATCTGTAGCACATTGTATGGTTTATTTCAGTGTGTATAAAATTATATAATTTGATATTCAGAAATAATTCTGCTCAAATGATAACTCGAAAAGCGATATTTTTTTGTTAGACTACTTCTTGTAACGGAGCCAACGAAGCAACGTTGCCAGATTGTGATATTTGCAAGTGCAAAGAACGAACGACAACGTTCGCGTACGCTCGTGTAAATATTCGATCTCGACTACACACTGCACGAGGCAAATCGAGGCTCTAGGATTGTGATGAACAGAACACGCCATGATCCTTATCAGTTCAAATCGATTTTTATTTGTAGGTAATGTTACACTTTTGCTTCTTGGTATCGGATAACAGTATATAAAAAGTGGACATAAAATGTTGAATTTTAAAATACAATAATCAACTGCAGAGAAAAGGTTGGAATGTACGATCTAACAACGCCGCGACTTTAAGCTGATTGATTAATAGCTTACACAAAACGACATCTACATATATGATCAGTGTCAACTACCTACTACATATGCCTGTTAGAATTGCGATGATCGTGTCGTGACCCTCATATTTTTATGACTGTAGATTTTGCCTTTTAAACTTCGCCAATGTTACTAGGAGAAAATTGAATTCTTAAATAGATTTTAAATTCCTTTTGGTAGCACTCCGGTTTCATTATAAGAATTTCAAAATTCATTCCCCATGAGGGCTGAATCAATTACGGAATTGAACCAGCTTTGTGAGGAAAATTGGGAAGCTACAATTAGCAGCGAACTCTGGTTGAAAAAGCTAGAACAACGGTGACGGGAATTTCGATACCCTAGTCGTCTAGCTAGTGAACTAGTCTAAAAGACTATACTCTGAACGGACTGTTGCGCCATGGACTTCAGTTTCAGTTTAAATAGAGGATGTTAATAAAGGATCATTCACCAAGTTGAATAATAGAGAATAGGTGAGTTTGTGAACTCCCAGTTGATCTATGGCTTAGTGCTCTATCTTTGTATACTGGAGGTTCAATTGTAGGGTCTCAAAAAATACGATGTTGATGTAGCATCGTGGAGCTGCGATTGCTAGCGAATTCTAATTGTGTATGCTTCACTTGGGCAGTTGTTTCACAGTATTGTTACGAAGACGGGGGGGGGGTGTAAGTGGAACGAAATCTCTCAAAAAATAGAAGGATCATCAGATGATATCCCTGTGCTGTAGCAAAGAAAATGGCGGAAAATTAATAAAAATATTTTTAGGAAATACAATGGTCAAGAGTTACGTATATATCTTTCTTAAAACTTTGCAGTCAAACAAATAGAATCATATCATGACAATCAGTTCTCACTGTTGTTTAGAAAGATAAATTAATTGATATAACCTAACATATACCAACGGACAGTTCCCGTCAAGAGCACTACATTAATACAGCCTTGACACTTGACTGGTGCTAAGGAAACATCGAGATATCGACACTGGTTACTCTGTTTGAGTCATAATTAATTGTGACTGTTTGCAAGTTAGCCAAAATGTCGGACAATAAGTAATATTTACAAAATCACTGTCGGTCGAAGGACAAAGGCGTTAAAACGAGGACATGTTCTCATTTAGTCGTTTCTATGGCAACTGTAATTTTGGCAAATATCAAATTTGTGCTTATATGAGGAAGCTACATAAAAATATTCGCTATTAATAACGATTCAAGAACGTTAAATTTATAACCGCAGTTGGCTAGAGTTAAAATTGAATGAAACAAGTGGTTGTATGAACCATGAATGCCTTATTACTGTAGATGGATCGAGTCTGTTTTTCTTTCTTAGTTTATTATTGCCATCTTTAACTGTGGATTTAAGTCAGATTTGTTTTTTAAAAGTCGGATCTAAACAAAATCTTTTATAATAGCCTCCCAACTCTTCGTGAGTTTTTACCTCCTCAATATTCCTTTTATTGTTTTTTTTAGTTCAAACGCGAAAAAATGAAAATAAAAAATAGACATTTAGTCCTCGACTAATATGGTCGGAAGAGACCTGATGAAATAAAAGTATCTAACTCAAGGCTAGATGATAAAAAGTGTTGATCTAGCTGAGGTGGCTCTAGATTGCCACACCAGTACTCTCATATCTAAGAAGAAATCCAATAACAAACGTTTTAGATAGAGAGTGCGCTGGTGTTGGAGGAGTTGATCCTTGACGTTACCAGAAGTGGGCCGTTAGATAGCAGTACTAAAGTCCCAAATTTCTTAGCTTCACCGTATTTCATGGAGATGGGCAATCTCTATGTAAAACTAATGCTATACATGAACCTTTAAGAGGGGCTTCCCTTCAAATTAATCCTCGGTTGTGTCCAGTTGTATTCTATCAGATAGATCATCTCTAACATCATTGCATCACATTCGTAGTCTTGTTTTAGCTCTATTTCCTGTTAGCCTCCAGACATAACGCTCTGGAGCTAATCTTTGGATGTGTTCCAATCATCGTAACCTTGGAGATTTACAATATCAGTTCCGCCAATTATTTTATTAAAGTAATGTCATTTATTTTAATTCTACAAATTCCCGTTCTCATTATGACAGAACCATAAATTGCCCGCTGAATTCTCCTTTTGAAAACCCCTATTTCGTTCAGTATTAACCCTAATACTGACAATTTTATATTATAAGATTTTTTTTTTTTTTCACTTTTCGTTACGGTCAATGCATCACAGACATAAGCCACTACTAGGTTCTCTACAGTGTTATAAATTTTTACCTTTGATCTTTGGTTTAATATTTAGAATACATAAGCTTTTTGTATAGAAAATCACGTACGTTTCCAGTATTAATTATATTCGCTAATATTGTACTTCTAAATAGTTTAGAAAATAACATAGTTCATAGATTTGGTTCAGTTGTAAATCTAGTTTCTTAGAAGTTATAATACATACAATAGATCGTCTTTTAAATACAGTGTGGGGACTGCAACGTGACGCAGAACAGTAGTATAGACCAAGAAGTAAATAATACCACAGCTACTGTAAACTTGAACAAAACACCTCTCACGGGAAGAATTAATAAAAGTTAAATGCTTGATTGTGTTTTACCATTCATTGCGATCACAGAGGAAGTCAATATTATGCTTTACCCATCAATATACGAGATACGTCCAGAAAGTAAGTTCCGTTTGGTAATAGAAACAAAACTAGTACAGATACAGAAAAACTATTTAGTCCAAAAAAGACTACAAACTTTAAACTATTTTTCTACATAGCTCCCACCATTCTGTAGGCACTTGTCATATAGCGCGGTATATATTTTTGTATGGCTTTTACATAAATATTGCCGCCTCAACCATGTGGTAACATGTTCTGTGAGCTCGTCCTCGTTGTTAAAGTTTTGACCACCAATTAAGTATTTCAGATCCAAAAAGAGATGGAAGTCGCTAAGGGGCAAGGTCACGGCTGTACGGAGGGTGGTCAAACTGGTCCCAACCAAGGTCCTGTAAGAGTTCTCGTGTCACGGTCTCAGTTTGAAGTTGTGAATTATCATCAATCAAAACAAAACCGTTTGTGAACATTCCTCGGCGCTTATTCTGTATTGCGCGACGCAGTTTCCTAAGCGCCTCCCAGTAAACATTTGATTGTTTCACCTCGCTGCTAAAAATCTACCAGAAGAATGCTGTGTCTATTCCAAAACACTGTGCATATGATTTTTGGAGTTGTCAAGATTTGTTTAGCTTTGATCTTTGCTGGTGATGGGTTTGTTTCAGGGGTTTCATAAGAGGCCCAAGTCTCATCCCCTGTCACTCTCTAGCTCAGAAGGTCATCACGGTCTTTGCCGTAACGTATCAAATAGTCAAGTGCACTGCCCTGACGCTGTTTTTTTAGAGTTTTTGAGCCAACGAGTACATGTCCGTAGAAAAAACAGCAATTGTAAACTTACGGTTTTTCTTAATCTTTTCTCGTATTGCATGAATCAATTCATCGCTAACGAAAGACGGACGCCCACTTCGTTCGTCAACGTGCACTTGATCACGTCCTTGATTGAACTGTCGGATCCATCTCTTTACCAATGAATCACTCATCGCATTTTCTCTGTAAACCAGGCAGATCTGTCGATGAATGTCGACTGGTTTAGTGTTCTTCGCATTCAGAAAACGAATGACAGATCTAAATCTCACAAGCGACGAGATTGTCAATCAACTTCGCCATTCTAAACAAACATTACAAAGCGTAAACAACAAACAGCCAAGTCAAAATGGCGTCATCTCTTTCTCTTTGACTCGGAGCAACTAACGCGCGTCCTCCGAATTGCGATTGCAGCGGTAATATATAGAAACGCAACCTACATTTTGGACGTAACTCGTATATAATCCCTGAAATGATTTACGCCTTAACTCCCACTAATAGTTGGCTTCTTGGCTGGTGGTCTAATTTCTTTGGGAGTATAAACAATCCGACTACAGTTTATATTTTACTCGTATACAAGTTGCATGGATGTTTTATTAAGTTTTAGAGGAAGCTCGAGGAACAAAACGGTGAAATTTTTATTTAAATAATTTATTTGATATTTTACAAACTTTACGAAACTAGAAAACGTTTTACATAAATTAAAACATCAAATAAGTGCCCCTTATACCAAGTTTAGAACTTCGTAGTGTACGCTTTATTCCTAGTCGGAAGTATCCTAGTTCATGCCTGAAAACCGTGCATTTTAAGCGGCCGCCATTTTAACTGAATCTAAAATTTTAAAACTGTTATTCATTGTTCCCCTAATATAGAAGGTCCTAATTTTACATCGATTTGTAGAGGCGTTTAGCCATAATTGCGATACCTCTCTTCCATATTTTCTATTCAGTCTCTCTTGAGCAACTTTTATTCTTTTCCGACTCTGACAGTATTGAAATATTCGAGGGCTAGGAGTCTTTATTTTATGTATTTTTTTCTTTTTCTTATATAAGGGGATGGTGACTGAGAATTTTCGCTTTTAATCAAGATGGAAACAAATAAGCGGGACTTCGCTTCTCGTGATTGTTTATCTCGTCTTATCTTGCTTTGTTAGAACATAAGCCATTTTTAACAAACTAAAAGAAATCATTTAAAAATTATTCAGGGAATGGTTAGTTGACATGAGAGAGAACGCAGGTGTAACATCCAAGATTGAAATGAAGAAGGGGAGCTGACAAAATATTGTGGAGCTATTTATAACTTTGAACCTTGGGGAATGGAACATTCCACTGTAAAAGACAAAATTTTAATATTTAAAACCAAATGTAGCTTATAAACGACGTTTGATATTATTTGCGGACAAGTTCGTAGCACATCTTTTCGTCTTTCGTAGGAAGTTGGGTATTAAAAATTTAATTTTGGATTAAACTAACATTTTATGAAGTGTACGTATTATAGATTAAGTTAGATAATCGAAATAAATTACGACCTCCATTTTGTGACTGAGTTTCATGGCCTCGGAACACCGAAAAAGTGAATTTCGACATGCCGTCTGTCCGTCGTCGTTTGTACATAAACACAATTAGCGGCCACAAAAAATAAGGCATGAAATTTGTTATGAGGGATTATTGTATGCTTCATATTGAAGTTAATAAAATAGAATTGGAAATTTAAAATATCGGTTATTTTTAACAGTTCATATCTCGTTTATTATTCAAGATATAACGCGCTATATTAGATAAATATTTATAAATTTAAATTCTTACGGCAGGTCAAGTCACTGACACGAAAGTAGTGAGTGAAGACAGCTACGGAGACACTGAGAGGGTGGAGACTGTTTACGACATATCTACGAAGATCGTTGGGGCCTAGTCAAAGTCAAGGAAATATTACTAGGCCTATACATAATTACGAAGTTTTGAAAACCTACTTAATTACCGTTTCAAACAAACTTGCCCTACTGGGGAAGACTTCTTGATCTGCAAATACAAACATTTCCTACAAGGGCTAAGAAACGAACTTTTGGTATTACATTTAGAGGATTAGCGGAAGAAGATGACCGCCACTCAAACAGGTTCCCTAACCTAACCTTATACATAATTATGAATACATGCGTTGATGTTCTGCAGCCCAATATAAATTGATGTCCTTCCAGATGGTGTCGGTCAGATCTTCATCTTAGTTCCTACGGCGTGAATTTCACATAAGTAGGAATCTAACAAATCTCTACTGATTCCAGATTCTTTCTGTAAAAGTACTGTTCTTAATACACACCAACAACGTTTCAGCTGTTCTGTTAGTCAGGTGCTGTCTGTTGTAATTTGTGAATACAAAATTATTTACGAATAGCTGTTTTCTTCTTGATCAGACCCGGATTTGTTTGTATTACATTTTATGTTGGGGTTGTGTAAATACCATGATAGGGTCCATCAACCGAAAAAGTAAAAATCATTCTTCTAGAAACCGAAAAAAGTAAAAATCATTCTTCTAGACTGTGGCTGGTTGGACTTTGCTTTCCCCACCACTACAGCTGTTGTCGAGCTATGCTACACAACGCACTGAGACGATTCTCATGCCTTTTTTACTTTAAACTTCCTTATATCACATCAACGTTTCTTTCTTTTGCATACTTGTAAGGAGCTTCGACACCTTTTAGCGTGTTTATAAAATGCTTCAAACTTCTCTCTCTCTCTCTCTCTCTCTCTCTCTCTCTCTCTCTCTCTCTCTCTCTCTCCTCTCCTCTCTCCCTCCCTCTCTCTCTCTCTCTCTCCTCTCTCCTCTCTCTCTCTCTCTCTCTCTCTCTCTCTCTCTCTCTCTCTCTCTCTCTCTCTCTCTCTCTCTCTCTCTCTCTCTCTCTCTCTCTCTCTCTCTCTCTCTCTCTCTCTCTCTCTCTCTCTCTCTCTCTCTCTCTCTCTCTCTCTCTCTCTCGAAAGTACGGTTTTTAGGTTGTTTTGTATATTTTTAGCGTGGTTAATAATCTTCACATGAAGCATTTTCTTAAAGTACATAAATAATTTCTATACTTTAGCTAATTGTTTGTAAAATAGGCATGTGTAAACATTGAGGTTAGGTTACAACTCACTGAAAAAACAATTAACTTCAAACACATCATTTTCTTTTTAATTTAATAAACCAAATTTTTTCATTACTATTTTTTTCATTAGAGCTGTAAAAAAAAGGAATTTAATAAGGATATTGTTTCAACTAAATTGAATATCAAATTTTGCACTCGCCTAACTTTTAACTTTAATATCAAGAACCCTATTTGAACAATAAAATTCCATCCCCCAGACCAAAACTGTTTCGTCTTAATTTACGAAACGTAAGAGGCCTTCTTGCCCCGTAATACTTGAGCATTGTTTCGTAATATTATGGTAATTATTATTAGAAAAATGCTGACAGAATATTACCTCATCTGTAAATATAGATATAATTTAGCTTCATCTCGTTATCAAAGAAAGAAAAATGTCACGTTGTAGGCACAGATGTTTCAGCAGAATAAAAACTAATATTTTTAATGCTAGCTGTAATTTAACTCTGAAGGATATAAAGTTATTCTGTCCGAGTCTTATAAGTACAGTATGTTCCAACTAAGCAAACATTTGTATACTTCTCACTTATCTTTCAAACTATCGGAGGCCACTGTGTGCTTCGCAAGGTTTTCCCATGCTCGCTGCGCTCACACATCATTGATAACTCATTCGAGTTCCGCCTAAAAGCATTTTAATTTAAAAATCAGTATCATATAAATAATACATAAAGTTTGATTCAAATCAGCAATTTTTGGTCACCAATTTGTTTTTAAAGCGTTGACGGCCACAAATTTCAGCCGTTGATCAAACTTTATTACTGTATTATTAATAGGATACTTATTTTTAAATTACCCTATTTTCCCTTCCATTTTTGTAAGGTGATGATCCTCGAGGCGTTTTTTGTCTTTAAACAACAAAGGGGGAAATGTTTTCTAATTTAGGCTAAAAGTACTACGTGAAATGCTATAGTTTAGCGTCTTAAAAAAACATATGGGAAATTCTTATTTGCTTAAAATAACAAACAGATAAATATTAGCTCAAACCTACTGTAATTATAAGCATAACCCAGGAATTAAATAGCCAGAAAAGATAATATTTTATACGTTTAAATCTGGTTCAAAATGCAATTTAAATCTTACGAGACAAACTCATTTTAATTTTGATCCTGTATTGGTATTTCTGCTTCCTAGACAATACGTAATTAACTTTCTAACTTGATGTATGAAAAGTCACCTCTCAAAAAATGAAAAGAAATTCAAATTTTCAGAGACTCGATCGGTTTTAAAAATCCTAAACGAGTGGGTTCATAAGAAAATACTCAATAATAAAAAAAGTCTTTAAATGTGGTGTAAAATTCAAAAACATCAATAAAAATAGGATTCCAAAAGAAATTTAAAGTTAGTTGCCGCCATATTGCAAAATAATGACCATTTTTCAATGTTTGCAATACAGGTTTTTTAAAAATCAGATAATTATAAAGTTTTCATAAGTTTACGATATCCCAATGTTGCCTAATATAAAATGTGCATCCTGTATAATATTAATTAAACAGAACTAAATGGTTTTAGTTGCATAGTTAGTCTCAGTTTCTCCACTAATCTTACAAACAGTATTAAACTGATATATTAATGTCACTACAAAACAATACTAATGAACGACGCTAGAATGTATGATGAAGCATCAATTTAAAGAACTAATTCGATCAGAGACGCGCTTGCCACTTTGCATTATACTGAAAGTCGAAACGAGGACGGTAAACCACATTCTCAATAGCGTATGTAATAGTTCCTCTATAATCAGTCGATGCGCGCGCAACTTTTCACATGTTGCAGCGATTCAGCGATCCTTTCGACACAAAGCTACTCCCTAATAGTTCCGTAGCTTCTTAATTTAATAATTACAGAAAAGTTATACAATTTTGTAAATGTAATTAATCTATTTTTAAGGTTTAAAATGATTTTGCTTGCAAAAACTGTTTCAACTACAGCCATTTGGAAATGTATCGACTTTTGTAATACCAAACAATAGCCTACGTATCTATTTAAACAAAATAAACTGTGCACAAATTTTCCCACTTACCATTCACAAAAGCAAATAAAAAAAACTTATGTTCATTTTGTTATTTATCCAGTTATTCTTGAGCAGTAATATTTTTTACTTGGCGATTTTTTCACACGTGATCATTAATCTCCAAATTGCAATAATTTGTACGAAATTGGTAGAACCGGCTTTATAACAGATCATGGTCAAATTTTTGTCGTTTTTAAAGAGAATAACTCACGAATCGAGCATTTTTGGACACGATCGACCAGTACGTTTTGTTTGGATCCGTAAAGGGTACACATGAGTAAAATTTGATCAAAATCGTTGTCGCCGATTTTAAGAAAATCGTAATTTTTTGTGGCAGCTACCCCAAATTTTTGAGTTATTAATAAAGTTCAAAAAAAATCCCCAGATATGCGGTGATTAAAATTGCTTCACGAATTTAGACTGTAGAGCACTGCACATGACAGACAATAGCTTTCTAACCTTATAAACTCAACATTCATTATTTAACTCATTACAGAACTTTTTCTATATGTACTTACTGTATGAAAGTAGGCCTAGAATGATTTTAAATTACGTTCATGTGCCAGTAAAAATTATATAGTCATTTAATAGTTTTCGCGAAAAGTTCTTAATTCTCCAACAATGCTTTGCCTGTTATAAAGGATACGGCTTCAGTGAAATCCTATCGAACCGTGGGACAATCGATTCGCAACTGTTTTTAATTCGTTAGACGTGTTCGGTTGAGCTCGCTCGCATTCACCAGCTGTGTTCATACTGTAGTGTTGTTGTCGGAATATATTATAATATAATATCACACAGAAAGAAAATTCAAGTAGAAATGAATTAACATTTTAAATTTTAACCCAATGAAATAGGAGTTGAGATATCTTTTCTGTTAGTGTTTTCCGTTTTTCCTTCTTTCAGACGTGAACTAAATTAGCAAACATTAATTTTTCGTATAAAATCCTATATTTGTGGTTATAATAACCAAATTTGCATACCAAATCGTGCATTCCATTTGAAAAACATTAATTGTCTAAACAGTGTTAATTTAGGACTTATAAAAAAATTAGTTTTTTTTAAATACTATCGAACATTTAAATATCACAATAAATTCAGGTAAAATTCTTAGAAATCCAATTTTTAACAGTTTTATTTGTGTCGAAAAAGAACAGTTGTGAAGCAATTTAGGAAAATTTGTAATGTATTAAAATATAATGGGAAACTTTACTGTTTGGGAATATTTTATTGTTTATTTTTATTTATAGGCCAATTTTAGAGCCTATTGGGGATTATTTTGAAAACTTTTAATTTTTTAGGAGTATGTATAGAAAACATATTTACAATACTTTTTTATTATAATTTACCATTGTGGAGTGTCAATTAGGCAATAATTCTGTAAATTAAAACGTAAATTAGCGATTTAATACCGTTGGAAAGCTTATAAAAAACTAGTTTTTTTGAAATTTGAACACCTGTAGGTGTAGTCGTATGTTTTTAAAACAAATTTGAATTTTAACAAACTTTTTAAAACATTCACTTTTTTCATGTTTAGAGGTGTAAATATCTATATTCTCAATTTCGAAAAACTACGTTAATTTTTTTGTCTTACAGAACATTTAATCTAGTTCGTTTGGAAATGGTGTAACTATACTTTGCTACGTGGAGAATAAAGAGAGAAAATAAATAAACGTTTTTTAAAAAAATGTGGAAAAAATTTATATCTCGAAAATAAAGCGAAACATGGTCAATTTTGTTGGGAATGGATCTATCACCCAAATTATTAGGTACATTGTTCACTCTGTATATTTGATCTGTTATTGGCCCAGTTTTATTTCGAAAATATTTTACAAAATGTTTACAAAGCTTTGTAAACACATTTCATATCCTATTCAACTTAATAGGCTGTTAATATCTGTTGTGTAATTTTTACAAAAATGACTTGTAATTTTACATTAATTTTAAATTTACACAAGTATGATTAATCTCTTGTGTTTTATCGTACAAAGGTGGAGCCATTCCTTGAGATATCGGAATTGTAAATAATGATAAGATAGCGTTACTTGAGTGTACTCTTCTTCAAAAGTTTTAAAATTTCCCGAGAATCATTCAATAGACAAAAATTTATTTCATTATGTTGGTAGAAATGATAGATTAATAAAGCTGTAATGATAATCTATGCAATAACACTCAACCGTTTCGAAATCAATTGAACGATACTGCTATCAAAATTTTAAAAAATCGTGTCGAACAATCTCTATCTAAATCATAAGTTTTATCTTGAAAACGGCTTAATAGATTTTATTGAAATGGAGCGAATATACAGTTTTAGGTTTGGTCTCGACAAAAAGGAAAACTTGTGCAAGCGTTAAATAACCAGATTAGTTTCTAAGAACTAAAAATAAGGGTACATTTACAACTCAAAAACGAAGGGTAGATTTAGTAAACAGAATACATGAACGAATTATATTTAACTCCACTACTTCACCCCCGTGCAATTTTAAATTTAGGCTACCAACAACACAATTGTAACAAAATCTCGTACATACCTGTTACCACAAAATTTAATTATTAGTTATGTTATCATTGCACACCGTGCTACGATTCGCCGAATTCCAAATGGCTGGTTTTAGGGAATATAACTACATTGACTAAAAAATAAGGCTTTCTAAGAGGTAATAGCCGAAGTGAGCCCCTAAGGAGCGGTTGTTTTTAGTTGACAAGTGTTAGATCTAGGTCCAACTTTGCGTTTTCAATTTTGAGTGTTATTGTGGAGTTCCGTTCCGTCTTCACTCCGTGGCATGCATACCTACCCCTATTGACCAGTTGTTTTCCCTTTTCTTGTGTAGCCTACTGTAATTCTGTTACTTGTTTTCCTGATTATGCTTGTATAGTCTGTTGTTTTGACTGCACAGGGCTAGTTCTAGGCCTGATTTCCTGTTTTAGGATACTAGGTTATGTTGATCCTTTTCACGTCAATTATCTTTACTTGATAATGAAAGTTGATCCATTCTGTTGAAACGTCCTGTATTATATACACAAGAGTCATTTTTATAAGCTACATCAATAATATAAAAATCCATCTAATAATTTTGAACCCAGATTTTGGGATTCTTTTAATTTTGTCATTTATCACATTTCAAACGATATCTGTTTTTTTATTTTGAGCGTGTATTTCATAAACCGTACCAAACTACAAATGAAATGTCAACAGTTTACGTCTGTTTAAATGTCATTTGAAAACTAGAACAAAACAAAAAACAGGTTTTTCAATACCAGTTGGTAAACTTTTTCCTTGTAACTTGGGAGTAAACAAAATCTTATAGTGTTGACCAAGGACATAATATATAGCCTACAGTTTAAATGAAAAAAGCTATAAATATTGGAATGCAATTTTAATTCAGTAGATTAAAGTCCGACTATTGAATTGGTTTCTGTTATATAACTGAGTCAAGGTCAAATGTCGTTGCTGATTAGACTCTGTTTAGTTGAGGTTTTGTGGGGAGATCAAGGAAGTGACTAGATTTCCGTAAATATAGTATTTAAGATATACTTTGGTAATGATAACGACTTCGGATATAGAGAGATTTATTGTATAATGTAAGAAACCGTGGATTTAATTGCAAGGTTGGATCACCTTCCGAGCGAAGAGAATCTGTTGTACGAGTGTGAAAAACCCAAGATACCCAACTGGATCTACACCATCTAGTTTTGGTTTAAATCCCTCTTTTTCATCTTTCCTATTAGTTTGAAGAACACGTAATGTCTATCCATTATTACCATAGATTTCGTGTCCTTTAAAACTGATGGGCGCAGTTGTACAGTAATCCTTCGTCCGCTTATTTTGATAATTACAATATTCCATAGAGCTTAAAAAAACTCTATTGACATTTTTAATAAAAATTTCCCGTTTTTGAGTTATTTCTCAAAACCGTTTTTGAGTTATTATAAAATTTAATCAGTCGCATTTTGAAACGGTTATTAGATTTTTTTTTTTTTTTTTTTTTCAAAATCATTCTTTACCTTATTAAGTACCACGCCAAGTTTCAATTCAATCCGTCAAAACGTTCTGGAGGTTCATAATTATTCGTGAAAAAACAAAATGGCGGATATCTGGGAAACTAGGCAATTCCAGACGTATGTTTATAGGATCGTTTTGTTAGTTTCGATGTGGGAAACCACCTCCTGAAATTTTAAAACAAAATTTTGTAACACTTTGTATATCAAATTTTTAAATTTTATTTCTACGAAAGTGGTGAAAACTCTGAATTGTATTTTTCGTTTTAAAATGGCGGCCATTCAAAACAGTTACAGTATTTCACTGTACCAGTGTGTATTCAGACTAGGAAACCATCTCACGCAACGATTAATGTTATGAACGAGCAGTTGTGAAAAAAAAACTAAGATTCAAATGAATAATTAAACTTGAATTTATTATTGATATGATTATATAAAAACAAACGCACGACGTATAAATCAACTCCCGTCATCAAGTGATAATTATATATGAAAATAAACACCCCATACTTTACAATGTGGATATTTCTTTTCGCGTAAATTTCAAATAGGAGTGATGAATACATAAACAAAACTTTTGAAAGGGATGACAAAAGGTTATTTCACTCCCGTTAAATCGTTAAATCATCATTCCATTGACACACATACCCCTATTTAGTTGACCAGTTGTTAACCTTTGTGTACTTCTGTAACTTGAGTTTTTCCTTATATTTTGATTTCATCGAAGTTATTTTGACTGCACAGACCTAACTTTAGGACTGGATTTCTTTCTTTAGTTACCAGTTTCTAAAATGTTGGCGTTTTTCACGTTCTAGATTTATCACTTGTAGATAACGAGAGTTGATTAATACTTTCGAAACGTCGTGTGTTAGTTTTTATATATACAAATGATGGCAGATGTCATCTTAAATAATACAGTATAAATAATTATTTCTGACATTAGCCATCATTTATATTTATAAAATTAATACACGACGTTTCGAGAGTATAAATCAACTCTCGTTATCAAGTGTGAAACTAGAATTTTGCCGCTGTTCGGACGGCGGCACGTCTACCCGGCACCAAATCTGACCACCGCTATAAGGTTAATCAGGCGTTACTAATTTCACAACTTAACCCGGCACCGAGGCAGTTTAAAGGCAGGCGAGCGAGGTTCCCCCTCCACAACACCGAACATACACCCCTCATTCTCTTCTTTCCCTCCCTCGAACCCTAGGCATCTCATCCCCTGGTGCCGGGTAGACTTGCGCCTCTCCCTCCAAAACACCAAACATACACCCCTCATTCTAACCTAACCTAACCTAACCTTTAGTAAAGCTCGGCGCCCAATTATTTTAAGGGAGGTATCGGGAGGATACGGACAGCGCGAAATCCACGGCACCTTACGGAAAGGGGAGGTGATTAAGAGAAGAAAAAAGAGAATGGAGGGGTTGAGGGGAGTAGTGTAGGTGGAATGTGTAAGAGGGGTGGCTGGTGCTGGGTTGACATACTGTCATGGCGGCCGGTGAACGGACCAGTGCCGGGTCGACGTGTTTTTTTATAACATATAATGGTTGGTGCCGGGTTGAAGAACTCCCGTTCGGACTAGAAGACCGTCACGGGTTACGCAGGTTGATGGCATTGTGTTTTTGTGTCTATCTACTCTCCTGTATTCATTAGTAAAGTAAAGATGTTTGTGGAAAGAAAAAAAAAAGCGTACCACAATGAAATACACATGTGTCTACAATCTCACCATGTTCTTATCGAAATGTATAGAACTGATGACGTATTGCTGGACAGGAATTTGTTCATAAACATCGAAATTATAATTTTTTAAATCGTTAAAATTCTCTAATGATACATGGATAAGAAGAAAAACACTATGTCCTTTAAACTGAAGTACTGTAGTTGAAAACAGCCAGTCGCGTATGTCTTTACCATAGGACCGATTTAATGATTAAGGTGTCAAATTAAACAGTGTTATCTGCAGATTTACCGAAAACATAATTTTCCTCAGAAACACTTATTTTATAATCAATTTATCATTTAAATAACATGACTGTTACTGTTAAATAACATGTTTCACAACAAATATAATTCGAAACAGCTGTTATAACACTCAAATATATTTATTGTTGTACTTTATTGCTTTGTTTGAGAATTTATATTTTATAATTCCGCTGTTTTTAATTATTTTTAGGTTAGCGTAAATTTATCATTTAAATAACATACCTGTTATAGATAAATAACATGTTTCAAAACAAAAATAATGTGAAGAAACAGCTGTTATAAATTGAAAAAACAAGTTTTATTTTGTTGTTTCGTTTGAAATTTTATAACAGCTGTTTTAAATTATTTTTAGGTTAACTTATATAGTGTTTACTTTATTTGTGCGGATTAACGTTGTGTTGTGATTGATTGTTTACATCTCTCAAAATTAAACTGTTTAAATTCTCAAATACGATTTATTTATTTCTTTTGTTTGAGAATTTATAACAACCGTTTCAAATTATGTTTACGTTAACTTATGTGTTGTGGAGGATTCACATTGTGTTGATTGATTACTTGTATTTCGCGAAACTAAACAGTTTAAAATGACTTATTGTTAATGTGACAATTGCGTTTGAATTTAATATCTCGCAAAAGTTAGTGGTTATAATGGCTTAGTGTTATTAAAAACTGTTAAAATTCTTAACTGTAAACTACTAGTAATGATTTTCTGACATTAACAAATTAAACATTGGGAATTTTTTTATAATTAAAATTAAGGTAGCCAGACATAATTGCTTGCATGCTATTTATTTTCTACTGTAACGTAATTGCTATTTTATCTAGTGGTAATGGTGAGGGCTTAAATAATATTATATGATTCACTATTTAACGGCCTTGACATCATTAAGTGCAAATCATCAAGTTGCACAATTTTTATTACAGCTATGTTAAAACTTTTTTAAAGTTTCAAAATGGTCGCCATATATTTAGTATTATTAAACTAATAGAAAAACTTGGCTTAGTGAAATCTGACTAAACTGTACGCATTTAGTAAAAATATTACTGATTTGTTCTAAAATTTTAAGGTTATCTGCTTCAAATTTACTTTTTTAACAATAACTTCCTTATGACAGAAACCGTATAATATAATGGTTTAGTCGTTTATTGGTAGAGAAGAATATTTCCGAACGACCAAACGTTGATTTTTTAAATGTAAATAGGCTAGTCACATAGATTCGAAAAAAATAGTTCAAGAAAAATAAAAATCTATTTTTTATTAGTTTGAAAAGCGATATTTAAGATTCGAGCGTATGTACTGTAATCCGCAGGCATTTATGGACCGTCATTTTTATAAAGTTGAAGTCTTTTAAGGAGCAGTTTTGATTGTATAGACAAGCAGACATGCGGGTCCTTGTACCCCTAATGAAGAAAAATCAATGAAAATGCTATTCACCTCTATTGAAGCTATTGAATTTTGTTTGTCTCGTTTCTCGCAAAAAAACTCTTCTCAAATTTATACGGTGTGTGTTTCTCATTTTGTGGATAAATCTACAGACAGAAAAGAAGCAATTTTATGAGATATTGAAAATATTTAGTTTATTTTAGCTTTCGAACCAGACGTAAATCGTTGACGTCAAAATAAGTGACGCTCACCCCTGTGTCTCTGTAAGGGTTCGCCCCCGTTCTCCAAACACAGCACAAGGACGGGTATTTCCATCTCTAAATCAGAATAGGCATAATAATTGAAAACGAAAGGGACTAACTTCACCTTAAAAATCTAATAATAAAAAATATATAATTAATAACCATATATTAAAAAATTGACTCGTATTTTTAAAAGTACAAAAAAGTTGGAAAATTAATTTCATGTGTAAAATCTTTATATGATTTCATTCAATCCCGAGGGTTCTAGCTGGATATACACCTTTTTCACGTAGTCTTGGTGTAGATCCTTCTCTTTCCTTTCATGTCTCCCTTATTAATCGCTAGTTCTCTCTTCCAACACTGACGCTATTACAATATTTGAGAGCTAAGGGTTTATTTTGTGATCTTTTCTTTGCTTTTTTATAATGCGATGATGACCAAGAGGTTTTTGCCCTTAAACGACAAGGAAAAAACATTGAATGTTCCATTAGTAGCATTGTCCCTTGTTTTTAGGAGTGAAGTTGGCTACTAGAAACTATTACGTTGTGATTACGTTTTATACATTACAAAATTGTTCATTTCATTTTCAAAAATTATCACCAAAAAAAGTAATTTCCTTGAAAGTTATTATTTTCTGGTGACTTTAATAGCAGCAGTAATCTTTTTAAATTTCTAATTCAGCTTTACTTGCTCAAAGATAACACTAGTTTGTAAAACGGACGAAGACGGCTGGTGGGCGGGTGTCGTGGGGTTGGCTCGACATATTGGCCGCCCCAGTCAATAGCAATCACTTCCTGGAAATGTGAATGGATCAGGTAACAGGTCGGGTAACAGGTCGGGCGTGTATAGGTTAGGTTAGGAAGTATGGTCATCGCAATCATAAAGCCCATCGAAAATATGACATATCATCGAATTGGATACTTAAATAAACAGAATAAACTTCAACAGTGCCTTATGAGTTCAGAATAGTTATGATTGGTATTGTGCTTTCTGTTAGTTTTAAAGGATACCAGGTTAGCTAAGGACTATCCAAGACCCGAGAATACTACCCGCGAATAACAAGTCATACTATTCTGACAGACGATGAACCTCGTCACTTGAGTGTCGCTCTTCGGCTGACCGAACAAACACCTCCAATTCCAAGAAGGGTTGCTCATTAAGCAGGAGTTTGAACAGATGACCATAGTTCCCCAAAGTGTCGAGCCAACCCCACGGTATACTAGTGTCGAGCCAACCCCACGGTATACTAGTGTCGAGCCAACCCCACGGTATACTAGTGTCGAGCCAACCCCACGGTATACTAGTGTCGAGCCAACCCCACGGTATACTAGTGTCGAGCCAACCCCACGGTATACTAGTGTCGAGCCAACCCCACGGTATACTAGTGTCGAGCCAACCCCACGGTATACTAGTGTCGAGCCAACCCCACGGTATACTAGTGTCGAGCCAACCCCACGGTATACTAGTGTCGAGCCAACCCCACGTAATCGGTGGGAGGGTCGCCTCACTAACACACACGCAGCTTTCACTCACACAAACACAGGAGATTACACCTGATCCTTAGCGGCCTTCCAGATTCACCTGCTGGAGCAAAATCTTTTTTTTACCGTCCAACTTAAAAACAAATAAATAATTTCAAACAATCACTGTCCTTCACTTGTTTTCTGAGGAGATGATTACACTGCTGTCGTCAACCTCATTAGTTAAACTGTTCTTAATATGAAAGGGACAATTTTACAATCTGTTACTTACGTATTACATATAAGTTTTATGTTGTATAGGCCTAAGCACCCAAATTTATATGTTTTCCTAATTCAAAACTGCAAAACGAAATGAAGTTTAATTAATTTCTTGGTACAGTTTAGTTTTTGACTGTTAAGTCGATGATGCCATTTATAGGCTTAATAGATTATATTTCAATTGTTTTTTCTAAATCATACTAATAAATTGTATGTTCTTTTAACATGTCATGAGCTGTTTTTTTTTTCTTTTTTCTGATAGTGTATCGACTGAATCGCTATTTCGTAGGTTTCAATTCAGAAAAACGAAGCAGGCTTTAGTTTTTAAAACTTTGCTTTTTACATAATTATGTTTTAAGATTGAACATGTTAGATAACATTTTCGTCGTTTATGTAATTATTGAATACGGTTTTATCAATCATATGACCATTCAACGTTCCTTACTATTCTACTTTTCTTTTATTCACATTATTTCTCCCTTACATTTTAACCAATGGCTTGTTTGGAGTCGTTTTCAATCCAATTTTATGAACATTCGCATTTAGCAAGTATTACTTAACAATTAAGAACACTTAAGAAAGTTGTCTTTGTATGAAATGAGTTTTGCAGTGGGTGAATCATAAATTAGGCAGCTTGTGTGGGGCAGGACGTCTGTGAATGTACGTGTGTGAGAGACAGTAGCAGCCGTATACGTTCGTTTTAGACAAGTAAAGAACTCTTAAAACTCGCCAAAAGCGTGCTCTAGTTTTACTAAATGTAATACATTAATTATGATGTATTTTTTGGTCATCTGTAAAATATAAGACACGTCCCGGATCAATGGTTCTCTGAACGTGAAACAAATCTCTTCAAATTAAAAGTCTGTCCTTTAAGATACGAGATCTCTGGGAAACCACATTTGGTCCTCTCTATATAATGACTCCAAAATTCGTTTGTCAACGATTGCCCTCTTAAAAGGAAATGTCTATGTCTCGGCCTGTATACGAACAATCTTCCTTCCTAATTATATTGATTGTGTTTTGAATGAATGAATGAACTCCTCACATCCTTCAGTAAGGAGGTGGCAATCTTGAGGGCCTAGTTCGTCGATTAGATTCTTCTGTTTCATATCAGTTCTCTTTAGACGAACTCTTGTTCCCTTCCGACCATGACGCTATTAGACTATTCGAGGGCTAAGGATCTTTATTTTATTTCTTCCTTTTTTTTAATATAGCCTGTCACCAAACAATATAAACGAAGACATAATTTACTTTCGTTTGCAAATCTGTAGAACAAACGGTCATACTTTCTTGTCTGTTTCTATAATATTCTGCGAGATGGGACGAACACGAAAAACTACATCCGTAATATCGAGTGTATTGTCACTCTATAATCAGTCGTTGAACGCGTATATGCGCGTATGACTCTCTTGCTAAAAAACATTTTTACGGCAAAACGGGTGCTTTTGTATTGATACTTTATACCCATTTCCTCTGTAAATGTAATTACTGTAGTATGTTTTTTAAAATGCTCAACAAAATACCTATAAGTTTAATTTGATGATATATAAGTAAAACTTTTAGGCAAGGACTGAATATGATCTACCATCTCTCTCTAAGAATGGAATAAAAAAATAAACACATTGATGGGCGCCATCATGTTTCTTACCCAGTACCATCATACAAAGTATAGATCCCGGCGCGAATGCTGGCACTTGGGCTATCGCTAACAAACCGCTACTAACCTGACTAAAAACATCAGTACTACCGGCGGGTAGATAAACCAGTTCCATATTCCAATTGTATGCTTTTCAACTTATATCTGAGGTCTTTTTTAAGATATACCTTGACATGTTAAAGCTTGGAATCGATCACATTTAAAAAAGGGTGAGGTATTTTTCGTTGAAAGGATGAGTCACATTAGAAAGCGGCGTTGGGAAATGTTTTTTTTTTCTCCACTGCACCCTTCCCCCTTCACCCCCCACCCATCGCGCAAGGGTAAGTTCAATCAAAGAGCCAGCATTCGCGCCGGTATCTATAATACATTCTTTAGTAAAGCCTACAGCCCTACAAGTTAGTTCTTGGACTTTGTAGGAAATGTTTTAAATTGTATTGGTAGATTGTGTCTTACCCAATAGGGTAAGCTAGTTTAAAACAGTTGTTATAAGTTTGCTACAATTTCTCGCTGGAAGTTTGTTTCTACCACAAAAATAATAAAAGTTCTCGCTTACTGACTTTTTCATGTCATTTTTTTTTCAACTTTCTAATATTTTTCATTATTAAAAATTACACATAATTTTAAAACTAAAATATATTTATACCGTTGTATGCGAGAAATCATGCAGTAAAGGCATATATAAGTTTCATTGTAGTTTTATTATTCTCAAGATGTCTAGGAACGTGTAAACGACAACGCGCTCACCGCTCTGCATTACTCAGTTTTGCCGTATTATAGCCTGATGCGCGGACCGCTGGTGCTGGTTCGCTGTTTCAGAATGGCTAGTAGCGCCGATTCATCGGTCAAGATCTGTGGCGACCCTTATACACTCAACTTCGTAATTGTGTATATCACTACTTCCTTGACATCGGCTACAAGAAAGACCTTAATTACCTTGCCTCGTAGATCTTTATTATATGACTCTCTTCTATCATATCAGCGTCTCAGCTCTCGTAGGCCTGGAAGCTGACATGTGATGAAGCCTTCACTTGCTCTTGGGAGATCAATATTCTAAATTATATTTTTACGATAACTTCGCTATTTGTCATCGTATAGAAACTATTTAAAATGGCCGCCATTTTGACATTTTTTAATTCGATTTCTCTAAATTACAATAATGTTTTTATTACAAATTTCATTTTCCTAACTTGATCTACAGATGACAACGACAGCACGCCGAATATTACATTTTTGTCTTCCTTAGTTCTTGAAACGTGAAGATCAGTCAATCAACAGAGGTTAAAATTTTTGACGATTATTCAACTCACCCTGTATTTTGTATAATGGATTAATATTATAATATAAATGGTGTTCAGTAGGAAAATAAAATAATTTAACATGACTGTTAAAAAATAACATTAACTATTGATTTATTTTCATTTTAACTAGGCTAATACACTAAATCTAAATAGTGTATCTAAAACAAATATCTCATCATTCAGAAGGTCTATTAGAAAGCGGAATTCACTACTGTTACATAATAATAAGTTCAAAATATTTAGGTTTTAGGCTAATTTTCTCCGGTGGCTTTGGAAAATATGTTTAAAACTGTTCTGAGTGAATGACAATAAAGGGCATAATATTATATTTAGTAAGGGGAATGTATTTGAGTTTAATTGAACTTAATTTAATGTATAAATGAATTGTATAGGCCAATTGAATTGAAATGTATTTTAATTTAAAATAAATATATTTTGTAGATATAATCACAGTCTGTCTGTCTGTTTGTGTGTATGTTGGTATGAATGGGATTTAATTAATATTTAAGATAGCTCCCGCACACGTATAAGGGTGTTTTATTGCTCTTCTGTTTGTGGTATGTTTTCCGCAGAGTTTTTTTACTTTATGTATACAATTTAAATTTTGACATGTTAACATTGTTTCACAAGCATATTTTAAGTTCATTGGATAAAGATTAGTAGTTTTAAGTTTATTTTTAAGTTCTTATGTTGTATGATTATTATAAATATTTGTGGTTTGTATTCTGTGGAAAATAAAAATTAAAAAAATAATTTGGCTATTTTAGACAATTGCCAAGAAATTATGTTTTTAGTTTTTTGACAATAAATCCTTTGAGCTACAGTAAAGGTTTTGTTTTTTCGAGATATTTGACGTTAAAAATTTTAAACAGTCGCCATTTTGTAAAAATACAAAACAAGGACCTGGTTTTTTGTACATCGATGTAAGGTCACGTAAAAAAATATGTATACTTTATTTGGACTTGATATCTAATTTATTTTAAAATATATAACGTTTTCTACAAAACAAAATGGCGGACAGACAGACAATTAAGGTTGTTTCAATCTAATGTTCGCTCTATGTTTACTTCAACACCGGGAAGAATCTTCCAAAGTATGTGACAATAGTTCCGAAACACTCTGTATATCCATCAGCTTTTGAATAAGGATAACTCATTTATAATGTATATAATAGTATTTATTTTAAACTTAATTAAGCCAGAGTTTCTGTGAAACCAGTACAAACAGCCCCACACAAGGGGAGGGGCTTAGTCACCCTTCTGTGGCAGCTGCGAAATTTTCCACTATTCTTTGTCGGAGCGATGATGACAGGATGATGTAACAAGAGAATCCGATTTCTTCAAATCTTCTTGACAAACATTAGAATGTTCATTTGCTGGATAAATTAAAAAATATACCCACATATCAAGTTTGATTAACATAGGTTCATCTTTTCGGCACCTTCGACTGACGGGCATAATTTATTAAAAAACCACTTTTTTTTTTCACCCAAGGGATCTGAAAACCTAACATAACAACTGTAATGTTTTGACTCATCGCATACTTTTTCTATATTACGTTCATGTGAGAATAATACCGACGTACTCGGCTGCTAACCTCTAAAGTCCTTTGTTAGATACATTTTCTAAAATTCTTCTCCCCTATCAATATTTTTTACCAAATACAAATTGACTTCAACACCAGAATTTAAATCAAGAAATATTTCAGACCCGTTGAAACATGTGTCGAATTGATTAATAATTGTTAATTACGCGATACTTGGCAATCATGACGGCATGTTCTGATAGATATTTGTTTAGAGCGGTGAATCAGTCTAACTGCCGAAATATAAGCTGATGCAATGCTAGTCTGTCGGTTAACTTAATTACAAAGAGGCCTACATAAGGTGTGACTCATGTTCATGCGATAACAGTTCATTCCGCAAAACTGATTAAAGACATATTATAACCTGAAAAAATTACTTGTAATTGTAATTGTTCATATTTATTTTTGGCGAACAGGAAGTAGTAAATTAGATACGTGGTAGACTATAATGAGTGTATGCAATGAGATCAAGTTTAGTTTATTTGGAATAGTAGTGTTAAGTTTATTTAATACTAATAGAGTATGCTTGTCCGTGCATGGACAATTCTATTTCACATCAATGCATTCCGTAGACTGTCAACTTAATTTGATACACAGTATAGTACTGTATCACGTTTAAATATTTATTTGATTCGTTAAGTAGGCTAATTATCCTGTAGAAGTATACAATTAGGGCACCGTGGATGTTTAATACTATTACGAACTTTAAAATTCTAGAGATCAAATTGGCGGAAAATAATCACTTTATCTAAATATGCTACGCTCCGCCCATTTTGTTCGTAATTAGGGTGTCGTACATTTATTATATTTTGGGAACACCTATCGGTCATCGTAACATAAAATAAAGACTTCTAGCGCTCGAATCCTCTAATGCGTCAGAGTCGGAATAGAACAAGAATTGGTCAAGAGAAAGACCGAATAAGAAATATGAAATAGAGGGATCTAACTCAAGACTAAATGAAAAAGATGTAATTCCAGCTAGATACCTCGTGATTGCTAAGCCTGCACTCATTGTAGTGAACTCCTTGAGGGTAACATTTATTGTAGTCTATACACGGGAAAAAATATCAAGGAGAAAACAGTGTTTGTTTTCAGACTAACTATTAAATGTCCTATCCGAGAGGTATATTGTAGAAAAGTAAAATTTCTATTATTATTTTTCAATATTCTCTGGAAAAAAAAACTTTTGAACTCTAGTTAACATCTCTAATTAAATTGATGTTTCCGCTATTTAAACTGCTGTCATTTTTGAAACTCTGAATGGAATCAGGCGGTCAGTCAACTTAGAGTAGAAGGTTCTTCACCCACCCCATTTGAAACCTTAAACAGAATTAGCAGGTCAGTCAACCTGTTAGCGTGTAGTCACTCTCTGCCGTCTTTTTTTGAACTTTAGAAGATTCAAGATACAAAATAATAAGATTGATTTCCCAAAAATTTGGACTTGATTGGTAACTTTTTAGAAGTTAATAGTGGTAAAAAAAAAAATATATATATATATATATATATATATATATATATATATATATATATACTGTAAGTAGTGAACACAAAATTACAAACTCAAAATCTGTTAACAATTTTCATCAAATTTTGTTTAAACGTAGCCTCTAAGGACCCAAGGACGTATTGGTAGTCGCTTTTTATCCAAAACTGTCATGAGTATCGATAAAGAAACAAAAAATCGGCCATGAAAATGTTTGAAAATATTTCAGCTCTACAGTTATCGTTCAAATTTTAGTGAAAAATTATGTCTCAATCTTGTGTGACAGCAAGTAAATAAATCGACCCTTCTGGGCTCATTATGGTGAGTTCGGAGAACACCTAGCTGGATGTACACCTTTGTGTTAGATTCCTTTCTCTTACTTTTCTACCAAGTCTCTTTTGACCAGCTCTTATTTTCTTACAAACCTGACACTATTACAGTATTCAAGGGCTAAGGATTTTTATTTTATGCTCTTTTTGTTTGAGACGATGATAACCGAGAGGTTTTTCGTAATAAAAAAAAAGAAGAAATGGAACTTGTTAAAAACTCGATTTGAAGGAAATACAACTGCACTGATGATGCGCTTTGGTACAAACAAAACAAGTTTACTCCCTTTATTATAACTTACCGAAATGACATTTTGGTTTGATTTTGGGTGCGAGTGGGATACATAGTTTGTGCTGGGTTTTAGCAGAGTTTATTTTAAATAATTTAATAGAAATAACTTAGGTATTATAGGCCACAGTATTCAAGCTCTCTATCTCAGTTACTACTTGGCAAAACATAGTATGTAAAATATTCCATCTTAGCTATAACTTATACAGAGAAGAGCTCAAATTTACGTCACACATCCATCACAAAAGCTGTGTCTATTTGGATCCGATTATTCCTTGGCAGCTACTACCAGTTCATTGACCCTCCCCCCCCCTAAGGAATAATAAAAATATTTCGATTTTTTTTTCTTTTCGTGGAATTTTTACTCACGTGTTCTTTTCTTTTGAAATTTGTGTGAGTTTGACACCTTAATCATATGAAAGGTGCACTTTTAAAATAATAAAATACTCCCCCCCCCCCATTACAGTATTATACTATATTGAACAAAGTGTACAAAGGAGGTATTTAAGTAAATATACAGACTTATATATATATTATTTGGTGACTTCGTCTTCTGGTCTCGTTTGGTATGTGGTGCAGAAGATAGTTAGTTACAGGTTGATGAAAACGTCTGGAAACACCTAATTATATTTTAAAACTCTTGAATTTAAAACCTGTTAGTTTGGAGTTTGGTATCGACTCACTTATAACACATTTTGTATAGGGTCGCATTTTCAATTTACCATCTTGGATTGAAGTTTAATTTTTATTCGAAAATGGTGACTGGTTTTTTTTTTGGTTTTATCAAACCAGTATTTTAAAAACGACAACTTTATTTTGTAAATTATCATATATGTCTTAAAAATCATTAACTTTTACAAAATTTATTAGAGATACCATATTTGTCTCTTTTATCGACAAATAAGGTAATTTTAATTTTATTGTAAGATAACCGAATAATCGAATAGGGCGGGGGGTGTCAAAAACACAATTTCTTTGTGATTGACTACAAAACTCCAAAAGTTTATAATACCTGTAATTTTTTATTATTATTGCGCAACATGATGTTACATTTTGAAAATACATTTTTAAGACTGACGGCTTTTTCCGAGTATTGTAGTCAATTACCAAGAATCCTTTGGCTTACAATACAAATTTATTATAACATCGTATTTGTGGTTTAGGCCTAGAAAGGGGAAAAAAAAGTTTCTTTTAAATGTTTTGGAAAATAATTTTTTCGAGACATGTGGCATACAAAATCAAAACGGCCGCCATTTTGAAAATATACAAATTAAGTGTTTTTTTTGTTTTTTTTATAGAGGTAAAGGTTACATACAAAATATATGTACGAAATCGATAACATCAATTTGTTAACATCAATAAATAGGAACTGTTTATATTTCCATGTCCAATCATTTTCTGAAGTTTGGTTACATAATTTTGAATCACCCTCTATAAACATGACTTTTAAATTATCTTCATATTATTGTCCCAGGTGAAACTACCAGAGATGAGTTTTACAAAATAGATTTTTTAAATAAAATGTGTTTCAGATTAGATTACGATTCTTTCAACCACATTATTGTGCGAAATATAAAGTTCCGAGGTTGTATTAGGGATATCGAATGAGTGGTTGTATAATTTTAATGGAAACTTTAAAGGTGTTCAAATTATAATTTTGGTTTAATTTATGGTATTACCGTATAAATAAGAGTAGTGATTTTATAATAAAACCATTAATAGAATGCAGGATTTGTTCCAGTAGAAACGAAAAAATTGTACCAAGTAAGATATATATAGGATAAAAATAGGCAAATAAATAAGTTTAACATCTTGGACAAAAAATGTATATTTTTCCCCTTCTTAAAATTTTGAATGTTTTTCTCGTGCAGCCTATTTATTATGAAAAGTGGATCCAAAAGCCCTTACCAACTTCTTATGACATTTAAAAACTTTTTTGGGGTTTAAAATAAAAATCTATTTTCGTGGTGTGCAGTTCGACCATTTTAGAAAGAGATTGGTGAAAACCGTATGAAAATCAGTTCATGTATTGGGTTCAGCTGATTTTCTTTTGTATTTTTGGATTTGGGCTTAGGCCTACTTGTGAAAGGAAACATTATTTTTGTTTTGTTTTTTCTTTGATCCAAACTGTGGCAACAAATTTAACACACACGGAGTGAAAATAGTCTTAAAAAACATCTATATTTATTTTTATTGTATGTTAAGAATGACTGAAATGTTGGTAAAAAACTAGACTAATTCTTGGAAGTTTACTAGAACACACACGAGCTTTTCCTGGTCATCTCTACTACTCGTAGAGAAGTCAACTTTTAAAATCCTTCAATATCTCACTATGTGAACCTTTAGAATTTAGATGTTTATTTTAGTTAAAAAATATTGGCAAAATTCAAAATGGTAGCCTTTTCAAGTAAGTTATATTAAAACATCTACCAAGATACATTAATCCAACAACCGCTTTGTAAATACGTGTAAGAAAGTAAATAAATATTTAACAGTTGTTACTGTACTCGTCGGTTAAATGTAAATTTATTCTTTGTCCAACATTCCATATTGGATCAAATATATAAAGCAAAACGTACTTTACCACATGTTTGAACATACTACGTTCCGAGCTCTGAAAACAAGAACACAGAACAAGTGAATGTATGTGTAAAAAAGTCTGGTGTTGTGTGAAGTGAGAATGACATCACTATTCCTGTTTCTTATTTTGATCATGTGACTTCCCCTCATCTCTCCCTACTTTGAAAAGTAATGCGTATGTACACGCCTACTGCGCAGCTCTGCTAGTTGCCGGCCATGTTTATAAATTGAAAAGCATTAACTGAGAGAGCGTCAGTTAGTCGGTTTAGAACGCAGTGTTTGCGTCTTGTGTTTGAACTGGTCGTGTATTTAAGATGGCTGATGTTGAAGTATAGTGAAGATTCCCCTAGTCTAAATGATTGAATATAGGTTTTGGCATATTGTCAATTAAGTGTTGGTTCTGATCTCAATAGAATAGCAATATTCAAATTCCTGTTGTTTGTATTTAAGTCTTTATTTATCTTAAAATCTGTTAGTCTGTGTTCTTAATTTATTTTGTTGTTTTAAATCAGTGCTGTGATAATAAAGTTAGGTTTTCACTAAGTGTTCCTTGAGGTCTTTAATTGAGTAATTATAGACCTACTGTTACATACCGTAATATTAATTCCGTAGTTTTTGTACGCTCCTAAATTTTAATCAAAATGGTTGAAAGTATTCTGGAGGAAGGAGATGGAACAATCACAAGCAGTAAGTGTCTAATATTATATAGTATAATAATATAAAGAAATGAAAAATCATAAGTTTTAACATTATTCTAGTTTATTATTAAAAAATAATATTTTCAACCTGTTGTGAACGGTTTGGACACGAAGTCCATTTATCTGCGTGCTAGTGTATGATTGGACAAAAGAAAAGCAGATGTTTTCAAGTGGGGGATTGTTCTAGATTTTGTCCTTGGTACTGGGCTGGAACTCTAAAATATTACAAACGTAATAATTTTTTTAATGTAACAAAGAAACTTCTAAATAAACGTTGTCAATTCATTTTCCTTTTCGGCGTTATAACATGTTCACCTTCAAATATAGGCTAAGCTATGAGCCCCAAGGTTATATACTTAGCCTACTGTATGTAGGATGTAGGGCATTTCTGTTTTGATCTCTTAATATAATTTACTTAATAATTAATATTTCATTGTACGGCTGGTATTTAATCATTTAGAGCATTTATATAATTTTAACATTCTGGCACATATTTATTTTGTAAAGTAGGTATTTTACGTATATGTACACAAAGGTAATAAACTGTAACCCCCCCACACACAGTGTAATTTTTGTAAACCTACTTTACTTTCTTAATAGGCTACCGGTTTTCTCGAAATTATAGTTGGTAAGTTTGGTTAAGCCTATAAGAATAATAACTAATAAAACATAAGAACTTTGCTTCTGTAAATTATTTGTTGTTTAATGCCCATATTTTATTTGTACACAAAGTTAGGGCCTATAAATTAAACCAAGTTACTGAATGCAACAACCTATCCCCCCCCCCCAGGTGTGCTGTTTTCTTTAAATAGCATTTTTCCTCAAAATTATAGGTTTGGTTACAGATGACAAGTTTCACAGGTAATTGTTTACAAAGAATGTTACTGCTTTTTTTTCTTTTTTGGCATGTTCTACATACCTTATTTCTTAATAATAAAATAGAATATGTTTTTAAAAAATCTCAAAAAAGCAGTAACTTTCTTTGTAAACAATTACCTGTTCATATTATTTTAATTAAACTTAAAATGGCCGTACTTTGTCTTGATGACAATTTAAAGAAACTTGATCTGGGATTGAAATCATAAACTATGTAAATTATAAGGCCTGTTTTCAGTAAGGGAGATGCCTTATGCTTCTCTTGTTTTATATATATATGTAGGCTCACAATTTGATGGTGTAGGCCAATTTATGTATTTAGGCTACTTTCAGTAATTTCTATCTGTTTTAACATATAAGCATATCTGAATTCATATGTATGATACTGTAGGTATTCAAATCTGGCATTGTTTTAACGTAAAGAAAGAAAAATTGAAGCACATTCTCTTGTAACCTAAGTATTCATTAAAACTAGTCATAATTACTGTTCAAGCATTGACATGTAGTGAATATAACGTGGGCCTTCGGCCTGAGCATAAATAAAAAATAAAGTTTCCTTCTAGGATAACTTTATTATTTAAAAATTGTTAACATAATTTACAAGTATGAAAATTGTAAGTTAATAAAGTTATTATAAACAATTTAAATAAAAAGTAAATTAATTCGTATTATTACCCTAACATTATTATCCTATATATTTTAGCCTCCAGACTATATCTGATCCTTACTATGCTATATTTGCAAACTCCTATATTCAAATAAAGATTGTTTTAGCTATTTTTTTACACCCACCTTTTTGTCCCCTTTAAAATAATGATGCAAAATGGCATATTCATTTTTCAGAGTTGTCTACATTATCCTCATCTAAACAATGTTTAATCTTGTCTAGATTCTAGGAACATTGTAAACAAATATTTGGTTAACCACCAATTTATACTGTAATTAAAAAATTATGTGATTGTCAGGATGTTTCATTTTTAGTTATGTCTACATTATACATTATCTTGAATCACATCTATATGTTTAATCTCGTCTATAAGTCTAGAGTAAAGTCAATCTAAACTGACTTGTTTTTTACAATAACAAATATTTTTGATAGATATGAAAGATATGATATGATAGATTTTTTTGAAAGATATGAAAGACTGATAATATTTATGACCATAGGCTGGTTAGCTAATTATTAGGTCATTATTGTTAATAATTAATTGCCAAAAATTGTTATTAGTAACTTATTGTATATTATCAAATTTTATAGAAAATTGGTATAAAACACTAACCTGTTAACCTGGTTTGCTGAGAATTCCTGTTATTTGTTCTAGATGAGGTCTTGTCTTCTGTTCTGCGTGACAAAACAAATGATGTTATTGCACGGAAAGAAGAAGCACGTAAAATGCGCAGAAAGAAGAGGGCCACTGCCAGTCTTGTTTCGTCGAGTTTCCAAGGTGAGCAGGAGAGTTGTAACCTTTAAAAAAATAAATAAAATGAAATTAAAAAAAATCTTTTGTCTTGTAACCATAGCCTACATAATATAATATATTTATTTCATCTTATTTCTATGAAAATAACTGTTCCTCAAAAATTATTCTTTCAGTCAAGAACTAATAGTTGTAAACATAACAAAAATAAATGCTAAACATTTTGTGCACTGTGTTCCGCAGTTATAGAGATAATTTCTTTAAAGTCTTTCTGCCGTAAAATGTCTTTTTGGTTTAAGGTGTTTCTTATAGAATACCAATTATGGTGAATTATATTTGAACATAACAAAAATAAATGCTAAACATTTTGTACACTGTGTTCCGCAGTTATAGAGATAATTTCTTTAAAGTCTTTCTGCCGTAAAATGTCTTTATGGTTTAAAGTGTTTCTTATAGAATACCAATTATGGTGAATTATATTTGAACACAGGCCACAATTTAAAAGTATGTCATATTTTTTTTTCTAAATAAACATTAACTATCAACAAATTTAGGGTTAAATTCAATTGAAAACAAAAATTGCAGAATAAAGATGTCATTATTATAATTATTATTCTTTACAGTTTGTTCATTATGCTCAGTGTTGTAATGACTAAAAAATTTAGATATTTTTGATTAGAAGTAATAAATAGCCTTTGACATGTTTTATATATGTCACTTTGTCAAATGTACATGCTTTATATATAATATTTATAATATTTATAAACTTCTTTTGTCTTCTTAGAACCATCGTGTAATTGTTGTATTATAGTACAGAATTTATAATTAAAGTCTGTGTAATATTTATAATTTCTTATTTTTTACAGATTTATATAGACTGACGGGTGAAGTCCTGGGGCGTGGTGCTTATGCATCTGTCCAAACTTGTGTTAATTTGCTCACTGATATAGAGTATGCAGTTAAGATGATTGAGAAAATTCCTGGACATTCCAGAGCAAGGGTATTCAAGGAAGTAGAAACATTTCATCATTGTCAAGGTCATCCAAATATCATTCAGCTGTTGGAATTCTTTGAAGATGAAGATAGGTAAATAGAAATAATAATTGGAATTATATCTATAAATATAGTTTTTGTTATGAAGAATTTTTGGGTTTAGTTTAGACGTTATCAATAGTAATAATAAAATATTGGTAATCTCTAATCTGTAAACATTTTCAATTTTAATTTTATTTATTTGGATTGCATTAATTTTTAACAAATATTTTCATATTATTTGAAAATAGCAGAATATTTAACAGAATTTGTAGCCGATGTTGACATATTTAGTTTAGAAATTTCCGTTTTTATTAATAGTTTAAACTTATTTTTTCTCAATTTACGAAATAATTCGATTTAAAGTTTGTTAAGAATTATAAAGTTTGCAAAAGATAATTTGCGGCAAGTTACAATCAAGAAGTGAATAACGAGTTATTTTAACAATTAGAAAAGACAGAACAAAACTAACTTCATTAATATAAAGTGCTGGTGTATAATTTTTTTTCAGAACAGTAGTTTGTAGTTAGCAATGAAGGTATTAGAAAGTGAACAATTTATGTATATTTACTACGTATTTAATTTAATTTTTACACATTATTTTTTTTTTTTACAGGTGATCTATAAATGATTGATTCAATTCTTTTAATAGTTAGTTTTTCTTTTATTCATATTTGGGAAGTAAGCTTTTTTAATAATTACATAAAAGTATTTTAAAATATTTCAAAATTTCTTGGATTTGCTTTCTAAATGCTAAAGAAATTTAAACTTAACTATATATATATATATATATATATATATATATATATGAATAAATCAGACTCTTTAAAAAATGTTTAACTAGTAGTGGTGTTAAAATTTTATTATGTATAAATACTAATTTTTTTTTCCTTTACAGGTTCTATCTAGTATTTGAAAAAGTGGATGGAGGTCAGCTGCTTTCGCGAATTCAAGAACGGATTCACTTTTCTGAACGTGAAGCCAGTTTGATTGTACGTGATCTTGCAAGTGCTTTAAATTTCCTTCATTCAAAAGGTATTAGCATTATTTTGTTTGTCTTGCTTTTAATTGAAAACAAATACTATTTACTGGGTTAAAATTACTTCTGGAGAATAACACTGCCTTGCCAATATTATAAGAACTTGTTGATCAATTGATATGTTGTACAAATCTGAATGAAATTTAAGTATGGCATATTACTCAAAATTTTGAATTGGATTATAATGAAGATAATATTGTAGGCTATATGTTTTTAAAAGCTCCAAAGTCAAATATGACTTAGGTTTTTATCTAGTTGTGTATCAAATAATCAAAATTTTAGATATTTAATGTCTAATTAGGCTACTTTATTATAATGAAATTTGTAAAATATGTTTTTTGAAAGGTGATGTAATTTCTTTCTTTTAGTATTATATCAAACCTTGAGAACGAAGCGAGTTTGCTTAGGCTATTTATATCCAAATTTGCTAATCTTTCCTTTTGGCCTATTAAAATTTAATAAGAGCTTTGATCCTTTTTTAAGAGAGGCCAGTAAGGCTAGTTTAACACTCATTACAAAAACAATAAAATTAGAAAAAGAGCATTACTTACATTTTGAGAGTTTCATGCAAGTTTTAACTTAGATTTAAACGCAAGCCCCTTATGATTATTTTAAGATTACGTTTTTTAATGTGTGCATATCCCTGCAGTACCAATTAAAATTATCAGAAACTTAGAGTTTTATATAAAATGAGAATCCCATTGTATACAAATTTTTACCATTAATATAACATGTACAGTGTCCACTCTACATGGAACTAATATATTTTTGTTTTGTATAGCAAATATCTTTTTTTCTACAAATAAACCATAAGGTTTTTGTTTTATGGTTATATTATTTAGATGGAGCAGATAATTCTCTACAAGAAAACATATATATCATTAATGTATTTTATGTTACAATATTTAAAAAAATAATGTGTTAACCCTCTATTTGCCCATGCTAATTGATTCACGTTTTTTTTCATCGGTTGAAATAATTTCAAAAATTCGCCAAAAATAGAAATTCTATCCCAATCATAAAGTGATCCATAGCTTTTTTTTAGGAAAAGGTCCAAATTATTCAAATATGTAACTAAAAATTTGATTGGTGCAAAATTGTAAAAGTTATAAGCTCAGGAAGCAAAAATTTTCAAAAACGGAAGATTTTTTTCTAAATTCAGGCCTAAATAAATACTATAAAAATGTATAGGCCTGGTTATACAAAATACACAAAAGTTTCATAATTTAGTTGTGAATAGAAATATGTAAAAACATTTACCAATTTCAAAGTAGTTTTTATGAAATAGATTTTTTTATGTCCGTACTACACACCGGCACTAAAATTTAGCCTATTTTGAAACACCAATCTAAAATGTATCCTTTACCCAAAAATGAAATTTTATATACCAAATTGTAGAGAATAAATCATAGAATAGAACTGTAAACTTGAACATTTTATGTAACTTACCATTTTGTAATCAGAAATTACGAAACGAAATTTCGTTATGTATGTTATCAACTCACCTACCGACATAGCCTACAATGTTACTAAATTTAGCTTGTCTAAAACTAATTTCACTAAACAAACACAATAACAAACACTACACTTATTTATTTATATATAAAACACAATTTCATAAACGTTATTCACTATAAATCAACAAAATATCATTCAATTCAGAGCAAACTAACTGCTAACCTAAAACGTGCCAACCGTGTGGTTTTAGATACAAACATAGCGGATGATTTGCAACTGTAAAAACGGTTGGTTTGAGAGGGGATTGTCTAAAGACTCAGTGGAACAAAATGTGAACAAGACATACCAATGGAATCAGTGAACCTTTATCTTCAATACCTTGTAAAAAGAATTTTACAAACACTTCATCTGTGAGAAACATATCGACTTCCAAAGAAGCTTGCTTATTGGTCCAAATCTTGGCCAATAGCAAAGGTTTATGCGGTTGAACACAAAACCTAAACCGTAAACGTGATCTAAGATTTGAAAGCAGTTCTAGAAAGATGGAAATGCAAGCTTTCTATTGGTGTAAATATCATTGTCCTAAAGTCGGTGTGTATAACTGTTATAGGTCTTGAAAGTTGACGAAATTCTAGCGTTCGTCGACGCACGGACCAGCTGTTTACAGTTCTGCAATTATTCCATCGATCATTAGACGTGTTAATATTCATTTTAGAAACATATGGTAAATACAAAGATTAAAGTTTGAAAAGTTTCCTTTCCAACGGTATAAAGTTTATTAAGATTGGATGACAATTAGTGGGTCAAATATTAGAATGTATAGTACTGCACGCTACTTGTAAAAGTACTACAGTTTTCTGCAGTAGTGCAGAGTCAGGGTTAACGTTTAAATTTAGAGTGTAAATAATCATAACCATCACCATAATCTATTATAATCATAATAGTCGCTATTTAGAACCATTTCTGATACCTCGGAATAACAAAGATTATAGAATTCCATTTTATAATAACAATTTATTTACAAACCCCAACTAAATTGACACAACTTTCACACCACAGAAAAGTAATTAAAACATAAAAATGTGATGTTAAAAACAATACAAAATCATCGTATCTATGCTAAAATAACAATTTTACGTACTAATCTTGAAAATAGCCAGAGGACTACTTTTATAGTACATATTATATTATAAGTTGGCTGTTTAGCCAGAGGACTACTTTTATAGTACATATTATATTATAAGTTGGCTGTTTAGCAACACCAAAACTATTGTTTCATAATTAAACTATTAAATTACCAAACTATTAAATTAGTCTTTAAACTAGATTTAAATAGTTTATTTTCCCTCAAACACATGACAAAACAAAGAGAAACTCCTTGGGAAGTGTATTACAGTGCTATCTAGCGATTTAATTGTGTAATTTTAATTTTTACCTTTTTTTTGTTTAAAGGTATTGCTCATCGTGATCTGAAACCAGAGAACATTTTATGTGTGCATCCAGATCAGTTATGTCCAGTGAAGATCTGTGATTTTGATTTGGGTTCTGGTATCAAATTCAATTCATCTCTTAACTCACCATTGGCAACACCTCAACTACTGACTCCAGTAAGTATTAATATTCGTAGTCTTGTTTAAGTTAATTGAATTATCTTAGCTTTCATCATATGAAAAGGAAAATTGGTTTTGCATGGGAATTATTTTAATACTGGCAAAAATACTGTTTTAAAGTATAAGTTTAGGTAACAACTGACTTCATATTAATATTAAATATCGTACTCTCTAATTATGGGACAGCTATTATACCAATTTTATACGGTTTTTTAAGAGTTAGCACAAGGTTTTAAAGGTGTCTTCGGTAGGCAATTTTTAGTACAAATTATGAACATTTTGAAGTTTTTCTTCACATACTGTTAACCCTTTTTTTTTTTAATTCCCCTTCTGATGGTTCTTATCAAAAAAAATGTGTTCATATTAAGTTATAGAAGTGTTGTTAAGGAAATAGTCCAATTATTAAACTAAAACCAATTATTGGAAATTCAATTTTAAATGTTTTATCATTTTACATTTTTCATATTTGCACTATTTAACTTTCAAATTTGTATTTCTCAAACAGTTATTTATAAAACTGATAAATAAGAAGTTTTTTCCCTTGTAATAAAGCAATTTCTTTTTACCATTTTTATTGCTTGATGGATTTGAAATTTAGTTGTATATTCTTTCTTTTTGTAGGTTGGTAGTGCAGAGTTTATGGCACCAGAAGTTGTAGAAGCATTTGTTGGAGAAGCAAATACTTACGACAAACGATGTGATCTATGGAGTCTGGGTGTTGTAATGTACATTCTGTTATGTGGGTATCCTCCGTTCTATGGAAGATGTGGCTCTGATTGTGGTTGGGAGAAAGGAGAAATGTGTAGCGAATGTCAGGTGTGTAACCCTCCATATCTCACTCTTATATTTAATAATTTTGAGCATATTTTTTTATTATGAGTTAAGACATTTAAAATTTCATAAAAACTGGTCATAATATGTTGAGTATGTTTTTTTAAAAAAGCTCAAACATTTAAAATTAAATTTAGATTAATAAAGTTCCAAAAAATTCAGTCTGGATATATTGGTAAAAAAATAACCATTATGTTTTTAATTGTTACATTTATAAGTGGTTTAAATCATTTTAATCAAGTTTTTGTGAAATTTTAGGTATGAGTGGAAATTTGACCATATATAGCAGCTTGTTTCAGTTATAAAAAGTAGTAATATTAAATAACCTTTAAAGTTATCATTTAATTTCGATCATAGTTACTTAATTTTTTTTTTGTTTTTTAATGTGTGTCAAATACCATCATATAGTAAAGGTATCATTTTAATTTATGGTGTGTTTAAAAAACACATAATTTTAACTAACTAGGTAAGACTATTTATGTAGGTTTATTGAACAATTTAATATGTTTAAGAAATCTGATTTATGAGAGTTGTGTACACAATATACAAAATTGTTATAATTTTACAATAACCTTACATTTTTTACAATTGTTTTTTGTTTTCTAGGCTCTGCTGTTTACGTCTATTCAAGAAGGTATATATGATTTCCCAGATAGGGAATGGGCAGATATATCAGACGATGCGAAAGATTTAATTTCCCGACTACTGGTGAAGGAAGCCTCTCTAAGGTTAAGCGCAGCGTGTGTGCTGGCTCATCCTTGGATTCAGCCTGGCCCTCTACCCCGTGCTTCTACTCGACCACTTACTACTCCACATATAATTCGCAGGTATATTTCTTTTTTTAAACAAGTATTTGTGTAATCCAGTAGAAGTAAAAATTATTGTGTACCAAATGTTTGTTTATGGTTTCGATATAAGTAAATGTTGAGCTTGACTTGTGAGAATAAAACTTCTTAGCCATTCTTAGTGATACATGAACTAAACTATAACTATGGTGATTTTGTCGTTGAAACACGTTTGATTAAGTAAACGTAATTTTTTTGAGAACTTGTGTGAGAGTTTTATTCTATGTATGGTTTCGATATTTATTTATGTTTTAAAACGTTCAATGATCTGTGTGAATTTTTACACCTGAAAATATTTTTGCAAGTTGTGTATGTGTTTTACTTTCTGACATATATACATAGTATTCGTTTTTAATAACTCAGAATTGAGGATATCAGTCATAAAAGGAAAAACAACTATTCAATTTTATCAAAACTATTTTTATGAAATTTTGCTAGGCAGGCTCTAAGAGTATAGGTATTAGTTGTTATCTCCCAAAATATGCTGGTGCTGGATATATTATTTAAAAAATTCGTCCAAGATGTAATTTCTCAAATACAATTTTAAATATGCATAAATTTCTTTTATTTTTATAGATTTTCAAAAAGTTGACTTCTATATTATTTAGCAACCTATTTCCCATAAAAAAAATTCTTAGAAAAGAAATCGGTCGTACACATAATTTTTTTAGCACCCATAATCCATTAATATGCATTTACAATGATTAAATTTGCTAATATCTGTCATAATTTTTATATGTGTGCAGGAACAATAGTGCTCGAGAACTATCAGCATTCGCAGAATCAGCAATGGCTGTCAATAGAGTGGTTCTGCAACATTTCAGCATGACTGGGGATTCTGTTGTCGATTTTTACTTGAATGCAGAAGAAGATGGAAAGAAAGCCTTACCATTTGGATTATCACCACCTTCTGAATCAAGATTAATCCAGCGTCGCGTTAATGCAAAATCTCAGTCAAACTCCAATATTCTGCCAGTTATTGCATCTCCAAGCGGCTGAATAATATTGTCAAACAAGAGGTCATGTTCAAATCTAAAGAGTGCCATTTGGAAAAGTATACATCATCAGTTATCTTTAAGGTGTATTGGATTGGTTTAGTGCAGTTTGAGTTATTCCATCAAGAAGAATGCTTGATTTTCACTCTTCCATAAGCTTTTCAGAAGAGAGGCTACTCCAAAAACAAACCTTACAACAATAACCAAAAGTATTCACTATAATTTTTTTAATTTTTATTATATATATATTTTTTTTTACAACATTGTACTTTAATTTAATTATTGTTATAATTTTGTTTTCATTTTAAGGAATTAAATTTGAAAAAATTAAAGGACCATAAACCTTGTAATTTAAAAAAGTTAATATTTTGTTGTTTTTTGTCCGTGTGGTATGCTTCCATTTTAAAACAAGACTGTGTGCCCCTAATTTGATATTAAATCAGAAATATTAATATTTAAAATAAAATAATGTTTCAACCATTTTGTCACTACAAATATAATTGTTCAGCTCCAGATTATAAATTGTAAATAAATTAACATAGAATATAATTATTTTACATTGACTTATTGCCACATGGATATTAAAAATAATATGCAGCATTTTCAAAATATAAGTACTGTAGTTGAAACTGTAAGGAGCAAATGTATGTGACCTATCAAGTATTTTTAAGTCTATCGTACAAATATTTAGAATGTAAGATTAACAAGGCACGTTAAAATCACTCTGTAATGATAAAATTAAAAAAATTCAACTTTTTTTTTATTGGTGTATTACTTTAAACAGATACTTTGCACATGATTTTTGAGCTTGTATGTTAATTATATCATTACTAAAATTAAAAAGATGGGAAAATTAGAATGGTAATTAGTTCTGGTAAAGGAAATTATCAGAAATGCAGAGCAATCTCAAAAACTAAAACGTGCCTGGAATATTTGAAGCGTAAAATTGTAGTCCGTTCCAAATGTTTTCCTTATGTTAAGATAGTGTGCAGGTAATTTCGGTGAGAAATGTATTCAAAGACTACAGCAAGTTTTGTATTTTTCTAAGTTTTGTATATAGATTATATATAGTGTATGAATGAATGAACGAATGAGAGAATGAATGACTGTTATGATGATGAGAATTACTGCAGGGAAAGAGTGAGACATGTTGTCATGTTACGATCAATGATACTGTAAGTTTGTCATATATTTTGTATTGAATAAAAATTAAAAAATAACTAGTATTTTCACTAACCAGCAAATATCTGATTGGGTTATTTAAAATTAGGTTCACTTATTATTTGTCATGTATCAAATAAAAATCTATACAATAGATGAATAAACGTAAGGCTTTCTCTTTTTTTTACATATTTTTTTCATAATGTAATCAAATGACAATTAATTATTTTTATTAGGATCACGAATTATTGTATTTATTTGTCATACCTTGTTTTCTAAAGAAGCATTTACAATGTTATATTTTTGTTCAGTAAAGCTGGCTGACATGACCTGAAAACTTATTTTGTTAATTATTTTTCCTTCCTTATACCTTGCCCTTAAGAAATCAAAAGTCTATTCAAGAAATACTGATGCTATCTATTACAAAAGAATTGTTATTATTATTTTTTTAAAGTACAAAAGTTGTGCAATAATAATTGTTTGGGCTTTCAATTAAATAACTTTTTGTAGAATCCACATGTATGATAATCTATAGTGGCCATCTTAGGAGGGGAGGATTTTTCTTAAAAAACATGGAGTATGAATTTCATTTACAAAATTAAAGAGCTTTTATATTATTTTAAAAATACATAAATTTATTAAATTTCTTGAAATGGGTAGGGGGAGTGAGGATCCCTGCAAGTTTGACTAAAAATGCAATTAATTTTGTTTGCCTAAGGGTTGATCTTTTTGTTTATAAATAAAATAACAGCTGAAGTTTGTATCATTTTAGGTGTGGGGCTTTACACCAGTTGTACTATCAAGGGTGATAGTCTCTAGAATGGTTAAGGGTAATTAAAGTTCATGGATGTGTTATTTGTTATAGGTTTTTCTTTTGTACACATTTATGAGTGAAATATATATATTACTGGCCCTTTTAAATTTATTATGTACTGTACTTAGTTTAAAAGTTTCAACTCTCTATCTTCAACTCCCTAATTTGTGGATTACAAAACAAATGGATATTAATGTATTTGCACAGGTTTTTATGAAACTTGTAGATGTTATGTTATTTAGAATAAAACCCCTCATGAGTAAGATGAGTTGCTGTATCTACATCTTTTTTTTTTTCATGTAGTCTTCAGTTAGATCCCTCTCTTTCATCTTTGTTATCAGGTCTCTTTTTTGCCATTACAACTGGTCTTATTGACGATCTAGCAGTTTATTTTCTGAAGAAATGGTCTGTTAGGTGATTGCCTTATTGCCCAATAACAAAATACCTTTGATTCCACAGCAATGGACTAAAACACAACACTTGAACTAGTTCAATTGGCTTGACCCTCTTGAGTCACCTTCAATTCAGTTCACTTCAGATGCTCCATGTTATCCAAGGCACTTCAGCCAATAAGGCTTATTATTCACCTGAAAGATCATGTGCGCCCTAGAGTCATCATACTTTAGATTCACAAGCTCTGAGAACTTGAGAATCTTTTCTACGAATGAGGTTGTCTTGGGGAATTGTTAGGCCTTTCTCCACATCCCTATGGATATATCATATCCTTTTTTGAGACTTGGAAACTGTTTTGCTAGATTATCTAGAGGTCATTAAGTCGAGGTATGTAGTGGCGCTTGACCTTCCTCAGGCAAACGTGTTCCCGTCACTTTTTAGTGGTGGGTAAAGTGAGTTAGTGTTTCGCCGTCCTGTGCCACCACATAACAAATGAGCTATATCTCCTCTAGAGTACTTCGACAGGGCAAAGATTAGGATTCTATTTTACTACAGTACTTTATACATTTCAAAATTATATGTTCTGCAGTTATACTTCTAGCTGCCATGGGTTTTAGACCAAGGATGTTCAGTTGCTCCATGTGCATATCATATATCATTTTTATTGCACAAAATATATTCATAAAGAACAGGTGCAGAGTCATTTACATCACTATGACTAATTGATTAATACTAACAATTTATAAAATTCATTCTTCACTATTCAGAGAGGATTATTAAAGTATTCATCTGTACTATAATAAACTTTTTTTACAACTTGCTCCTTTATAACATTTTTAGAACAAGCAAGACTGAGAGTCTTATACATTTGCGGCAAACAGTTGTACAATTTTACTCCCACATACTGTGGACTATTTTAGAACAGCTTTAGATGATGGCATGGAAATCTGTAATTTTCTTTAACTCTAGTACTACACCCATGCTTAAAACCGTTTTTTACAAAGCCTGCTTTATTTTTGTGGGCTCAGATGTTTCATAAATATAAATACACACACACACCCAAAAACTTGACAATTTACAGAATTTTGTTTCCAGTGTTTTTTCCATTACTGTTTTTTTTAAATGTATTATTTCGGTTTTGTCTGGATTCAGAAGCCCATTTTTTGTAAACCAAGAATCTAACAATTCTAGTGATTCAACTAATACATTGTTCAAAGTTTCAAAACAATTTTTCAGATAAAGCTTTCTCAATTATGCCTATTTTTAGACCTCTCTCTAGTGATTTAGTGTTTCAGTCAGATCCTGTTTTTCACAATTCAATATTAAGTACAGTACATCTGCTGAGAAATATTGTTGTATAATTTCCCAAGGTTACACTATACTCTTATCTTAGTTGATTATCTCTAGAACAGACCACCTTCTGTTCCATAACTGATTTGAGATCCATTCATATAAAACTATATATAATTCATATGAAAAGATTTGTTCATTCTCAATGTCTTTCCTTTTAGGAATAGTTATGATTCACAAAACTTCAAGACACATAGTTGACTCATGGTCCATAGGGTTCTTGACTCAAGATGGTGGCATATTTTAGATCAGCTATCTCTCAACATTCTATTGTAGCAGCCCTACTAGCTTCTAATCTGATACCCAGCAGAGCTTTGAGTGGCACTGTAAGAGTACTTATAAAAGCAACTGAGATGTTTAGAAAGGGCAACTAGCTAGTCTATTTATAGTGTTCACTTGAAAGAAACTAGTCTGCTTCACCAGTGTTGCATATTGTGTTTTAGTTACAACTCATTACTGTACCAGAGAAGTCCCTAGTTTCCCCCCAAATTCATTTACAAGCCATTAAATTTCCACTGAGTCATGGAAATTTAAGAGTGACTTGTTACTGTTTGTATCACTTGGGATCCTTATGCTACTTGGTAGAAATTTGAGCCTATTTAAGGAACTATGTATTTTCCTTTCCACAGTAGTTGACCAGCTTGTCTAGATTCCTGGTAGGTGGAGGATCTTTTGCACCATAAGAAAATGTGAGAAATCTATTATTAATATGAATCAATACTGTTGTTTAATAAAAACCTGGTTTGGAATTAGTTATAGTATATTAATGTGAGCGACTCCTTGGTTATGTATAAAGATTCTGCGTAAATGAGGTTGTAAAATCAAGAACTTAACATACATCCCTTTGCTGTTTTTTTAGGTGAAAAAGTGAGTTTTTGATTGTTTTTATAGCTTACAAGAAGCAGAATTAAATTTGAAGTCGAGGGGTGCTATTGAAATTTCAAAATTTTTAATATTTTTTTCATTTTTATCTAATTTTTTTGTAAAAGTTTCAACATTTAACAATACCAATGATATGGGTATCAAAAGATGCAGAATTGAAAGGAGAATAAACCCTGAAAAAAAGAACTTTGAAATCTCAAAGGGCTTACGAGTAATTGCAGTTTAAAGTTTTTTCAAAAAAAAATCAAAATATTTTTAAACTAACGATATGGGTATCAACAGATGCAGAATTGAAAGGAGAATAAGCCGTGAAAAAATCACTTTGTCATCTCAAATGGTTTAAGAGTTATTGCAATTTTTATGTCAATAAAAATACCATATTTTAATGATTATCACCAACTTTGGAATGCACTAGAATAACAATAGAGAGAAAATTATATTTAAGGCTTATAATGAATTGCCCTGTATAATTTGCAATGACAAATACCACAGTAATGTACCTAATATTTATCAATGAGGATCAATAATAATTATTGATCTTATCTTTGTTACACCATAATTATATTCCCTTCTTAATAAATGGGAAGTATGTAATGAGTAGCATGGGTGTACTCAGCGAGGGACAGGGGGGGGCAGCTGCCCTCCCAGAAGCAGCATAGAAGAAAAAATTTAAATGTCAAAGTTATGAGAGAAACATAGTGACAGAATAAGAAAATTTTAAGAAAGCTTCGATGAAATCGTCAATACACTAGAACAGCGGTTCCCAACCGATGGGTCGCGACCCACTAGTGGGTCCCGGAAGGGTTCCAGGTGGGTCGCGACTCGATTCTAAAACTATCAGAAACCATCAGAAAAGATAAGAAAAATCAAATTGTGTTTTGATTTTTTGGCATGTGGGGCAGACACCAGAACCACTACATCCCAGATCCACCCCCCCTCGGCAACACCGCTCCCCATCCCGTTCTTCCGCCACACTGTCGAAGGTCACGCCATTTACTAACCTCAGTTACTCGGTCTTACTGTGGACATCGTACATTTACGCTTTGTGGTAGTGTTGTGGTTTAGTAAAGTTTTTAAGATGGACAAACGGTTGAAAACAGAATCTTTTGGTAAGAGGGCAATTTCTAAAGTAACTATTGATGAAGGTGAGCCTTGCCCATCAGATACTAACCTAATAAATTCTGAAAAGGGTAAAGTACGGGTGAATGCAAAGAAACCAAAAACTTTCTTCAGGAAATATAGTACAGATTATAATATAAAATATGGGTTTATATTTGTAGGCACAGAGGAAGAACGATTACCTCAATGTGTAATTTGCTTTGAAACATTGGCAAATCAAAGCATGAAGCCTTCTAAGCTAGAAAGACACATAACTAAACACCCAGAATGTGTTAATTAACCTATAGTTTTTTTCAAAATAAGAAAAGAGATTTGACATCGACTAGAACCAGTATGGAAAATGTCTCAACAGGACATGAAAATAAAAAGGTTACAATGGTTTCGTACCAACTGTCACTGTTGATTGCCAAAAAAGGTGCACCTCATACAGCAGGTGAGAATATCATTTTGCCTGGTGCTAAGCTTATTTCTGCCTTTTTTTTTTTTGATGATGAAGCAACCAAGAAAATAAGGTAAATACCACTATCAAATAACACGGTTAAAAGAAGAATAGAAGAAATGACTGAAAATATAAAACATCAACTTATTTCTGCTTTGAAACGAAGTGACTTTTACTCCTTACAATTGGATGAAAGCACTGATATAGCTGATAATGACAATTTATTAGCTTTTGTAAGATTTGAGACCAATGAATCAGTAGAAGAAGAAATGTTATTTTGCAGACCTTTACCTGACACATTTTGCTGACACATATAATTGTGTCGGAGCAACAACCGATGGAGCCCGTACCATGTCTAGCATTTACTCAGGACTAGCAGCGAAAGTTAAGGCAGTTTCTCCATTAGTTAAACCATTGTTAACCATTTTCAAATCAGAAAACAAATTGCTTTTCAATAATCATATTGTATCTTCAAAAAAGCATATATATTTGCAATATTTGATGGTAAATTATATATACATAAGGTAGGGATACAATACAAATAAGGTTTCATACTCCACCGTGGACCGATGGACCTTTGAGGTATTCTAAAGAAGAAAGGTGGGTCGCCAGCTGAAAAAGGTTGGGAACCACTGCACTAGAACATCTCTCAGTTGAAGGAAACTATGCTACAAAATAAACTGCATACCCAACTGCACTCAACAGTTACTAAACCATTTTTTATCATAGGTTTAGTCATGATTGCAAAATACTCTGCTATTTTGGAACCCGTTGTGAACATCTTACAAGATAAAAATATGGATTTGATTATGGTGTGGAAACATATTAGTCAAATCCTTGCTGTCATCAAGAAAGATGGACAAGAAATTAATCAAGTGTCTGATGAATTGCTTGAAAAATCTCATGTCATTGGAGAGAACGTTGGGGTTGAGTTATCAGTACCTCAAATTGCTCCAAACAAAAAATACAGGAGTAATCCATCATCTGAGACTAGGATTGAATACTACAGATGATTGTTGATCATACCATATCATTGCATGTTAGATTTTCACAATAAAATACACCAGCTTTTGCCTTGTCCTATCTACATCCTTCATAAATGCTAAAATGACTTCAAATGATTTGGAAAAAGTCCAAAGTCTTTAATGGAATTTTATGAGTTGGATGGTATCTATAGAGAATTAGATTTATGGTATAATCTGTGGAAAAAAGGATTTAGCTGAAGACAAATTAAAGAACATTGAAGTGGTTGCACTTTTCGAGGAAGCTAATATTTCTTTCTCTGCAACAAGACACGCACTCTCAATTTTAAGTGCTTACCCATCCACCACGGCTACTGTTGAACGATCTTTCAGTACCTTTTGAAGAGTGAAGACCTGGCTCAGAAGTGCAATGTTAGAAGATAGGCTGACTGGGTTGTGTTTGATGAGCGTCCATCGGAAAAACTTCAAGGAAAATCCTGACTGGATTGAAAAGAAATGTTGAACAAGTTTTCTTTAAACCCAAGAAAAATGTTATTAGTATAATGATCTGTAATTAAATTAAGATCCTGAATCATTTTTGTCAAAAAAAATAATAGTCTAAAAGTATTACTATAATTTTACATAAAGTTTTCTTCAAAATTTTGTTTTCATTCACCTTTCCCGCTTTAATATGTTACAATCTGAATTACCATGGCATGCCCCCCTCCCTAGTTTTGATCCTGGGTACGCCAATGACAGGTAGTGAACATTTTTCAATTTTTATGAGATACAATACCATATCAATAAATAAATACTACAAATCGTCACATGTTAACAGTAATTGTAATAAATATAATCAAAAGAACTCAAATGGGAATTTACATGCTAAATTAGTTGAAAATGGAACTACAGTAACAAATTATTAACCAAGTCACCATAACCAATCGTGATCCATAAATAAATATAAATTACATAATGAAGGGAGGATATATGCAATAATATATATCCATAATGGTGGGATGAAAATTGTTCTCGTGCAATTACATAGAGGACATTAACGTTTAAAAAATTTAAACAGAATATGACACTGCAATAATGAAGAGCTGTGTTTCGAATTTATGAAACACATTAATCCAGATTATATTCTTAACTATACAAAAACTAATCAATCACAAACTTATATCAAAAACAACAATCTAGACAACTAGAGCATTATTTTACCTTAATTAAAAGAATAAGAATTATTGATTAAAAATAAAAATATGACACTGCACTAGGTTTAGATGGAATTACTCATTCAATGATTAAATATTTACCTGATGAGTTAATGTTACGTATTATACTTAAAATATACAACTATATATGTCACTGAATTAATGATATATCACAAAGATGGAAACATATCAAAATATTAGGGTCTACTAAAACAGCAAAAAAAAAAATAAATAAAAAAATAATAATAAAGATCTAGTAACTCATACGGACCTATTTCTCTAATACTGCGTTTGATAAAAACCCTTAATAAAATGTTTAAAAATATACTAGAATGGTATACAGAGAAACAAGACATAATACATAGTATTCAATTTGGGTTTAGGAAAAGTAAAGGGCGCTAACTAACTAATAAAATTAATATCACATATTTTAGTTGCATTATTATACAATGAGACCACAGTAGTTGCTTCTTTAGACATTAGTAGTGCATATAACTTTAGTATGTATGTGTTCCAATATTATTAGGTAAAATGGGAATATTTAAAATCCCTCATAGATTTATCGGTTATTTTCATAAACGGCTCATAGACTGACAAGTAACTATGAGTTATCATAAAGGCACTATCACAAGATGGATTTGTTTAGGTCTTCCTCAGAGTAGTTTATTGACCCTCTCGTTGTTTTCAATATATTTTATATCCCAAATTGATTTGAAGTTACCTAGACAGGTTATTACCATACAATTTGCATATGACAGTGATATATTGTAGTAATAAAGATCATGTTAAAGAGCATAGCCGGTTAGAGGTAGGATTAATGGAAATGGAAAAAACATGTGAACAGCTAAATCTTGAAATTAATCTAAACAAATCTACTATTATTATTTTCACTAGAAAAAGAAATATCGAAAGTAATATACAATTCTCAATGAATAATAAAAATATACCTATTGTAGAATCTATTAGATTATTAGTAATAATCATTGATAATAAATTATCGTCCAAACAACACATAAATATAATTTATAAATGGTTTTAAGGATATAAATAATTATTAAAGCAATAACATGTGGGACAAATGTTTCACATCTAGACTTTACGTTAAAAATTTATAGTCTAATAAGAGCCAAATAGATTATGGTTGTTTCTTGTATGGTCATATTTCCAGGAGTTGTTTATTTAAATAAAATAAAATACAAAAACTAGCTTTAAGAACTGCAGACTCCAATAATTGCAATAATTATTATCACTCTACAATCTGAATCTGATATAAATTCATTAGATAACAAGAGATAGGAGATGCATGTTTTAACTGATAGGTTGGTTTATAAAATAATCACAGATAATAAGCATCATGCATAATATTATAGTAATATATTATATCTTCAAACAATTTTTCATGACATGCCCTATTGAAGAAACAAGGAGCCTCCTCTCTATCTAAAAGCATTAAGTAATATTTTTATGGTCAACCATAACTCATTTGTTAAATACGATTTTGAAAAACCAGTAGCAATTTATTATAACGAAGTAAAGTGTATTCCAACTATTCTGAATGACGACTGCAATAAAAAAATAACAAGATAATAGAACTAAAACAAAGAACTTTAAAAGTGGTAAACAACAAACATAACCTACCAAGGTTCAAGTTTATACGGAAATACGGTAGCGGGTAGATTCTAAAAGTGGGATGGGAGTTGGCGCGGCCTTCTATATACCACAAATTATTATACTCCAAAATGTTTCTCTAAATTAATATGAATAATATGTCCTTTCAGCTATATCGCGGAAATAGTTGCTATATAGAAAGGGCATTCAATATATTTATATTAATTATCTAGAACAAAATAATTTGGTTATATTTACTGACTCTCTGGCTACGGTTATACTCTAGATAGCAGATAGCATCTTTAATACTTTTACAGGTTATAGCTTAATAGTAAACGTAAGTATTGATGACCGACAGCTAGATATTATAATGACCGACAGCGCGAAAGAAACATAATCGCGCTTAATGAATATTTGGTTAAAGCGGTTAAACAGGCTATTACAAACGGAGAAAGGATTCATAATTGTCCAGTACCTATGGATGATTTCATTTTTCAAAGCGTATTTGAAAAGCAAGTACTATAACAAACAATGAGGAATATAAAAGTTCCCCAAAAGCATGATGATATAAAAATATTGAAAAGTAGGTAATTAAAAGACCTTGGTTTGAGAATAGTAAAATGAAAAGGAAAGAAATAGCTTATGCAGATTGCGATTTGAACAGGTACATAATTTTGTTAATTTCATTTTTGTTAATCCAGTCATGGGTGCTTCTTCCGTGGCCCATTTTTTGCGTTTATACAATGCCAGATGGCCCCCCTGGCGAGAAAATTAATCATACCCGTACCATTTCATATTCATATTTCATAAATATCTCTTTTGTATCCATCTCTTCCACTATAATGTGACTAATAGAGATTATACAACATAATATATTAGGAGATTATGTAAGCTACATATATGTGTTCTGACTAACAATAATAATTTTGGTCTAAATAGATTACCCGAATCAGAACTACCACTTATCAATGGTTACATCGTAAAATAATAGTGTATGGTATATAGGCTGCATGATATGTAAAATAATAGGTAGCATGAGCATGATATATTCGAGCCTGCCACTCCTGCCAGTGCCATTAAAATGAAACAAAAAAGTTTAGGTTAGTTATGTTGTCGATAGTGGAGAGACTTTCGTTTTTGTGAATATTCATCATTAATATAGATAAATCCGATTTGCGGTACTTTGGCTTCAAGCAGTAAATGTGAAAATTTCCAGGTATTTTTCAATGTTTTATTTATTTTCAGTTTTTGTACAATATGCCCAATCTTCATACCAATTACCAATATGGTATTCCTACTTTCCACATGTCACATTTTGTTGGTTATACCGAGTTGTCATTTTCTTCATATATTACAATATATTTTTTTAACTTTTTCAATATAAGTTTAGGAATATAAATTTATATATGAGCAAAATTAAATTTTTGTACCAATATGTACTTGGGTTAACCCTAAAAAGAGCCTATGATGACACACTTCAGAGCTCTTGGTTAGTCAACATTTACACTAATGAATAATTTTTCTTGAATTACTGTTTAATTGCAAGTTTGTGTGGTATTTTTGAAAGATGTACTTTTTCTGGAAAAAAACATATTTTCTCTAGAATATTGTTGAATTATTATTATTTTCTAAATGTCTAAAAGGTAATATTGGTAAATATGCAATATAGCATACATGTTGAATATTTGCGTCTATTTTGTGAAATCGTTTAATACTTACCTTATTATTTACAATTCACATCCTACTGATTATGGGATTTGTCCCAACATCATTTTCAATGCACCAAATACATTATTGATGTAAGAAAATAACAATTCAAAACAAGGAAATCCTGCTTTGGTTATGTTAGTACAGGCGATGATGTCAATAAAATCTCTGTCTGACCTCTTGAATCTGTGAGCCTTTCATCTTGATGTAGTAATCATATCTCTATGTATATATTTTGTTCTTTTAGGGCAGGTAAGGTAAGGGTAATTATATAGCAGAGCTGCCTCACTTCAAAATCAATTTTTATGGGTTTTATTCGTCAAATAAATGTTGGAAAAATATTTTACTATCGAAAAAAAGTGTCGGAAAGATGATTACATAATACAATAATACAATTACACAAGTAGTTTTTTCGTGAAAAAATTAACTGTGTTATCTTTCATACTCATGACATTCACTTCAATAAACGTACGGAAGGTTTGGCCAGGTGGTTATATATATAACCTTTCGTCACATAATAATACAGCCCTACATATGCGTACACTGAAGCACATACGCAGACAATTGAACGTCAATGGAGGGAGGTGCGAGGAAATGTGCCGCGATATGGAAATTCAAAACAACATTTCCATGGCCATATAGCCGAATTTATGTTTAAGAGAAAGTACAATGAGTATAATACTTGTTTTCATCATTTATGGCGAATTACGAGTGAAATACATTTAAATTCAATAAATTCCTCTTCTACTGAATTTGCAGCAGAATTTGACTCTGATTAAGATTTTGTTGTGTAATTATATTATGTAATCATCTCTCCGACACTTTTTTTCGATAATAAAATATTTTTCCAACATTTATTTGACGAATAAAACCCATAAAAATTGATTTTGAAGTGAGGCAGCTCTGCTATATAATTACCATATATATATATATATACACCTTACCTGACCTTCACGTAATTACTGTTGTATGCTTACAAATTCGTTAAACTCTTTGAGGACCATTTGACGATATTTCATCGTTTGTTGTTTTTGCGAGAAAGACCATATGACGAAATGTCAATCTAGGTGTATGCATAAAAGTCCATTTGACGATACTTCGTCAGTTACAACTTTCCTGATGACATCTATTTGATGCATAGTTAGTGCTTGGTTATACAATTATTTAGTTTTTTATAATTTAACATATTCTTTAAATTAATACTTTAATTGTTTATTTATAGAATGCCTGCTATAGATGAAGTAAAATCAAGCTGGGCAGATGAAGTTGATGAAGAGGGACCAGAATTGCCACCACCAACTACTGTTAAAGACAATGATTTGAAGATTATTACAGAATATTCTCTTAATGCTGATGGAAAAAAGGTGAATTTAATTGTACGATTTATGCCAATGACCGAAGGTATTTGGTAGAACTCCATGTTAGAAAGAAGAAACATAAACAGAATATTTAGGAAAATTCTACAATTTATTGAATCTTGGCGACCATGATTTCACAGTTATGTTATTTAAAAAGCATCGTAATGTAGACTGTATGTGTTAAGCTGCCTCGTAAATGGTGAAAATGATGAAACCATCATCGGCAAGACTCAACAAAATGTAGAATTTTACTAAATATTGCGTTTATAAATGTGGGTGAATTCAGTTCAATTGAACATTATGGCCTATTTTTGTATAGATGTTTAGGCTGTTTATTTAATACTTGATTTTTGTATGTGTAGCAAATAATTACTGGATAGTATAGCAAATCTGAACTTTTATGATATTTACCCTTTTGTTGCGCAGTAAGTAGAGAATCTGTTAGCATGGTATGGGAAGCAGGTAAATCAGTTTGACACATGCTCTTGTACCAAGCTATTTCCAGTGTGTTAAAAAAATTAATAGAATTTTCTAACAATTAAAGCTTATATTAAATTTTTATTAAGTGGTCCTCTATGTAGAATAAAAACTAAAGCTAAATCTTTTAAGTGAACAGTACATGTTTTAAATCCAAGTGTAAACTAATGAAATTGCAAGGTGATAAAAGGAACGATTTCAAGAGTTATTTTGGTACATATTTAGTGCTTTTCTTGCTATTGTTGATATCCTCACTCTACTAGAAGTAACTTCCTCGTCAGGACATGTAATAGTCCATTTTAAACCAGCTCTGCTATAAGTAACCTAAGTAAAAAAATTGAGTTGTCTTCATTCAGACAGTGTGACACAATACTTTTATAACTATAAACGTTACCGTAATCACTATAAACATTACCGTAATCACTATAAATGTTACCGTAATCACTATAAACGGAACTTCCCGTCTGCATTAGTAATAGACGTACAAATTAAAAAGTCGTATGATTCATTGTCATTTATTACACACATTTTATACAAAACCAGTCGGACATAACTGTCATTGTCATATTTACAGCTGAGATATAGCCTGTTATGTTGCCATTTGGACAGGCCCAGTGTATCTTGAAAATCAAAAATTTAACAAATTGTATATTATTTTTTTACTAAATATGTTATTGATAGAGTGTATTTTATTCTCAGGTGAAAACTGTAAGGACTTTTAAAATTGAGAGGCGTTTAGTTTCAAAAACAATCGCATTTCGGAAAACATGGCCAAAGTTTGGGGATTCAAAAAATGATAAGCCAGGACCAAATCCGGCTACAACAATTGTGGGAGAAGACATATTTATGACATTTATTTCCAGTAAAGAAGATCAAGATAAACCTGATGAAGATCCATTGGAAAAACTCAAAAGTAAGTACAATTATTTTTTGTTATTAACACATGTGGATAAAATTAATACAGCATTACAATAATTATTACTAAACCTACAAAATGATGTGTGATGAACCATATTTTGTGCAATTGTCGAAGCATTTAACTCTGTAACTGGCTATCGACAGTGAATTGTCCTATAATTGCATTTTTGTAGTGACTATCCAGAATGTAGGATCATTTTTTTTACAATTCAACATTTCACCTACTAAAAATAGTCTATTCATCTATATGATTATGTTTTGTAATGTCACATATGCAAATGAGTCAGAATAATTTGAAATTTAAAAAGAATATAAAATGTTGAACACTTTATCGTTTAAGGGCTTATATTGATTTCAAAATAACATGGATTATACTTTTAATTTTCTAGCCTATAGGTTACTTCACCTTATAATATTCTTGTTTAATATTTTCCAGACATGGGAGACAAAGGTATTGTTAGGTGTCGTACATGTAATGGTGAACATTGGACTTCAAAATGTCCTTTCAAGGATAGTGCTGTACCCGGAGGAATGAAACCTGATGATAAGAAGCCTGGTGGTTTATCAGGTGCAACTCCTGCTCAAGAAGAAAAGAAAAATCTCAATAAATATGTTGCTCCTCAGTTACGAGATGGAGCTAGCAACAAACGTGGTGAAAGTATGAGTTACAAAAATCGTGGTGATGATGCTCCTGCTATAAGAATAACTAATCTGTCTGAAAGTACACAAGATGCTGATTTAGAAGATCTTGTCAAACCTTTTGGATCTATTTCTAAACTATACCTTGCTAAAGACAAAGTGTCTGGTATGTGCAAAGGTTTTGCTTACATCCATTTCAAAAATCGAACAGATGCAGCAAAGGCTATTAATACTCTGAATGGATATGGTTATGATCATTTAATTCTTAATGTTGATTGGTCCAAGCCTGCTACTACTAGTAACAACTAATCTGTGTTAGATATTATAAATTTATTATTTGCATAATAAATGTTAAATAACAATATTATTTTATTTTAATTTCATCCTTGAATTGTTTACTAAATTATGTAAATTAAATAACAATCTAGTAAAAATGCATTTATTAAGCAGTTTAAAACACAAAATAAAGTTCAGAACCTCTCTTTGTCAGCAGATTGGTATTTAATTCTTCCACACTAAAATTGTGTGCACTATTAAGATCAGCCTAATACAGGGTTCTTAGTTTTGTGAGATCAATGCTGAAGGATAATTTTTAATAAACGTGAATGTGTACTATTTAGAAAATTACCCTAGTCAGAATTTGTGAATTAATTTTGATAGAGAAGGAGCATTTTCATCAGGTCTGCATTTAGGAGGCTTGATAAACCAAGGTCTATTGTTTGTTGACAAACTATATTGTATGGAACTAACATAATTTTGATTTCAGTTGAAGGAATGTAGCTATAAAGAATTGCATTAGATTACTTCACATTATAAAGTTGAAATATGTATGTCAAGGGTACACACACACACACACACATAATATGGAATTATTACCGTATTTAAATAGCCCAAAACATCAATTATGTTTGAACTAACAATGGTTGTAGTTATTACTCAAGAAATGTTTTAATACATCTTTTAGAAAAGTATCCCGAAGACCAATACGTTTTATTACTAATTTCAAATTTATGAGGCCTTTTTAAGGTGATAAAAAAAAAAAAAGACTTTTTAATTACAGGAATTTATAAGTAAAAAGGAGAGAGCTGAAACAAGAAAACGGAGATTTATTTTATAAATCAATAAAGTAGCTCCGGTTAATCTCAGCTCCATGGGAATGCAGTACACAATGTAGATAAGATGGGTTGGCTGAACAAAGTCCAAACTTGGAAATTTCCAATTACCCTTCCATGTTTGTGTTTGTTAAGCATATTCTTTGGAAAGTGTTTCATATCTTCATTCTGGTTTAGTTAATTTTGTAGAGAGGTCAGTATTAAATTGCTTCTGTAGTTTTATTTAACAATTTTTTTTGAAGTACAAAGCAGAAGATTGACATCCTCATCATTGTTGGGTATGGGGACAGAACACGTACGTATCAAGAAACTTGTGAGTTATTTAATGAACTGTACCCTGATCATCAAATAAATCGATCTACAGTAAGAAAGGATCTGTACTAAGTTTTTGGAAACAGGGGATGTAGCAAATAAACCTAAAAGTGGTCGACCAAAATCAGTTTTAACAGAGGGGAAGTCATTGGATGTGCTACTGAGTATTCAAGAAAATCCTCACTCATCTACTCTTCAGCTCAGTAGTAATCTAGGTGTTAGTCACACTTCGGTACATAAAGTTCTAAAGGCCGAAAAATTTCATACTTACAAGGTACAGCTAATACATGAATTGAACGAAGACGATTTTGGTCGTCGAATTCAATTTTGTGAAGAAATGATGCATTGGTGTATCCAAGATCCGTTATTTAAAACAAAGATAGTATTTTCCGATGAAGCCTCTTTCAGCCTCAACGGACATGTCAATAGACAAAATTCGAGATACTGGTGATGAGAATCCACATTGGGCTCAAGAATGCCATACACAACATCCTCAGAAAATTAACGTTTGGGCAGGAATAGTTGGATATAAGGCAGTTGGACCTTTTATAATTGAAGGTAATTTAAATGGTGCTCGTTATCTGGACCTGTTGCGTGAATCTATTGTACCCGCTATTTCAAGAGAGTTTCCTCCTGAAGATGAGGAACATGCCTTGGACGAAAGTATTTGGTTTCAGCAAGATGGCGCCCCACCTCACTACGCTGTTGATGTAAGGGATTATTTGGACTTGACTTTTCCTGATCAGTGGATAGGTAGAAGAGGTTCCATAGAATAGCCTGCAAGATCTCCCGATTTGTCCCCTTTAGATTATTTTTTATGGGGATATCTCAAGAGTAAAGTGTATGTAAACCGACCAGAAAACTTACACGAGCTTTCAGATAGGATTTAAGGGAAGCGCGGTCAATTGATCAACAGACAATTGGCAAAGTGTTACATGAATTTTACAATCGTTTAGGACTTTCTCAAGTTGCTCTTGGCCATCAATTCGAACATCTGTGAATATTTAAGGAATACTAAAGGTAACTTAGTAATACATATTACTTTGAGTGTGTTTTACATAGTAAATTAGAATTTTTTGTATTATTCATGGCTTAATACCATTGTTGTAACAAATAATAATTACAATTCGTTTGTAAAACACCCTTTATTTTCATTATTTTGGGTAATTGCACTGTTTCGTATAACAATTACGCATTAAATGAATTGTCTTATACTTGTCAAGTTTTTTTTTGATTTTGATAAGAAACAACATAGCATAGATGTTTCACTTTAAAAACCAACTGTATTTTTTTTTTTTTTTTTTACAGAAGAATATGAAAAACCAATAACAACGTAGATTTTATTTTAAACACAAATTTAATAATGGAACACGGAATTCAAATACGGTAATAATTAATAATTCCATTTTACGAGACTTCACTGCAAACGTAGAGTTTTTGGCCGCTGTTTTGTTTAAACTCAACGGATTCAAATTATCTTTATATCATTGATTTTAGGGTGACAAGACCTATAAAATGAGGGGTTACTCAATAGGGGTTGCTATTTAAAAAATTTAAGTTACCCCCTACCCGCCACCTTAGGGGGTTGAAATTTTTTTTTGTCAGAAAATCAGGAACGTTTGTTAAGAGTCAATGCCACAAACAAAATATTTGTACCTATTTTAGTTTGAAAAATACATATTTGTTTCGATACTTAATTTACACACTGTATAAAAATGTACTACTAAAACCAGCATTATTTTAAAGAAATAAACCAAGGGAGGGATAGGTCTCTAATAACATGCATGTGCAAGCTCTCTCCCCTCAAACTTTGTTATTCATTTATAGTACTTTTCTTTTTGTATAGGACTGGCTAAATGTTTGCAAATGTATATTTGTTCCATTACAAATAATTGTATTAGTTTCACTTTAACACCATTAAATATATTTTTGTCAAATTTAAGTTTTCCGTGACCAACGAAAATTCCCTGATTTTTTTCAGAAAAATTAAATTCACCAACTTCCTGGTTGCTTGCCATTCTGTAAAGGCTTGGAAGTGGTGAAACAAGACCCGTTGAGCTCAATAAAAAATAAAGTCTACATAATTTTTTCATGACTACCACAAATCAACAATATGATGAAGAATAGTTTCAGACTTATCTTTCACACTAAACTATGATCAACCTGTTTCAGTTTGTATTTGTAACTTCACAAGTCAAGTTTGTTCCAATATTGTGGACAAGGGATTATTTTTTACTGGGGAATTTATTCAATACTAGACATGTTTTAAAACAGAATGAAGTTTTTGAATTTATGTTTAACTTTTTTATTATAAAACATAAGTTCAGAATTTCTCTTCTTCGGTTGAGTAACAAGGATTTCATAAATACCATTGAATTTATTACACTGTTAGTGTAAACCTCTGATAATTTGGATAATATTAATCTGGATATCTCTTGTATCATAATAATTATAATAGGAATTGTGGCACGGAAATAGTTATGCTGCAGCAGATGTATGAATGAGTCAGTCACTGTTGTCAAACTTTTTTCGTGTTGGGCTGGGCCACTTTTTTTAATTTTTCTTAGTAGGCAGAGAGGCTCCAAGTAGCCTCCCACTCCTACATCAAATTGGATTTGTTGAATGACCTGACTAAATTCTTTAGCCTCAACTGGGTTTATCATTGATGTTTAAAGGTGAAAAACCTCTCAGCCATCATTGGCTAATAAGAAAAAGAAGATAAGAGGCCCTAAATTGTTTTAGCTAGTTAACTGCTGCAGTAAGTTACTGTGATACTTAGATACATTATTGTTTATGTGTTACTATTATCAGCGCCTCTGTCTTTAAATTCCATTGTACAATAATATTTTTGTCATGTCAGTTTTTTTCTTCTCAGAATAAACTGTAAGTTGAAAAAGGGGGAATCAGTGTGGAGTATGAAATTGCAAAACAAACGGTCATGTATAAAGACAGCTTTCTTTAGTAGAAACAATTTATAATTTTATTTAAATGTAAAATAAACTTCTTTTGTAAAGTCCTTGTAATTTCATATTAAATTATTATAGTAGGTTATGTGATTTAATCCAGGCAACTATGAACTCAATTCTTCTGAATTATGAAGTTTTACTGTGTATATCATGTTCTATTATCAGTATCTGAACTTTTTTTTTTGAAAACATTTGGGTTAGGAACACTCGTCCATAGCTGCTCTACTTGCTTTTACAGAACTGTCTTCTTGGATGTATCCGAACTATTTTGAATGTCTTGTAGCCGACACAAATCATCTTGTCATGTATATAATTAAAATCAATGATATGTTTCTATATATAATTTGTTTTTCAATTATATATAAACAAGTGAACTGTTTCATGCAGTAATAGTTGCAGACTAACAATTTGTAGCCCTGACCTATTATGGAACTACTAGAAATGTTGACAATGTAAGTAAACCCATAAATTTACTACAAATAGACTCTAATTTTTTATTTACCATTTCAATTGTTTTGCTGCAATTATACAAATAATTGAACATTAGGCAACACTAGATGGTAAAATATTTCAGACAATGGTATTAGAAATAAATTTTTGTTTAATAATACAGAACAATTGTATTTTTAGTACATATACTACAGGGTGGATGGTGACCAGAAAAAGTCAGGGAATTGTTGAAGCCAGAGAAAACTTTAATTTGACAAAAATATAGTTAATTTATGTATATAAAATTATCACTAATAATTATATAATTAACCAAACAAAAGTGGAATTTGTATACTTTAATAAATTAATATCAAATGTAATTCTTTATTAAATTTATAATTTAATAGTTATAATGATTTGGGTACAATGTGCATAAATTTTTCTTAAAAATTAGCTTTCATGCCAATATAATTTAATCAATTGAATAAAATACAATGAACATGGTTAAATGTGTTTCCTATGATTGATCAGTGAAAAAAATAAATTAGTTAGAGAATTTCATTAGGTCATAAGATTAGCCACCCTCTACTACCCTTAAAAATGTGAAGTCAAAAATCCCTGACACCTGTATTTACCCGTAATATATTGTAGTACATAATCTTCCAATTACGGTTATTTCTAATTTGAAATTAATCCTTCCCATTCACTTGCTAGTTATCCTTATTGCAATTTACCTAAAGGAAAAACCTGCTTGGTCTTATCTGGTTTTGTCACTACTAAGGATTAAAAAATGAAGACAATAAATCATGTTTTACATAACATTCAAACATTCATTTATTCATTTCAAAAGTCAATCTACAATTAGAACAAAATCATATACATATATATTTATAAAGGTGAAGACAATTTAAGATAAAGCCCATAATAAAGTGTTGTATATATACGTAACATACAACATTAGTAACAAGTTCAGCATTTTGTTGGACTGTGCAGAAAACAAAAGCTTATAAACAGGAAAAAACTACAAATATTTAACAAAATATGAAACAAATAAATAGAACAATAAACAAGTAAAAACCAACTAAAAATACAGCATTTACTAAGAGCACATAAAACTCATTCTTACCAATGGTTTTCATTACCGATAAATTCTTTTACAATTTTAAAAATAAATTTAAATTCAATTTAAAATTATCAAAATTTAAATTTAGGTTATCAATTTTTTAGAAATAATGTAAATATGATAATTTTATAATTAAAATTTTAATAATGGGAAAGAACTTTAATCAAAAATATCAGCGTATAAATTTTACACGGGATGCTTTTGTAAAACATGATAAAATATTTTTATTTGTATCATAACATGTTTAGTTTGTTACAAATATATATTTTACAAACTTTCATATATTAAAGTATATTCCTTATATATTTTTTTAAAAAAGAGTAGAGGAACAGTAAGTGTGAATATAAAAAAAATCTTCCATATCAGATAAGATAAAAGTTTCTATGTGAAGGTACCTGAAGCCTACTTAATTTCAGTATATATACACATGAGGCCACCATTGGCATCTTAGAAAAAAAAAATTTAAAAATTAATTATAAATAAGACCACCTCAAACTTCACTTAAACATCATAATTTTTAATCCCAACAAAATATATTTACTGAAGTGTAAAAGTTTTAAAAATGGGTAGATGACAATTTTGTTTATTTTAACTCTTTTAAAAAAAAAGGATCACTCAACCACAAATCTGTGGGGTAGTTCCTAAGATTAATAACTTCTTGCTAGCAAGAGGAAATTTATATTTTCCCGTATATTTGTGATGTTCAGATTTCATACTATTTTATCAATAAGAAAGTTGGTACCTATTATAATTATTTATTATTGACATTTTATTATATTTAAATCAATATTTTTTTAATGAAAACAATGCGCAATTGCAGCAGTAGGAATAGAATTTGCAGTACTTTCCTGCTCATTATGACCTTTCCATAAACCAGATTCTTATCCTCTTATACAACTTAGCTTATGATACAAAAATCTCTACATTTATAAAACGCCACAATGACAGTCTGTCAGTTTACAACTAGACAAAGTTGGCACATAATTAAAATGTTATTTAAAATTTGAAAATAATATTAAATTGCCTCCAAGGTTTATAAATTAGATTAGTTTTAATTTGAAATGAGCCTGGAGAGTATTATAGCCATAAATAGTGGTATCGACGCGTGGCTTCCAACTGTCTATAAAGATTTTCCACTTTTTATGAAAAAGGTGTGATAATAATATGCATTTTGTTCTGTAACTGATTAACATATTTTTCACTCATGATCGAGAGGATGTTTAAGAATTAAAAAATAAATAAAATTATCACTATAGGGGTTTATTTATTTTGTACATTTGCTTCGAAAAGTAAAGAGAAAATACCTTGCTTTTAGATTTTCCTTTAAATGTTCGAAATTAGCTCGACTTTCAAGCAGATGGAGCTGGAGACACAGCTAGTAATAAAGGTGGTCCTTGATTTAAAGGTTGGTCTTAGGGACACCATGTTTTAATGAACAGAAACTCTGCAATGTTCTGGCCTATCAATTATGTTCCTAAAAGTTTTGGTTTAAAAGTGAATAACACAAAAATGATTATATATTCTTTATTTATGACTTTTAAATTCTGGAGTACTAAGACAAATGTGTGAATTTAAGAAAAAACAACAAAAATTAAGAAATTAGCATAGTTTCAAATAAGCTGTGAGTTTTACAATTATTAATACAATATATTACTTAATTGAACACCCCAGTAGAACTACTTAAACACAACAGAGATTTCAGTGTGCTAGTAGACTCAATAAATTTAACTGTTTATACATTTAAACATAAGCGATATAGGATATTAAACTTATCACATAAATACTAATAAACCTTAACAGGTATTTTAATTTGTAATCCATAAATGTTTCAATTTTTTTTTTTAGTTTAGGATATCAATATATCTATTATGAAGTTTTGAAAGTATAAGATGTCCAAACCTATAAAAAACTAAAAAGTTTCAAAGCAGTCCCTTGTTTTGTGACTGCTAGTCAGGCACTTTGATAAGGATCAACTCGACAAAATAAACATATTTCACAATTCTGAAAACTAATTTTTTTTTATAGATCAAGAGGAATGATACAAAATATTTCATATAGTTTTGACCAAATTAAATACAGTATTTAAAATGTAAAATCTCTTATTTTGTTTTACCTAAGCAATTAATGTCTTATTAGACATAAAATTTGTTTGTAAATAACAGTCTCAAATACTAATGTCAGAATTGTTTTATACAATGTGGAAAAAAAAACCTGTTGCGAATTAGACCGGAATGTGGTGTTTTATTTACATTTTTTACATTACTAAGCTAAATTATGTTTTAAGGTGAATGTAACAAGCCCCCTCCCCCCAAAATTTGCTAATGGTCATAATTAAAAATAGATACTGTTTTATTTATCTGTATCACATTTGACATACAAATTAATCTTGTTATAAGAAACAAAAATTATTTTATGAAATATGAGTTATTGATTACATTTATAAAATGTTGCTCTTAAAAATATGTTTGATATAAAAAGAAATTTTTATATTATTTTTTATGAAAATCCTATAGTTACAACCAGTATAGTTACAATTTAAAGAACATTTCAAAGCAGCCACCAAACAAAAATTCATGTGTATATATATCATATATTATTATATTAGTTGATTATTATTTATCAAACATCAAACACAGCAAATAGTAAATATAAAACTAATCCATCGTCAATTCAAAAACCAATATTGAAGGCATTTTGTAAGAAATGAACACATACTTAGCAACGCTCTCTATTGGCCTAAACTTTTCCCATATAATTTAAACACATAACATGACATGTACTTATGTCTAATTTGTAATACCCTGCTACCATTTACTGTAGTTCTCTTCTACTAACTGTACTACACAAGGGTTATACACTAATAGTAATAATTATGTAAAGACATTACAAAATTACTATACACCAATTTTTATTTATTTTTTTACTTCTTCTCCATTTTAACTTTTTCTTACATAAAATATTGATTTACACAACTGGATGGCGTGTTTGAGCAACTTCTATAGATTTAATTCAGAATGAATGCGATCAACAATATTTTATAAAATGATTTACAAAATAAAGTTTAATAATTAAAACAAAAAAATCAGAACAATAATTGTAAATAAAATTTTCACTGATTTAACTTCGTTATTTTTCATTTAAGCAATTGTATTTTACAAATATATATTATCATAAAATCAAAGTCTTTTTTGATTCACCAGATCTCCCCCCCCAATTTTTTTCAAAATTTTTCTTAATTTCGATTTAAGACCAAATAAAGTTTATTTCTTGGCCCATCTTGTTTAAAATCTTTGACTGCCATCTTCAATAATTTGAGTTAATTTATTTTAAGTAATAACATGGCTGTGACAAATTAAACATTGTTTTTCAAACCCAAGTTCAGTGGTACAATTGGATCTCCAGCTAATCATGAAAAGCTATTATTTTTTTTAAATAGAGTAGGGCCTCGATTATCTGAGCCCCGAATAACTGAGGTTCCAGTTTAACCAGGTGTTTGTACACTGTACAGTACCATAGTGAGCACCGGAGTGGGGGGGGGGGGGTAACCGCTGCTACTGTGCTGCAAAGAAGCGGGCCAGTTCAGTAACACAGAAAACACTGATGAACCTTTTCAAGAAGTAGACTGTTTTAAAATTCAATTTTCATTGGTAAGTACCAGCACAAAACCGTTTTCAATACTGTAGCTCTTTTTAAGTGTATTTTCATATTCACCATTGACCTTGTTTTAGAATTGTAGGTTAGAATTTTGATTTACAAAAAAAACTGTATTTTTTTTTTTTGCTGTTCAGTTACAGTATATTATTTCTGTCTTTTTTATATTATGAACGTAATATTTAGTACAGTGCATTACTGTGGGTTTCGCAATAAAGTGAACTCAATAATTTAATTCAATTTTACGTCTTTATTTATTACTGTATCAACCCCAAAACGTCTTTGTAACGAATGACGGCCGAAAATGCACACACTACCATTGATTTCAATGGCGGCGGGGGACGCTCTCGTTCGCTGGTCTGTCGGCCAGTGTTATCCGAGTGTCTTGAGGTCCACATTAGCTCGGATAATCGGAGGCCCGACTGTAATGCCAAAGACCCAATTAATACTGTAAACTATTATTGATACTGCATACGGTTTTGGTGTTAATTTCCATGATGGAATCTGTTTCTCATCGTAAAAACTTTCAAACCATTTACAATATAGTAGCTTTTAAGATGTAACATGATTTTTTAAATAAATGTTATCAACTAGAATGGTGTAGATAGAACTAGATAAGGAAAAACAGGCTGCACCATTGAGATGAACATTGAAGTATCTTATATCTCAAATTTCAGATAGTAAAGAATCGATTATGGTTCTGAACTCAGCATTGAAGAAAAATGTTTAATCTGTGTTAACCACAATTTTACCAATTCAAAAATTATCCAAATCCTAGATAGTGTCAAAAATTGTAAACATCATAAAACGTAATACGAGGGATCAGATAAAACTGCATTTGGTCTCAAATCAATAAGATGAAAATTGTGGAATAAAGTAATGGGGACATTTTAGCCACAAGATTGATAAAAGTTCAATTTATGCATGTGACTTTGATAACCGATTTTCATGGCATATAGACTCTTCTTAGGTCAATGGAGTGATACCAATGTTAAACATTCACAAGTTAATGTTACATTTTTAAAACGGGGCACCCCATTAATGAATTAATTTTATTCTATTCCATTTTAAGAATACGTTAAAAGTCAAATGCATAAAGAGTGTCTTATAATATATGCAAAAATTTACTATTTTTGAAATGGTGGTTTGTAATTAATGAAATTACAAGTGATTCTATGCTACATAAATACATTCCACATTTTAGAAATTGCATAAGATTACATAAATTAAATCAATATTAATATAAGTTAACTACAAAAATCATAAAAAACAGTAAAGTGTATTATTTTGAATTAAGAATAGATAAAATTGAACATTGATCTATTCCAAAATATCAAATCAATAATTGAAAGAAAACACTAATTTCTACAACAAGAAACACCTGACGATGAGATTCTTAGTTGTTGAATATGTTTTCTTCTAATGGAAATTATGTGTTTTTCATAAAAAAAAAACAGTCTAGTGGACTGTGAATTTAGCTTAATATTATTTAAGTCTCAGGGTAAAAACACAGCCTCTGGTAGCATGTTACCAAGTTGGCAGCTAACTTGTTTATCAGCCAGATAAATACATCATTTTAAAATTTTTTTTACGAGCATAAACAAAGTAGAGATAGAATCAGTTCTTGTAGCATAGTAGAAAGTGAAAAGATTGTTTAGATTTCATTAGACAGCCAGCTGGATCCATTGCTATATTTTGATTTTATCTATTACTAGATGCATTGGCTGTATGTGATCTCGAAAATGTCTCTATTCTATTTATACGTAAGAAAAATAATAAACTTCTGATATTCTGCCCAAATATTTCTTATGGGAGATATTTTTTGTAATTATGTAATAATTATTCTTATGGAGATAATTGTTTGCCTTTTTTTTGAGAGGCCCTCCTTAACATTTTTTGAAAATGTCTGAACAAATATTAAAAAATATATTTAAATAACGCACAAGCTAGTGCCATAAATTCTTCCTAAGCATAAATCGTATTTGATTGAAATAGTGGTTTCAATACTGACAATCTAGGTTCATTTTAGTTTTTGCCAATTATTTGTGAACTGCAATGTTCTTTTCCCTACAATTTAGTATGCTAGTCTGGGACATCAATCTTCACATTTCACTATAATTTAACAAAATTGGTAGAGGTAATTTTGAGAAATTAGGTCTTTAACAGCTTCAAATTATAACTTTTAATTTTCTACAAAACTTCTGAAACAGTATTTTTTGGGAGATAGAAACCTGTATCTTTTTGTTTGTATTCTTAAAAGCTAGCAAAAAAGAGATTTCGTTATCAGGAAAGCCTAAATGAATATTATCTGCAAAAAAAAAAAAAAAATCTGGTACTGATTTTTTGACTTATTATATAACCATTTCCTTACTGCGTGTAAGTGAGAAAGTAAAAGGAATAAACAATTGCTTGAGCCAGCTCCGATGTAAACATGTATGGAGGTAACATCTCTGCTACCATTCCAGCTCCAATGTGTCAGCCACTATTAGTTTGAACCTCTGGTACATAAATATATTATGAGAATAATTTCAGTGTACTACAATATTTTAATGAATACGAACAAAAATGATTAAATGGTATCTTAATTATAATTAAAAGCAACAACAGATAATTTAATAACAGTAACAAAAACATTTTTCATTTAAAGATTAAAAAAGGAAAAACAAGTGTGTGAAGCAATAATGAAAATTTGATTAACATATTCATAATTACAAATTATGTAATAAAAGAGAGAGAGAGAGAGAGAGAGAGAGAGAGAGAGAGAGAGAGAGAGAGAGAGAGAGAGAGAGAGAGAGATATGGCATCATGTTTGGTATTGTTAAGTCTGTTAGAAACTAACCTGTTGTAAAACATATAGAATTATACATCTAAACGGTATCTTTAGATATTAAAAAAATGTTCGAAATAATTAAAAAAATTGAAGATTGTATTCAAACAGCAGTACGTCATGATTCACACACTCCATGTTATCTTTAATTAATTTGTACAACAGTAGTAATTAAATTTACTACATGGAAAACATGTTTAATGAAATACTTTAAAGGTAGTGTGTAGTTTGGGAACCACGGCTGTCTTGAATAACACATTATTGTTCCAAAGAAACAATGGATATTTTTAAAAGTCCGATTAAAATATAACTCTAATTGTTAAATATTATATTAATTTGTTTGTCACAACCCTTATTGTAATCACAAATAATCACTTAGTAAAAACATAATCCTGGTGGCTAAATATGTATAAATTAAATTTCTTCCCCAATTTTTGTTTTTAATTTAAGCTTGACAATTTCATTTTTGCTTAAATATTTATAAATACATAATCATTTTCCTTAATATTTTTCACAAAACACCATATTTTGAATTTTACAAAAAAAACGAAAACAAAATAAACTCATAAGGTAATTTATTTTAGATATTCATAAGATAAGAAATAGAAAGCGGGTCAAGAGGTGAAAAGTTTGTAATATTGATAGAAGAATACATGGTATTTAATTACTGAACCCACAATAAAAATGTAAAACAATCCCGTTAATAGAATTAATTTGACCAAAGCTGAATATATCAATTAGGATAATTAAAGAATGAAAACTGTAGTAAAAAAATAATGTGGAGATTTCTTAAAGCCATAACAGTGAAAACAAAATAAATAAGGAAGGAAATTTGTGAGACATAGTTGTAAAGTATATAAATACGATTATAGCAGTAAAACGTTTACTTGAAGATAAAGATAATTTAAATACAACTTTAATTTAAAGTAATAATTTCCTCTTTAAGTTCAAGCAGATAATATCTTAGAAAACCAACTGAACGGTAATTTAAAACAGCACATAATTAACTACAAATTGCAATCAGTCTTTGAAAAATAATAAAGTCACATGCCATAAAATTCCATACATTTACAAACACACACATTTCTATAAAAACTAAAATATTTTCGAGATCAAATAGTTTATTGAACAATGAAACAACAAAAACATTCACAATGGTGCAACACACAAAAATCACAAAAGTTCATTGCACACAGGCTAAGAAGAATAGAGAGCAGTAAATTTAGAGGTTACAACAGTCCGTAGTTGAGTTTTCAAATACGTTGCATCAAAAATGATTTTAAAACGACACAAATGTAATTTGAAGTTTTCCATCCTGATTATTCACGATTTTTTCCTGTAAAATTGCTAATCACATAATTATGTTTCTATGTTTAAATAGACATACGTTGTAGAATCAAATATCCTTATGTAATTAGTAACCTGATGTAACTATAATAAAATGTTAACATTTTAATATAAATAAATAAAATATATTTTAATTGTTTATGTTTTGCTATGGCACTTCTAATAAACAATAATAAATTAAATGTGCCCTCTTATAAAACCATCATAAAATATAATAAAGACTAGATATAAGATTAAAATATAAATAGTAGTTAGTTCTTCTTACAGATTGTAACCTTCTAAACAAATTGCTCACACTACACTAATGGTTAGCTGATCTTGAGTCGTTTGCTAGCAGGTAGATGTAAGTCACTAGCTGAAACCATTAAGTTCTGATCTACTAAGGAAACTCCGCCATTACATGCAGCCAGGTTAGAGTCCAAAGGATAATCCATCAAGTTTGAGTTGCAACACTTCTGAAACAAGTGCACCTTACTAACCACATTCTTTCAAATTTAATTTATAAAAAATTATTTTTCGTTATACTGCTTCAAAAACAACTGTTTTCAATACATATATTGAGATGCTAAAGTTGTTCTTTTTAGTCCTAGGACCTAAAAACAACAGCTGAAGTCGAGGTCATCAGCTGTTACTTCGCTTATACGAATTAATTAACGATTGTAAAGCATATAAAACCAACTGATACTCTCGATTGTAAATAACCGTTAAAACAGCTGTTACCATCGATTTGAAGATAAATAGGTTATAACATTTTAGTTTTTGTGAAATTTTTCTTATATTATTTGCAGTATAACGAAAAATATAGTTCATCACTTGGACCAAAAGAATCTTTTCGATCCTCGCCAATTTTCCGGCCTCAGTCGTTAAACTTGAGCTTGTATTGAAAAGCTTCACTTTTGGTCCTAGTGATGAAATATACTATTTGTTTGTTTTAAAATATTAAATGTACAAGTTTATTGTTTGAGAACAGTAAATTACGGAGTGTGGAATTTACAAGCTGAGTGAATGTAAAAACTAAATGAAAATATTATTTCCCTCTCTATCACATGTTATGCAACAATGAATGTTCTGCAATAATTGTGGTTGTGTATAAGCTCTTTTGTCCGGTTAGACCAAGGAAGAAATGGTCCAATAGTAATAGTTTTCTAAATTCTGAAGAGTTAAAAACAGCAGAATTTATTTTATAATGCACTAGTAATTCTGAAGAGAATTGTTAGAGTGGAAGGAAGATCTACGCTTTAAAAACAACTTTATATAGGCAGCATTTCTTTGTGAGATGAACAATGGAAAAATAATTGAAGTTTTAAATTAATGGATTATAAACCATGCTAGAGTTTTCAATCATCCATGATTCCCAAACTTTGGAAAGTCTGCTCCCTGGGTTCCAAATCAACTGACAGATATCCACAAATGGAATGGTTTGAAAATCTCCTAAGAGCTTTTGGAACGTTTATAGTTGACGGAGACTCATACCAAACCACCTTCTTGGTAATGGCCTTCTTCTAAACCAGATTATAAACGTTGATGAGGTTTAGGTCAATTACTTTAAACCAGAGAGTAAATGATGAAGTTTATTCTTCATCTCTTACAGCAAAAAATTCAAAACTCACTTGTCGGCAGCAAAGTTATTCTTTTAACCTTTAAACAATAAGCTTTGTGATAGAAACACTATTACTAACCGTTCGTAAAATTTACGACAAGTATAAAATTTATTGTTCATGGGAAAGTGGATGAATAAAAATGAATTAGATTTATTTTTTTATATTTACTATTTTATTTTTAAATGAAAATTACCCTAATTTGTGATATCCCAAAAGTTTATAGAAATTTTTGTTTTAATATAAATATTTTTTAAAATACAATTAAATCATTGGAAATGTCATATTTTTTAGTCTATTTTTGAGTTTGTCGTCATCATCTACACACTGCTTGGTGCTCCCTACAAACAGATTGTCCACAATGAAAACAGTAATTAGTTGTCATGTGCCTTTTCTTCTAAGGACAGATACTACAATTGCCCATCTGTTTGGCTGGTTTTGCACAACCACTGAGTTCTCACTTCTTCATAAGATAGAGTTTATTATGGTTTTCAAATTGCGCATGTTGCAATATTGGTTGCTCTAGTCACACTTTTGAGCCGTGGAAAAACAAGTGGCTTATATAGTTCAAGCATAAATCATTTACGGGATACTGGATTATTTCCCTTATCAACCAAGTTCGTATTGTGGATCACGTAGGCATTAATTCCACATAGGCATAGAACATACACATTGGCCACATCTTCGTTCTTCGAAATGTACTGAGGACTTAACACATCTGATCAAACGCAACGACCCCTCTTTTGATCTGGTTATAATGGTCAATAATAGTACGTTTACCATTCACTAAGACTGATGCATGGTACCTTTTGGGTTTTGGTTTATACCCTAACAGAACTTTGTGCCCAGCAAAGTAAAACTTTTTACCACCAGTTTGACTTTTCCTTTTATTTTTTGTAATCCAAGGAGCCAACTCTTTTTCTCTCATCTTATTGTTCCCAGGATTGTTAAGTTGTATGGAGGCTGTAAAAGATCATCAGCAACAGGAACCGATTTAAAACAATTGTCCATAGTCACGTTTCTATTGGATCCATGGAGAGGTTCTGGTAGCGTTTTTACCCAATGTTCTACACTAATATTTATTGCTGTTGAGCCTTTCCCCATAAAAGGAGTAGCATTTAGCATATACTTTGACGGTTTTTTGGGCATATACATTTTGAAAAGGCAACACCCTCTAAAAGCAAATAGTTGTTCATCTATTGTCACATATGTACCTACTTCGTAATACAGTGAAAAATAAAGCCTCCCACAGTTCTCTAATAGGTGCAAACTTATTGAGTGCATGCCTCTCTTGACGAGTTGTTTTGTCATAAAAATAAAGGCAATCAATTTTAAATTACTAAAGGTGGCCTTTTAAATAGAACCACTTTTGTTTGAATCAAACATTTGTTGTGTTGTTAAATGGTTGTCTTTATGAATTGCTGAAAAGATAAGTAATCCTAAAAGGGTTTCATTCAACTCAATCTTATTTGTAACTGAAATAGTTGAAGTTATTTGAGTATAGTTTTGTTTATTTATCTGTATTTCAACATTAGTACGCTGAGAAATTATGTCAAGCATGTTATCATTTATAAATGAGCTAAATGCTTGCAGTGGATATTGAACAAACTATGTGTTACCTTTCATTCCTCGACATTTGGTTACTAAGTTTCTTGGAGCAGTTAGTGTTTGAAGGTGGGTGGATGTGTGTCAAGATTCCATTTATGTCCATGTTTCCTTCTCCATGAAATTTTGCTTTGTTGAGTTCTGGCACAGGTCTTATTATTTTCATTCTTCAGGATTTTGGTTAATATACAATTCTACAATAATGACATCACTTTCTTTTTTTCTGCTGTTGGTTTTATTGTTCCCAGTTTTCCAAAATGTTTTGTAATTGTTTCATTCACTTTCTCTTTTTCTCTATTTTTAGTGTAAAACTTATCAGGAACAGATGTTCTAGGTAATGATTGTCCTGTAATGTTGAAGGCATGTTTAGTCTTCATTGTTCAACTGATTTCTCTTGACAACATAACCTGCTCACTTACTAAAGTGTTTTCAGTATTATTTGTGGTAGTACAAACCAAAGCTCCACCATTCAATACTCACCATTTTGTAATCCGGTGTAATTTTCTTTCTCAGGATCGTTCACTTCCACTGCACTGATTCAAACTCACAAGAATTATCACCCAATTTAAGATCCACCTCAGTCTCTTAGAGCCATAATTACAAATTTATATATGCACAGAGAGAGAAATAAATATTAAAGCTGTTCATAAAACTGTCAGTTATACTATGCTTATGTAAAATGTAGGACTGCACACCAAGCAAAAACCAACACTAACCCTAATCATTAGTAAAAAAAATCATAATTTAGACACTAACTCGAAACGATCAGAAGCACGATTTGTGTTCAACTGAGGAGCAAGAAGCAGAGGGGGAAGCTACTAGGACAATGACCGCTAAAATTGGTAGAGGGAAGTACAGTATTGTCTAAAAGAGGGCATCATAAAATTTACGAATGCTTAGTATTTTAAGGGTTAAAAGACATTTTCTTTCTTAGGTAAGGTATACTTTAAAGATAGTATTGGGTCCACAAGAACAAGGAATTTTTGTGTGTGAACAGAATTACTATGGACAAAAACATCTAAGATCATTAATAAGCATATTACAGGATATAAAAAGAATGTAATAACAGAAGAGACTCACATTCAAAACTATGTTAACATGTTCTAGAAAATTATCATATTGCAAATTGGGGAAAGTGAGTATTGTTTATAACTAGTTTAGAGAAAAAGATGTTTAATAGAGTCTTCTTATTGGTTGTTGATGAAAATTCCATTTCAAACCCTAGTATTGAATTTAAACCAAATTATCTATCAAGAATGAAGGAGGTATTAAAAATATAAGACCTGTTTTAGTAAACAAAAATATCGAGATTGTCAACAGTCCTGTGGAAATAGTTGTACAATGTAAATAATACATTTAAGAACTTCAAACAGTGGATACTTCATTCCAACTCGGACGCTTTATGCAGAACCACCAGCCTCCTGAGCCATATATGATTATGGACCTCAGGAAGTGAAAAGTTTATACTTCACGAAATTTGTTCATGGTGCTCCATCACCCCCTCCCCCCAGTACGTTTTTAATTTATTTGTGAGTGTGTTTTTTAAACTGTTTTTACTGACATAATGAAGAGGACAGACATTAACAGAAATAAGGTGAGTGTTATCCTCAATATTTAGTAATCTTTGCAGGAAAGTTGATGATGATATTCTGGGATATGGAAGGTGCAATTTTTATTCACAACACACCTACAGATGAAACAGTGAATAATATAAACTGTGCTACTGTGATCAGTGAAGGCAAAAATTAAGTTCAAAAGGTGTGGTAGACTTTAAAATATGTGATTTGGTTTCAGGATTACGCTAGACCTCCTACTTACTAGCCCTTCATATTGTTACTAATTGCAACTTTTCTCCACGATACTGGTTCCACACCAAATAACTTATACCCCCATAAGGATCAAACCAGACCTTATTGTACACAAAGCAAGAGATCTAGATACTACACTAACCAAGAGCTCATTGAGTTAAAATATTCACCTTATATTTCGACCAATTCTCATCTTTCATCAGATTTAAACACAAAACAAATTATTTAAAAATTCACTTTAAACTATATTATATTTTGAAGTTACTTACCTCACCCATTACAGCAATTGGAGTTTCACCTGTTGCTAATGCAACTTGATGTTCAATCAAATAAAACATGTATTCATCGTAGAGGAGTCGAATTAGATGAAATGAACCGAAGCTTGCAGCAGAGCGTAGGGTAAGGTCTCTGATAACCATGGAACTAAACAAAGAATAAATTTCACTATTAAATTTGTTTAAATGATCTTTTTTAAATACTTTAAAAATATAAAAATATTAATTGAGTTGCACACAGTTACAGTGGAGTTCCACGATATTCCTATGATCATTACTATAAATTTTCGTCCACTATAAGTTTTCGTGGACAGCAGAACAGATTGATAGATATTGAAAAATTGCCATTTTAGGCTGGAGTCCATTTTATGATTAAACTTCCTAAAGAGCTAAAAGCGCCAATGGAAGTGAAGGTGTTTAAAAATAAACTGAAACCGTTGCTGAAATTGAGAGCATTTTATTCAGTGTGGGAGTTTCTTACAACCACTTAAAATGCGTATATTATCGTTAATTTCTTCTATGTAATGATATAATGACTTGTCTTATGTAATAATTGTATTGTCTGAAAGACTGAATAAAAATTAATTGAAATAATTATATAATTACTTTTATCAATGGTTATTTCTTAAATTCCAACAAATAATAAAAACTATTTTATGATTACTTATGGATATTGACACTGCATCATTGGAATGTTTTATTTAATAAACTCACCTATAAAAAGACCATTTCAATAGGAACTGCCGTGCAGCTTTGGTAAAGTTAGGTTTCCCTTGGTAAGGTTTCAAAACAGTTGCTACTACATTCTTCAGCCAACCCGCCCATTCTTCCAAGGAGTTTTGTTGTTGAAGGGTTACTTTAAAATCAGCTTCCAACCTCTGTACCAACACACCATCACACTGGCACACCCATGAAGCCTAAAACAGATTATTTTAGTCTGCATAGAGAATTTCAGTTTGGAAGATAACAATATACAAACATGATTAGTAAAAAGTACCACTTTAGTGATATTTAAAATTCAAAATAATGTAATACTATGTCTACCTGAAACCTGGGGTTAACACGATTGTGAAAGGTTAATTTAGTGTGAAACCTAAACTGTTTAGAAGAAAATCTGAGGTACAAATGTACAAACTGAGCTGTAAAGGAAAGGGGCGGAATGATTATTGGATTGGGGTCGTATTTAGAGAGAGAGAGAAGGTTTTTATGTAGGTACCTATCTAGGTCACAACATGCTAGAGAAGTTGAATCTTTGTGTTATCTTAATCTATTAAACTTCCACACCTAAAAGAATTATACTTCCATTAGAGTTGAGACGATTTGGGACTTACCGATTATGATTATTGAAGATTAGTGCTCATTAACCTCACTAAATGTCTTCAAACTTAGCATTACACCATTATATTGTAGAAGGAGGAATAAAGTAAAAATAATAAATGTATTAATTTATTATAACGTGTCAACTTAATTCAATTGTAATAAGTAATTAACTAATATAGACATAGTAAGTTATATGAAGGTGGTTACAAACCTTCAAAACAAATATTGGTAATTCAGTCCAACAAATTGTGTAACAAACATACATACATATTTAGATCCAGAGAAAAATATATGTTCTATCCTCTTATGAACTTTTTATTATAAATTAATATTTCTTGGTTTTATAAATTGGAATGAAAAGATATTTAAATAAAGCATCAAACACATAACAAAAGATAGGCTTCAGTGTTGTCGTTTAGAGTGAAAGGGCAATCCAAGTAAATATGATTTGGCGAAGGACTATGTAGTTGCCCTAGAACTTGTTTACAGTTGTATTTCTTTTGTCAGACATGGGCATCTCACATAAAAGAACTTTTAAATTAAACACATTATTTTCCAAGTAAAAATAGTATAAAGTATTTAATTTTGGTAAATGTGAAGTGTACATGCCACTTGAATTTAGTTGCGAAAAATCATGAAATCGTTCACTACCTACCTTAATATGAAAGAATTAGATCATTTAAGAAAGTTTAGTAGAAAATAAGAAATAGAAAAGTAGAAAATCCAGCTCAACCTAGATGTATGGTTTACGCTATGCACAACACATCGCAACTGCCACCATAATAATATTAGAACATTGTTGGAATTAAAAATAATCAAACAACAGTTTAGGCAGGTAACAATATATATATTTAAAGTCGGAAGACACTTTTGAAGTACCAAAATACGTTAATTTAGTAGAAAATGACAATTCTAAAAACAAGAATTCCAGGGGTTTATGTTACGACATGTGTACATTAATCCGTAGTACTGCGTTAGTGAATATATTATTTTGTTTATACACCTGGAATTCTTGGTTTTAGAATTGTCATTTTCTAGTAAATTAACGTATTTTGGTACTTCAAAAGTGTCTTCCGAGTTCAAATATATATATTGTTACCTGCCTAAACTGTTGTTTCATTATTTTTATTTCAACATTGTTCTAATATTAGGGTGGCAGTTGCGATGTATTGTGCATAGCGTAAACCACACATCTAGGTTGAGTTGGATATTCTACTAAACTTTCTTAAATGATTTAATTATTTCAAATTAAGGTAGGTAGTAAACAATTTCATGATTTTTCGCTACTAAATGCAACCGGAATGTACACTTCATATTTACCAATGAAGTAATGAGTGGTTAATAGTTTTGGTTTTGTTTGATAATATTCCATGACTGAAGGAAAAGGAATTGCTTCCATAATCAGTGTAATATTATTGTAATTTATTTCACAATCGGAAATACTCCAGTATTGTCAAACTAAAAACGTATAGTTTTGACCATTGTATGGCTTTTGATTGACAGAAGAAAACTTTTGATTAAATAATGAAAAGAACACAGAATATACTGCTTGTGTTTTAAAGATAAATTACATCAAATAAAATGGTTTTGTCGTGAATAAAACTGTTCCACGATCTATTGCTATGATGGAAGGGGGAATGCCAAATACCTTGATAAAATGTTAACTTCAAATTGAAATCAATTGACTGATAATAAATAATTATTTTATTTTAGGTTAGAATTCAATAGGGCACATAGCCTATTAGTTTAGATTTTATATGGATGGGAGTCACAGGTTTACCATGGAAAGTGGTCCTTGGTATTACCTGGTAGTACACAAATTGGAAAACACTAAAAAAAAACAATAACAAAAAAAAAAAAAAAAAAAAAAAACACTAAAGTTCTGAAATATTTCGTAAACACTGTTCACTTTCTACATTAGTAGAGAGTATAAAAAGAAGATCTAGGATGGATTGTGGTGAGTGTTGAACACAGTTACTTTAAAAAAAGATATAATATTTGAAACCAATTTTTTTTAAGATCCATAGAAATAAATGTAGGTTGCTGTAGAACAAAGAAAAAAGTCTACTTTTCCCTGATGCAATTTGTACATAATTAGCCCTTAAGGAAAATAGTGAATGATTATAAATGGCCCAAATAAAAAATTAATTCTTGATTAGTGCATTAATTAAAATTTAGTTCAAAAGGGGACGAATTTTATATTTATGAGGAATAAAAATAATCTGGTGAAAGAAGCAATTTGTTTATCAATATTTGTATGTATAGAAATAATTAATTAAATTTGATAACCAGTTTCTAAATAGTTATTTACAAAAATATATGAATTAATCACTGGGATACGACTGATTTACATATTAAAACAGATTTATATAATGAAAGCAAATATATTAAAAATTTCCAGTATTACCTGTTCTTGGACATTATGAAAATCAACTCTATTGAGATCTGTTAGCATTTGGTTTATTTGAGTTGAATTTTGAAGTACAGCACGAGCTGCTTGTGCTAAGTGATTTAAAGATGTGTATCTGCGGAGAGTCTGGGCAAATGCGGCTACAGCAGTAACCTATCAAAAAACATAACAGAAGATTCAGATTAAGAAATATTCAAGCCGTAGATAAAAGTTTCTTTATATCAGTATTGCAAGGATGTTATAAGGTTATGTATTGTTTCCAGTCTCAAAATTAAAACTTGTGTTAAATGTTTTAGAGAAATTTTATTTTCAAAATTAATTATAATACTGATCTTACTTGAGCACCTTTGAAACCATTCAAGTTTTGATGATTTTCTTATCTGTCAACCTAGATATTTATTATTGTATGTTGTTTTGTAATTTCTTGAAACAATTAAAAATATTGAAAAAAATACTGTTTATATTGTGACTTAATAACTTTACTTTGAAAATTTACATATTTATGTGTCCTCTCTATCATGTGTACTAGTTTTATGTTTTAATGGATGTTTTTATATTGATTTTGATTTTATTAATTAAGGATGCATAGTTTAATATGGTACAAAGAATACCATATTTGTAATAAGAAACAAAATTAAAAATTTTTTATGCTTATATAGTAAAAATACAACTACTTAGGATCATCCATAAAAGCATGAAAATATACAAAATTTGAGTTTTTTTAAAGACGGAAGAATGAATAGATTAGAAATATAAAAATTTCCAAAGTAAACTTATTAAGGGCCAATATTATAAATATATATGAGACAGATATATTCAATTGTAAATATTGAAAAATGTTATATAACAGAAAAGATTAAAAATAATTAAACTGTAACTAATTTTCAAAATATATACTGACACGGAATGCCCAACCAAGAATAATCTCTAAACAAGGGGATTTTTACAATTATTTTGGCTGGAAGTAATATTTTATACAATCTACAATTTTAAAATCTCTGTTTGCAATAAGAACAACAACAAAATATATACAGTATTTGCGGAAATTAAATTTTAAAAAAATGTTTTTATTAAAGGTATGTTAATGGTATAATTTTACATTCGATCATTGGTATAAATATTGCAAAATTTGAATTGTTTAGTAAAGATATAGTATTTTTCAAACTTTAATTCACTCAGCCCTTCAAAGTAATATCCAACCAATCGCCAATTTGCCTTAGAGCACTTCAACCTTAGAAGTTGGCCCTGCTGTTATCGCTTTAAACTGGAGTCTTTCTAGAACGTTCATACTGCAAACAAAGCGCCCAACTAATCTTGTTATGCTTTCTAATGTGATTGAATAAAGAGTTTTAACGCATGCTAACAGTGTAATTAGAAATATTAACTTTATTCAAATTTTGTTTCATCATCACAATTTATTTATACACATAATTCATTTCTTTTTATACCAAACAGCAATTTTATTATTTTTTTGATGAAGATACTTTTATTTATAATCAATTGAGTACATTTATCTGCCAATAATATCATTGTGCTTATGGCTTTATTAAAAAAAAAAAAATATATGTAAATAGCCTTTGAAAATGGATTTCAAACAAAAGGTATAAGAAGAAGACAAGACAATACGAAGAATGTACTCAAATCAACTGCATAATTTTATAGTTACTAATAAATTGATTAACATTATTTTACATGATAAATAACATACCTTAATCTCAACCATATGTTGAGGACACCCAGCCATAGCAGCTGTAAGCCATGACTCGAGGCCCTTGGCAAAGTTGCGGATTGCTTGGGTTAAGGAACCTGAAAGAAGTATTCATTATATTTAAAAAATATTAATATTCAGCAAGTTTTACCTTATTTATGAAATTCAGGAAGTTCGAAAAGTCATGGTATTAACAAGCGACGAAACATAATAAAAGAGGTGATAACTAAAATAACAACTTTTAACGAGTGTCTCCCTTTAATTATTTGATATTATTTGACATGGACCAAGTTGTAAGATGAGCTGCCCTTGCAAAAAATCTACTGATTTATAGGAATCCACTTTTCTTCTTCTTTTTTTATAGATCCCACTGTAACATCGCAAAAGTACTTTGGATTAAATGGAACTAAAATGAAAACAATAAATTTGTTGCTCTATAACAAAATTTTTTAGACAACTTTTAATGTGATATTTATACAGAAATGGATTGGAAGATGACGATGGTATGTATGACTGCCACCGTTTTTAAATCTTACACTCTCTCGCTTTGTGTACAAGAGATTCCAGATTTGATGGGTGTGAGAGCTTAAAAAGTTTCAGTGTTGACCTAGCATTAAGAGAAGTGAGAAACGACGATTAAAAGGAAATCCTGGTCATGAAACCCAGAATTACAGCAAGAGTCATGACAATAAATCACTGGATTAAAAACGGTCTAATAGGCTTAGGCCTGCAACTACTGTTGCGATGTGTTGATTTAACTTTTCAATGTGTTATGCTGTACACCATTAAGAATGCGTCGTGACATATTAAAAAAAAAAAAAAAGAAAAGTATCATTTTATATTGTTATATAAAGAAGAAACACACTATCTAATTGTAACATTCAGTTTGTTTAAAGGGGCTAGTAAAGTGAAACTTCTCGTAGCAGACACTTCTTAATAAATGGACATTTTTGTATTCTCTGTCCGGGATCATGGTTTTCTGGCATTTGTAGTGGTTTCTAAATAACGGACTTTCCCAAAAATGGACATGGACACGAAATTGATGGCCAATGGGTCAGTTGAAACTTCCGAATAATGGATAGCGAAGCATAAAATATCACCATTTTCTAGGAATTTGTAGATGTCTCGAACACAAATTGAAATGTCTGTTTGGTAATCTCCGGAAGTTGCCTTCCTGGAAACTAGGTTTGCTTTTTCTTTGTGTCTTTTATACAGCAGCCATCAGTATCCTTTAAGAATTCAGTTTGAATAAAGTTGCCATGAGAAGTTTTCAGTATAGTTGTGTATTGTGAAGTCTCTCAAACGAAAAAGTTTAACTTTAAACAAAAAAGTAGAGGTTATACATACATATGAAAAAGAAAAACCGAATGTGCATGATTTAGCTGCAAGATTTCAAGTTGGAAAGACCCAAATCAGCGACATTAAAAAAAAAATAAAATAAAGAAACAAATTCTTAAATCGTGGTGGGAAAACAAAAATGTATTAAGTAAACGAGTGTTTAATTTATTACTTTTTTTATTGACCGTATATGAATTAAAGTAATGTGCTTTATTATACAGTAGGTTAACTGCTAATTGTGATTTCTCAGTGACAAAAAGTGACATGGTATTTTTTTTATAGAACATGATTTAGGTTCATTTTAATTTTCTGAACGTGTCCAATATTATTACAATACACTATTCTAGTGGTTTACCATGCATTTTAAGCCCGCCTATATAACTGCATTTCTCTCGATAGCGGACACTTCTCAATAACGAACATTTAATGCAATACAAGCAGTGTCCGTTATAGAAGTTTCACTGTATGTGGACACAAATAGTTGACTGTCTGCGTAGTATTTTTGTCTTCTTGATTCTAGCATAAAAAAAGTGTGCAGTTTGAGTATATATTCGTGGACTTAGTGGTTTTTAAGGGTGATATTTGATCTGTTAGTATAAAAATAGTTTATTATATGTTTTGTAAGCTTCGCGAATAATATTCTGTGGAACTATGAAACTATATTGCATTAGTGCTGTTATCAAATCCAAGTAGGCATAGGTTCATAGGTTAAGTTAACATATCTGACACTGATATTTATTATTGAAGGCATAATATTTTTCTATTCTACTGTCCGTTTTCTCTGTATGGCTGAGTCAGTAGATCTAGTCTTAACATAATCGATTGTGACAGTGAAATAGACTTCTGACTCTGAGGTTAGCTCAGACTCTTCTGAGATTGATTATGTCCAAAATGAGTATTGTAGTAATAAAATATATGACTAAAGGGGTTTAAAAAGTTGTTTTCTGATGTTTTTATATCTATATAATAAAAATATGTGCAAATATTAAACAAATAGATGAACAAATTTGAAGAAAAGTTTTCTGGGATACATTTTACAACAACAAATTTTTTTGCTGAAGTTAATTTGGTCAACTAAAAAGTGAAATGTTTATTTAATTAGTTAAATTCAAATAAGAAAATAATAAAAGGGTTGGAGTTTTTTTCAAAAGGTCAGAAGCGGAAAATTGTGGAAAAAAATAGTGGGTTCTAAGGTAATTGAGAACACGATTTATTTGTTATTAAAAGTAAGTAAGACAAAGGCTCAGCAATGTGTTTACTATGGCATGAAGTAATAATGGCTAATAAACCTTATAATTTACATAGCCATTATACGACAGTTAAATGCCAATTTAGAAAGTAAATATTAACAAAATCAAAAATTAGAGGCCAAAAGTTACTCTCCTTAAAAAAGCCGATTTAACTTTAATAAAAAACTTTGTTTAACTCTGTAACTGAAAATGAACTTATCATAAAAGCTTCATACCTAGTGATAGAAGTCTTCGCAAAAAAGCCCTTTACAAATTATTAAAGATGGCATTATTACTGTTTGTAATACGTTGCTTTCGAACTTACCTAACAGTAAACAAATAAATTATTAGTGAAGTAACTTTAACTATCAAATTCTCCATGTATAAGACAATCTCATTTATTTATTCCCCCCCTTTTCTTTTTCTCCCCTTCATGCCATTGATTATTTAAAAAAAAAATGCACATGTAATTGTGACATATTTTGTGAAATACGTTTTACCTGATGGTGAAATAAAGGAAGATTTTTTTAGCTTTAATACCTATTATTATTGCATAATTCACCAAGAAAGCATTTTTTGTAAAGTGTGGTGAAAGAACTCATATCTCTGTATGGTGGTGTTTTGAATTATAAGATGGCTGAGTAAAGGTAAGGTTTTGGAAAGATTTTTTGGTTTAGGTATGAAATAACCCTCTTCTTAACTAAGCGAGACAAAAATAAATTTCCTGAAACTTATGACTTCAAATGGTGGTTACATGTGGCTGTACTTACTGATGTCACAAGTATAATCACTGTAGCTATGATGAAATTGCTGGGATGTTATAAAAATTGTCACAAAAATGATATAAATAATATTTTCTCTTGACGAGAAACTATCCATGTATTTAGAGGAAGTTTCTAAAAATGATTTGAATAGATTTCCCTCTCTTGAAATACTTTAGAAAGCCCAGAAATACTTTGAGAATAAGGAAAATCCAGATGAAGAAAAAGACCTTATGAAATGGGCATCAGATTTCAAGTTTTCAGAAAATACAAAGACTCATGCAGCAAGACACAGAACTTAAAACCCTCTTTGAAGATAAATGCTAAAGGAAAGGAGCATCATAAGTTTTGGACTTTTCTTTTAGTAGATTGAAATTCTTAAAAAAGAAACATATTCTATCTGATTAATGAAAACTGTCAGCAGTTGCTATGAATTGCAGTTTCGACAGAGACTGCAGATATTGACAATATTTTGGATGCTTGTGACGGATTACGAGCTTTAACTTCGAAAACATAAAAACTTATTCCAAGTGTAAGTAAATATTTTATTAACAGTTTTTCATTGTACTTTATTTGTTTTAATTAACTAAATCATATATATTTCACAACAATTTGGTTTTCACGACAAACGTATTTGAAGTGTAGTATATGTCAAAATGGGACATTTAACTGCTCTTCTGTACACTTGGTAAAATAAAAATAAAAATTGTAATAAATTTCAATGGTTTAAAAGAACTGTTTCATTTCAGTTTATTAAAGGAGTTAATGAAAATGAATTTACTCAAAAACAAAATAAAAGGCCCTAAGTGTTTAACTATTAACATAGCATGAATATTAATATGTGACATTAAATGTTACGATAAAAATATTAATATTTGTAAAAATTCACAAAGTATCAGTTTATATCTTTTGACAAAATTAGTTAAGGCTATCAAAGTCGGCCAGCCAGTATTTTTTTTTTGAACTCACAGCGAACATTACTTATACAATCAAAAAATAAGTAATTATGTATTGACAATATTATTTATGTAAAACCTCGTTATTGATGGTTGGTTGGATTGAATTTGTGTATGTATATATTAGTGTATTGTATTCATCAAAAGTTGTATATATTTTTGATAGTGTAAAGTGTACACATTGGAAATTTGGTGATTCCCAAATATGGCTCTTTATAAAATCCTAGAGAGTACCATTGCCTTAGAGCACATACATGTTTTTGGTACAGTAACATTCGGTTGTCTAAATCAGAAATTGTTATATTGCAGTGTTCTCATTCAGGTTCTATTTCGTTTCATTGCAACTACATTACTATCTGTAATGGCATAATAACTTTCTGGGACACTTTGTACACCATGTCTTAAAGAATTCCATTCCATTTATTACACTTTATACTTATGACTAATCTTTGAAATAATAATTTTAATGGTAAAATATTAAGAATTAATTTTTTAAAACAATAATGCAGTAGAAAAAGCAATGGTTCTGTTGTTAATATATATAAAAATCAACTATGCAGTATTAAAATTAATCTGATGGCGATGATAGTAAATATTGTCATAACATATTCTTACTGGGTATAGGCCTAAGGACATCAGGTATGAGCACTTCGACTAGATTTTGGTAAAAGAGATAGTCCACTCGACGAACAAATTCTTGAACTGGTAGACACTTGCTTAATAGGTACAATTTGGTTCTAAAACAAAAAATAAAGTAATTTATAATTTAAAACAAATCAAAAACTATTTAAATTTCAAAACACAAAAAATAAAGAAATTATTTTTAATGTATACTGACAATAATATTATTTACTAATTCCATACAATCTGAGACATCATCAAGTGTGACACATACAACAAAATAATGTTGTCATAATTTATGTTCAACACATTAGTGTTTAGTACTGCCATGAAATATTTTAAAATAGTAATCCTACCATAAGTTAGCCACATCCACACCTGATAAAATTAATTGATGGATTTGCACTTCATCCATTACTCTGTGTTGGTTTAATTTGTTATTCATTTAGAATATGGGATCACGCATATTATTTGAAGCGAAATTGGATTTGCCATTATGAAAAGAATCTAGACCTTTACTATAATATTTATACATTATACTCTTTCAGAATGTTCAATGGTTCTTATTCTATTTAATACGTAAGATAAAGATTTTATTCTTTATATAAGAAGGTTTTTACTCTATATTGTTAAAGGTGAGGTCTGAATTATGTATTATTCAAAGGCGGAGTTTACGTTATTTCAATCGTGTTTTGAATGTACTTCTTATTTGTTAATTTTTTTGAAATGACTATAGGGAATTTTTAACAAAAAAAACAAAAAAAAACAAATTGTATTATAAAAAGGAAGAACCACAGAATTATGGATGAGGTCATGGACCCTGGGCTCACTTTAGTGAGTATAGACTTGGCAATCCCAACAATTCCTAACCGGAACTACACCTTTCTTCACGTTGTCTTCTGTTACATCCTTCTTTCATCCTTCCTATCAGGTCTCTCTTGACCAACTCTTGTTCTTTTCCAATCTTGACACTATTAGCATATTCGAGGGTTAGGGAGTCTTTATTTTATGCTCGTATCTTACAATATAAAAAGTACCATGATTCTAGCTTTAACCCTACAACTGCCTACTACAAATTTGAATCTTTTTAAGTTTTTAAATTTATACAAAATAGTGATATTATGCAAAACACAACTTGTTATATATCATTTTTCTAAGAAATGCATAGAATTTATCTGTGCAATGAAAAAAAAATTAGATGTAAGGGTTTTGGTGTTAAAAAATTAAGTGAAAATGTCACAGATAGCATATAAAATATACCATATAACAAATTAAAAACATGTTTTTCAAGATATACAAAAGTTTTGTAATATAGGTGTGAATAAATGTTAGTAAAAACAAAAATAATTTTTAAAATTTTCATTAGAAAATATAAATATTTACATAAAAAGTGAAAATTGGGTAAAAAGTTCACCAAAAATTGTAATAATGTCCAAAACACAACTTGTAATATATCATTTTTCTTAGAGAGGTGTACAAAATTCAAGTGTATAAAAATAATGGTAATGTAAAAAGTTTGGAGTTAGTATGTCAGGAATCAAAAATCGTGCAATAACTGAAGCCTAAACATCACACACACACGCACATATATATCAAAAGTTTGTAATATTTTTAATAATATATAAATATCAATTTAGAAAATAATGTTTACGCTAATAGGTCTAAAGTTAGACCCATTTTTAAAAATTCACCAAAAAAGTAATAATGTTGTAAACACCTAATATTGGGCCTATGATGTGTTGGTTTATACCTAAATTACGTCTTTCGAATGATATACAGAGCTGTTAAAAAATATCAATATATAAAAGATTGATTCTTCACAGTTCGTTAATGACTAGGAAAGACAAACGGGAGTGGTTCATCTTTGTAACACTTCGTAGAATATATATATCTCAAAAACTATGAGATCTATGATAATTTTTAATACATGGTCCGAAAGAGGAAGAAAAATACTTTGAAATATTGTCTGTCAACTTGTGGTATTTGGAAGAGTATTAATATTTACAAAAATTATATAAGGAGGTAAAATTTTCTTCGCCCTACTCCTTAGGGGCAAAACACACCAACTTCATTAAATTATTAGATTTTATGTTTTGTCATAATATGGCATTTAGGTTATATAACTATGAAAGCTTGACACATTAGCTTTATAATGATATATAAATTATTCAGATAATAATCTCTTTTTATATAATAATCTAGAGTATAAGTTGAAATGAAAAAATGCGTGAAAAAACTTGTTATAAATTCTTGATTTTGTTTCGTTTTTATAGATCCTAAACTAGGTTATAACAGTTAAAACGATTTAGAAAACACAGAACGAAATATGAAGACATCTTCTATATAATACTGTTATTGTAGATTAATTGAACGAAAATATAAACTTGTGTAAATTAGACGAAGAATGGCGTAATTTTATGCTTTACTGCTATGAATGTTGCCGTGATACAAAATACACAAACTTTACCAATTTATTAAATATCATTTATAACCGTTTATGGACTTTTGGTTTATATGAATATTAATTTTTGGAACATTAGCTTTACAACATTATATAAAATATTGCGGAATGATGAAAGGGGTAAATGATGAATACTAGGGTAAATGTTGAATTGAAGAAAAAGAGTTATTATCACTGCACAGGACGGGAGTTTGTATACCGCTGTGGTACGCAAACCAGTTGTAGGGATTAAACTTCACCTCAAATTGTATTTACGATACCATAACCTTAATAGATAACAAAATACATCAATAAAGGGCAATGGATAATAAGCAAACTAATATCACTATCAAACAGTATATAAGGCCACCAATTGATTGATCAGTAGTATTGGAAAAGGAATGGGTTTGGGGATAGCCCCTTTAAAAACAGCACATGACATGTATCATTATCAGTACTAAAATCTTTACTGTATTATGTATTAAAATGTATTTTTATATTTATAATTTATGTCAATGACATTGTGATTTTGTTATGTGTGACACATTCCCGATGGTGGGTCTAGTTGCAGTGTAAAACTTAATACACAGAATGAACTAGTTTTGATGAAACTGTATTTAAATTATCTCAATTCAGAAGTATGAAGAGGCAAAATGAAAGTAATTTATAAACAGTTTATTCACTTCAAATGAAAATCACAAGTAAAGAAATAACTGATACACACATTTTAGTAATACAAAAGTTATTGGTACCGTTGAGATAACCCGAGTGAAAAGAAAAGAGATATTTACAAAATTAATAATAAAAGATTTTTTTATTTTGTTAAAAATCTATTTACTTCCTTTATTCTCTTACTTTAATCAATTAAACAATTTCCATTAACTTTTAACCATAAGTAAGACTAATAATTACAGAAAATTTACATTAAAACAAAAACACTTCTCTAAAGTTTGTTTGAAAGTTTTACGAATAAACGAAAATCAAAATCATAATAAAAAAAAATAAAAAAAATCATATACATATTTACTCTAGTTAATACAGTGATTTTAACTTGAAACTGTTTGAGATAAATTAATTCATTCCAAAAAATATTCATACTATGCGAACAATACAATTAATTTTAAATAAATTTGAACCTTGGTATTGAATTCGTTTGTTTTATTTGCTACCAATCATGAAAAAATCATGTAAAACAGGTATTTTTTGGGTCATAATTCAATTTTTACTATAACTATAACGAATTATTTAAAATAACATGATATTTATAAAATCCCACTATTATAGTCTAAATTCTTTTTAAAGACAATTAATCCATCAATGGAAAGTGGATCCATAGGTTTCTTTTAATTAAAATAATAATATCTAATATTCAACATGTTCTTACTTAGAGAGGTATTTTTCCTCTTCACATTCATCGCCATTGTTATTGTCTTGTGATCGCCAAAACTCTCTCCACAATGACTCAATTGTTATGAATTCTAAGTTGACTATTGCATCTAAGAAAGCCTTTAAAAACACAATCATCATTAGATATAAAATATGATAAAATCAAAATAGATTACTTAGATTTATAAAAAGTAACTACTGTACTCACGACTTTTAACAATTTATTTTTGCGAATACGGTATGCGCCAAAATAAACAGTACTGAAACTGAATCAGCTGTGGCAACTTTTGATTGTTGCCACGTCTTCGTGATTATTATATCTTTCTTGTTTGAGGTTAGTTTTTGCTGACATGGTGCCAATCATTGCAGACAAAGCTTTTATCATAGAGCATTATTTTCGCTCATACGTAATTGGACAAGTTTCATGGGTGGACCAAGTTTGTCACACACTGCATTATGTTTTCAGGAATGTGACCGTCTCCACTTCTTTTGACCAGCTGGAAGCTCCGGCTGGCTGGAGACCACGTACACTTTAGCCGAATCTTGTCAGGATAGGCTAAGGAGTCGGGTTAGGACGCTAATGAACGCACGCAACGCAAGTGAAATTTAATGTTATATTTTATTTTAGTGCCGAATTAAAAGATTACAAAAATGATTATGATTTATTAAAAAGACATAACGGCAAGATAAAGCCTTAATAGTGGCCGAAAAGCATACCGTTTAATTTAACTAGCACGTGGCCGAAAATGGACTGACCTCGTCCCGTAGCGGTCTTTCTTCTAGCGGCTCTCGGTCGGCTCGCTAGCTCAAGCCCTCCACTCCTCGTCTCTCCCCTCCCCTTCTTCTACGTCATATTGCACTGCTCATCAAAATCGCAAGTGCCAATTCATATTTTATTATTTAGAATTCCTTTACATCCTAATTTATAATTATTATGATTTTGGTTTGGTGGGCTCCTTGGCTGGGCCACAGGAACATTTTCACAAAAACCCGCCTAGTAATGCTGTGATTATTAGTGTTGTTCAAAAATTTCAAAGAACAGGTAGTGTTTTGATGCAGCGGAAGGGCTATTCAGGTTGCCCAACTATTGTCTGTACAAATGAAAACCACGGAAGAGTGTTACAGTTACCGAAAAAAAGCCTAAACATATTTGAAACTGAATATAAGCAATACGTCGTCAAGAAGAATGTTTAAAAACAATGGTGGTTTTCACTACAAGATACAAACTGGGCAACCTTTGAACTGTATAACAAAACAGTCAGAGTTCAATACTGCACTTCAATGTTAGCAATGTGCTATGGAGAACTTGAGTTTCTGAGTGATGTATGGTTTTCAGATAAACGTCATGTGCACCTTTATGGTTTCATAAACAAGCAGACAACACGTTTTCTTGGGTTTGAATGTCCTGACAGTGTTGTAGAGAGGCCACAGCATAGAAAGGGTGTAACCATTTGGTGCACTGTGTTAGGGAGAAGCATAATTGGTCCATACTTTGTTGAAGACGATAATGGAAATCCTCTTACTGTAAATCCTATAAAACGATCAAGAATGACCAATATAGAGTCATTCTTGATCGTTTTATAGGAGACCTCAGGAGATTTTGTGGTGCCCGAAACCTGTCTTTTCGTTAAAAATGGTTCCAGCAATATGGCGTAACCAGCCACACTGCCTTAACCAACATGGCTTTCCTTCAAGAAACTTTTGGCAACTGCCTCATCTCCCTTAGAACAAACTTTCCTTACCCAGTCCAATTGCCCGATCTTACACCACCTGACGCCTACGTCTGGGGAATGCTGAAGGTGAAGATTTTCCATGAAGACCCACCAGCTACCATCGTCCAACTCCAGCAAAAAAAATAACCATGTGTATAAGGAGCATGTAACAACCTTTCTTCACCAAAATAATGCAAAACCTTCAAAAATGGTAGTGTTGCCTAAAACTGAACGGAGGTCATATTGAACATGTTATTACCCGAGTCTAACAGTTTTTGCTTCAGTTTACTTGTATAATATTGGTAAAACTTTGTAAATCAAATCTTACAATTTCAGTACCATTTATTTTGGCGCATACTGTATTTACGGGAAGATAATTGATTTTACTAGATATTAATTTTTAACCAAAGACGTTTTTACAATATAGTAGGACCCTTATTAGCCCTTTGAGGGCCAAGCCAAAAATTTATTGTGTGGCAAAAGTAAAAGCTACATACTTTGGAACTGCATTTTAGGAAAAGTGATCAAAACTGTTAGAGTTGATTTTGAGAAAATTGTAATTTTGCATTTATTTACGATAGCTACTCTCAAATTTTTACATAAATAAAGAAATCTTGCTAAAATATGCAAACATACCAAATTTAATAAAATCTGTCTATACATTTGGACCTATATGGCACTAAAGAAAGACATTATTCTAAAAATCTTATTTTTTACTCGGTGGATCTCAAAAAAATATTTCAACAAAAAACTCGATATCTTCAACCACATCATAAACTATATTTGTATACTATGTATATTTAGAAATAATTACTGGTTTAAGTGATTACCCAATTGAAATGCAAATAACACCAACATACTCTAACTAGCTAATAAGGAAAAATAATTATCATTTAAAAATATTTAAGTGTAATACCAAATAATTAAAATAAATCGAGCCATTTAGGCAAATAAAAATAATAAAAAAAAAAAACATTCCACAAAAGTTGAAATCTAAGAACATAAAATTCTTTCAGTAATTTTTGCCACAGTTACAACACCCTCTGATATTTGTGCAGATCTGTCTCTAGAAAAATTAGAGTCAAATGTACAATTTATTTTAAAATTCTTAATACAAACTTTTAAATTATATACCCAAAAATGAATTTTCTTATCAGAAAACAAGGTAATTCATAAAATAAATAATACAGGACTTTACAAAGTGAGAAAATGTATATACATTTATAACGTTAAAGTTACAGAGAGTAAAATTGATGCTAATAGCAAAATATATTTTTATTCGAAACATAATAATATTCAAATTATATACCTCACAATGTTCTCTGTATATACTTCTAAATGTATCAACATCTTCTAAAGTACAATCTTCTGGTAAAGCCATGCCTGGAGTTAATTCTATGTCAGGGAAGTCAGGAATTGCTCCTGAACCATCTCCCAGGAACTGATGATTGTGCGACTAAACATAATATACAAGAATAAATCATATTTACAGCGGTTGTGTTCTTCTCTAGGTATAGAGAGTTGCTATAAGCTATGAATTATAAAATTTCCAGACATTTTCTTATCTTCCATGATCAAAATTTTAAAAGCTCCTTTTAAACTCCATGACCTTTTTCTTGAAATTTTAAAAGGTAATGTCAAGTTTTTCGAAAATCTATATTTATGGTTATATTGTTTATTATTTATTATGTAATACAATTTTTACAAGCATGAAGAAATCAGTTAATAATTAATGTAAGGTTTTGATATCAACAAAATTCTAAAATTACCCGTATATTTTGAATCTTTTTCAGGATTCGCTTACCAAATAAATTTTCTAGGTTATCCATGAGAGTACCAATGTTGGTATAATAATAATAATTTTCACCTTGCTTATTATAATAACATACTTTAAATATAACATTTTTTATATTAGACATTATCCAGTTATATTTAAGGTGACCAGATATCTAAAGATCCAAAGTGGGACATTTACAGGGCTCCAGGATTTTTGTCCTTATTAAAATGGTTTATAAAACTTAAGCTTTATAAAATGGAACATTTGTAAAATAACAACGGCTTTCGCAAACAGATGTGCATGCACTTAACATAAACATTTACATACCCAAAAATGATCAACAAATAATTACATCAAGATAACAATAAAACTTTAGAGCAGTGGTTCCCAAACTGGGGGGCGTGGAGAAAGTCCAGGGGGGGGGGGCGTGACACCCAAATGAAATAAATAAAAAAAAGTACAAAAATATTTCCTCAGATTTTTGAAATAAAGTCTTTCTAAGTTTTCAAAATTGTTTTTGTAATGTTTCAATTTCCACGTTTTTTTTTACCAATTTCCACGCTTCCACATAAAGAATATTCACTTGACATAATGGTCAAGTGTTTGTAAAAAATTAAAGCCATTGTTTAAAATAAAACAGATCAAAACACACAAGAGTTCAATATTCTCAAAACCGTCCCATTCCATAGCAGTTACTGTCAGACGCAACGGGTGTGTGTACCGATACCTCCGTTTGGCCTTGGCGTGAGTGTCCCTCCACCCCTACCACGCCCACCCCCACCGCATCTTCAATCCAATGTCAATAACCTTGCAGTTTGTTCAGTGCTTGCGTTGTAACTAGTCCGTTCGCCAGTCCGTTGTGCCAACAGTGCTTTCCGTGAATTATCAGTCAGCGTGTTTGCTGTATTGTGGGTGTTCTGTAATTGCTGCGACATTTGAATTGGAGTAATTGTTTTTGTGTTGTGTGAGTTCTGTGTGAAGCTGAATCAGAGAAGATGAACACGGCAAAGAAACGCAAGTATATTGACGATTATATTCAATATGGGTTTGTTTCCTTGTTTAAAGATAATGTTGATCACCCTCAATGCGTTATTTGCGATGAGGTATTAAGCAATGACGCGATGAGGCCTAATCGTCGATGGGCCTAATCGATGCTGGGTTCTCGTTCAGGCTTTCTGCAGTTGGTCAAAGAGAAGAATGCTGATGTGGTTGGGATTCATTGTTTTATTCACCGCCAAACCTTGGCAGCAAAAACTCTTCCTAACGAACTCAATGCTGTTTTAAAGCTTTGTATTAAAGTAGTCAACTACGTTAAGAACAGTGCATTAAATACTCGACTGTTTAAAATTCTATGTGAAGATTTAGGAAGTGATCACAAAACGCTGCTATTTCATACAGAAGTACGATGGCTATCAAAAGGCAATATGTTGGGAAGACTATTTGAACTCCGTGATGAAGTGATAACGTTTTTGGCACAGCAGAAACAAAACGAGCTTAGTGCAGAGTTCAAAAAACCCTGTAACCAAGTGATTTTGGCCTATTTATCAGACTTTTTTGACACGTTAAATAACCTAAACTTGAGACTGCAAGGTGCAGACTCAAATATAGTAACACATCGGGATGCCATCAAGATGTACGTTGAGAAACTACAACTTTGGATACGTAAAGTGTCAATGAACCCCAGCAACTATTCAAGTTTCAGCAAAGTAGTGTCAGTCTCAGAAGAAGTATGTTTTGAGGACGTTTTTGAAGGACCGCTTTTGAAAAACTTGATAATTGACCATTTGAAGAACCTCAAGGAGGAGTTCAGCAGGTACTTTCCTAATTTGTTAGAGGAGTTTTACAAACTATCAACCGACCCGTTCAACATGGACATACAGTTGCTGCCAGAAGAGTTGCAAGAGGAGGGAATAGAAATAAAAAATGACTCTGCTGCAAGATACGATTTTGACAAAATGGACAAGCCCTCATTTTGGTTAAAGTACTTAAAAGTTTACCCCAGTGTTTCAGAGAAAGCTGTTCGGATGTACTTGCCTTTTTCAACAACATACATGTGCGAAAAAGCGTTTTCAACTCTTGTGGCGATCAAAACCAAGTACCACAACAAACTTGATGTCGAAAGTGACCTACGCTGTGCTTTGTCTGAAACTCAACCCAGGATCTGTCAACTTATCCAGAACATGCAAGCGCACCCATCTCACTAAATTACATTTTATGTTTTGTTTTTGTAAGTAGGTAGGCCTATTGTTTCACCTTCCTTAAATTGAAAATGTATCTGTGTTACAATGTTAAATTTTGTATCAGTAATTATATTCGTTTTTCATGTAATACTTGTTTTAATTTTCACCATACGTACAATTATTGAATCTTTCCATTATGCGTTACCGCATTCAACAGTGATCGAAAAATCTACCTACTCACCGTATCAAGTAGGAGTTGGTATGTACGGCACCGTGGAAATAGGGTATTGCAAAATGGAAAGCTGATATGTGTAGGGGGGCGTAGGGGTCTCCAAATAACCAGAGGGGGGCGTGGTACAAAAAAGTTTGGGAACCCCTGCTTTAGAGTAAGAGGTAATGTTTTCAATTAATTTATTGGCAAAATAATTAATTATTTTGCATGATACGAATATAAATTTATGTGTAGAAATCAGAAATACAAAGAGAGAACTTATATCCAGGGAGAACTTCACCAACTGTCCATCCATTCTAGTGGATACATATATGTTTATGACACTACATGCATGTTTAAGTGAGACCGGAAAATTTAAGCCATCAGAAAATTTCGGTTTTGAGATTACAAAACTTAATTTTATGTATACCGTGGCAAATTCTTGGGGAATATGTTAATTCGATGCACGTCTAGCCACCTCGATTATATTGTTAAAATGATTGGAATAATTACTTTGAACACAATCACCTGACTTTTCTTAGTTAGAAAGTTTCGGTTAAATTTAATTTTCAACAACTTCCTATATATAACATACAGTTTTTGTTTTAAAAAATACCAAGACAAAGCTAGAAAGGGTAAGAATATTGTAAGGGTTTAAAATATTAGTAAAACTATTATTAGTCTTAGATTCTTGTCATGTAATTTCAAAGTGCACATAGAACATATGCTAATTTGTATTACCCTAATATTTTACCATGGACTATTCTTATTTAACCTTCTGCAAAATCAACCTGTGATTTCTCACCTTTTCCTTAGAAACCAGGTGTTGCTCATACATTTTAATCAAATTAATGATTTTGCGCAATAAGTGTCTTATAAAACTTTGTCTATCTGCGTGAAATATAACATACAGCGTCCTATCGAATGTACAGTATATATGAGACTTTCCTAGTTGTACAATGACAATGTCATCTCCCAAGACTTTTAGTACATATTATAACTTTCAAATTTACATTGTATGGTCTCACAGACTTACTGTAATAATTATAAGTGACAATTTTTTAGAAGTTTCACCATCATTGTTTAAGTTTTTCTATGTACAGAGTTTTCATTATTTAACAATTTTGTAAAAATCGTATATTTTTATTTATTTATTTTTTAATAACAGGATCTTTTTACTTTTTGGAAAAACTTAAATTTTCAAATGAAATTTTAACAAAATAAAATTAAAATAATAATTTTAGTTATATTATAATGCAATATATTTAATGTATTTTTGATTTAGCTTTAAAAACAGTGTTATTAAAAAAAAATCAAATAATATAAAAATATGAAATGAAATATACTTAACTTTTTTAAGATAAGGTAAACTTTTTTTGTTTAATATTAATTGAATAGTATTGGTTATCAAGGAATGATAACAATGTTAAAACATTTATTTTAAAAAAATTCTTAGTTATTATTTAAAAATAAAATGGATGTCTGAGTGCAGAGTATTTAAGTAACTTTTATCATCCATAGTTCCTAGTAACTAAGGATTATTGAATATCTAAAAATAATTCTTACGACCATATAGCAAGACTATTAAAGAATTCATTTAAATCTTAAGTAGTTACACAAAGCTTTAATGTAGATAATGAAAATCCTGTTACTTAAAATATATATAATAATTAAACCAATTACCTGAGTTGAGTTATGATTTGAGGTATGATTCTGTTCATTAGACACACAATCTTGAGTATTTTCACTCTTATGTAATAACTTGTAGCGTTTATGTTGTGCTGAAGCATTTCCTTGTGTAACCCCCCGACCTCCGCCTGGACTGCCATCGTCTCCTACTGATAACTGATTCAAATTCGAGTTTGGCTTTATACGGATTCCATAATAATGATATTTAGAATTCCCTCTGAAAATAAGTTTACTACTGAAAAATCATATACACACACACACACAATATAATATTTAAAAGAATTTAAAAATTAGTAAATTCTTGTTAAATCTGGTATATTATCCTTTTATATAAGAGAATCTTGGACGTATATATAATTTGGACAGATTAGTATTAACAGTTGTTTGGATTAATAACATAAAATAAAATAGCCTAAATAACATGGTAAACAAAGCATATAGCAGAAAAAACATATTCATTTGTATTCATAAAATTATAAATACTAAACTAAAATAGGTCACTTGTTTTAAAATCCGGCAGAGTTTGTTTTGCAATCTCATACTGTGCACAGATACTTTAGAATAGCCTAATTTTCAAGTTTTTGTATTAAAGACAATTTACACTTAAGCTCTTTATATAATGTTATTGTAAAAGTACGGAAACATCAAACAATAGAGTGGCCTTATAAAGTATAAAAAATTTAATGACCAAGTCGTCGCCCTCAATATCATTAGACCAAAGAAATTTAGTTAGACGAGCTAAACTGACAAAATCTATTAAATAATTCGCTAATTAGAAAAAGAAAAAAAATTCAATTTAGAACTTTAAAGTAACAGAAAAAACTTTAAACATGGCCATGAGGTTTGACTTCACTTAGAGGCATATCCATGAGATGGAAATTTCACTATTCTGAAATTACTATAAAAATTGTCCGAAAAGGGCAAACTGAAGTGGTATCAACTGCAACTGTCTGGGGGGAGGGAGGGGATTGTATGATTGTTATAAATTGAGTAATACTGCTGTATTAATTTTGGAAGGTAATAACCCAGAGTTTAGCAGATCATACCCTTTGAGATCGTACTTGTATCATCACAACTGCAACCTTAAACCCAGTCAAACCTAACACTAGTCATTTTTGATGCAACTGTAACAGGTGTTTGTTATCTTGATGCGCTACAACTATGGCTCTTTCCTCAATTGGAAGAAGCTGAACCACAGAACTTTATTTGGCAGCAGGATAGTGCGTCTCACTGGCATAACGCAGTATGCGATTGGTTAAACGACGTTGTACTTGACTGCTGTTTTGGCCGCAAGGGCCCGGATGACAGAGCTTGTTTCGCATGGCTTCCACATTCACCTGATCTGATGCCAAGCGATTTTTACCTTTGGGGTTTATAAAGGATCACGTGTTTGTGCCTCCATTTATCAGATGACCTACCCGTCTTCTGATAATTGAAGTAGTTGTTGCAACAATTACTCTCAGAAACACTGATCCAGGTTTGGGACGAACTCGGCTATCGATTCAATGTGTGCCGTGTGACGAATGGTGCTCACATTGAACACTTCTAGGAAAAACCGTTTGAGTTGCTCTTTCATTTGATGTATTATTTATGATTATAAGTTAAATGTAATAAATACTATAAAAGCCTTAAAACACTTATATTCAATTTGAAACACCTGGTATAAGACTTTCTTAAATTTTGGATCTATCATGACAGTTCTACTTCAAGTCAATGCAAAATAGCACCATTGTGGGGCAAAAATGAATCGACCGATCTTAACCAAATTTTTCATACATATATATATTAAATACATAATTTTTGAAGTAATTTTTAAATTGTAATTTAGGAAAATAAAATTTAGATATAAATTGTATTTAAAAAATGAACTTTATCTCCGTTTTTATATTGCCTAAAGTATTGTAAACACTAATTAAAAGAGAAACTGCACTCAAAAGGTTTTGCACACTTATGCGTCTAGGTCTATATGAACCAATTTTGTGAAGGTAAACAGCAAACTGCAGGTACAGAATAAAGGAGTCGGTTCAGTCGAGTTGTATCAGAGAGAAGTAAAGTGAAGTCAGGGTGGGTGGAGCTTCTCTGAGTGGGGAAGGGTGTCCTATGAGACTGATCACATTAGGTTGGTGTATTGCAATGCTATCTAACAAATTTAAATTTGTTTAAATACTTACAACACCAGTCATTTATCCTAAAAGTAATTTCATTGTATGAACACACATAAATTTAATTTCATATCTTATTTTAAAATTTAGATTATATTTTCCATTCTGCTTAGAAAAAAACAAATACAATAGATAATTTTAATCTTACCTTGTTCCTAGTCTTCTTGTCCTTAAGCCCAGGAATACAGAACGGATTAATTTACCAAAGGAAGCAGCATTTACAGGATCTAATTTATGTTCATAACAGTGCCTTAGATAATGACTATATAATGTAGATCTTGGTAAAGAAACTCCTTCAGCGGTTTCATAATTCTCAAGGAGCCATTGCACCTATTGCATAAAAAATATTTACAATTAAATTAAAGAACAACTGGTCTGGATAATAAATTTATTTGTTCCAATCAAATTTCAATAGTAAATAAAACTAACTGAATTGAATATGACAGATTATATAATACAGGGTGTCATAATCTGTTGTTGGCAATACTCATTGTAAAAGAGAAATACAAATCTGTCAATTAGTCTTCATTATGGAAGTCTAAAATTTAAAAATCCAGATCACAGTCAAATAGAGTCGAATAAAAATTCCAAACAGTATAAAATCACTAAAGAGCACTCTGATTAATTTAATTTGTTGAGTTTTATGTTATGGCATTCTTTCACGTTCACACATTTCACTTTTTCGTATATTAATTCAATGTAGAGAAAGGTGTGACAGCAAAAATAAAAATAAATCAAATGCAAGTATAACGTCCCAATATTTAAGAGTTATTTCAAAAAAGTGAACCATGATGACGCTTTGGAAGATCAAACATCTCAAAATTAACCTAAATCATCTAGATTAAATTTTGATTTACAAAGTTTTTCATAAATAGTTTATTTTTTCCTCGGAGTTTGAAGGCATTAAACCTTTTAGTCTCACCGCCTTACGGAAAAAAGGAAAAAATAAAGACCTCTAGCTCTAGAATATTCTAATAGTATCAGGGTCAGAAAATAAGAGTTGGTCAAGGAAGAGTAGATAGGAAAGATGAAAGAAAGGGATCTAATGCAAGACTACTCGAAAAAAGGTGTCGTTCCAGATAGAGTCTTTCAGGATTGCCACACATACACTCACTATAAGTGAGCCCCCACAAGAATACTGATCTTCCACAATTCATTTCCATTTATTTGGTAATCAGTAACTTCTGAATCTGCATTTTTGGGAAACTAAATATTTAAATTAAACATTAAAATCAAACTATGTTTAAATATTAAATCACATAAACGACCTATAATTATGTGTATAAGCCTAATGTTATTTATGACAAACGAAGTTTGTCATGAACTAGAATTTTTCCCACCATTCCCCTTATTTTTTTTTTGTAAATCTTTAGTAACACAAGGTGAAAAAATCAATATGGTTGTCATTGCATAAGGAATCAAAACTAATTTTAACAGGATGGGAAATTATGTTTCAATAAAAACTAATTTGCACTAAAACTTGAGGTAAGAACTATATCTCAACTATATATATATATAAGAATCAATAGGCTGTGAACAATTGACAACAATAATTTTGTGCAAAAGCTATCTAGGATAAAAATGATGTTATATTTATCTAAATAAGTTGGATTTTTTTTTTGAAAAATTCATGTTTTCTAACTCAAAATTACTTATTGAAATTGCAAAACAAATTTCATATTTAAACAGAAAATGTATGACAAAGATTTAATAACATAAGACAAGATCTAAGCGAACAGTTGTATGTTACTGTTGATAGATATAATATATTATAATAAAATATAGATCTAGATTGATTAAATGTACGCTAACAATAATTAAATATGTACTAATTACAAATAACTACATAAAAGCAAACAGATGCAACATTTAAATAAAAGCAAATAAGTAAGAATTTATAAGTAAAATTAAATGTGATGGAATCAGTTCTATTTGTAAAATTTCTGTTGTCTACTGCTCATGATTAAAAAGAGTATAGTATAAAAAAAACAACAACAATTTTGTCTCAAAATGCATAAACACAATTAACTTTTTAAAAAGATGAGAAGAAAGATTGCGTGCAGTATGATCAAGTAAAAAAATGATTTTATGAATTATGTCAACTCGATGGAGTTTTAGTAATTAACAAATCTTCATCACTTAATATTGTTAATAATAATCATGGTGTTTTTTATTTTTACTCTTTGAATACCAAGACGTACGGAGCGTATGTCCATCCTATATAGACGGCCAACGACCATTACGTAAAGGACATATTCCTAATCTATAATAGATACTATTGCCTGCCATATCGAGTTGCAAATAATCAACACTCTGATATATGACTACTGTGTAAATAATAGGCATGGTAGAGATCAGGTTTAGAAATGAATAGGAAGTAAAAAGAAACTCAATAAACAAAAAAAAAAAAGGGAAAAAAAAGTATCTAAACAAACTGCATTGATCGCAAAATATAAATTTTGTATGACAAAAAAAAAAAAAAAACTAATAATCTCTGAAAAAATTAACCTCATGAATTTATATTTGAAATCATTATTGTGTTTTATTACGCCTTGGAGGTTGAAACCTTTAGTTTATCATTTTGTATCTATGAGGCGTATTCAACAAGTACCCTTTCCAATGTGGCTGTATAATGCATCAGTTGTCTCAGCATGCATACTAAGCTCCTTTATATATTAGTTTAAAGTCACCATTACTGTTTATGGTTTGTTTTATATGGTTAAAATATTTAAAACAATTGAAAGACATGTCGAATGTGAACTAGTCTACAGTTTAATTATTGTAGCTCATATATCACTGAGGATGGCGACTTGTATGAAACAGTTTTGTATGAAATTATGCCACATCGTTCAAATTATCAGAAGTTATGCTTACACTAGGCACCAAAAATGCTATCTCGGAATACAAAAACAAATGATTGGGCCTCTAACCTTTGTCATGTGATACATAGATGATGATAATGTTTTATAAACCATATAGTTACTGGTGCAGAGACATGGGTATCTCACATATTCTAGAAACAAAACAACATAAATTTGAGATACACCAGATTTCCAAAAAAGTAGAAATTCATGGACACAATTTCTACCCGGATCATGTGTACATTTTTTTTTTTTGCCGTAAATGAGTTTTGCTTGTTAATTGCTTGCCATAAAGTTAAGCAATAAGTGCTGCATGTTATTGTGAGGCCTAATCTAATATTCTATCATACAAAACGTGAAGCATGCTTATAGTTGCAAGGTAGTGTTTACTTCATGAAAACTTCAGTCCCTCACTGCTGCTCAAACTCAACAACATATCATGTCATTTGGCTGGGAACAAATGGATTTTATCCCCTCTATAGCCCACGCCTAATAATGTCATTTCTTTCTGTGCCTTTCATTTCTTACTGCAATTGAAGTGGTTTCTCACTATTCAGTGCTATGATTAACGAAAGAACTATTCAAAAACGGTTTTCTACGCTATGACGAATGTCTTAATAATTGTGAAAATTATGGAAAAATAGGTTAAGATATGGGTTTTCTTTTAAGAATAATACTGCTTAAATAAAAATAGTTTGTAATTATTTATGAATAATCTGATGATTTGCTTTTTGAACACACCTTGTATATATGGTTGTATATGTATTTTTTTGGTTAACGTTATTACTTTACCCACTTTAGATTATAGGAAACAAGGAAGTTGAATAGCCCACAAACAAACAAAAATCCAATGCCAGTGACAGGGCTTAAACTTGCAGAACCTTTATGGTTCACAAGTTTGAATTCTGTGAGCTAGACATATACAATCTAACCAATTCAGTCGCACTCTTAGTTGTGTGTGTGTGTGTGTGTAAAAAGTTTCCATACTCCTAGTTGTCTCTGTAAAAAGCTTGTTTGATATTAGTGGACAAACAATTTCGATTTAGGAGTTAAACCTATCTTGTATTGTTTTTAGTTTATTAACTAAATTGGATTATTTTAACTGTTAATGCAGAGTTTTCTCAATTAAACAGGAACTATTTTCTTTTCAGTATTTTGTATATTTCCCATCATTCTAAAACCACATATGTCGAGACTTTTAATTAATTATTTTTGTTTATTTTTTAAATTATCGCAACATTACCCAAGTTGAGGATGAAAAATTGGCTACTTCGAAAGCTGGTAATGACTGATTATAAAAGAGGATAAAATAAAAGGTATACAAGACCTGTCTAGAAAATATCCAGCTATTTAATTTTAACAAATATATACTGTGTCTTGGACAATGACACCAAAGTCCATTAGAGTGCTCACGTGCTTATCCTTGTATTGCTTCTATTTCTCAACTATTCCTCATGCTGCTTTGTTGTTTCCTCTTTATTTCACTGATGGTTAAAAATTTCTTCCCTTTTAGAGGTGATTTTAGTTTGTGGAAAAATCGAAAGAACTATGGAGACAAAGTTGGCCTGTAGAGGGGAGGGGGTGTTGACATCTGGGTAATTTCATGTTATGTCAAAAAAGCCCAGTATGAGAAATGGTGAATAGAGCAGGTGCATTATCTGTGTTTTCCCCCTTATCACTGCATTTATCACACCCAGTTAAAAACATTGATGTAGTATGTATTCTTGTTTTGCACGAAGGAGCATAATTAACATGGATAATACTTATAAAATCAAAAACACTGTGAATATGATACTGATGTTGCTTCAACTTTACCATGCCTTCTTTGAATGTGGAAAATCAAAAGACTTCTAATGAAGACTATACTTTTGTTCAGTATTACAGCCAAAGGATTCATTTCGGTTGTGACAGGTTTGAGCCAATACTATAGCTACTGTAACATGAAATTCCTTAAGCTTTTGTGAAAGAAGCAGCAAAATAAATTTGCCGTTTAATGTCAAGATCTCTATTGAAGTCTCTTGAAAGTGTTGTTTTTTTTTTTTTTTTTTTTTTTTTTTTTTTTTTTTTTTTTTTTTTTTTTTTTTTTTGGTTAAAATCCAGATCATCTAATAATTGATCTCACAGTCAATTATAAATAGTGACCCACACATTCTCAGATGTTTTGCTTGAGGAAGGCATTTGAATCCTTTCAACAGATTCCTGGCCACACAATTTAATAGGGACTTCTCAATGAATCATTCCCGGAAACTTTTTAACATCCAAATAGTTTTTATAGACAAATGTTCAAATTTTAGCTAAAGTTTGATACTAATTTGCTGATCTGAATGCTCAGTTGTTGTGAACACAATGACCACACGCTTTCTCAACGACATCAGGCAACCAACTGAATAGTTCAATAGGTTAGTGACTGTTCACACATGCACAGAAAGAGTTACTCTGATTGGCTACCAAGTTACATTAAGGGCATGCAAACCATTCTCATGATATTAAAAATGGCTTGATACTTTCAGGACAAAACTCTTATTTATAACATAGATTTATTTTAAGTTTTTTAAATAGCAAGCAAATAAATTACGAACGGACTGATATAAGTATAAAAGATATAGATCTATATAAGCGATTGTATGTATATACCTTTGATCGTATTAATACAAACTGATTTGAATACTACAAGCTTAAAGTTTTACTACACAATGACAGAGTATTTGTAACAATACTGTTACAGATACATGCTAAAACCCAAGCTATTTACTTACAGTGGCCGGTGAAACTCTAGTTGCATGAGCTAAATTGTTAGGTTGGTCGCTGTCTAAATTGGATGACGATGAACTGGCTCCTCCTCCTCCACCACCATTTGTTGGATTAGAGTTGACAAGATATGTCACATCCTGTCCCATCACCACACCCAAGCCATGCACAACCCACCAAAAGTTAAGGATTTTTCCAAGAAAATTGCTCAAGCTCACACTCACATCACTGATGCATACAATACATACACACCAGCACAAACACACAATTATATTATTATTAGAGAAAAAGTAGGGGATATATTAAAATAACATCATGCATAAAAAAGCAAAACATTTTTTATAATTCAATGTACTATATTTCACGACGGTTGTTCAGTAAATGTGGAAATGTAAGATGAAAGCTAGATTAAAAATAATTATCATATATTAAAGAACATAAATCACTTATAAGCTTTGAGATTGTTAAAATTGTAATAAGAGATTAAATTATGTCAGGGTTAAAATTATAAAGAGTAGGCTGTGGCAATTAAATTTGGTAGAAAAAACGAAATAAAAAAAGAGACTTTTGTTAATAAGAGGACAATGTTTTGTTTTTGAGCGATTAGACCAGTGATGGCCTCAATGAGAGTTCTCATTGCCCTATTTTAAAATCAATGAAAGTCAGATGCATAAATAATCACATCTGTTTAGGTCTGGAGCATAACGAACCTGTGTAGTAGATGATGAAGAGCAGCAAAAGAATGCACATCCTGGACCATGCTATTGTAATTATACATAACTTGCACAGTTATTTAAGACTCCGGTGTGAGATGGATGTCCAGTAAAATTATAAATTATGAAGAGTTGTCTTTGTTTTTAAACTGGATAATGAAAAAGCATTAGGTTCATATTTTTAAGAGTGTTATGAATTAAAAAAGAGACATTCTCAACAATGTTTCTATATACAAACATCCAATGAGCCTTGTTGTTAATAACAGTATTGGTTTATATCCCTCTGAGGATGGTAGCTGTATTACTGAAATGTACATAAGGGTTTATTAAACTTTCTAATTTTGTATTGTGGTTTGGAGATTACTTCTTTCATATTGTTACTAACCACAATATGAAGTTTATTATTTTCCTCACTTGCCAAGATAGTGAAGTGTAGAAATGATAGTATCACAGATGTTCTACTCAACAGTCCATTAGGTACTAATTACAAGTAGCAGTTGTGGATCTAGTGATCAACTTTGGTATCCATGGCTATCAAGTGTCCTCTTCAAATTAGGAAGTGAATAATGAAATTCTCACAACTTTATGTATTTAGTATTCATTGGGCTTCATAATACAGAATTAAAAGAGGAACTTTCTAGATTGAAATGATACTAACATTAAATTCCTTATTATAATTTCAAAGCAATGTGAAGCAGCTTATTATTTTTCACCACTTTTATTTACATCGCTATTACAACCTAATTTGGATGGTAATTTTATCAGTTCATTACTTATATTTTTCTTTCTACTTTTAAAAGTAATACAAATATTTGTTTTTACTTTGTATTAATCATGCAAAGAGTAGCTGTGAAATAAAATGGAAATTATAACAAGTGTTTTGCTTTTTACGAATGTTATATATATATTTTTTTTTTAAAAAAGAAAAAAATTGTGTGCATTAATAAAACACTAGTTAAAATCATCAAACTGGTTTAATTTATATACAAGGGATAAGAATCACACAACAGACAAGTGCAAATGAATATTTTAATGCTCAGCTTCCAAAGTTATGCTTAAAAAAAAAAAAAAAAAAATCTATATATTATAACAATTTCATATATTCATTAACAATTATTATAATCAATATTAAATTTAACTAAATATAACCATGGATTTTAAGGGAGAAAAAATATCAAGTATTTTAATCAGTGGGCACTTATTCCAAGCATACTCAGTCTTAAAAACACAGCTTAAAGAAGATAATTATTTATAAAAAAATGCAAGGTTCATTAAACTTTTCATTTTCTACCCAAATACAACATTGTTGTCCAAAAGTGTTACTATGTCATGTGAAATATTGATTATATTGAAATAGGCACTAGAACAGTGTGAAATAAGTATAGTTATTTATAATCGATGTTTGTTCGGAAAGTAAGTACTGTTAGGCTATAAACAATATTGACAATTTTGTTTTAGATTGTACAAGCAATTTTTTTAAAATTTCATAATAAAATGCTGAGTTAATTGTTGTACCATGTGACAAGGAATCACCAAGCAAAACTCTACTGTCTTCTAGGGGGAAATAGTTTGCTTGAAATACTGTCATTTCAGAGATCTGGGGTGGTCCACTAAATGGATTGTTGTTTTGATTCTGGTGTAATGTCAGATGCCCAGGTAAGTGGTGATGTCCCTTAAAAATATAAAAATCACCATCTAAATCGCTTTATTACATGCCATTTTGGCCGTACAAAATAAACTTTAAACAACTGCTTCTCTCGTAATAGTGCCTGTAGTTAAGTACTATATGAAGAAACTCGGCACGTATGCACACTGAGACAACTGGATCACTCTAGTAGCCATATTTGGAAACGGCACTTACTCTCCGAACAGGTCTCGGTATCTTTATCACAACTGCAAACTTTACACTGTAAAGAAGGTTTATACGAAATAAAGTCAAAAAGAAAATTGTACCTGTTCGAGTAGACCTACAGCCGAACAAATAAAATTAAAAAAAATATTGATAACGTTCTATCGCTTAAATCTGTGCTTATTTAATGCTTCATTTTTATATAGTGTTAATTAATAGATGTTGCAATCTCAGTACTGGATTACACAATCAGAAAACTAGCGACAAAATCTTCACATTTTAGGCACATAAAAGTTTTATAAAAATCAAAATTGCTTCTTGGTTGTAAAATGACAAGAATTTTAAAAACATTCGAAAAAATATTCATTGTGACTTTTATATAAAGAATCTAACAAACCATTCTTAAGAAAACGAGAATCAGACAAAATATCATTAAGGCTTATATAAGCTTTGTTTTATCACTACAAATTCAAGTAATTACTCAAATAGACAATATTTTTCAACAACAAGTTTTGAAAATTCAATTCTTTAATATTAATAATTTAGCCCAACAAAATATAATTATTGGAGATTGTAATAAAGGTGTAATAAGTTTTTTGAAAAAATAAAACTGTTGCTATATTATGAAATTTTGTTTTAATACATTTTTTCTTCTAGGTGTTCATATTAAATAACAGGGCGAAACGATCATATTGGAGATACAATCACAGTTCTATCCTTATACTCAAAGAATTTTATTATAGCAAACAGTCATCTAAACCTCTTTGACTATAAAGGTTCGTATTTTATAATGCACAATAATAGTCTTACAATGACTAGGGGTCAAAGACCTCTAATATAAAGACCTCATTTTTTATCAGTTTTGATACAGCATAGTTTAATACAAAATTTCTATTACTTTATTATCATAAACTAATATTAACTTATGTTAGACCTAGTTCCTAATACCTAAGCAAGGAATTTTTTTTTAAAATTTTAAATCGGCAAATATGTGTATGATTAATACATAAAATATATCTATAAGTCTTTTCTATAGCTGAGCTTTACATGAATGTTAGTAGGCTTATCAAAAAGAGCACAGTTTAAAGCACGCAATTTCTTAAGATTACTTACCGCAGTAACAGTTTGAGGACTAGCTCTAGCAGCAATCAAAGCATGCTCACTCTCAACACTTTGTTGTATCAGGTACGTTGTATTTGCCAATAGTTGGTTTTGACCACTCTGGTTCAGACTATTTGCTACCTAAAGTATAATTTAATTGTCTGAATTCAAACAGTATAACAGAAGCAAAGAAATAATTAAATTACATTCCAAATACTGTGAAGACAAATGAATGTATTTAAAATGCTCAATAATTGTTAGGTTGTCATTAGTAATGGGATTAGCAAAAAAGTCATCCACCCCCTCCAGGTTTTTTTCAAAGTATTTCTAGAGAAAAAAGGTGTAGAATCTCCCGCACCATGGCTTTATTGGGGTTGGAGTTGAATTATTATCATGATCATGATGAAAGACCGATCATAGTTGAAGTTGTACTGGATTTCCGAGCAAGAAATGGAACATGAAATATCAAGACTATATTAAAATTTACATGATGGATCGGTTAATCATATTTGACATAAATCAGGAGCAAGTTATTTCAATCACAAGACGGGGATAACTGCTGCATTCCAACAAATTCAGTGTTAAATGTGGATGGAGGGTCTTTAGCCATCAATGCATTTATTTGTAACAAGGACTAACAACACATTTATTTGTATTCTTACCAACTCAAGAGGGTGTATAGATGCATTGAAGAAGTTCGACTCTGGTAAATACTACTTTAGAATATTGAGTTGAAGCCCTTGCTGTTTTGTCTCAGTGGAAAAAAGAAAGCGAATTGTGTTCTAGGGGACCAATGCTCACTGAGGGATGGCTGGGAATAAAGGGGGGGATGAGAAGATAAACTTGCTGGGAGATACTCCAAGAGGAATGGACAGAATGGTAGAGGACAGTGGATATCAGATATCTTTAAGATTCAGACAGTATCATTGGACCAGACAATATAATAATATACAGATGTCTCACGAGCTAATGCCATGTACAGTGCAAAGAACAGAAACAAACAAATCGTCACTGGACAATACTTGCACTGCTCTTCAATTTAAGCAGCTTTTTGTCCTGACATCAGGTTAGAATATGAAGCAAATACTGATATGACGCAAACTTCGAACCCAGTAAAAGATTTAATCCTGAAGAGGATGGAAGTCTGAGTCATATTCTCAGCAACAAGAACTATTGAACACTTGCAGTAGTGGTTTATGATGCTAGAAGTGGGCTACGAATAGTGTGAAAAAAAATTCAAAAATCTAGCTCTACTAAATGTTCTAAGCAAGAAGTTACTGAAATTCATAAAAATCAGTTCAACCATGTAGGCTGCAGACACACTCAAATTATTCAATTTCAAACCTGCCAGAGTAGGGGAACTAACAGAATTAAATTTTGGGAGCTTCATATATAAATATGAATAAAAATGTATATAAATATACTCCAAAAGAAACTCAATACAGCCCATTTCCAAATGCCCATAATAAGAAATATGGTAGATCTAAACTAAATTACTAATTTATCATGAAAGCTTATGTTCATTTATGGCATATGGTATCTTGTTATTTGATCCTGCAACAGGTGTTGATTTATTTTAAAAATAAAAACAAACAAAAAACAGACATACCTGCTATATGACTTTTCCAAGGAAATTTACTTTTTACATACCTTTGATTATGATTATGTAAGGAGCACTGTCGCAATATTCACAATAAGTAAAACAAGGATTCCCCGAACCAAAGAAATAAAACAAAGGTTATAATCAATCTAGTATGTTTATTTTATTAACCTTATTTACATTTCGATGCTATAGTCATCATCCTCAGAGGCAATAAACTAGCTGCAAACCTCCGAGGATGATGACTATGTAATTGAAATGTAAATAAGGGTATTATAATAAACATACTAGATTTATTATAATCTTAGGAAGTAATTTTGTATAGACAAGTTGATTAAATTACATAATGCAGATGACAACTTAAACAGTCATTAATCTGTATATTTCTTTAACAAAGTAATAAAAACGTGTTTGTTTAGATTAATTGATAGCCAAGTCCCAACTAAATATGAAAATAAGACAGCTGTTCTCAGCCAAGGATAATAACAAATCATAACTATGCTTTGATAAATGAATAAATGATCATTAATGGATCATTTTCTTCATCCATTAAATAATTTTCATTTTACTACTACATGTGAAAGAGTTAAAAACCTACAACAGCTAAATAGAAAATGAATTAAAATTTATATATATATAATATATATATATATATATATATATATAAAGTTACAAAACTTTGGTATAAAAAAGTTGAACTTTGTTCTAATTGAAAATTCAAAACAACCTTCAATTTAGGGATGTACAATAAAAGTTATCTCGGATTTTATTGATTTTACCACATTATTGAAACCGCGAGTTAAAAAAAAGTTGAGTTTATTCTCTATCTTAGTTAAAGTAGTAAAGACAAGAAAGTAGCCAATGCCACTAAGATCCAGTCAATGAACCTTGACAAGTTGGACAGTGTTACAGAATACAACAAAATATGATGAATCTATTTCCCATTTACAAGAAGCAATTTGCAACAAAATTGAACTAACATTACTTTATAAAATCTAAATTTCTTTCAAATGTGAAAAAAAGTTCTTAGTAACTTTATTTGGAAACATGTTTGGTATATATATATATTTCTTAAGTAAACCCCAACAACTAATTTAACAAACGCATCTAACCAAATTGAGGTTAAGTTATCTGTGATAAATTTTTTTTTTTTAACCAAACAAACTAGTTAACATTCGATTACATTGCATAAGTTTACTAGCAGCTAATGTTTGCTGGCTTGTAGCTAGTAAACTAGCTCAATGTAATCCACCCTTCACGAAAAACTGAATGTAATTCTTGATAAGTTATTACCACTACTAAATATGGGTACTTTTAAAACCAAATTTATCATTTAATGTATATAGAAACTAACTTCTATATTTGACAGTATATTAATAGTATAATTACCTGTGTATAAGTAACAGGCGTAGAGTTTCCAGGAGTATAATATTGTCCAGATGCAGGGGTATACATGGTTCCTGTCTCTCCTCCACCAACTGCATATACAGGATAAGCCCTATACGAAACAAATAGTATTTAAATTAAATAAATCATGAAACTATTAATGGTATATATAAAATATCCTAATTGCAATTATTCAGGAAAAGTGTGGAAACCTTGGATGACAAAATAAAGAAAGGCCATCCATTGTCACTGATGAACTCATTACAAAACTTCTCATTGATACGTGTTTCATAATGCATGAACTTCAAAAACAATGTCCAGAAATGTAAAAAAAGAACCAATAATTCTGACTGCAAGCGCAAATATTCTTTGTACTTTACAAAGATGAAAATTTTCTTAGTAACCAATGAAAGAAAACACATTAACACTTTCAAGTTTTGTTTTATGTTGAAGTTTCCAATCACTAAAAGTTATCACCTTCAGGTGTTACATGCACCAAACCTTCATGGCACTTTATTATAAATATAGTAAATAGTAACTATTGTAAATATAAGTATTACAGTGTATGAATTATGTTTGAAGAACAAGGAAGGGAGGGGTGAAATAGCCTATAAAACTTTAAGAACCTCAAACTATTAAAATGTCCACAGTATCATTAAATGAAACACTATTTTGGAAATTACTCTCTATAACAAAGAAACTTTTTTTTTTTTTTTTTTTTTTTAAACCAGGTTAAAAAGCATTAATGTATAGTAAAATTTGGACATCAATGGATCTTAACATTAAAAGAATTTTAAAATGACTTACATTTGACCAGTGGTAGTTGTGTAAATAGCCTGTTCTGGTGTGCCATCAACATACTGAACGTATGTCGAGTGTCCTACACCGTCGGAACCCACTGTGTCTTGATCAGGAACTGTAAAGAATACACATATTATACATTTTATTAAATATTTCACAATGCATAATTAGACGTTAAGCAGAAATAAATGCAGTTAGTCGAAATGTGTGAGCAAAGGACCAGACTCATGGGAAATAAACACCATGACAATGATTTATAATAGAGTGATCAAGAAGTTATATATCTTAGGGATATAGCAAAGTAACAAATCTAAGAGTATGTAAAATATAATAAATATTACTTATTATTTAAAAAGTTTTATTACATTTAAACATTGTTCGTTATTTGCCATCAACCTGTAAAGACATTTCAATTCTGCAGCTGTATGATTCTTGAACTCATTAGAGAACAGATTCCTGTGACTTGGAAAACAGATTTCAAATGGTCCCACAATAAATAAACCGAGCACAAATATTTTATTAATCTTGTCACACATAAAAAACTTCAAATGCCATTCTTCTTAAAATTGATTCCTTCTTCTAATCTAGTTTTATATGGGAAGGCCGAGAGAACCTCAATACTTTATTCCATGAAAACCGGGTATTGCACTGTGTGCCAGGGCATAAGGGAGTTGAGGGTAACAGTTGAGAAAGCAGACAAACTACCCAAACAGGGCTCTGCCATCAGAGTTTGTAGAATCTGAGGCTGTAGAAATATCCGTAGGTGGATTCATGCAAAACACCAGCAAAGATGGGGAAGCCTTAACTCTTAATTTGGCAGTTGGGTAAGAAACTGTCATTTGACCACTGACGAAAGATGGACAACTGTAAAAAACTCACATTTTGCAACTCGTCATTAGAGTTACTTAAAACCATCTTATCGAAATAAATGTTATACCATTGTAAAGCTGACGTTTCGTAGATGCATATACATGTAATCAAAAGTTCATAAAACGCTATAAAAATATTTAATTAATTGGTAAAGTTTGGCGTGTTTTAGACAGAAACATGACGGTTGGCAAAGAATACAAAATGGAGTCCTCCTTTAGGACGTTGTGATAATAATGTTTACCAACCATATTCCTTGACAATTATACTGTTCTTAGTACAAATGTTTACCTATCGAACAGAGTTCGCCACATGTCAGAAAGACAAATGGTTTTCATTCTAGATTTTTTTCAACACAAAAAAACAGTTTTAGAGAAAAAAAATGGTTGTTTTCTTCAAGTCCACTTTACCCTAGTAAATGAATTCTTAGAAACATGAATTATACACCATTGAAAAGCTCATATTTCAACCTTTTAGAGGTTATGAAATTTGATTATCTTGCTACATTTAGACAAAATACAATAATTCTTTGAAGTCCCCTATTTCTCCGGCAGACTGCTGCACTCGACGGCTAAAGAACTGTAACCTACTTCTCTCCTTGTTTATTCTAAATATAGCTTTACATTTGCCCTATCTGACAGGTTCTTATCTCTTTGTATAGACAAAATACAGACCTTTCCAATGATATAAACCAAGTTTTAGTCAGTCATATGGAACCTAAAGACAACGTGGTTGTTTCGGATTGACGGTTGCAAACTGAAGCAAAATGGCGTTCTTTTTGTCGCTTTCTTCATATTTCTTGTGATAAATCGAGTGTATTCATTGGTTATAAAAGTGTATTATATAAGTTTATATGTGTGTTATTCTTTGTAGAATCTATTGTGTTATTGTAATTGTGAAATCTAGTGAATGTTGATTTAGGTGTACAAAACATTACTAAAAAGGCGTTAGTGGGTAAACCTTGCAAAATTTATAACTTATTACGGGTAAGTACAATTTCTATATTCAAAATTTCAGAATTTGATTTTTTTTTTACCAATTGTTATTCATATTTATACTAGAAAACGTTTGTAATACTCGTAAAAAATGTAAAAATAGATTTTCTACGCTCAATTGGACTTTGAAGTGAAATTTGGCCTTGGATTTTCGTGTTTTTTTTTGTTCTATGCAATACTGGCTCCAAAATTATTATTCAATCTTTTTTTAAATTACACTACTAAATTCTATGAACATTTCTGAACATAATTATATTTAGAAGTTGGTTTTCCATAAATATTACAAATTTTGGTGATTTATTGAAAATAAGCTGGACCATTCCTCTTTTTTTGTAAAACAATTTTTTAAATATTCAAAATGTAACAAATTTTGATATATTTTTTCCGAAATGTATTCACAAATATATCACTAAATTTTTGTACATCTTAGAAAAAGGTTGTAAGCTTTTGATTTTGGGTGATACAGGTATTTCTGAAAAATGGTAACATAAATTTTTGACTTGTAACACACTTACTCCAAAACCGTTTCAAAAATTATTTTTTTTATTACATAGATAAATTATATGCATCTTTCTGAGAAAAATGATGTCTTATAAGTTAGGTTTTGTTATATATTAATATATTTTATTAATTTTTAAACAAACGAAGATTTTTAAAACAAATTAACATGTTGCCAAATCAAGGGTTAAGGGGCACAACCATAGTAAATCATTACTTAAGGACATCACTTCAGATTATTTCTTCAGGACAATAATGACCCGAGGTAAGGGACAACTTAAGACAAGTTATGGGACACTGTAGTCTGAAAATGGATTTCCACAGGATAGGACTGTGCGGGAAGGATGAGGGGACCGCAGACCACATAATTTTCAATTGTGAGGCCCTGTTCAATAAGAGGTAAAAGGTTTTTGAATTCCAAATTCCTGGGGAACTAACATTGAAAGAGCTAGTTAGTGGATTACTTAAACTCGTAAGGGGAACAAATCTGGTAAGCTAGAATGAGGAAGCTTTAGTTCTGCAATAGGTCATCGGTCGCGGTGCCAGGGCTGATTTTTTTAACCCTCCAAGTGGCACGGCGACCTACAGTAGGTCGCCAACGTGCTCCGAAGTGATTTCACTAACTTTTAATCACGTATTTTGCCATTCAACGTTACGCCCACTTAAAATTATCCGATCGCAATAAATAAAATACCGTTGGAAAGCTAATGTTCCGTAGATGCATAATCATGCAAAAAAAATACCACAAAACGTTATAAATAATATTCCAAAAATTGGTGAAGTTCGCATATTTTTGATGCGTAAAATCGTAGATTTGAACTCTGCGCCTAATCGTTAGCGCGACGCCATTTTTCCCGATATTATTCCAACTCTATTTATCTGTCATTGAAGTCAACTAAAACACTGTTCTATAGATCACATGTTTCTCTTTCCAACCATAGATTACAAATTTTTCTGCGTCTCATAGATCCAGAGATATTCCTACTTGAACGTAGAACAAACTTGACGAGACGAAATTTGGTTGGCATTAGGTTTGCATTTCTCTTTGGTTTCTAATATTATATTTCTTATATTTCTTTGCACTAAGTTGTAGGGGAAATTCCATTCTATAAGTTGGTACCACTCGACATAGGGCAAAAACTTACTAAGAGGCTTGTTTATTATCTCGAAATGTAGCAAATCTGTGACGTAAATACTATAATATTAGGCGTAGCACATATTGGTTTTGGGATTAGATTTTTGTTATTTTGAAGGTTTGTGTATACAAATTGTATATAAATTGTGTATACAAGTTACAATATATGTGTTTTTATATCTAAAGCTTATGTTTTTGAGTGATAGTTTGGTTTTTGAACGTTCTTATTTGCGATAACCTAGGCCGGTAAACGTAAGTTTAGGCTATATGCAAATTGTCTTATATATAGTGTTTTATATGATTATAAAAGTGAATATGTGTGTTATTCTTTGTAAAGTATATATTTTCTTAGTTAAATCTATAAGTTTTGTCTTTGATCTATCTTCAAATTGGTACTAGTGAGTCTAAATTGTGGAGGTTACAAACCTAACCTCACTTGTAAAAGTTACCTTTTTAGGGAAAATCGGTATTTTTATTTAGAAAATGTAACATATTATTATTTTTTCCCCCTAAATATATTCACAAATATATGACAAATCTCAAGAAATGGTTGAAAAAAATCCTAAAAATCTATTAGTATGTTATTCATTACCATTTTTGTGAAATTTCTGCTTCGTTACTCTTCGATTTTTTGATATTTGACTAAAAAACTCCAAATGTGATACATGTAACATTTTTTTGCACTACACACCTACATTCTATGCACCTTTCTGAACATAATGAGATATAGAACTTTTGTATAAGATAAATAATACTATTTTTAGTGATTTTTTGAAAAGAAAATGATCATTTTACATTTTTTCGTAAACTATTTTTTGTTTTTTTGATAATATAACAAATTTTATTTTTTTCCCCCTAAATATATTCAAAAATATTACACAAAACTTTTGTATATCTTAGAAAAAGGTAGTAAGCTATTGATTTTGGAATATACAGGTTTTTCCTGAAAATTGGTAACTTCGTTTTTGACATGTAACATACTTACTCCAAAACCGTTTCAAAAATTTTTTTTTTTATTGCATAGATGGATTCTATGCATCTTTCTGAGAAAAATGATATCTTATAAGTTAGGTTTTGTATAGAAATAATATATTTAATTAATTTTTTAACAAACGAAGAATTTTCAAGACAATTAACATTGCCACTTGGAGGGTTAAAAGGCCCTTAAACTCCAAATAAAATCAATCAACCAAATGTAAACCAGATGTGCCAAACAACATATAAAATAGAATTATGGTTCGTAAGTCATTTGGAAAAACTAAAACAAACCTGATGATGGCCAGTATTCCTTTCATTAATTAATGACTGAAATTTATAATTGAGTAATAATTAGAAATAAATAATTTTTGAACAATAACACATATTTCTTTTCATTTTACATATTCTCTGATTTATTGATTTGTTAGGAAAGGTTTGTTGATTGTTTGATTAGGTTAGGGTTACGTTAGGACATATTCTTATGCTGTATGATATCGGGTTCAGTTCTTGATACTATCCGATAATAACGTGGGCCTAAGACATTCATAAACATAAGTATTATATTTACACAAATTTATACGTTTTAAACGTAGGCTACAGAAATATATGATTACATGTGTGGTAGGTTTGATGACTGGAAGCAATGCAGATGTCAATTTAGAATATATATGATGAGGAAACTAATTAAAAACTTTAAAATTTGGGATGAAAATGAAATTTAGAGACTTATTGGTAGGTTTGATGACTGGATGCAATGCAGATGTCAATTTAGAATATATATATATATATTTATTTATATATATATGATGAGGAAACTAATAAAAAAACTTTAAAATTTGGGATAAAATGAAATTTAGAGACTTATTATATGGCATTAGGTCAAGATGTGAGAGAGCGAACATTAGAAGTGCTGCCAGAGATAATTTTAAAGGGTGTAAGAAAAACAAAAATGGAAAATGGCATTGAGTAATAGGCGATAAAGAGTGTTGGAAAATAAGTTTCCCACGTGCCATTTCGAAACATTTAGAGATAAAGTCAAACTTTGAATAAAAAAAATGTTTGTTTTTGAAAGACCTTTCCAATGATATGCTTCACGAATAACGTTACTATTTGGAGTTTTTGAGTTTTAATCTGTTTTTTTCCAAAATTGTAGGTATTTTTTAAATTTGAAAACTTGAGTAAGGGGCAACTTAAGCACATTTTTGGAAAGGATACCTTCTCATGGATGTAGGATACAAATTTGGTTTATGTAGGCTATGTAATGTAGTAACAAAACTAACTGTAAAACACTACTTTTTGATGTTTTGGAACATCCTGTACATACACAGTAAGATAAACTTTTCTCCCAATATGATCAGTGAACAGAGACCTTTAAAATGAGGCATCACTTGACCTACCTTTACATTTGAAATTTTTCCAAAAAATACCCCCACCACAAAAAAGCACTTTTGGGGCATTTTGAGATTTGAAAACATTTTTACTGAATTCTCCGGGGTCAAAAGAGGAGGGTTAAAGTTAAAACAAAGGCTGTAACTCATTTGGTTCAGTCACTATACACTGCACATGGGTGGTCTGATTCATCCTATATATCAATAGTTAGGAGTGTTGTATAGTGTGTTGAAACATTGATATTGAATTCAAAAGTTAAGATCAAATGTCCAAGGAGCGCTGTGGCGATATTTACAATAAGGAAAACAAGTATTCCCTGAACCACAAAAACAAGAAACAAAACTAATATTACCCTTTACTACATCATTATTAGTCAGAGTTTTGTTTGATTTTGTGGTTCGGGGAATCCTTGGTTTCCTTATTCAAAGGTTAAATCTAAATTTATCATCTACAGAAATGGATTTCTTTTGAAAATTTGGACAGTGGAAGAAATTAGATGGTAGAAGAATTATCAGAATGCTATCATTGAATATGTTTGTAGTACGACGGTTAATTTGCTATGGACATGTTCGAAGGATGAAGACAGAAAAAAGGTGTTGTTAAAAGGGATATTCATTAGGATGCTAAAAGGAAGAAGAAACTGATAGCATGGATGGGAAAATTACTAAAATAAAGCAACAAAGATAATTAGAGGACGGATAATGGGAAACATAGCGAAAAAGTATTTAAGCGCATAGGGAAATTCTTGAATACTTGTTTAAGTATATAATTTGAGTTTTTTACATAAGAAAATTAATAATATACAACTCTATTTCCATCTATAGTCTAGATAAAATCATGGAAGACTTAAACATGATATTATTGTATTCCATTAAATTTAAAATAGTATACATGATAAGGAGCTACACTAATTTTAAAAAGAGATTCTTTTAAAGCTTTTTAATAAACAAGTTCATATTCAGATGCTCTGTGTAACACCTTTAATGTTTTTATGCTAATAGTTAAAAAAAAAAAATTGTACAATTTTTAACAATTGAAATTTGTACAAATGTAATATAAGAACACTCTCTCTTGCTATAGTTACTTAGAAAAGTAAACGCCAAAATATATTTATTATACTTCTTTTTATCTAATCACACTGGAGTAATATAGAGAAAGTTAAGTTTTTACTAAACACACAGTTTCAAGACTTTAATGGAAATAAACGTTTTCATAATTTCCAAGTACAAATAAGTAATTTTTGGAATGACTCTATCATTCTCATATAATCTCTGTACTGAGGTACAGTCTAAATTGTTCAGTGGATAACATCTTAAAAAGGTAGACTAAATCTAAAAATGTTACTTTTGTCATCTTCCATTTTTGAAGGCTACAGATTTGATCCTACTAGATGATCATACACAGTCCCTGTTATATAATAATAATAACATACATGGTAAAACGTAATGCAATGATTTGTGTTAACCATACATGTCAATTGTGGAGTTATATGTATTTTTAATGTTCGTATTATTTGTTATTATAAAAAGTGACTTTATGTAGTAAATGCATTAAGAAGATGATTGCAAAATGGGTAAATATGCAGGAGACATGTCTGATCGATTTTAAGTGTGAAATCTTAACATTTCGCTTTCAAAAAATTGCATTTTTTTTCGATCATTCATAAAAAAAACACCTAGTCACTTTTTATGTTTCCCAATTCATTATTTCTGTCCAAAAAAGGTGATTTTAAATGACTGTTTTATGGCATTCTGAGGTTATTTCGACATAATTATATTTCATCATTTTAAGTCAAATCTATCGATGTTTTTTATTCTGCATGGAAAATAGTTCTGTTTTTGTACTGTCATTATGAAGAACTGTCAAACTTCGTATCATTTAATATCAATCATGTCGTGTAATAAGTGCAAACTACTCCTATATTATCTAACCAGACCTAGTTAAAGAACTACAGGTCAAGGAAGGTAATTATATATATAAATATACCTTACTTGACCTACAGTTCTTCTTCATGTACAAACTATTTTAAAAAACCTTATTCATGCTTTGCCAACATCAGTAAATGTCCGAATAAATAGTAATATCATTATAAAAAATCAACCAATGTTCAATAATTTTAAACACAAATCTAAATTGAATCTAATGAGAGTAAATTAGTTTTAAATAATTGACTTTATAGCTCAATTTAAATAATTTGTAGGAAAAACCTTGGTGAAAATTAAATATAAAATCCCCAGTCTTGATAGTCTAAGTAGTACTGTAGTAATCTTAAGGATTTCTAATGAAGATGGTCTAAAATAACATCTTAATAATATCACAAAGATATTTATACTACTTCTAAGTTGAAAAACTATTAAGTAATTTAATATTTGAAACAGTACAAGCACTTCTAAAAAAATATAAAACTAAGTAATTACATAATGCAGAAAATTTCTGTTTTTTATCTAATGCTGGCCAATGATGAAGAGGGAAATACCAATATTAATCTTCAGTCAATATGAAAATTAAAAGAGTTAAAAATCATTGATTAAATAATAAATTTCATACGAAAATTAAAGGTAAGCTTCATTATTTTTTTTAATGAATTAGATCTTGCATGGATTTAGTAACTGCTAATTAGACTTATTTATATACTACATCACCTTTTTGAAACCAACCTACCTGATGAAATTTGAACAGTATATAAAACTTTTCCTTATTAATAATTGACAGTGTAAAAGCTTTACGAATTTCACTACTTTTCACACTTAACAAAGCTTGTGCAATAATATAAATTTATCTGAGATTGTAAACACACAATCTAGATTTATATAAATCTCTTACTAACTAACTCCATTTATATTTTGTACAGAATCAGTAAAAGTGATTCAAAATAATGATAATTATTTACTATTTATATATCATCTCTACTTTTTTAATTAATATTTTCCGACTATCTGGAAAACAAATGGGAGCATTTAATCACTAAAGTTATTATAATAAAACCCCTCCGATAGGTGAGCTTAAGTAATTGACAATATTTGTATAATTATAATTTCCCAATTTCTACTTGTCTTAGACAAACATAACTATTTTTTTCAACAGGATGTTCGAGGAATATTACAAGACATGTTAAGACTCGATTTTTTCCCACCGAAACAAATAAAGCACAGAAGGTGACTTCCAGCAGATGTGGAGATTCCATTTATAACGATGTATGATTGTTTTCTTGCCTGCAAAGAACTCAATAACTGGACAGGTCAGCCTGTTCAATGAGAGATTGTACTAAGCCATTGTCGGATTTCTTACTTGACTTGTTAAATTTCACTTGAGCTATATCAAGCTTGGTGAGATCCAAAAGATGAATTCAGGAGATTCAGCAGATTATCGGTGTCATTGACATAGGCTTCAAACAAATTATTAAGTACAATAATATTCCAAGTGAAAAATATACGACCTAGACCGGGAATCGAACCCAGGACCTTTGGCTTTACGCGCCACTGCTCTACCAACTGAGCTATCCAAGTCGCTTCCCAGCATAGGACAGAGGCACTTCTCACTTGACTTTACTTTATTGCTGCAATTTTTGAGTTACGCCCTATGCTGGGGAGTGACTTAGTAGATAGCTCAGTTGGTAGAGCAGTGGCGCGTAACGATAAAGATCCTGGTTTCGATTCCCAGTCTAGGTCGTATATTTTTCACTTGGAATATTATTGTATTTTCAATACAAAAAACGTATTAGCGTTCAAATCAATAAATTATTAAGGGTTCAAAGATGGTTGTGTATTGTGGAAAGTGAGCTATATTCTGGTAGGTCCTTGACAAGCCAAAATGATGAGGTCAATCGACTAAGTACAAAATTAGGTCATGCAGGTCACCACCTGAGAATTTTTGGATGAGGTAGGAATAAGCACGGTTTTGCTACAATCCATTTCAAGCAATAATTGACTTTAAATAATAAGCAGACACTGTCCACAAAACCAATGTCTCGCAAGAATGAAGATCCAGGTTTCTTGAACTCTATGAACACTAGTGATGAGTTGTGGGACCCAGAATCCAAGGCACAATCGGCACAGGAGATATTTAATATCCCAAAGGCCACAAAAATCACAACAAGCGTAGAAATGTCTAAGTAATGTTGACTAAATTCTTGTTTCCTTGGGGTGGTGGATCACAAGTACCCAACAAAAAGGCAAACATTATCAAAAGTATAAGTCTGGAAATTTTATCACCTTTATAATGTTGTGTGGTGTAAGAGGTAGCATTTGTGGACAACACACCATCTTATTCCTTCAATTTAATTCAGAGTTTCTTGATCAAACATAAAAAACAAAGCGCTGAGTATACTTCCTTCACTCACAGGCTAAGTACCAGGGACTGATGCTCTCTGGGAAGGGGAACAAATTCATGCATACTAATCAAAAGTACCCTCCACAACTCCCCAGCAGAGATCAGGTTGGTAACTTTTTTAATAAAACTTGTATTATTTAAAGTTATGGAAATATTGTTGACTAGTGTATACTAAAATTAAATCTCTCTCTTTTCTCCATTAATAAACCAATTTATCATCTCTACATTTCCAGGTAAGAGAGAAAGTCTACAACAGCATGTTCTACCATTATATGATAAAACCTCCAGATTATAAGGGGTGGTTTAAAATCATCTATACTTTTACATGTAAGTAAATAGTTTATCTATGTTTGAAATTAGTTGAAATACAACTTTACACTATTTTAAACAATTAAAAAAAAATCAAATTTGAATGAAAAACATAATTTTTGTAAACATTTAAAAAATCAAATTACATGAAAATAGAATAAATATGAAGAGAAATTGAGTGAGCACTCTTAAAGAAGTTTAATTCGCTCTGCTTACCTACGGATGGATTAACAGGTGTCAACGAAGTATAAGAACGTGATCCCGATCCTTCTGATGCATGCAACCAACAACCATACATACTCAACATTAAACATCTATTAATCTGATCAAGTAAATACAAACAGACAATATATATGGCATTTTTTTAAAGGACCTATTATTAATTTTAGTTTTAGTGATATTTCTTAATAATTAACTTATTAGATACTTTGCCAAAGTATGCATATATGTTGTAATATTTTATAGTAACATAAGATCCAATGATATATCTACCCCTAAATTAAAAGTTAAAATGTCTCTATAAAAATAAATATTTGTAAAAAAATACTGATAATAACCTAAAGTACTAATTGTTTATAACTTTCAAGTAATTCTATATTAATTATTTCATATAAATTGTTTCAACAAAACTATACATCAGTTAAAAGTCATGAAGTAATTCAACTGGGGAAAAAAATATTCATAAGAATAATAATATTATGGTTTAATAATATTAATTTATATTAGCATAAGGTAAGGCATGATCCATTTAGTACCTTTATAGAAACAATTCCAAAAACATTAATTTAGCATCACAGTTACATATAATGATGATTACATAGTGTTTAAAAATGTTGTTTTAATTATCTCACATCAAGATCTATCAAATTAAGGGGAAAATGTTAATAAACATATTTAAATGCTTATTTTTGTCAAAATGTAGAAAGAAAAAAAACCATTGAGTCCAGGACTCAGTTTTGGAGAATATTTTGCTAGGCTCTATAAGTATGTGACAATGAATAAGGGTGTAATCACACAGAGATCAAATATAATTTAGGTTTTACCATTTGTCAAAGAAAATGCAATTAACAAAATACAGAGTACAATTTAATTTTACATGCTAGTCTTTATTTTAACTCTTTTAGAACCACGACACATATTTTGAGCATATTGGAAAAGACCGCAGTTGAGTTGACTGTTGTCAAGGATTTTATAAAAATAATCGTAACTTCCTTATTTATCAATATAATTTATACCAACTTGTTAGTAAAATTATAGGCTTTTAAATGTATACAAATGCAGATAATTGTATAACAAATGTGTATTTTATATTTTTTCATAATTAAATCGATTTGGATGTCTAGTATAAATTAGTTTAAAATAGCAAAATCTTAGTAAGTAAATTTAAATGATCAATAAAATTTATACATGTTAAAGTGGAACCTTAATTAAATAAAAATATTCAATTTATACAAAAACAAAATAATGTAAAACACATCTTACCATTAGCACTATTAAATAAATTTTAATGAATTTGTTATATATTATATTGTTCATACTGATGACCGACAGTAAAAATAGAATTCTATGTAAATAAAACACCCAAAATTCTTTATAAATTGTAGAATTTAACAAAAGAATTTGTGCGTTTTATTTGTATAATTTGTTATATTATATTGATAACTGTTGTAATATAGCTCAACTTTGAGAAATAGCACAATGTTGGATACAAAATGTGTTTATACAGTTTTCCTTGAATAGATAAACTTTTATAAGACTTCTTAATATATTACAAAATTTTAGCCACTTTGACGTGTACACTCCTTTTGTTGGACCTAATTAAGTGTGCTGAGTGACACAATATTAAACAACTGAAAACTTTCCAAACACACCTCGTATAAAAAAAGGCGAAATATTAAAAAAGTATAAGAGTGAACATTTGAAATGTTTCTGGTATCACTAGTAATAAAACATACCTATTTACATGTTCAATTTATGTTTAATTATCCTAGATGAGACACACTTATGTATTTACAGTTTACATTTTTTTTTTTTAAATGCAACTATATTTAAGATTTTCTTTTTGGTAAACAATTTACCAGGAGGTTTAAAAGATTTTACAAAACTGTGTTTACTTAGTTTCTTTTGTTTAAATGGTTTTCTTTCAACATGAATTCATCACTGAATGAAGTTTGTAACACTGTTATAATCTTTAGATCCTTATGTATATAAAATCAGTGTTTGAAATTAGCTTCCATGAAAGTCAATGGCACCATGAGTTGTGGAACCATATTATGTTGACACATGTCCAAATATTTATCTCTTGTGCATTTAAAACGTTGAGCAGTACAGCAAAAATATGACGTTGCACCCTATGCCTGGTTGACGGAATTGTTGCACCAACAAAGAATTCTAATATTCAAGGTACATGCTTTAATGTTGATTAACTTGCCAAGAGAACTTGAAGATAATACTTGGATTATGCCTATACTGGTAGTGCATAAATTCGCAAAATTTAAACTTGTGGTCTATGACGAATATAAAATTCTTTGCACTGAATTCCTTGAAACATAATTCAGCTACATAATAAACGTAGCTGAGAAGCTAAGTTTTTACAATCAATTACATAATGCCAACTTGTCAAGATATACCAACTATTTTCTTTCTTAATACCAACTTTACAAACAAAAATTAATAATACTGTAATTAAGTTGATTGAGGTTAATTTATTTCTTTGATTAAAAATCAGATTCAAATAGCTTATTGTCAGCTTTGTCAAATGACTTTTGCATCTCTTGGTACATTTCCTTTTTATTTTGTTCACAAACTTTATACATTTTAATCTTTTATTTTCTCTTTGCAGATTTCACAATGAAAATTCTTTTTTATTTTTATAAGATTCCCGGATTTCTTTAAATTTTCTTTTACTTCCCAAGCTAGAATAAAAGTGTTACCCCTTATCTTATAAAAACATCTCTCTCTCTCTCTCTCTCTCTCTCTCTCTCTCTCTCTCTCTCTCTCTCTCTCTCTCTCTCTCTCTCTCTCATCACAATCAAAAACATAATTTCAACATCAAAACTTAATTTACTGGTTATTGGTATTTGTTCTTTAAGATGTTTTGATAAAACTATTACATCTCTTTTAATTGAAACTTTAAAATTTTTAAATCTGAACACTTAGATTTTCTTTCTTACGTTAATTTTTGTCACAAGGATACATTTTTTTTTAACCCCACTAGTACTAAATGCCTAGTTAAACATGACTGTATTATGTATGAACAATTTAGACATTTATTTTTTTTTACCAGAAATCCTTATCTAAAAGAGTTTTATACGATTTTAAATTTTATATAGGCTTAAACTAGCTTTATACATTCACGCTTAATTTTGTATGACTTTATTCAGTATAATATTAATATAATTGAATTCATTTGTGTTTATAAAGGTCTTCATTCTTATTCCCCCCCCCCTTTGTTATCCATATTTTATTTGGCTTTTAATGCAGTAGTTTTATATTATAAATAACATAATATAGCCTGGAATAAATAATATAAAATGGTTTATGAAATGGACCAAATGATGAAAATGTAGATAATTCTTTTGTTTTCAATAATGTCTGACCAAATTATTTCTATTTTGGATATGCTGAAATTTTTTTTGTTTCTTCTTTTTACGTTGGTTATTAGGAATTAATTTTAATTTTTGTTAAAAGAGTTTCATTTACAGATTCTATGTAATCAAATTGACAATTTTGTCTTAATTCTTTAAAGGTTTTCACTTGTAGACATTTTATTTGCACAACTGGATAAATTTTAATTTTCCCAATTAATCTACACATTCCACATTTCTTTATGTCTAATACTTGAATACTTGATGTTGATTTAATAATTAGTATTTCAGAATAGCTAAATTTGCAAATCATTAAGTTTTATATTACACATTGCTTTATTTTAATTTTCTTGAGAATATCAGATTTTATAATTGGAAAGATTCTAATATTTTTTGTTTTGAGTTGGGATTGATAAAATTTGACATTTCTTTAGTGTGAGAACAATACATATATAATGTTATATAACATGTATACAGTATCTATCTATTGTTTTCATTAAAATATATTAGATTAGTGTTTTTTGAGATGGACACATTGGTACCGCTACATGTCCAATGTAGTTTGTATTTTATACATATACAATACTAGCTTAACGTCAGTCTGTTTGGAGTCGCCCTAATTAAATTTCAAGCATTATAGAAACATCTATAAGGAAGTGATTTACTACAGAATTTTCTTCTCACGATTTTAAATTCATGTACAAAAGAGATAAACCCCCCTTTAACATTAAACAATAAAAGAATAAACATTTTTTTAAAATGTCCTAAAAACTGAATGAAAGCGAGTAGTAAACATATCCATTACTTAACAGTTAACGGTAGAATGTTAATAACACACCTCACTGCACCACGAGGATGTTAAACTCACTGAAGGAATTTTAATAATCCTTTCCATTTTAAATAACATTTAAATTGATAAATGTATATTGTTTGAAACAATTTTAAACAAACATACATTAAAACCAACCAGTTAAAATACATAAGAAAGAAAACCACATGAAATTAGAATCAGCGGTTGTAAGCTGACATGACAGATGTTGCTTGTATATATTTGTGTATGAATGGAGTTGGATGAGAGGAGATGGAGGATGGGAAAGTAGCCTACTGCAATTTTTATTCTCGTTGGTACAAATATAAACAAATACATCAAATTAAATGTAGTAAAATGAGAATTATAACATTTTTAACCTAAACCAACTTTTTTTAATGACAAAATATGTTGTTGCTGAATATTTTAAGAAAATGTGTTAACATGCTAAAACAGGTTTTCTTATGAAGAAGTAGACAAATAGTGTTATAATTTCGGAACTACAGATTAAATTTTAATCAAATATATACTCAAAACTGACCAGATATCATAGGATATATCTGACATAGGAAAGAAAATCAAGGAGAGAGAGAGAGAAATGTTGGGTTTTATATAAGTAGAAATGGACTATATATAGAATATATTTTCCTTAATGTAAAGATTACGAAAATTTCCAGAATTTTGCAACCCCTCCCCACCCCGTCAAGGCAAGTTCTTGTTTGAGGTAGTTAATTCTATTAATATTTTAGTTAACAATTGATAAAATAAAAAGCAAGCTATTGTAGTTTTTTTTTGCATAATAGGGTAACTATTTAAATATCAGTCATACTTTTGGATAACTAACAGTTATATTGAGATATTTGTCATCAAAAAATTTAAAATGATTGAACAGAAGCATTTTGTGCTTTGATTGAAATGAATATAACTAACAATCTACATTGAAACTAGATAACAAAACAAGTAATAGCAGTATCATCTAATGAAAGCTTCACCTTGAACAGTAATATAATGTGAGTCCACAATTCCGGCCGTATTTTGGTCTGGAGACGTAGCCCCACCAGGATCAGGACCTCCAGCACCTTCTCCAACAGGATGATTAGAATCAGATGAACTACCAGGACTATCCAGTACACTTCCGTTCTATAAAATATATAACCAAATAAATTTAATGATTAAGTCAAATATATAATTAATTATTACTATGTTTTAAGTCCACAAGAGCAAGTGTTTGAAAATATCATTTAGAATAAGGAAGGCAGAAAAACGTATTATTGAATGTTAAAGAAAAGGTTTACCAAAGTTACAAAATATGTACACAAAAATGATTAACTAAACATGCTCAAAATATACTCATTTTAGGAAAACATAAATATTTGTTTAATGATTTCAAGTCTGATGGTAATCAAAGTTCATTTTATTTTTAGCTTGAACCAACAAATAATGGGAAATGGTCATTATTTAATTGAAAAAATCATGAATGCAAGACATAAATAAATTTTAAATAGCTACAATCTTTTTAATTTACTCAGTACTATTCTCGCTGATAACGGCCATTCATATACCATCTGTTATCGTGGTGTAAAGACAGTAGCTTACTAGACATTGAAAAAAGGACTTCAATGTGAAAGCAAATATTCCACTCATATTGTATTGTGATGTTATCATTTAAGTATATCGAACATGCCAAAGATATTAATCTCAATTTGGAATATAATTCCTATTTAAGATAAAGGCAATGATATGCAACATTGGATGTAGTTCAAATAGATAATGTAGTCTTAATTTCTTGATAGATGAGCTGTACTTCATATGAATTATTGGGGATCCATTCTTCTTCATAAAATAGTTTGGTGAATGTCTTTTCCTTGATGATATAGTCCCGAACAGTTGTTATATAGACAAGATGATTCACAGACTTAATAAGCAGACACTGGGTGATGTCTTGTATGTTGAATTGTCAATTATAAAGCAGTGCGACTGCTTCCCATTACCATACAATATACCTCATCTTGATATTTCATATAATCCTTAGAAATTTTGGAATTATAAGGAGCCTCTTCAGGACAAATTCAACTCTTAATACTTTAATCTATAATATTTCAAACCACTGATCTAAGGTAGACCATGTGATTTGTTTACTTAATTATTTCCTCAGCATTTTACATCCCACCTATCCACATTATGTTGCTTTGCAGAACTATGTTTAAATTACACGATTGAGACTATGTCTTGTATACTCTTTTTCCATAAGAAAGGCTGAATCTGTGCTAAATGAACTGGAATAAAATAAGGGGCTCTTGATCTGACTGCATTCTATCAAGCCTTATACAAAGTTTTGATCCTCAGTGTTTACTATACTACTAAAAATCTGTCCAACAAGTCTGTTTCTTATGATTTATTAACTCCTGAACTAACTATTTAAAATAGTTATACTGTTCCTATTTCACAAATCTGACAACTTTGAGAATTGTATGTAAATGGGTTAAAATACAAGCTATACTTTCTCCAAATATTTGAAATGTTGGTGATTAGAACAGTTTGTGTACAATAGAAATTGTAACAGTTTTTCATAGAAACATCTCATTATTTCAGTTTGGTGTCTACCAAGAAACTTTTCTGGACCAATTTTGACTGTGTTTTAAACTCGTATTATTGAAGCTTTCAAGTATACAGGTTGTCAAGGCTTACATAAATTTTTTGAAAGCATTCGATAGGTTATCAACATCTAATAACCAAAAAATGTGCCAATAGAATTTCAAGTTCTCTTCTGGAGAAGTTTTAACCTACCTATATAACTGGAGAATATAAGTGAAATTTGTATCAGATCTATCATTCTTTCTATACATTCTTCAACACTTTTTATACATGATATTATGGAGAACCTAACATAAATTGTTTTTCTTTAGATACTAAACTTTTCAAAGTTATTTTTCCCTTGAAGATTGTGTTATTCTTCAAGACAGATTATATATCATACTGTAGATGCATGGTGCTTGGAAGTATGAGTGTTTTTAAACATTAAAAACTGTTGTTGTACATTCATACAACTCATAACCTAATCATCACCTAATTACATAGTACAAGGTAGACTGAACATTAAAGTGAGCTAATAAAATGATAAATTTATGGAGTTGTGTTTATTCCCATCTGATCTGACAATCTAGCATGGCATTACTCTTAAAACAACAGACCAAAAACTTTTAGGCTTTTATTCTGTTTCTACATACACCCAGAATTGGAATACTTCTTTATTGTTCGGTCCCCTGAGCAGTTAACACTATCTGAAGATAAAAACTTGTGGGCTTCATCATGAATACTTTTACGTTTCTATGAATTCTATATTGCAATGCAACTCAATTTAATGCTTTCATAAACTGGGTGAATGGTGCAGGAATCCTCTTATTTTACCTAGAGGTAAAGCTTCCGAAGAGACACACACCATTGATTTTCCTGGCACGAGCTCAAGTGAAGCCTATAGTTCCAAATACAAACTAAATTATACAATAATTATAATCCAAAAAATGAGGTGACTATATATCGGAAATTGTAGGCTTTTTCATTGTGAGCCAGGATGCTTGCTTGTCTCTTTTCTGATCATTCATTTTTTATAAAATCAGGTTTAACACCTAATTAGCTAGTTATAATTAATTTTTTCCCCCTGTTTATTGTTCATCTTATTGGAGTTGTAATTGAACTTACTTTTACTTTATTATTGTACTTGTGCATTAAATTATTATCTATATTTGTTCTTAGTTAGGTCCTTATCTGTCATTTTATATTTATTTATTGCATTTGTCACAGTTAGTTTTGATTTCTAATTAGAGATTAATTAAAGGTGATAGATGGATGCAGAAGATAACTTACTACATTTACCGAGAACTTGATTAGTTTCCTTATCCTTCATTAGTAACAACTTATTCTGGTTTCATATAGTAGTTTTCATTAACCATTTTGGCTTGATATTTATATAAGAACCCATTTCTGTAATCGATCGTCTGTTGGTAATAGCAAAATAAAGTGGCTTATCTTATCATCTATATTACCTATATGACCTAAGGAACTACAATCAGTTGTTATTTTGGTGGAATATGTTTATTTTTTCTGTTACAAAAGGAGTGATAAAGGTAGTCTAAAAGTCTTATAAGAGGTTACGTAGTCTCTTAAAATGTAATCTTGGTAGTAACCAAGTATCTCTAATTTTTCTCTGGCCATAGCAATTTCTGCCTTGGTTATTTCATGGATCATAAAGTAAACACTTTAACCCTATAGTTGCTACTCGACCCAATTTCGGGTTGAGTGTTGACGCATGGTTTAGTCTAACGACCGGAAAACACGTATTTTGCAATTCAACATTTCTGAATATAATGATATATAGAAGTTGTGTTTTCCTAAATATTGCTATTTTTGGTAAATTTTTGAAAATAATTTAACAAATTCCCTTTATTCGTAAACCTATTTTTGTTTTTTTGAAAATGTAACAAATTAATTTTTTTTCCTAAATATATTCACAAAAACTACTTGAAGAAAATCATTTGCCAAGAAAATATAAGTGCATTGTTACAAGATTTAGACAGAAGACAAACTTAATCAGATGTATGCATGGAGGATATAAGTGGAAGTCCAGCTGCATGTTTGAATTTAGGACACAACTAGGGTCTTTATATTAAACCTTTGGAAAGGAAAGGAGAGGTGAATAAAGAAGAGAGATGATTAGTTGTCCTGACATTAGGACTCGGATAATACAGGTGAAACCAGTATGCAGGATTATAATAAAGTATGCAGATTGATGGATCAGTTCACTTTATTATTCTAATTAGTCAATTTTGTTAGATAATGAACACCAGTCTATTTAGTGTACCCCACCCAACAACTTAAGATGCATGATATTTATATAGAACAGTATAAAATTCTTGCTATGTAAAGATATCCAGTAACACAAAGTTCTAGTCAAATATGTATATTCAACAATTTTTTGGGAATGCAAAATGAATTTGCTGTAAAAAACACACAAAAAAGGAGTTTGAGGAGCAACGTACAAACGTGCATTTATAGTCATGTTTTATAAACTAACTTGTTGTAGAGCTGCTTGGTGGGCTGCTGCTACAGCTGTTATTGAAATAGAGCGTGCAGAATCTGGAGATGTATCTCTAGCTTGTACTGAGACCACTGCTGGAGCTACCTGCAATTCCATTTTTAATTTTCAAACTAGATACAAAATTGCTTTCTTGTGCGATTTCGCTTATATGTAGAATTTTAAAACTGGATTAACAAGAATGTTTTCATACTTTATTTTCATTAAAGGGTAGACTTCTAGTAATTAAATTGATTACAACAAAGTTCAATTATTTAACTTTAAAAATAGTACACACACTATGTACACAAATATAAACTTTGAACAACAAACCTTACTTATTTCTCCAGATAAAATTTCAAATGACGACAGTATATAATTATTATATTTAACAATTCTCGTTGTTTTACTTACTTGCTGTGGTTTACTGATCTTCACACTAAACAATATTGTGTAAGCCTTTCATGATTGTTATTGTTTACTGTTTTTAAAGGTATACTTATATTTTGATGATTAATAATAATTTGTTAATGGCAAATAAAATATTCAAACTGTCTAATAAAAGAGCTGTCTGTTCAAAACTTGTGTAATTTAAGAATTACTGATGCGACTACATTTTCATTTGTGAAATATATATTACTGCTAAATATTTGTTCAGAGTTTAAATAGTACCTAATTTGATTAATTAAAGAGAGGAAAAAACAAAATAAAACTTGTCACTGCATTGCTTTCATTAAAACTGTTGTGAGTTTTCCCCGTGTATTTTTCATAGGAGAAAGCAAGTTTAGAAAAAATCATCCTTAACATTTTTTTTACAACATATTTAATTTTATTTGAGGGTTAAACAATTGGGGTTCATAACTAGACTATCTACGGTATTGGTCCAGCTATTCGTAGGGTAACTATATATCCGGAATTGTGGACATCCTCATATTTGAGGGGGAGGGGTGGTCTTAGATAGGTCTGAAATGAAAGGTTTTATTTTTTTATCCTTATTTATTTTAAAATTTTTTTTATTTAGTTATCAACAAAAAAACAACAAAACAGGAACATAATTATCCTAAAAATATGCACTGCAAATACTCCATCTAAAAATACAAAATATTTAATTTAGCCTTAGATTTAATTGAGATGAGGTTTTTGGAAGTTAATTGATGGCTACTTTATTAAGTTACAACTTTTATTAAATTTAAATACAAATAAAAATAATTAAATTTAATATTTTTGGAGTTAAAATTTCATTTCATTTTATATAATCTTTTAGATAACACAAAATTGTTTAAGATACTCCATTAATATTTTTTAACAATAATAGGACAAAACAATTAACACAGAACACCAGTGAGGCATAAAACACAATCAATAAATAAATATTCTCTTTAACAAATTCAATAAAATAAAACCTAACATTTAATATAAGGCAGATTTTAAAATGATGAGGCCTTGGCAATGACGAACAGCAGTCGCACACACCACAGATGAATTTATTTAGAACAGTATTAATAAATAACTTATAACCTAAAATATATAGTAAATAGCATAACTTAAATAAACAACCATTTAAATAGACGTACTACAATATATCAGAAAACACAATTAAAAAAATAAAACAATGTAAACACCACAATGAGAAAACACAAAATGTGATGATGTCTGCCTATGCTAAGGACTTTCACTCAGATTATTTAAAAAAATCCTGGTGCACAAACTCATCCAATGAATAAAATGAACTAGACAACATGAGTTGCCTAAGGCTGTTAAAAAAGACTTACAATTTTTTAATCCTATATGGGAGTTTATTAACCTTTTGAAGCCCGACTTATGATAAGTATAATATAAGCTCCAGCCCGGGTATTTTTCGCAAATTTGCAGACATTATTATGAGAATTCATATAAAATCTAAATACGAAGCAAACCTATCAATATATATATATATATATATATTTTTTTTGTTCAGAAAAAACAGGGGAATATGAAAATGGTATAAAAAGTTACATTATCTAGGCCTAATTTTTTTTTTTACTTTATTTTTATTTAAAAAAATTTTATATTGAAATTTCAAAAGTAAAGTTATAGTAAAACTATAATTTTTTTTTATTGTAAAATCGTTACATACATTTTGTAGGAAATTTAATTCCCTACACAAAAATGTATATATATATATATATATATATATATATATATATATATATATATATATATATATATAGGCATATATCATAAAAAATATTATAACTTATATGCAAAAATGTAAACAAACATAAAAGTAAAAAATGCAGATTTTCACACTGTTTATTGAAGCTTTTACATTAAATTAAAAAAGAACAAATATACAAGCTATATATGTTTTTGGTACATAATTTTCAGTACTCTTATATTTATTACAATTATAGACTATATTTCACTATTTACAACACTTGGGCCGGGAATTGGATTGTAATATAGGTTATAATGCGTCGTTGCATCGCCTGAAGGCCCACTACACAACTTGAACACGTCACTACACTACGTATTCTCGTCATTATCACTATCACTGTCTAAAAAATCACTAAAATCAGCACGAGATAAATACTCCGATATTTCATGTTCATGCAAATTAGACATTATAAACGGTTTGTTTACCAAGACACAACAACAAAGGAAGCTACCACAGCTATACAGTGACAGCTGGTGAAATAACGAAAGTGAAACAAAAATTGCAGTGATGCAGACTAAGAAGCACTAAAACAAAAATTACCTCTCATTTCCCTGCATTCTGCTGAACAGTTCAATACCAAATACGTCGTAGCAGTATAACCGCTAACACACAAAAAAAATTAGAAATAAAACAGCTGACGCCAGCTCGCATATACGCGGGCGTGGGCTGCTGGCAGGGCAGTCGTCTGCTCGCATATATGCGGGCGTGGGCATCAAGAGGTTAAAAAATTATGCACCTGTTTGTGAAGGAAGTTTAATAAAGTTAACCTGTGCTGTTTACAACGATAGTCATACGCATTTTTGATGCTACAAGTACATGATCACACTTAAAATTTAAATATAGGATCACTTCAAGTATATACATGCTTGGCAAATACAGTTTGAAATTTGTTTTATTCAGCCACAAACGTAATAGTTTTATTTTCGAAGAAAAACACTCTTTGTATATTTTGAACTGATGAATTTTCCCAGAGTAAAATTCCATAGTTCTAGTGGGGATATACTAATACATACTAGGCTGTTAAAAGAATTGAAGTTTCACAATACTGTTTTAAATTTCGCAATATAAATGCTATTGAACTAATTTTAGAACTGATCCAGCCAAAAATTATCTGTGTGATTGACTTGTAAGAAAGCCTTTTGCTCTAGGAATCTGCAGAGTTAATTTTAAAAGTAAAATTTATATAATCAGCAAATTGTATTCATTTAATCACAGTTATTGCAGATCATAGATCATTTTTGTAATTTAGAAATAAATCTGACACAAGAACTGACCCTTGTGAGACACCTGTTTTAATTCAGTACTTTTAGACAGCCTCCTTGGAACAGTAACACTTTGTCTTCTACTATTAGAAGACAAAGTGTCTAGAAAATTCAGGAGTTGTGTTAAATACTGTCAAGAAAATTCAGGAGTTGTGCTAAATATGGTCTAGAAAATTTAGGAGTTGTGCTAAATACAGTCTAGAAAAAAATCAGTTGTGCTAAATACAGTTTAGAAAATTCAGGAGTATGCTAAATACAGTCTTGAAATTTCACAAGTTGTGCTAAATACAATCTAGAAAATTCAGGAGTATGCTAAATACAGTCTTGAAATTTCACAAGTTGTGCTAAATACAATCTAGAAAACTTAGGAGTTGTGCTAAATACAGTCTAGAAATTTAGGAGTTGTGCTAAATACAGTCTAGAAAATTCAGAAGTTATGCTAAATACAGTATAGAAAATTCAGGAGTTGTGTGAAATACAACCTAGAAAATTCAGGAGTGTGCTAAATACAGTTTAGAAAATTTAGGAGTGTGCTAAATACAGTCTATAAATTCAGGAGTTGTGCTAAATACAGTCAAGAAAATTCAGGAGTTGAGCTAAATATAGTCTAGCAAATTCAGGAGTTGTGCTAAAAATGGTCTAGAAAATTTAGGAGTTGTGCTAAATACAGTCTAGAAATTGAGAAGTTGTGCTAAATACAGTCTAGAAAAAATTGAGGAGTTGTGCTAAATACAGTCTAGAAAATTTAGGAGTTGTGCTAAACACAACTTAGAAAATTTAGGAGTCTGCTAAATACAGTTTAGAAAATTCAGGAGTGTGCTAAATACAGTCTAGATATTCAGAAGTTGTGCTAAATACAGTCTAGAAAATTCAGGAGTTGTTCTAAATACAGTCACAAAAAAAATTCAGGGGTTGAGCTAAATATAGTCTAGCAAATTCAGGAGTTGTGCTAAATACAGTCTAAAAAATTCAAGAGTTGTGCTAAATACAGTCTAGAAAATTCAAGAATTGTACTAAATACAGTATATAAAATTCAAGAGTTGTGCTAAATACAGCTAAATAATAAACTTCACATGATTCCATTCCTTTATGTTTTCGTTCTTTGGCCGAATAAAATTAAAAAAAGATAAATTTAGATTAGATCGAATGACATTAGCTTGGATTTAAATAAAGGCACTCGAATATATCCAGAACACACAAGTCTCAGACTGTAATTTTATGGCCCCTTTGAATTAAAAAAAGTCATAAAGCAAGTATAGATGCAAGTAGACTCAAGCTGCTTCCTGGTTTTAACCAATAATAATAACAATAAAATAATAAACAAATTTAAATTATAGATACATACAAAATAAAAAGGTATATTAAAGAAGATTAATTGTTAACAAATAATAATAATTATTTGTTGCATAATAGAATAAGGTTATTTCTTTTAGATGTAGATTGCATTTCTCAGATTTTATGTCCTTGCTTTTCAAAGTTTTTGGGCAAGATTTGTAAATTTAGGAAACAAAAATAAATAAATTTTCGATTCAGACCTATCTACGACTAAATACATATAACGATTGACTGCCTGCAAGACTGACTCAATTTGGATGGTATCATTTTCACTAATCCCTACCTTCAGCTATCTATAGCTGTGTATCAAAAAGCATGATATTTAAACATCCCAAAAAGTTCAAAGGTTACTAAAAGTTGGTTAAATTACACTTTCTATACTAATTTTTTCTCCCATGAGAAATATATAGAAAAACTCAGAAATAAATTTTTTTTGGGGGTTTATTGTTTAAGAAAAGTTTCTACAGCTACTGCTAATGACAACAACCCTGAACTAACTTAATAAATTTCTATAGGAAAATATAACCTGCATCATTCTTCAATGATTTATCATTCTTCAATGATTTATCATTTTATATATTCCTTGCTACCAGACGAACACAGAGAAATCTAAAATTATTGGATGCATTTAAACGTTCTTCATTATTTCATTAGAATTACAATAATAACTAGTAATTGCTACTGTTCTACAGATGACAAAAGGGGGAAATAATCTGATTGAAATTGTATTTTGAAAATATAAAATACTAAAAGAAAAGCATCTTTTACAGTAATTTTTACAAAAGTATTTTCAATACTGTACAGGTATATACTTCAAACATTTTTTAAAAAAGGTATAATACATCATTATAATCCAAGAGAAAATATAACCGAATGTCAGTTAAATAAAATATTGGCTTTTCAGTTAATTAAACTTAAACATAAAATGAATTTTAATATTACCTGTAGAATAGTTTGATTGCCTGTGCCTGTAGCAACAACTGTGATTGTAGCAGAACTACCGTTAGCGTTTAGACTTGACTGCACTGTACCTGCGGGATTGTTGTTCCCTCCCATAGCGGTTGCCATAGTGACACCCTCCCCCCCTCCACCTGTAACACCAATAACAAAGGTGCTAGCACTTCATTCAACAAGATTAGCTCACCTCTCATTATACATGATCTTTTCTGTCTATCATGGACCATATTATGACTATAGGTAATAAGACAATTTAATCATGTTTAAGAGTACATATTATTTCTAAGAATTTAAGTTTATAATGATAAAGAGTTGAGATATTTAACATTCACCCAACAGGGTTGTCATTAATAGTAACACCCAAATTTAAATTTTATTGTAATTTTCTGAGTTTTCAACAAATAGTTAATGAGACCAGTATAAGACTTTACAATTTCTGACATAAGAAAACCAATATTCAATTATAAATCAGTACTTTAAACCATATAAATATGTATAAATTTTATCAAAACCATTTGATACAATAATTTTTTAAATGTTAGATTGAAAGGCCAGGTACAAAACCAATGTGAAAATCAAACTTAACCCTAGAAATACAAAATGAATAAATACGAAGGAGCATCATAAAAGGTTCATACATTTGGAGCCAACCTTTCTCTTTCACCCCTCAATTAATTCTGACCAAAATAATCCTATGAGACGTTATAACCGCACCGAATTGTAAAATTTTCAGCCATGCAGAGTTTCATTTGAGATAGACTAATGACAACTGTTTAAGATGTGCAAAAATTGGATGAATCAATTGGATTGGGGGAAAATGATTGAAATGGCAAAGAGAGGTGAAAATAAGAACTCAGTGAAGAAGCTTGTTGAAGGCCCTATACTTCCACCTTAAGAATAACAGGAATTAACTCAATTAAGATATTGTTTTAAAATTCCAAACAAATCTAAAAATATACTCAAATTGTATTAAATGTGAACACCTTATAAAAAAAATCGGTATGATAGATAAAAATTTAATGGTCAGTGTTAGGATAGCTGTATATTTTATTTCATGTAATTCTTTTATAATCTTGGTTAAAGGTAGAGGAGGAAAAAGCAAAAATAATTCTTTGAAAGGTTTTAACAAGTTATTTTCCAGCGCTGCAAAGCAGTGACGGAACAAACTGTTCATTTTACTCAATTTAATCAAGTTCTGTGAGTGAAACTATTTTCATTGCGGAAAGATTTCAACAAAATCCCAAGAATATTTCCTTTAAGTAAAAATATGAATACATATTAAAAATAATAAATTTTAACGATTTCACTAAAATCCTTTTTTTAAAACTTTTATATTCAATAAAGTTTATATATTTTTATGTTCCATGACCTTCATAGAGTATACACATTTCCCGTTAAGTCTGAATTGTTAGTGTCATCACTTATCAATTTTTCTGTAAGGTATTTATAAGCAGCAGAGTTATTAAAATAACAAAAGAACCTCTTTTTCATTTTAATAAGAAGGCTAAAAAAGTTTTTCGACATTTTAGAAAAACCATTGAGAAATAATAAATAGCAGTTTTTTTAGCACAGTCGGATGTCACTTTCTTTGTTAATGTACTTTTGAAAATATATTTTAGGTCCAAATTTATTCGGAAACCTACATTAAGTGTAAAGGAAAACTTGACAATAACAATAATTTAAGTAGCAGTGACTGCTTTTCAGGTGCAGAAGATACAGTTCGGAACACATACTTTAAAAAATATTTATCACATTATAAAATTTAAACAAGTCTTTCATAAAAAATTAAGAGATATTTAAAAATCACAATTAAATATAGGCTAGTAACTGAATTTTGACTTAACTCAAATACTGTTAATGGATAAACCATATAACGGGGGCAGTTCTATTTGTGGTTACCACAGTAACTAGTCGGTCTCCCCACCTGTAATTGAGACGCCAAGTAATGTCCATTTTCTACAACTGGAGTAGTGGCTGAACTTGCCTTTGCCCATTTTGTTTCTATAAACTAGTAAATAGTTTGTTTTTATTGTTTAGTTTTCATAGTAAGTTGGTATTTTCTATTTTGTTTATGCTCATGCTAAATTTGTTGGTAAAGGTCAATTTTTGTATGTTATACTTTATTCCTCGGACTTTAGAAAATGACACGAAAGGTGTTTTCAAAGAAGTATACAGATTATTTTCCTTGATTCTGATAATACCATCGGCAAACTGCTCTAAAGAAATACATTTTCATGTTTAAAGCAAATAAAAATGTCACATCACAAGATAGGCTGAAGGACCTTGCAAAAATATCGGTGGAGAAGAAACGGCTTGGTGAGCTTCTGGAGACAATGTCACTTTATAAAGACATGATTAAGTTTAATGCTCGTAAAGAAAGGCAGGAGAATGGATCTTATTTTTAAGAAATATCTTTATTTTATCTGTCTTTCGTATTTTATATAGTTAAAAAAATTTATTTCATAAACTTATGTCATTTTACAGATTCAGATTTTGTTAAAATCTGTCGGATACAATAATAATATAACACAGATTTTGTCAACTTCAAACATTTAATATAATACAAATGAAGCCACAATTATTGTGACTGAGGTTGCAATGAAGATGAAAATGTTGTTTGTAAAACTAGTAAGAATGGTGTTATTAATTTATGGTTTGGTTACGTTTTGTAATTTGTGATAGTAAACTCAATCAAATATAACCCCCCCTCCCCCACAAATATCAGTAGTTTGTGCTGCACAAACTTTTTGAACCACAGGCTGCCACTGAAACGGGGTAACAAATAAAACTGAAAATAAATATTTCGATTTATTACTTATTTTAATAGATCGAAATGAGAAAAAAAAATCAATAATTATTATTTGTTGAATTTGTGTTTTATTTTATTTTCAAGCTACTGATAAAGATTTACAATAAATAAATAAAATTATAAAATATTTGATATATATTATTTATATACTAAACTTCATTAATTATTTATATTAAAAATGTAATTATTAACACTATCTAAAATAGTATTAATAAACTTAAGTTATGTCCACCCCTTTTCACTGATATCTGTGCATCATTATTGGATGGACTAAATAAATCGCATCAAACATAGCAAAGAATTGTATAGATGCTCACATTCAACTGCCATGATTTGTTTTCAGACAGCACGATCATCCAATTTGCCTACAACATCGTGTGTTTGATTCCCAAACAAGAATGTTTTCACAATAATATGCAAACCCTTCGTTAAAAACACTACCATTTACTCATCTTGTCCGCAGTTTAATCACCACGATTCAATTTTTCTAAATCAAAGAATGAGAAATTCAATCTTAAATTAAATAATTACTTTACCTACATGCAACAAAATTTGTAGTACAGTTATTATTGGATGAAAACTTAAAAAATAAATAATAACATAATTATATTATTGTAGGGTCTATTTAAAAGAATAATGTCATTAAAAATACATACTTCAAACAAAAAGTGTACACAGAATAAGTCTATACATAAAATGCATATTGAAGGCGACCAATACATGTGACCTACAATTAAAACATACCAAATACGGTTTAACTTGCCAATCACATTAATAATAGACTTTAATGATCCAAACAGAATGAATTTGTTACAATCTTCTCAAAAATATTATTTCCAAACTAAACGGTTAAAATGCAAATGAACTTTGTGAGCTGTCATAAAAACTCTAATATTTTTAAATCGATTCAGATGATTTCGGTGTTATTTTGTGAAATTTCAAATTTTTACCAACAGACATCATTTTAAAAACCACTCTCTTAGACTCTTAATTTCTCACGAAAAACCAAACATTAAAATTAAAATTGGATCTAAAACATGATCTGGATGCTATGAATAAATAGTTTAGGGCAAATGGTCTTCTTTTGAATTCAGAAAAGACTCAGCTGATTAATTTTAATTCTAATTCTAAAAAATCTGTTCAAAATAACGACAACTATCTACATAGTGTTAGTACCTTTAAGTCACGTAAAATTTCTTGGAAATAAAGTGGATACTACATTTATATGGTGACAACATATTCTAGACTTGATTAGTAAATTTAAAAAAGCTAATTTTATGATTCTGACTATTAAAAGAGTTAGTGATACTAACATGGTGGTGTATGATCATACGTATTCATTACTTATATTGTGGCATCATGTTTTGGGGAATTCTGGTAATACTAACACAAGGTTGTTGTACAGAAAAAATTGTTAGAACTATATTTAATCAAAAGACTTATTTATCGTGTAAACCCGTTTTTAAATTGCATAACTTATCATCACTGCCTTTTATATATTTGATAAGTACAGTAGGATCTTGTTAATCCGGCCCTATATGGGGATTAGTGGAGCCGAATTGTCGAAAATGCCGGATTTTGTGAAGGTGAATTAAAATAAAAAAGGAAGAAATTTAACAATAAACTGCACTTTTATTGCTTACGAAAACTATGACAATAATCGTTTTAACTACTGTATAATGAAATTTTGTTAATTATTATGAAAAATAAACTGTGATATGAAACAGCAAGGTACAGTACAGTATTTTAATCAATAAACAAATCAAAGTCAATAATTAAATACACAAAATAGTTCGTAATCCTTTTCTGCTTCTTTGCATTAAAGGAAAGTTTTAAAACATTTTCCTGGAGTCTCTTAAGTGTCAATATGTCGGAAGCCGAAGCTCCATTGTCTTCCGCCTAAGTTATTGTGGAGACTCGCGTTGTTGTGGAGACTCCCGCTTTTATCGTTTCACAAGTCTAGACATAAAATATACTGACTTATCGCTGGGAACACAGCGCCAGATTACTGGACGTGCCGGAGTATTGAACGGCCGGATTATAGAGATTGTACTGTACACGGTTTTGTCAAATCAAATTTACCTGAGTTTATGTATTCACAACAAGATCACAGATACCCGACATAAAGGCGACATAAACTATACTGCCCATAGAAGAACTAAATCTGAGCATTCACCTTATAGTAGTATTAGACAATTTAATAAACTTCCTTGAGATATAAAAGTACTAACATGTTCAAAGAAATATAGGAAATCCTTTTTATTTACCTACTTGATAATTGTTTTTATTCAGTCGATGAATTTATGCAGGCTAATGTCTCTTATATTTGTTTGTTTGATGGATAATTATTTAGTTTGTATTTAATAGTCGTAACTGGAAATAAATTATTTCTGAATGTTATTTTCTGATCTTCTAATGTAACTTTAAAATTGTATGTGTTTGTGGTGTATGTGTGTGCGTACGTAAGTAAAATATTTTAACCTTTGACAAAATTGTATATAATAGATTCAGTAATAGGCTATTTTAATTTTGAAAACATGTGAATTGTATGTGTAGGGAACAATATTATTTTAAATTCAGGAATTATTAAAAAAAAAAAAAAAAAGAAGAAGATTTTAGTACTGTAATAGATTGTAAATTTTATTGATTATGGATATAGGAACAGAATTATTTAAAGTTTAAACTCCATGAATTGTACATATAATAAAAATGGTTAAATCTGGAAATTCTAAAAGAAGAATGATAGTAATGTGTTTTAAATTGTGAGATTTTGTAAATGGTATTCTCTACCTACTGCCCATCTGGTATTGCAAATTCCTTTACACGCTGTTTGTATCAAATACAAATTAAATATAATGTTATTTATCGTACAGTCAATGGAGCCTATACAATTAGTGTATATTCAGTTATTTACTAATGCTGATATACTTTCCACTATAAATAAAAACAACAGAAAGTTGGTGTTAAATATTTATTCATGAAAAATAATCAGAAAAATTAAAAAAATTTACCGAAATAGACAAACAAATAAATCAAACAAAACATTTGATTATTTTCAAGTTTCCACCAAATTACTTCATATAAAAATCAGATATAAAAAGGGGGGAAATTACTTCTTATGAACTTTATGCGAACTCTACAAATAACCACCATTTTAAAACCTTATCTTTAAACTACATCAAAATGTTTTTAACTCTTATATTAACTAGTAGTGGTCCTGTAAACAATAATTTTACTCATTGCAAGTAAAACCAACATGACACACAACAATATTCATATAGCCAAATAATTAACTATAAATAATACCACTGCTACTGTAAACAGGAACAATACTCGCAAGGGGAAATAACTAAATTTAAATAGTTTAAGGATAGCTTGCTTTTTGGATTGTGATTGTAAATGATCATGTATTGGGATCACAGTTGCAGTAAATATTATGCTATGACTACCGATGTACAGTGTGTCCCACGAAGAGGTAAACACTTTTGATTTCTATTAATTGTTTATTCCTTAGTACCCAATTCTTTTGAAACTTTAGATACTTTTTAATAAAGTTACCAAAAATATTTTGTGAAAATTTCAACACACTGGTATTTATAGAAATAAAATGGTGGGAACACAAAAAACAGCCGATGATATAAATTACTGCTTTGGTACCTATTCGTGGGACACACTATATATAAGCCCTGGAATGGCGACTGGCTTAACTGAAAAACAAGCCTTTAACTCCGCCACTTTTGGTGGTAAAAGTCATTGTAAACATAAATGATCTGATTATATATTTATATTATTATATATATATATATATTTTACTATAATAAGCCTATGTACAAGTTACATGAAAGTTATATAAAATTTTTAAGAAATCTCATGGGACTAAAAAGTATAATTATTATGTAAGTACAGTAATCATTTACTACAATATTTTTCTACCTCAATGAAACTAGAAAAGGTTTTTATTCAAATAAATGAAAACATCAGCAAAATAGCCTAATCATTGTAAAAAGTTTTTTTATTTTATGGTCAAAGTAAAACCGCTTTCCCATAGGAAATTTTAGAGAACAGTTCGTTTCAAGAGTTATTGTTGTACGACTGCATATTATTCCTTGTTTATTTCATTACATTTATTACTTTGGAATGTGTTCTTGTATTCCTAATTTGAATCATCCGTGTCCTTTCCTTGGAATTATATATATACTGTTTTGAGTGGATGCCATTTTAAAAGGAAAATTAAATTAAAAAACTTGGCACATACATCAATTCACATATGTGTGACAAACTTAATTTCTGATTTTCTTGACGATTGATACACATTAGAACTTACTGCTTAACAAACATACAAACTGCTAAAGGGTTGATTTAAAAAAGGACCAGACTAGGCTTGGTCAACACAGAACATACAAAATTAAAAATCGATTTGCAAAGGCTTTTTTAAATTTATTATCTTACAAGACCAGGTATTTTATAAAACTTTTTTATACTGGGAGGGGGGGCACAAAATCTTGATACGTTTTGGACATGTTGAATTTTACTCAAACTAATTTTTCCTTCATAATAAAACTTAATCATTAGGAGTGAGAACTTCAAAACAAGTAAATAATTTATCTCTGTTGCCCTCTTAAAAGTATAACAAGCTGTCAATAAACGTCTAAAAAATCCATGTATGAACATGGCATACATGTTGACTCAGTTGAAGCAAAACATTTAAACCGACAGATTCTGTTTTGTAGAATAAATAGAACAGGACAACTGAGGTCTGCTACACCTGAATGTTCTCACACAAATACTTCTTTTGTTCTGAAATCTACACCAAGTTTTAAGTACTACTAATATAATTTACAAAGATTCTTAATGCTCCAGTATGCTTGATTTCTTTCATTCCATGTTTTAACAAAGAAAACAAGACGGTAAATTTATATTACAATTTTGTCATTATTAATAGGAAATACAAACTTTAAATATTTAGTGTAATAGTAAGATTTTTTAAAATCATTGTACAAATTATACAATAAGTACAGTATAATGTTAAAAATTTTTTACAACTTTTAATTTTATATTACTGAAATTACTTACCATACTGGTTATTTCAAAACCAGATAGCTTCAAAATACAAGTGTAGCTTAAAAAACCTTTACTTATTTGAGTTAAATCTATAAATTATGTTTTAAGTAATTAAATTAAAGGGATAGAGTCTTTCTCATACTTTATAAAACCTTACTTTTTAATTTTCAACAACTCTTTTAGGAAACTTATTTGACTAAAGAAGTTAAAATTCTATTTATTATATATACTAAAATCTTTACGATTAGTGATCTTTTAAACTTTCAGAATTTTTAAAACAACATTGTCAGAACTGTGACTGACTCACAATGGGTGCCAAAAATATTAACAAGTGCTCACAAAGATTTATATCTGCACATGGTTTATTCGAATTCCTTTCATGGTGAGGGAGATGAATATTGTTACTGGTGACAAAATGTGGATTTCATACGTCAATGCTGAGTCAAAACAACAATCCATGAAGTGGCGTCATTCCAGTTCACCCAAAATAAAAAATTCAAGAAAACTCATTCTCAAAGAAAACCCACGACAACTGTGTTCTGGCATCAATATGGAGAATTTCATGGAGCCTGGAACAAAAATCACATTGCAAGTCTATTCTGAAACACTTTCTAAACTGTAGTGTGCCATTCAAAATCGGCTATTGTGAACACTGAGGTCAGCCCTCCTTCATAACGTACATCATAAAGCTACCCACACAATTGAAACAATTCAAAAATTCCAATGGAAGATTTTTGTTCATCCACTTTATAGTCGTGATCTTGTGCCCAATAATTACCACACCTTAATAAATGGGTTGTGTATAAACAATTTCATGAAACTGAAGAAATTTAATCACTAATCAAACTTCACTATCACATTCATTATAAATCCACTGTCAAACAAAGGCAACATTATGGTGGTTACATACACAACAGACCAGATGAAGCTACTGCATGTGCAGGAACTAATCAGTGTTGCCAATCGCTCACTTTTGAAATACACCTCAAAATTCATATCATATCTTAATCCAAAAAACAACAAAATGTGATTTTTGAAATGTAACATCATATCAGATGTTCTAAATATTAAATTTGCTTTGAATTTGTTGTCAAATATTGTTTTTTGTGTGTTTTTTTTTTTGTAAAATTTACATAGCCTAAATTTTGGTTCAGATTATGAGAAATTTCATACGGGCAGGTATAGATTAAAAGGGTTATACCATAATAACCATTCTAGTAAACCAATTTAATTCAAACTTAGCGTGTAGGATTTAAAAGAGACAATAGATGAAATAAACTACATCCATTTCATTTGTAGTTGTAATTATAACGTCTTTAAAGTTAATAAATGCTAAATATTTATATGTTGAACGAGTTATTAACACAAATATGAATTGTTTAAGCTATAAATGTTATTTCATTGAAAGTTGAGAATTTTATTTTGTAGTAGTTGCACATTGTTTTCCTATAATAATTACTAAATGTAATTTAAAATGTACACAATACTACCTTTGAGATTGTTGAAAGAAAACTAATTTGTATTATTAAATATTATTTAGGCCTGTGTTTCTAAAATGATTTTCTCTCAAATGTAAGCTACACAAATGTAAGCTTTTGTATGGAAATTCTATCACCAAATGAATGAAAACACAATTTCCCACAAAAATCACTTTATTTGCAGAATAAAGATGTTTACTGACCAAGTCAGTCCTAGCATTTTAATAACTACAATCAAATGAAAATCTGAACAAATTCCTAATTCAGCATTGTTTTTGAATCAGCACGGCTCATTTATTGTAAACTAACATACAATATTAATAATCCAAATTAAAGACACTTAATTAACCTACCACAATTGATTTTAATATGAATACAATAACTAATAATCAAACATTTATTTCTGTACTATATTTTACAAAAACTTGATACAACCCACAACAAAAAGAAAAAATATTTATTAAAAATTAAATCAACAGTCCCTACAAAATAGAAAACATGCAAACTCAAAACAAAAATCCCTGTACAAAGAAAACGTAGGTCTAATATTTGATAGTTTTAGGGATAGCAAGTGTTATCAATATAAACAAAAAAGTAATTGTTTTCATTTCTGAATTTTCCTCCCATATTTCTAATGGAAGACAAGTAGCTGCTGCAAGAATTCATCTTGACCAAGTTTCTTCAAATTTGTTATAGTTTTGGGGGTTTTCCTAGCTTAAAGACAAAAATTAAAAAGTTGGCCTTCGTGCTCCTCAACTACACAATGTAAGGAAGAGATTACAGAACTAACAGCGTGAAAATCGATTCAGCTTTTCCAGACATCATTCAATTTGTTTAGAGATTTTACACATGTCTTAGGTTTGAAACAAAAAATAGTTTAAAATTTTGTTCAGATTTCCATAAACTTAGAAAAGGGAACATAATATGCTAAGATTTTGCTATGTAAACACCTTGTCTAATAACACAAATGTTATAAAGCAATTTTTATTAAAACTCATCCATTAATTCTTTCACATAGACAGATGATAGTAAAGACAGGCGACATAGGCAGATGATATGCAAAATTACTTTCTTCAGATACTAAAAACAGATGGTTTTACTAAAATCAAATAGTTTTCAATCACAATACTATAATTTCTCAATTACAATATGAAAAACCCAAACAATGGTCAAAATTTTAATGTACAAGATAAAATTAAGGAACTCAAAATTTCTAATTTGTATGTCTAGTAACAAACATTACTAGATGTGGGATGATCTGCAAAAATACAGGCATCAAATCACAGAGATGGATCATTCAGGATTCTAACAAGGAAACCTATACAAAATATTGTTGAGAAGATTATTGCTACTTGAAAGAACACCTGTACTCTAACAAGGCTGCAGGCAGGTGAGTCATCATGAACCCCACAGTGAGCACCCTAAGTAGGGGTGCATGATACAACTACTATCACACAATAATTAATTCCAGGTATAGCAAAGGGGAGCAATATAACAATACCAGATTAAATACAACTCCAGGTTGAGTGGTTTTAAAATCTGTAACCTAACTAAGAGATTCACATTTATAAAATCCATTAAAAAAACCCCTTAGTGTTACTGGTTATTGGAAGTTCACCAATTAATGTAGGCAGTAAGAACTGAGAGTAATTTTACATGTAAGAAACGTAGTTTGCCTATTCTTGCAAGCTTATAATAATTAGTCTATTAGTGTACTTGTATAAGATTAATAAATTACAACTATATCAGGAGATATATTTTATATCTCTACTTTGCAACAAGTGAGGTCGCATTAATCAAACCCATAGTAGTCTGAACTCTGTGCTAGACCAAACAGCCTTTGTGATGTTATGGAATTTTTTACATGTTCTTTTTTACTAAATTCAATTTTGTCTTTTTTTAAATAAGGAAACCTATATTTACGCAGAATTCTAAAATGTAATATAGTATAACGTTCTTTTGTAAATGTTTTTAATAGCATTGATGTAATAAATTTATGTTTTTATTTTGTTGTTTTTAATGTTTCCTTAATAATTCGAACAACTCAACCAAACAAATATTCGGATTAATAAGACCACACTGTATATGGTAAGGATAGTGTGAAAAGTTTGATATCATATTTTTCAAAGTTTTCTAGATGATGCTCAGAGTAAACGACCTAAATGGATTTTTGTTGTCTCAGAAATTAATTATATAAATCATGATATTTATGTTGATGTTAAATTATACTGTGCCCAAAATTTTCTTTATTCTTTCAAAAGGAATTAAAAATTGCAGAACTAGTAAAACATTCAATATTGATTATTTATTTGCATTGTCCAGTAAATAGTTATCTGTGTTAGAGTATACTAAAAATTTCGTAAACGAAGGTTAATTTGAATATATAATTTTCAAATTGTTCAGATCTTAAAAATATAAAAATCACTCCTAATTTTTGTTTTGTTTGTTCTTACACCACTTATTTATTACTATCGTTGTTCCTTATTGTTCTGTACAGCATAAAACTATTACTTTTTTTTATCCCCTGCCTGTTGTTGAGCTGCTCTAGTATGGTCACTCAAATACAGGTATCTTATCAGATATCTAATTTTTGAATCATCATTTGTTCAAGGATAAAATAAAGCAAAAGCTTAAAGTTTCAAATATTTTAATAATATAAATGAGCTACAATTGTTTCGCCTTGCGGCATCATCTGGCAACTGATAATTTACAGGTATAGACAACTATTTAAACATAAGTAACAGGAAACTGAAATACAATAGATAAATCGGGAAAGGTAGGGGGATGACCTAGCAGGTAGATAAAGGTTAATGAACTATGTTACAGATGGGTTTTAGAAGAGGTGACGAATTTAATACAATTTGGTCATTTAAGTTGAGAATAGGCCTAAGTGAAATAGATCTATTTATTTCTAATAAATATCTGTATAAGTAGGTTTGTAAATTTACTTATACAGATACAGTAATACCTGCTGATTCTAACCATCCTATCAGCCATAAACATGCTGCTTTTCACAGCATGGTACATAGACTTATTACTATACCTCTTTCACCTAATGACTTTTATGATGAACTGAATGTCTTTAAACAAATTGCTGTTAATAATAAGTATGATGTTAGTTTAATAGATAATATTTTAAGAAAAAAGTTAAAGCGTAGAGCTGAAAGTTTAGTCTACTCTTCCCATAACGAGAGCATTGAAATAGTTAGATATTGTAAATTATCTTATATCAACAGAACTAGTTATAAAATCAGTAACCTTATTTCAACTAAATGTAATCGTAAAGTTGCCTTTTATTGTACAAAAAATCTAGGTAAAATGTTGGTCAATAATAAAGATAAAAAAGAAATGTTAGAAAATAGTGGAGTTTATAAAATATCTTGTCAAGATTGTGACTCTGAGTACATAGGTCAATCAGGTAGATCTATAAAAGTTAGAATTAAAGAAAATGTAAATAGCTGGAAACATGGCTATAGAAACTCTATTTACTTTGCTAACCACCTTTTGGACTCGGGTCATAGTTTTGATCCGAAATTGAATGTTAAACTCTTACATATAGAAAATAAAAGCAATAGATTAAATAATTTAGAATGTTTAGAAATAAATAGATCTATTACACTTAGGCCTATTCTCAACTTAAATGACCAAATTGTATTAAATTCGTCACCTCTTCAAAAACCCATCTGTAACATAGTTCATTAACCTTTATCTACCTGCTAGGTCATCCCCCTACCTTTCCCGATTTATCTATTGTATTTCAGTTTCCTGTTACTTATGTTTAAATAGTTGTCTATACCTGTAAATTATCAGTTGCCAGATGATGCCGCAAGGCGAAACAATTGTAGCTCATTTATATTATTAAAATATTTGAAACTTTAAGCTTTTGCTTTATTTTATCCTTGAATATGGAGTTTCAACAAGAAATATCTGCTATTACATTACAGTTCATCGTTTGTTTGTATTTAAATATCTTTATTATGATTTACATCTTTTTACTTTCCTTTTCTTAAACGATTACAGTATTATTTATTCCTACTGTTTATTAACTTTTAATTACTTTTATTTATTTTAATAACTATTAATTATGACCATGAACTGAGATAATTATTGTTGTCATCAGAGATATTCTAACTTTATTTTGTATAATCTAGCTTGATTCTGTAATGAAACATTTAATTTGATTTAGTGCAAATACTCTGATATAACAACTTCAATGATTTTCAAATTTGTCAGCTCCTAGGAACAAATTTAGATTATTTTTGGAGTGATGTGCATCTGACTTGTAGGTTAGTTATGCATGTAGCTCGAAGATGCTTCTTGTTTTTATACTCATTTATGTTTGAACTATTTACAATTTCTATACAGAATGATATGTGTTTTGTATGTGTGTTTGTATTTTTATCACCCTGATGTAATACCAAAATTAGAATTTTTAATAGTTTGAACAAATATTAATAAAAATTCATATGCTGACAATCTGAAATATCTGTTTCCACATAACAATGTTTTAGTTATTTGAAGAAAAAATCTCTGAAACAACTTTTAGAAATTTTAGCGATCTTTATGATACCCTAAACTCAAAACAACAAAATGACAACAAACCGGTAGACTCCAAAACACTTCTTTTATCCAATTGTAACAAAATTTGGTATAAATCTTGGATGAGCAAACTTTTAAAAAAACATGAGAATTTTAGACAATTTATGCAGATTTCAAAAAGTTTTTTAAATTTTTAGAAAGGATACTACTTTTATATTGATAACTTTCACAATTTTATCATGATGAAGTATAATTTCATGATAAATGTCAAGAAATTGAGCTCAAATAAAATGTCCTGGGCTTTTACCGTTGTATATAAAAATGAAAAAAATCACATTGATTATAAATATTTCTTCAAGTTAAAAAAAATTAGCGACCTTTCAAGTCAAGATTCTGTGTGCAAATTCATTAAATTATTATGAATTTTATGTAGTTTTAAGTTTTACTTTTAAACAAAACTGTGCCTAAAACGATTATGGTAAAACACAAAAACAAAATAATAAATTATCAATAGAATATAAAAATATAGTTTTATATCTGAAAGTCACAAGAGTTTTATTGGCACTAGCTGCCTTTGGTTTGGACAATTGTTTTGAGAAGTGATACAAATGTAGCCTCAACATATTATATTAATAATAAATTTATAACAGCTGATTAAAAAAATTGAAAGATAATAAACATTGCTCTAAATGTTGTTATAGTGATTACTATAACATTTTAGGTTTTAATGGTTGCATTTACTGTCCAAATATTTATTATAAATGGTTAAATGCTTAATTATTTATTAAATGCTTAATGCACAAGAAAATAAAGATAAAAACATTTTGGTACTTTCATATTAACTGTCAACGATGAACCACAGTGTGTAGTTGCATTAGATACTAGTTTTCTATTTTCTCTGTTTTTATATCGAAGTTTTGATAAATATATAAAATTGATTTATTATTAAGGGCCCAGTGAGGAACAGTGGGGCAGCTATCCCATATAGACAAGGACTACCTACCATGCTATATAGTATAGGTATACTGCTTACACAAGTACACGAGCTGTGACATCAGGGTCTGGTGACATGTTCGAGCAGGTGAACAACAACCTTCCCAGCTCGATCACAATGCTCCTGGTGTCTGAAGTTCGTACTTTCGTCGTGGCCTAAGTTGAGACAACCCCCCCCACCACCCCCACCAGTTATGATGAAAGCCAAGAGAAGATATGAGAAGAATCCATGAGTTTTTTTAAGAGTTAAAACCTTAAATGCCTCATGAATTGCCCAAGCAATTGACAGCTTTGTCAGAAAATCTTCCACTAGAAAATTGTGTAGGATTTGATTTTAATGGCTGTTCTACAATAGCCAACATAGAAGGTGGCGTGCAGGCAATTCTAAGAAAAAAGTATTCTCGATCATTATTTTTCCATTGTTCAAACCACAAATTAAATCATGTAGTGAATGATGATAACAAAATAATGGAAATTAGAAACAGTAGCAACTGTGAAGGATACTATAAGTTTCTTCAGAGAATCACCGGGTCACAGACACTCACCTAACAAGACTTTGTGAAACTACATGGTCTGAAAAATATAAAATTATCAGTAAGTTTTCTCAATATTTCCCAGAAATATTGTTAAAATTGTTAAAACTTTAGAAAAGCTATTTGAAGTTGGTAATTACGGTACGAGAAAATCTGTTTATCAACTACACTCGGTTTTTACAAAGCCATCATTTGCTGTAGCTCTAGTGATTATTGCTAAATATTCAGCTGTTTTAGAACCTGTTGTTAATGCTTTACAAGCAAAAAGCTTATCATGGTGCGAAATCACATAAACCAAATCCTGACTGTCTTCCAAAAGGACGGCGAAGACGTAGAACAAATAGCCAAAGAGATACTTGAGAAAGCTGAAGATACTGCCAAAGATCTAGAGATATAAATGACTCTATCATGTCAGGCTATGAAACAGAAACACAGGAGTAATCCACCAGCATACTCTGTAGATGAGTATTGGAGACGGTCTTTGACCATACCCTACTTAGACTCCATAACAACATCTCTAAAGCTTCGATTTTTAATAGAAAACCACCAGCCTTCGCTCTAACGAAACTCCATCCAATCATGAAATGGAAAATAAGCATCATGGATGTTCAAGAAATATTCAAGTCTTTTACAGAGTTCTATGGGTTGGATGATATAAAGGCTGAGTTGGATCTCTGGTATTATCTGTGGAAGACAAAAATCTAACGGAATAAAATTTCAAAGAGCTTGAAGTAGTAGACCTGTTCAAAGAAACAAATGTCTTCTACCCTGCAACAAGACAAGCCTTTTATTCATTCTGCTGGCTCTCTCGTCTACTACAGTCACAGTAGAACGCAGCTTCAGCACACTTTGAAGAGTGAAGATGTGGCTCAGAAGCACAACGGAGAAAGAGAGGTTGACTGGGCTGTGTTTAATGAGTGTAATAGACAATTCATAAAACAAAACCAAGATCGTATAGATAATATTGTTTCAGACAGATTTTCAGCAAATCCAACAAGGTTGATTCTAGTGTAGACTTACTGTCATTTCTTTATTATGTTCCTTCTTCATTATTATAATAAATCCATAAGAACCAATTATATCAGCCTTTCTTAAATATTGTGTTGTATTTTTACTTTATCCCAGTTACCCCCCCCTCCATCCATCAAATATGACATGATCTACCCCCCCTTCCCCAGCTCATATTCTGGTTACACCCTTGTTGTATATATATTATATAAAATTTTCCTAAGAGTAATTGCTAAAAAATTTCCACTCGAAACAAAATTTGATAGGTCTACTGGTTATGTTAAGCCACTGGTCTCTATTTGTAATAATTGACTGTGTTGTTTAGATAATTATAAAGTAAGTTTGGTACTAATGGAACTAGACACTAAACACTGAACTGTGGTTCATCGCTTTGTGGTTCAAAAATACCAACCCTCCCATTTTTTTCCTTCAGAAAATACAACATACTAAATAAGAAAAAAAACTTTTGCCATTTGTCAAAAATAGCCAAAAAATTGTTAGTTCACAGAATTTTATAGTACTGTATCTTCATTCTATATCATGCATAATAAAGGTCATACTATAACATGTTTGTTATTAGATTAAATGTAATATAATTTAGAAAAAAATATGAGTTACTAATTTAGGGATTAACAACAAATAGTTTATTACAATAATTTTTTGTTTATATATATATTAATAACTTCATTATTGAATGTCTATTTTTCCAATTTTGAGAACCAAATTCAAAACCAAACTTGACATATATTTTATTTAGACTAGAAAAAAATCTATAAGACAAGTTATTTAAGATGGCATAATAAGTTATTTTAAGATAAAGGAGGGGGGGGGAGTAGCTCCATGATAGAACTACACTACACTATGTATCTTAAAGATAGTCTACATCAGTTGTGATTAAACTGGTGTCTATAAACTTTTTGAATTTATTACAAAACAAATCATATACATCATGTTCACATCCAAAATCAAGATTTTCTCCCTTGTTGTTTAAAGGTAAAAAATCTTTTGGTTATCATTGTGTTACAAAAAAAAAACAACAAGAATAAATAAGTACATACACCCTCGAATACTCCAATAGCTTCAGGGTCAAAAGGAACAAGAGTTGATTAAAAGAGACCTGATAGGAAAGATTAAAGAAAGGAATCTCACTCAAGACTAGGGTGCTATTAATAATTATTATATTCAAAGACCTGTTCATCAATCAGTCTTTCAGTCTAAACAAACTTGATACTATTATTGCATTTGCCATCATTTGTAAATATAAAAACTAATACACAATATTTTGAAAGTATAAATCAACTCCCGTTATTAAAATGCTACCTACCATAGATTAGAGCCATATTGGAAACTAAAACTAGTAACCTGAGAAAGGAACTCAGGAAGCGGTAAAGTTAACTAAGATTACATTAAAAAACTTACTCAATCAAACAAACGCTAGAAGTTGTTAGTGATTCATCTTTAATACCAAATAATATTTCACAGAAACTTTTCTTTAGTAAACACTGTTCACTTTCTCAATCAGTATAGTATAAAAAGAAGGCTAAATTGTTGTAGTTTGGTTGCAGAGGATGGATCTGTGTTTTGGGTTTTTTTAATTGTGTGAAGACTAAACAAACCAAAGGAATCAATGTTACTGCAAGTGTGTGTGTTGTGTCTGTTCCAACTCTTGGTAACACCACTATACTATAACTCCCATGGTTCTATCACATTAATTCTGTCAGAAAAATAGAAGAAAAAAAAAGATTTTTTTTATTGAGAAAATAAAACAAATTTTAATATTAAAGTAGAGTTGAATTACAAGTTATTAAGATTCTTTACAAAAGACATACTGAATGTAAAATACAACGTACATTTTTTGGGGATAAAAAAAAGTACTAAAAATTCGTTCCTTTCCCATTTTAATACAGTCTCTAGTTTAGACATTTTTTGAATTCTAAAATTTATACACAACTTTGTGGTTAGTTATGCATCTAAAATGATTTGTACATTAAGACAACATGCTAGTTTAGTAATGAGTTTTATTCCTTCCATCTATCTCCTTTATATTCACCTGTGTAGTCTGATACTGATATTTGCTCATTCTATTCACCCTACCAGTGCAACAACTGAACTTTATTTTAAATTTTCGTTTTAATTTTGACAATCACTGTATTTGTTTCTCCTCTGTTTTCCAGTGATGCCTATCAATCCTACAATTGTGTGCTGTGTGTATACTTTATTTGATGTTGGAATAATTTTTGTATTAAAAACCAATACAAATAAATTGATTTGTTTTCCGAAGCACATTTGTTGATATGGAAATAATTACAATATATAGTTGAAAGTAACATGTTAAGATGGTGTGTCTAATTTTTCCCTTGTTTAAAAGCAAAAAATTCTCGTCATCATCGTCTTATAAAGAAAAGAGACCCATAGTGCTCAAATTCTACATCATCAGGGTCGGAAGAGAACAAGAGTTGGTCAAGAAAGATGAGATACGAAAGATGAAAGGATGGGAACCGATCACTACACGAAAAAAAGGTGTAGATCCAGCTAGGACCCTCAGGATTGTCAAGCCTGTACTCACTATAAAGAGCCCCTGAGGGTGTGTCTAATTTGAACTATTAGTAAAAAAACTGCTGAAGTTTTCAAATTACATTTTTTGATAGCAATAATTTGAAGGAAACAATAAATTTGAAATCCAAAGACCTGTCTTGTTGTGGTTTATTACTTTTTTAACACAGCAATTACCTATGGATGGTTGCATAGATAATAATTATTATGATCTAGATATCGAAAGAACAAATGGTACTTTTAGATTTTTTAAATGGGATTTACCATAATTTTACTATGTACTACAATTGTTAGGTAAATTGACCGATAAACCAAGCCTATAGGCTTTATAAAATATAAATTGGTTTGCATTTATTTACATTGGCATTGAAGTACATTACCAAAATAAGTTCATTAATAAATTATAAAATAGAAGAAAAACACACTGTCAATTGTTTTGAGCAAATTAGAATGACTATTTTGAAACTTAACAAAACAAAAATTATTTAAAAAAAAAAAAAAATCTAATATAAGTATTAATAAATAGTTGAAAAAAACTTTTTCGCACTTATTAAAAAAAAATAAATGTCTCTACTAAACAACACAAATTTATCATCAACTGCACAAAAATGTTTCTAACCTCATTATACTTGAGGACAAAATATAACTTTACGTCATTACAGAGTTTTTTCTATGTATTTCTTATGGAAGATACATTCATAATTCATTTATTTAAATATAGCCACAGCTTAGTTCATTAGTTTCATAACTCAGATTAGACAAATTTCATTTCATTGTCATCAAGTTTTTAATGTTGATGGAGAAGGTTCATTTTCATTATTTCTTCCTGAACGATTATTTTATTTATTTTCGATTTGGTACAAAGGGCTTAATCTTCACATTTCACAAAAATTTTAAAAACAACAATAGAAATGATTTTAAGAAATTAGGGTACGTCTTTTATAACAGATCTATGATAGATTTTTGTTTTTTTTAAATTTGTTTACCGATAACTTACAAACCAGCATTTTTTTGAAGGACGAAAACTAATACGTTTTGTTTGCACTTGAGAGCATTTTAGCAAAATTTGATAAACAAATCATGAGCAGATTTTGGGAAAATAAGAATTTTGTGTTTTGATTTTATGGACCTACCACAAATTTTGAGATCAAAGAAATGGAAGGGGGAAAAAGCCACCAGATATGGCTAAGATTGAATAAAATATAGTCCTAGTCCACTTATTTATGATGCAGAGCACTTTACAGACAACAGACTGACATCATTCCACTTTTATAGGCTCAGGGGACCTTGAAAAACAGATATAGTGTTAGGAATTAAGATAGGAAGATAGATAAATAAAAATAATATTAAAGTCAGAATGGAGACCAACTGTTGTGAAAGACAAAAGTGACAAACAAGAGGGAACTACATAAGCTCTTGGGCAAAATGAGACGGGGTCTTTGGATCACAGGAGGAATCGCTGCTCGATGGGGGTTCGGAAGATAGCCATATTTGGCGAGTAAGAGTCGAGAGAGCCCGATAGTTCAAGAGAACAACGTTGAAAGAACTTTGCAAGAAATGTGATCAAATCATTGTGTATTGGAAAACTTGTAATTGTTTAATATTAAAAGTAAACAGTAGTCATAACGGTAGTAGATTGGATACAATTTTAAAATTAGGAGGGATGAGATAAAAATTGTGACGATATAAATATATATACCTTTGTTGTGTTTATTTAAATAATTAAAACTAAAAAGAGAATCTTGTAAAACTGAACCACTGAGATAGGCCCTAAATTGAGCATAAATAACCCAGGCCTAATAAAAATAACTTCCTAACAATAACCAAAACTCAACATCAAATTTTGGATTTATCACATAACTTTCTCTATACTTCATATATAAGTGAGAAAATAATAATGAAATTAGCGTGAAACTTTTAACTTCAATTTTTCATACACATATGCAATAAACTATTATAATGACTTTTTATCTGTTTTACCATGGTTTTAATAATTACTATCATAAAAGTGGATTTAAAAATACTATTTTATTATAATGGCAAAGAAATATATTAGGTCAACAATAACACTGAAATATAATAACCAAAATTCCTTGTCCTTTCAAATATCAGACATAAGTACCCCCTTGTTACCTAGGTAACGGAACCACACAGACTGTTTGTGGTGAAGAATTTCATTCAAATATAAATAATAACCCTCCTTAAATCCATTCTTTCTTTATTTATATTAAATCTTATCGAATATTTTATATAAGAAATAAAAAATATTTATATATTTTTTATGCCTCCAGCAGAACCAGAAAATGTTTAGTAAACATGATGTCTGTTTTGTAAAAAAACTGATATAATATCACTATACACAGAGATATAATTGATGTGAACAGAGCAAATGACTTTGGAATTACTTATATAAAAAATAAAATAGAGCACACAAACCAATATGAAATTTGAACTCAGCACATTTCATAAAAATTAGAACATAATTAACTAATATTTACACAATTTAGAGCCCTATTTTAGTTTCTCTTATCTTTTATACAATTTTTAATAAAAATCAAATTATTCTACGAGACATACTGAGACAGTCTGGAAAAATCAGTCGTCTCAAGAAAAATTCAAACCGTAAAAATTGCTAAACTAAATGTCATAAGGTTGGAATGCGGTAGAATGATGACGTCACGCCAGACCGGACTAGAAGTTCGTGTTTGGACTTGACAGAACAGATACATCATTTCCAGTGTTATTAAAAAAATTAAAATTAAATAATGAGAAAGTAAAAGTAGACGATTAATAGTATCCAAGAATAAATGTCGGTAATTCAAATTAAAACAAAAAAATTATTAAGGATATAAGATGGGCTAAAGACCTAAAATTTGTAAAATGGGGAAAATTGAAAATCAAAAGTAATAGAATCATAAACAGTAGGGAACATAATAATAATCAATAATAAAATTGAAGAAACTAATAATAATAATGAGGGGAAATGGGACTTGAAAAGTCATTCTTGGTGAGTTTTTTGAGGTTTTTAATGTGAAGGGGGGGATAAACTTAATAAACTTAATAATAGAAAACAAAAAGACAATAGTAGAGAATAATAATATGTAGTCAGAAAAAGAATTAAAGTTAAATTGGGGGAGAAATAACAATAATTAAAAAGTTAAAGCCCAAAAGCTGTTAAATTAAAGATTAAAGGTGATAAAAAAACTAATAGGAAAAGTGTAACATATGTATATTTATGTATAATAACAGAGCAAAGTTGAAAAATACTAATGGGGGGGGGGATTTTTATATACGAAAAATACTACGATCATAGAATCACAACTTTAATTGTTGATAACTAATGAACAAAACAAGTTACAATGAAAAACTAAAAGGTTATCTTCGTTATAGGAAAAGGAAAACAACTTCAGTGAAAAATAACATTAAAAAAAGACTTGGAAAAAAGTTAGTTTGTGAAAAAATGAACATTTGTAAAAGTGCGGTAACTCGGGAAATATGTGGCCAAAACGTCGAATCAAGATTGTCAAGACCCTCAAGAACATGGAGAAGATGATCCTGAAGAGAAAATGAAGATGGGAGCAGTCGTCCCCACTATCAACAAACTGGACTGTGTTTAATTCAAATTGTAAATTCAGTGAGCAAAGAGATAAAATGCAAAGAATTTTAGTAAATTCATTTAGTAAGTTGATGAGAACAATCTCCGACTTGAAAAAACCAAGTGGTGCAATAGCTTTGATTAAAGGTAAAGTAAATTGTAAAAGTGAGCAGCTTGGTCATACCTGTGAACAAAGTCACCCAAACTCAACAAAGAGTTAATAAGTAATACACCCATATGGTAGGGCACAGAAGTTCGTAGCAATACGCCACTGAAACCAAATATTCTAAGCAATTTGCTTCTTTTAAAAAATCATTATGTGCTTTGGTCCGAAATCCAATAATTCATGAGACATCTGCCTCACATAAAAATTTACAATGTTTAGTTATTAAGACTACTAGTCGACAGACTACAATTTCGATGAAAAACAGTAGACCCCTAAGAAAATTTCATCTATGTCAGAGAAGTTTATATCCTTTGTTGATTTTCAATCAGTCATCTGTGACAATGCACTGAACAGACTATAACCTAACCTGTTGAGAACCACTATCATGATTTGACATACTCGGCTGGATATCATGGTATAATGGATTCCTAACCATGTCAAGAAACACGCCGACACCCTATCAAATTTAGATGCAGTCCTACTGCCAACCTACAACTGAAGTCTAGCAAAGGAAAGAATAAACAGCAATTCAGTGGCATCTAAAAGAACACTACCAATGGCAGGGATCAAGGAAGTAATGTGAACGGCTGATATTTAAATGTGTCTTTTCAAGATCAGAAGGGATACCAGAATATGACTCCTACAGACTTAAATACGCAATCACACAATTCTTTTAGCAAAATGTTAAAATCTTATACTCCTACTTTTCAAAGTTTGTAGACGTTTAAATTAGTTTAAGACCTTCTAAAGGTAGAGAAACTCAGTCTGTATAGTCTAATAATATGTTTTAAAAATATTGCATACATTTTGTTTGCTAAAAAAAATACACCGGCTGTACAACTCTGCTGAATTTAAAATGATCGAAGTGTTTCATTTAAAAGTTGCCATTGCAAATAATTCTTTTCTGTTTCTGACCCCAACAGGTAAATCACAAGATGTTTTGAGACGATAATCTAGAGCCTGAGTATGGTGATCTTATACAATAAGAAATCCCCAAAGATGTTTTAATAAATAGGAAAAAGTTATTACCCACAAATAGAGGAACAAGGATAAACGTAATTTTCGAGTCAATGAAAAGGGATGATTAGGATAGCTACAGAGAAACAGAAGTGAATTCCATATTCTGTTGTAGAAGGAAGATGAGCATCTAGTCTAAATGGTACCTACTTATTTGTCAGGCTAGTTAGAGACTATCCATTAAAATATAATTAATTGTGGAAAGTTTCAAAGGTTTTTTTCTGCTCATGTTAGGTTAGATTATTCCTTTTCCTTATAGGCCTAAATAATTTTATATTATTCTTACACTAGCATCCTTTTGTGTTAAATGTGTTACTATATATTGAGACTCTCTCTCTCTCTCTCTCTCTCTCTCTCTCTCTCTCTCTCTCTCTCTCTCTCTCTCTCTCTCTCTCTCTCTCTCTCTCTCTCTCTCTCTCTCTCTCTCTCTCTCTCTCTCTCTCTCTCTCTCTCCTTCTAGAATTATTGAAAGATGTTAAATCCTAAGCAGGCATTGACCTAAAGATTACCTGTTGTTCACAAATTATTTTAAGAGATTGAATGTTAAGTATTACTACTTGTATTTTTTGTTGAGATTGAAAAAAAAGTATAATAATAATAATTAAGGAAAAACAGTTTTTGAGAGAAAAAACAACTAAGCCTATAAATAATTAAGACTCTTAATAATAATAGGCTCTTCATTGATAATAAACTGTCATGGAGAAATCATATATACTATATATAATTTATGCTAAAATTAGTAGTGGTCTCTTTGCGCTGAGAAGTCTGAAACAATATTGTAATGCTCAGGTTCTTATAACAGTGTACTTATGGGTTGATATATCTTTTTCTAAAATATGGAATCATTTTGTGGGGAGATTCCTCACTCCAGAATGTGACTAGAGTATTTATTCTCCAAAAAAAGCCATTAGGATAATTGGAGGACTTTCTAAATTTCAATCATGCAAAGAAACATTTAAATCGTTTAAGATCTACACCCTACCTTCCATTTATATATTTGAAACAATCCTTTATTTTAAATTTAAGTGTAAGCACGTTCAAAATAGGGATTTGCATGATTACCATACTAGAATGGCTTGCAAATATCGGGGTAAACAGCCCAGGCTGAATTTATTTAGTAAGTTACCTTCGCAGGCTGGGGCACTATTTATGAATAACCTTCCTCCAGACTTGCTAGAGATAAATGATTATTCATGTTTTAAAGGCAGACTGAGACAACTGCTGTTGTCTGGATCTTGTTACTCTGTGGAGGAGTTTGTGGGGCACTGACAGGGGTGTGTGGAGCCTCCATGTTTCTATCTTTTATATTTATTTATGTGTGTTATTTTATTTTAATGATTGACTATTGTTCGGGGCTTTGTAAGGTTGTTTGTAGTCTTGATCATATTTTATATTTTGTTGAATTGTGTATAGTTGTATTTTATATTTTTAATGTAAAAAAAAATTTTTTAAAATAATAAAATGTGTATTATGGATATTAAATTTTTGTATTTATGTGTACATTCTGCTATCATAATAATTATAAATTTTATAAACTTTGTAGGGTTGCTGGGTACCAAGTATTATTATTATATTGCATGCCTACTTGTAAATTATGGGACCCGCCTTATACAAATGTAGGCCTAATATTTGTCGAAAAAAAGGATGAATAAAAATAAATAAATAAAATAAAAACTAAATATGCCACAACCTCAAGAAATTCTATGAAATTGTTATGTACATAAAAACTTAACAATTGTTAGACTGACTAAAGAACTATAATTTTGTATGTTAGCCAGTTGGTTCTAATAAATAATTCTACACTTAATCATACTTTATTGATTTTGTTACAGTGAATTTTTTCTAAGATTTTTCGTGGAGGTTGTTATTAATGTAATTTGTTTAGATTTTTATGGGCTGTTTTAACTAAAAAAAAAAAATCTAAATCAGTCTGATTTTTAAGTCTAATTTTCACAGTTTAAATTTTAAATACACGAAAAAGCTTCAATTTTGATATTTTCTTTGGAGATGTTTATCTCCCTCAATTTCCCCCCTCGGAAATATTACCTTTAGAAATCGTAAAAAAAAAGAATGATTTGTTCGTTTCACTAATACAACTTTTTAAAATCCTACGTCTAGTTAAGTACTTAATATCACATATTTATTTTACCTTGCTTCCATATATTATCATGGGTAATTGTTTACAAAGTCAGTTTTTTTTTGCAATTTTTTTTAACATGTTCTCATACCTTATTTGAATGTTAATAATAAAATAAGTTTTCAAGGCGGAGCTAATTTTTTCACCGAAAAATCACAATTGAATTTCAAAACTAAAGAATTCAATGCATTTATATGTCACCGAAGAAAGCAACATTGAGCACGGTTAGTACTTGGATGGGTGACCGCTTGGGAAATAACGCACAATCTCTTCTTCTTTTTTTAACAAATTTACACGTGGGTTAAGTAAGGTGGCTATATATATATATTCCATATATATATGTATATATATATATATATATAACGTATATATTCCATGGTAAATGTTTACTTTAAGTTGGCATTGTATTTTTCGGATTTTATTTTTTTATCGTCTACTACATACCTTACTTCATAAAAATAGATAATGTTTTCCTTGCACCAATCATTATTTTTCACTGAAAAATCACAATAAAAAACTATCAAATCTAAAGTATTTATAGATTAGACTTGTTAGACATAATGACAAATGTTCACTTTTACGTCTCATGTTATTAAAGATATTTCAATCTATAATATCTGTTATCATAAATTTTATCTGTGATCTAATTTCAAATTATTAACTTCAATAAACTTATGAAAGGGTTGGCCAGGTGGTTATATAGGTACCTGGCCAAACCTGTCGGGGTAAAAAAAGTAAGCAAATTATTAACTTCAATAAACGTACAAAAGGTTTAGCCAGATTAATAGCGATCTAGCTTAGTCATTGTATAATGCGCATGCTATTATAAGAATATAATAGAATATTCTTATTCCTATTATGTCTTGCCATTATGTGTAATCTATAAACACATAAATTTTATAGTTTTTAGATTGTGATTTTTCAGTGAAAAAATAGTGATCTGTGCAAGGAAAACATTATTTATTCTTAAGAAGTAAGGTATGTAGTAGACATTAAAAATAAAACTCCGAAAATTACAGCTTACCTTAAAGTAAACATTTTCTATGGTAAACTTAGCATAGACCTAGCCAGACCTTATAAAACAATAATTTTTACCATGACAAAAAATATGTTTTAATAATAAACGTTGAAAGATTACACATCCACTAACTTGACTAACATAGTCCTACATATTAACATAGGCTTTTGTAATCAGAGCTGGATTTAATCTAACAACGACTGGATTCCTTATTTTCTATTTGTTATTTGAAAGAGAAGAAATACAAGGTAAAAAGTTGGTAAATATGGAGAGAAGTTGTCCGATCAATTTAAGTGCGAAATCTCGGTAATTATGCTTCAAAATAGCATTTACTCGTTAACAACGCAAGTGATTTTTATCTCTCATAATTCATTATTTATTTAATCTATGAAATTGACATACAATAAAAAAATTAAATCCGGAAAATATGGCGCCATCTTAAAGTAAACATTTACTGATTCCATCTGATTTGTAACGTCCTATATCACCAGTTAAAATATGGGTGACAAGAGTAGATTAGGTCAGTTTTTTTTATTCAAGTGGAATGACTAAATTAATCATACTACTTGAATATAAAAACTTGGTCTAACCTAACCCATTCACAGTACAATTGCAACCTGTACTTTATTGCCCTGTAAAGCAAGACTAGATATTTATGGCTAGAGGAGTATGACAAACAGTAGATTATATTGATATGGATCATCTCACTAGAGATACATGGGATTGGGTTCTAAATGAATGCAAGATATTTTCAGGTATTATTATCATCAAAACTATAAATAGAAGAAAACTTTATGTGTCAGTTATGTATGCAGGCTTCTGAAGAATATCACAAATGGCTGTCAAAGTAGGACCAAATTGTACATGTTTAAAAAGACATTTTATTCAGTACAAACAAGAAGAAAGTTGGATTAGGCCTACTGTTGTCACTTTGTACATAGGTTTATTTATGCATAGGTCAAGTAAGGTGGTTTAACCTTATAAGGTAAAAACAATTCACGTAAAAACCTATTTTAACATGTAATTCACTTAATTGACCTTAACCTTTAGGGCTATATTTTCATGTCTGTAAAACTTAGATTTTTATATTACTGAATAGTTCGTGTCTATTTTCTGCTAAATCATGTTATAAAAAACACAGTTTTTTTAAACACTAAAAATTAGAAACTAGTAAAGGCTCTAACCAGTTGTCAAATTTATTTAGTACCTAGTAGATTAGTACAAATTTAATAAGATTGTGATAAAATTATGTTTAGTTCGATAGACTATAAAATTTTAAATGGAAACACTTTAACAAATGTACATGAATGTTGAGTCAGTGTGTTATCAGTATTACAGGATAGGGATCCCATAGGGTAAGGCTAAATTTTGGCCCAATGGAGAGATAAAACAAATATAAATTAAACTCAACAAACCATTTTATTTGAGCATGAAGTTTTTTTAAGATCTGTTCATGCTTTTGTTTAATTATTTTACAAAATATTGCCATAAGTATTTTTTTACTTAAACACTTTGTTCCATTTGATATGTAAGCCTGTGCCAAAGGGGTTGAAAATTACATCATGGATGAATATGGTTAAGTACGCAGTCTAGTTAGTTTTAGAATATTAAAAAAATTATCTCGTTTGGTTTATATACGAAATATGTATTCATATTAAATCCGGTTTGATAAATATTATTAATATATCAAGATGTAATAAACGTCACGCAAGTTAAAACGCCATTTTGATAAGAAATTCACCCCGATTTTGAAGTGATAAGTCGGAGAAACAACTGAAAAATAAAAGACGTGTATATATTTTTCAAATATAGAGTCGAAAAACTACAAATAATATCCACATAAATAAGTTTAGGTCAGTTACATGAGAGATACCAAATCAAAGTAAATTATTATATTCACCTTGTTTGTTGTTGAATGAGGCGTTTTTGGTGTCTATGACTACGGCATCAGACGGATTGATGGTTGCTAGGCTAGGCCGCTTTACTTCTCATGCGGAATAATATAGAAGATTCGAGTAAATCTCAAATCGTTGTATTAGTATCTGTCACTGATTTGAAATCATATGTTTAGATTAATAAAATCAGTTATGAACAACGAAAGTAAATTACTGAATGAAAGAAAATGTAATAATAAAATTGCTGCGATAAGCTAAGAACTATTTTTTAGGTGTAAAAAACATCACGAAACCAAAGAGGTTAGTTACTTCCAAAATCTTCAAGAAGCAAGTTTTCATACTACCCATTATAAACACATTGCGTGAACATCTACCATGTTGATTACTGACGAATATGTCTAACATAGTGCATAATTTTACCATTGGAGACAGCACTTGTTCGAAAATAATTAGTGAAATCAATACGTGAAATAGTGTTTCGAAAGGACTTTAGAATCAAATATATATGAAAAAGAAAATATATTCTAGTAGATTTGTAAGTATAATATTCATGTAACAACATTTTTTTTAACCTTAAACATCAGAGCAGAATTACATGACAAGTCTGTACAGTTAAAATAATAATTTGTACCAACAATTAAAACTTAAATCAGGATATTATCTAAAATTAAATATATACAAACAAACCTATATACATACATAATTTGAGATAAAATAGGATTTGTGTTTTATATTTTAAATATAAATCTTAAAATTTTGACTTACAGTAGCCTCGTTTTCTTTTGCCAATTTTAGGTATTTCTTTGTTGAAAGAATGTTTTTCTTCATTTCTATAAAGCTGATAAGGTGACTTATATAAAGTTTCCGACAAAGAATTGTAACTTTCATCGTCACTAAGTGTTTCTTGTTTTATTTCATTCATACCGCTATAAACGTCCATCAATATATTTTTTTAATGTGAATTTTATGGAAAGAACAACAAAAATTCCATAACATACGGTGTTGATTTTGGTTGTCACGGAAACAATGATAATATCAATGCTTAATTAATTGCTTCCTCTTTTCGCAATGAAAAATGATGTGTTGTTAATAAGACAATAAATCACCGTCTCCGATTTGAATATATTGAATATATATTATAATGAGTTATAATCTAGATTAATTTTAAAACTCGCACTCATGTCGAAGCAAAATACTGAATTAAAAACACTGAATTTGTATGTAGGATAATACAAATGCTTTTAAGAAAGTCATACTTGCTTTGAGTATGGAAAATTGTAATTTATCCTGGTGTATTGAGAACAGGATAACTCGATTCCAATTTTATTAAATTTATTGTAGTTATGAAACACCACCATTATAAATTATTTTGATCTCTGTTATTTACAGAATTAACAAATTATAACAAACAAAATAATTATGGTCGTTGTATTAAACCTAATAATAGGCTATATATAAATCAAGACAATCCAATCTAGCTTAATTATTGATATTATAATGTTAATAGGAATTATGTAAGATTACCTTTCATATTGGAGTTTTAAAAAAATTAATGACGTCAGGTGATATTGCCGGCATCTTGACGACATTTCCCCACTGGTATAGATTTATACTTTTTTACAAACCGATTACTGATTGTAACTTGATCTCTGTAAAAGACACAGATTACAGTAGTTAACCAGAGATAACATACTACACATCATATCAAAAGTAAAGAGTTATTACTTTACTGACTAATCCTGGTCCGGACGTTTGACCGTTTGACGTTACTCACGTTAGTAACATATTTTGTAGTATGTTTATGTTTACGTTTGGCGATTTGTAGAGGCAAACAAATAATAAACCTGAGATTATAATTATACTTGTTCATTTTGTTTTAATTTAAAATTATGACAGATTCTAATAGTTGCGTATCATTGAAATATACAAAGAAAGATGAAGAAAACGTGAATACAAATTGTAATAAAGGAGATATTGGTCATGATGTTTTTTCTCATTCTGAACTATTAGAAATTACAAAAAAGACTCTAAGTGAAGTTTTCCAAAGAGATTCTATGTTAAATAGCTTACCTGCAGACATAACTACTGAAGAAGTTTTGGAAAAAATTGCTGTTCTTCATGGACAGTCCATGACCATTTATTTAGTTAGGGCTGATGGAGAAGAAATTTCAGTTGTGGTAATTTAACCTTAATGTTGAAATCTATTAGCTATAATAGGTCTGTGTTAATTTGACAATTTTTTTACAGACTACACCTTTAATTAACAAAAACATCTGGGATTATAGATCATGTTTGCACAAAATTAATATTATCGGATTTTTCCATGCAAAATTATGAAATCTCAACATTTTGGTTAATATGGAGAGTAGTTATATAACTGCGAAATCTCGGCAATTACTCTTCAAAATAGCTGGGTTTTCCATTTCGATACTTATTAAAGACACTTCCCACTTTTTATCTTTCAAAATTCATTATTTCTGTCCGAAATCGGTGATTTTAAATGACTTATGGCATTTTGAGGTTATTTTGACAGATATTTCATCAATTTTAAGTAAAATCTATCGATGTTTTTTTATTCGATGCAAATAGTTCTGTTTTAGAACTGTCAAACTATTAAGAACTGTTTAACCAGGTCAGTGAATGGGTTACCTAGTTAAAGAACTATAGGTCAAGGTAGGTCATTATGTGTTTACATTACTTTACCTATAGTTCTTTTACTAGGTTTGGGTTTCAGAGACCTAGTCATCATGAATCTTATAGCATATTAACCTGTAGAAGTGCGTGAGGTGTGCAAGAGCCCCATGAGTGAATACAATATGGCTATACGATTGAATATGTTACAAATTTGTCAATTTCATAGATTAAGATAATAATGAATTGTGAGAGATAAAAATCACTTGCGTTGTTAATGAGTATCTACTTGATGGAAAAAATGCTATTTTGAAGCATAATTACCGAGATTTTGCACCTAAATTAATTGGACAAGTTCTCTCCATATTTACCAACTTTTTACCTTGTATTCAAACAATCAGATAATAATGTTTGTCAGAAGATGCAAGAGTGCATTTCTTCTCTTTCAAATAACAAATAGAAAATAAGGAATCTAGTCGTTGTTAGATTAAATCCAGCTCTGATTACAAAAGCCTATGTTAATATGTAGGACTATGTTAGTCAAGTTAGTGGATGTGTAATCTTTCAACGTTTATTATTAAAACATATTTGTCATGGTAAAAATTATTGTTTTATGAGGTCTGGCTAGGTGTTTATGTATATGGTAAATGTTTACTTTAAGGTAAGTTGTAATTTTCGGAGTTTGGTAATTCTGCGCAATTACTTGGTCAACCCCAAATTTTTTCATATTTTACTACGATCATAAGGATGTTCTCAGAAAGCAAGAAACATAAAATTTAAGGCCCGCAAGGCCATCTGCCGAGCGATAAGAAGGTTCAAAGTCCACGCGATAACAGTGGCTTGCGGGAGACGCGCGGAAGGCCAGTTGTGACAGTACCGTTATATAATTATATATAATGACAGGTTTGGCCAGGTAGCTATATATATAGGCCTATATATATTGCTACCTGGCCAAACCTGTCATTATAGGCCTGTAGAGATGTATGTGAAACTAAAAAAATAGAAATTACCTCAGTAATCGCCGGGTTCAACGTCCTCATCCGAGTCAGCGGCAACTGGATCAGTGTTCTGTTGCGATGGTTCCCCGTTGTAAACTTCACCGATAGCCCGAAACAAATGGTGTAGTCTTTGTTTATAATCCTGATGTTTCCGTTTGAACATGAACTCAGCAAGGTGGCCAATAAAATGGTGTTTTGTGTTGCCGAACCTCGGAACATTTCCCCGCACTTCTCTCCACAAACGTTCAATATGTTGAGTGTGTGCTTCCGTGTCTGGGTCAACAAAATTGTACGTGTGGTTGACGGTGAGATGTGTATAGCCTTCAAACTGTAAACAGTCATAGGTCCGCCAACAGTCACTTATTACAGTAGTTCCGGGAAGCACATACTGCTTAATAATAGGTAACAATTCTGCGTGACCACGTCTTGCTACAGATATTAAAAAACACTTCCTGGAATCTCGTTCGAACCCCCCAAACACCCAGTTACCTTGAATAATACGACCACGATTATATTTACGCTTCCCAATTTTTGCCTCGTCGATTTCAACGATTTTACCTGGACCACCTAACACTTCAGACTCCCTCTCATTAACAACAACACACACTTCCCTGAGATAGTTACTCCAGTCAACAACAGAATGATTTGACAAGTTTAGTTCATTTAATAACAGTTCATGACGTGGAGGTTTCAACAAAGCCCAGATGGCAACAAAACGACAAATAGTTTGCTGTGACAAATTATGACTCTCAAACCACGTATTTTTATACTGCGACACGTATTTTTTACACTGAATTTTGACCTTTTTTTTACTATTATTCACTGACTCGATTCTATTCCAACAGTTAAACGTGTGTTTTTCTTCATTTAACGTCATCGACCTGCCACATGTTGGACACACTTTGGTACATTGCAAAACGCCGTGTTCGTACAAAAAACGTGTTAACTTTTTCTGATCTTCACTTAAAACCGTGAAACTAAGTAACGTGTTCTCACACCCGTCACATAAAAGAGGATTATCGGAGGAACCACTAACCATAACGATACTGTCACAACTGGCTTTCCGCGCGTCTGCTGCAAGCCACTGTTATCGCGTGGACTTTGAACCTTCTTATCGCTCGGCAGATGGCCTTGCGGGCCTTGAATTTTATGTTTCTTGCTTTCTGAGAACATCCTTATGATCGTAGTAAAATATGAAAAAATTTGGGGTTGACCAAGTAATTGCGCAGAATTACCCGGAGTTTTATTTTTAATGTATACTACATAGCCTACCTTACTTCTTAAGAATAAATAATGTTTTCCTTGCGCAGATCACTATTTTTCACTGAAAATCACAATTTAAAAACTATCAAATCGACGGGGTTATAGGTTACACATAATGGCAAGACATAATAGGAATAAGAATATCGTATGGTTTGACGCATGCACATTACACAATAACTAAGCTAGATCGCTATTTATATATATATATATATAAAATCACCTGGCTAAACCTTTCGTACGTGAATTAAAAAATTACTTACTTTGCGATATAATTATATATATCGACAGGTTTGGCCAGGTATATATAAATATCTGGCCAAACCTCATTTGAAATTAGATTATTAATATGGAGGATTCACAGCATACCACGTGAAATCACGAAAGATTGAAATATCTTTAGCAACATATGAGACGAAAATGTGAACATTTGTCATTATGTTTAACCTATAAATTTGTCGGATTTGATTGTTTTTAGATTGTGATTTTTCAGTGAAAAAAGTGATCTGCGCAAGGAAAGCATTATTTACTCGTAAGAAGGAAGATATGTAGTAGATATTAAAAAAAAAAAAAAACTCCAAAAATTACAAGTTACCAAAGTAAACATTTACTATATTATATAGTCACTTTAACAAAACTATTTCTCATGAATATACCAAGGCATAATGAAACAAGCGATCACAACATTCAATGACTTGACGAACATAGTTAGCAATATTGCAGTCGTAACCCAATCTGGATTTCGTACTTTTATATTTCTTATTTTCTACTTACAAAAAAAAATTCTGTAAATATTTTTGGTATTGATCTTGATCACAGTTAGTTGTGTATGGTTTGAATTAACTTTTACGCTGTACATTTGATTGGTACTTTCATATGAACTGCATGCTAGCTATGAACTACAGTTCAGTAATTCAGTATGTGGACTAGATACTTGTGTTATATTTTTTCTGTTTTTATGTCAGAAGTAATTTTTTGAATAATATATAATATAAAATGTCTGAAACAAAATAATGATATGTTTGATGCTATCCTTAAGGGGGTAACATTTTCCGCCTGAAACAAAAGTACTGGTTATGTCAAGCTACTGGTATATTTATGATAAGTTATCGACGGTTCCATTTAGATAATTATAAACCTTAGGCTATATATAGTTTAAAGAGTTAATGATATCTTATTTAAAATTATAGAGTAAGTTTGGTACTAATGGAACTACACACTAAACACTGAATTGTGGTTCATCGTTGACATGAGGTTAATACGAGGTTATACCTTTTATTGTAATTTACTGTAAATCTTAATTATAAAATATATGTAAATTAGTCTCGTGTATTATTTATTTATTGTTTGTTTAGGTTAAACGAAAAGATGCAACAGTTTTAGACTTAAAACGAGCCATATGTAGACAAATGATACGCAGGTTAAATCGACGATCAGAATTGGTTAAAGTAAGTTGGAGATATGTATGGAAGACATATCATTTATTATTTGAAAAAGAGAGACTTAAAAATGATAGAGCATTATTGGCAGACCTCAACATTAAAAATAAATCTCAAATAACTTTTGTTAAAAGGCTCAGAGAGAAAAACAGTAATTTCCAGGGAGAAAATACTTAAAATGTTGAAAATTGTATTTTGATATTTTAATTGAGTTCAATGTAGATATTCAAACATATACTTGCAAAAGTGAAAAAGCCATCCAATTTTAGGAGAATGTAATAATAATACTAACAGCAGATAGTATACTGTATTCTACATGGTAAAACATGAGTGTGTTGGTAAATTACAGCCAAAAAGTTCAAAACCCTTTTAATTTTAAAATAGTGGTAAATACTGTCTGGATTTGTATGTATATCCATACTTATGTAGATTAGGAGGCTCCAGATCTTTTGGTAATGTGATGAAATATGATTTGTGAAATTAAAAGTTCTCAAAATTCTAATAGAAATGTATAATTTTGTTGTAAGTACTGATTTTTCCAACGGCTGTAGGCATAGAGTGTTAATAATTTTTGCACTTCTGAGCGAGTTATTGGTGTCATTGTTCAGAATTAATGACAGGGTTTGTACAATGTCATATAATCTAAGTAGATTTGCATATAATGGTTGATATAAACTTTATTTTATAAAGTGTGTAATTTAAATGATTGCATTTCTTTATTTGGTGTTAAAATAATATATTTTTTAATGAAATATAAAATAAGAAACATTCATAAAACAAAAATAACATTTAATAACAATAATATAGAATGAACTTAAAGAATTATACAAACATTTCAACAATACAAATTATGGCGAGTCATAAAATGACAAAATTAAATTGGTTTAATAACAAGTATAAATTGATTTTTAGATTAGTATAAAATTAATCCTGCATGGTTTATTTAATAAATAATAGGTGCTGTATGTTTTGTCAAAGGGAATACCAATATTTATAATAATATAAAAGGTAATGTGAAAAAAATAATAAGTTACAACAGCAAAAAGCTAAAACAAATAGAAATAATATTGAAAATGTTTGTCTTTTATACTCATAGAAACTGTTTGTTTAATAAATAAAAGAAGATATATGTGTATTGTTTGTTTATTTTGATATTCTATCTCTTTTCTACATAGTGAGCAACTTAATACTGGTCTCTCTAGTGATGATGGTCTTTATTAACTTGCCACCAATTTCTGTGGTGAGAGAAATGGTAAAGTTTTCTAATGGAAGCATCCCAGCAAAGAGAAGCATATTAGACTTGGTCACAAATTGGTGTAATACAGCATTTATAGCAAATGAATAACAGAAAGTTCTGTATTCTAGAGCTATTTAATAATGAACAGCGTATTTCTACAAATTTGAAAAAAATCTGTATGAAAGTTATGACAATAAATTGGCATAAAATATTACATTATGGCTTAAGAATTGTCATTCTTTAAATTTGAGAATGTATTGTATAACATTTGTAAATTAGTTGAAGAAGGCAGATAAGAAGACACATATGAATTTTTTACTGGATTCTCAACAAAAATTTCTAATATGAATTAGATTAAAAATTGATGAATTTATGACTGATGAAATAGTCTCTTGGTAGAGTGGTTACCACTACTGCTTCGTGAAAGAGCCAGGTTTAATTCCCAAGGAAGTCAATGAATTTCAGATCTTTCCACAATAAATCCATTTGGAGTTCCATTGGAGAGGTTTCTTGTGGCCTCTCACACCTCCCTCCAATTAAAAATGATTGGTGAATAGTGGTTTCTGGACTTATAAATTCTTCAAACACCTGGTACTTATCTGACCAAAATCCTCACCAGGTGTTTCAAAAATCCTTCAAGGTGAGAAAACTAGGTTATGGTATGTTATTTCTGGTAATCATATCCTCAGATATGGTATGTCTCTCCCAGATTATTTCTGTGAGGCTATCTTAAGGAGACTTATACTGCAATAATCCTAGAGCACTACAAGATTTACAAAACAACATAACTGACGCTGTAAGGGGCATTCCACTCATATAAAGGTATCTTTCATTTAGAGTCCAGAGATATAAGAATAATCTGTATGAACACACTACAACACGGAAAGATGGTCTTGAAAATGCAATCCAAGAAATACTTTAACAAAGCACCACAGTAAATGATTAAAGAAATTCTTTAAATTAATCTTTTTGATGTTAAAAAAAAATCTTATTACAGTAGTATTTTATTTGTCTTCTAGAGAATATAAAGTTATTTGAGACATTAATTACATGTTAAAAATATAAATTTCTAAATTTAACCCTACAAAGACAACAATTTACATTTAAAAAATGGACACATCACATTAACATTTCTAATAAGAATTAGAGACAAGCCAATTCATAAGAGTAAATACAATACAGATTGTCCAAAAAATATCAAAACGGTGTTATATTTTTTGAACCATTGCAGATTAAGCAATAAAACTTAGCACATCATACTGTACCTTAAAATCTACTTTTTAAATTAACTATAAATTTTTCATCACCTCATGGGGTTACCCTAAATCAGACTAAACATTCAAAATTTGAAATGGACGTCATTTCTGACAGCATCCTTTTTTTGATGTGGTTTGCGGTAAAATGTTTTTCTCAAATAGCACTTTAATTTGATATGCTAGTTGGTCTATGCTCACATTAAAAATATTCTCCATTCTTCTCTTAGACTGTTGCCGTTTGAGGTCATTTAAAAGTCATTTACTATCCAGAAAAATTGTTCCTTACATCCAGTAGGAATTGTCGGAGTTTTACTTATGTAACTCATACCAGGAGAGAAAATTGAAGCCATTTTCAACAAGCCTAACATCGTAACTTTAAACCGGCACCATTTTGTATAGGATGGATCTTTTGAGGTCGGATTTGCGGCATTGTATTCTCCTAACAGAAACCTTTAATATGACGTAAAACTCGACCTATACTTTCATTTAAGATTTTCTTCTGACTCCCTGCAGATGATGAAAAATTGATAGTTGCTTCAAAAAATAGATTTTAAGGTATAGTTTGATGTGCTAAGTTTTATTGCTTAATCTGCAATGGTTCAATAAATATAACACCATTCTGACACTTATTAGACAGTTTTTATAAACCACAATACACATTTAACACAAAACAACCTGGCAAACAAGTTATTACCCTTACCAATAACAAGAAAGAAAAAGGGAAACAATTCATGATCAATAAACTTTTGAATAATAGGAGCCAGACAACAAAAATCATCATAGACAATATGAATATGAAAAAAGTAATCCCCAAACCACAAATAACTCACTAACACTTAATTAACATTAGAAAGTTTAATAAACCCTTATGTACATTACGGTAACATAACTACCATCCACAGAGGGATTTAAACCAACTTAACTTAATTTGTTATCTAATTGTACATAAGGGTTTAATAAAACTATCTAACGTTATTTGTCTCAGTGTTTCATTTGTGGTTTGGGGATTACTTTTTTTTTTCCATATTGTTTTTAGCCAACATGCAAATTGGATGTTGCATTTAGACAATATGATTGGCTTATTCTAAAGAATGGATAAGTGGTATGACAAAATTTCGTATTATTATTAGTCATTGAAGTTGTATATCTCACTAAGAATCATTTAATTTCTATTCATCCTTTCGGAAAATTTTACATTTGTATAAGAAACATCACCATATACAATCTTTTAAAACAAATCACACAAAAATTACAACCAGAATTAATTTCAATCGTTTATAAATAAAGTTACAATTAAAAATAAGGGGATCACTTTCTATTCAGGAAAAACAGAATTAATAAAAGAGTAGCCTATGGTATGACTTGTAAAAATTCCAATCAAATATATACCATATGATATAAACTTCTTATTTAGGGGGGAATAAAATTCACTACAAGAGGAAATGTTCATCATTGTGTGGTTCATTTTGATAACTACTTTGTAACTTTTGGAAAAGTTCTATTTTAATTCTTTAATTTATTTTAAAATATTTGTTGTTTTTGGAATATATTTTGTTTGTTTCATTGAAAATATTGTGTATAAATTTGGGTAGTACACATTATTTTATATTATAAATTTAATAATGGGACTACTTAAATTTGTATACTAATTTACTATACCGGTATTCATTTGAGTGTCTTTGTTAGTCAATGAGTTTATTAGCACATTTTATACTATCTAGACTCACTTTAGTGAGTATGGGCTTGGAAATCCTGAGGGGACCTAACTAGATTTACATCTTTTTCCATATAGTCTTGGGTTAGATCCCTCTCTTTCATCTTTCCTATCCACCCTCTCTTGTTCTTTTCTGACCCTGACGCTATTAGAGTATTTGAGGGCTAGGAATCTTTATTTCATCTTCTTTTTCTTTATATGGCAATGGTGATCAAGATGTTATTTTTGTGCTCTACAATTATATGACATCATCATAAAGAATTGTTTTACAAGATAACAGTAAGTTTAATGAACATTATTATAAAAATAATAAGTAAAAGAATAAAACCTTGAGGTTAGAGAATTGTGACCTTTTTCAAGAGTGATATATGATTTAAATTTATAATGACGTACTTTTTATCAGATAAATTAGGAATACACAATTGTTGCTTTATCTAACACCAAAAACATTACATTGAAAATCTTACTTTACATATACTATAGACATACCTGATTTTCAAAAAACATCAAACATTTTTTAACTCACTTTTTCAATTTTATTTTTGAAAGCACAATTAATTGTTTGTTGTAATGTACTCATATACTACTCTACAAATTAGGAAAATACCTAATGACATTAGCTCAAATTTGTTGAACAATGAACATTAATTTTTTACTTTTTATATGATGTGTAAAATAAAAGACATCATATAACCAAAATGTTTTTCAATAGAGTTCATGTTTGCAATCTTTAGTTACGTTGTGTTTAACAATTAAGTTATTTATTCAAAATACAATGCATTGAAGTGGTATTTAAATTTTTGATGTGTATTGGGGAAATTATAGAGATTAGCAAACGTGTTTACTGAATGCTTTCCCAGCTAGTGAGCAAAATTTTATATGGCATTCCTTCATTTAAAGAACCAGCTTCTCCACGACTGTTGTAGCATGATAATTAACCCACATACTAATAGTAGTCATGTTTCTTAATTATATCAAAATTTACACAGAAACAGTTTTGTAAATCATGTTAATTTTTGTAACTGGATTAAAAAAAAAAGTTCTAAATCCATTATTTGTATTTAATTTTGATCTACTTTCACACACATTGGGCAGATTAACAGGCATACCATGTGTTACTGGTTTGAAATAAATCCACATTGGATGAGAGATGTTACTTTTCAAGACTTTAAATATTTTGTATGGAATTGTTGAACAGCATATTATCAATGTCTACATTTTCAAAGGTTATTTTAAAGAATCTTCTACCAGAGGTACGGTAGGATGGTTCTTTTACTGTTTTACAATAAGATGGTGCACCTCCACATTGTGTGATTTATTTTAAATTACTAAAATAATAATAAATTAACAGTATCTTAGAAATGGATACTTTGAAGAGGACTTGTAAATTGACCAACTGGCTTCCAAGACCTTGAGTTTGTTAAGAGTATGTTATATTATTTGCACCCTTAATGCACGATGACATGAAATAGAATATATTGAGCCTGTGCACAAGTAATACTACAGATGTTATCTGACAGAGTTTTCATGAAATAATTATAGTATGCCCCAAAATAAACAGTACTGGAATTATAAGATTTTATTTACATAGTTTTACCAACATAAACAAGTAAAAGGAAACAAAATCGGTTATACTCGGGTAATAACATATTAAATATGACATCCATTCAGTTTTAGGCAACACTCGTACAGTTTTTGAAGGTTTTGCATAATTTTGGTGAAGAGAGGTTGTTTCATGCTCCTTATAAACATGGTTATTTTATACACATGAAGCGCAGTACTGAACTCTGACTGTTTTGTTTATACAGTTCAAAGGTTGCCCAATTTGTATCTTGTAGAGAAAACCACCATTGTTTTTAAACATTCTTCTCAACGACAAATTGCTTATAGTCAGTTTCAAAGATGTTCGATTTAGGTTTCTTTTTGGTGACTGTAACATGTAATGCAACACTCTTCCATGGTTTTCTTTGTACAGACAATAGTTGGGCGACTTGAATAGCCCTTCTGCTGCGTCAAAACACTGCCTGTTCTTTGAAATTTTTGAACAACACTAATAATCACAGCATTACCAGGCGGGTTTTTGTGAAAATGTTCCTGAAAATGTACTGCTGTGTGTGACAAACTTAGCCCACCTGCGCGTCCAATTCCGTATGAGCAAAAATAATGCTCTACGATAAAAGCTTTCTCTACAGTAGTTAGCACCATGTCAGCAAAAACTAACCTTAAATAATAATAATAAATAAATAAAATAATAATAAAATGAGAAATAATAATCACGATCACATGGCAACAATCAAAAGTTGACACAGCCGATCGAGAAGCCAGCTACAGCTGATTTAGTTTCAGTACTGTTTATTTTGGTGCATACCGTATGAGATATATTCAATAAATGGACTAATTTTCCTTATGTACAGCTGGTTATTAGATTAATAGTTTATAAAAGATATACAGTAGAGTCTCGCAAACTCGGCACTCGATAACCCGGCAGTCCGGATTACTCGGCGACCCCGACGGGAAAAAATACATTGCTAAAAACAGCGATGTTCGTAAAAGTTCGGCTGATCCCAAAGCGGGCATTAACTTCGATCGCTCGAATCATTGATGGTACTTTTCCCACGTTAAACTCATCACAAAGCTTTTTTACAGATTCCCCTCTGTCAAGTCTTTTTAACACATTTACCCGCGTCTCAATCGAAACCAACACACGCTTCTATTTTCGTAACTCGCACATTTTTATTTACTGTATATACTGTGCGGAGATCATAACCAGTCAAAGAAAACTGAAAAGAAATGTTATATTTTCCATAATGTATACTAAATTGATTCGTGGAAAAAAAGCGGCCCATCAAACGTTTTTTCAGGTGTATGTCTGCTATACCGACGGGTGCCAAAGCCGCGGTGTTATTATGCCGCCGACAATGGGATACCGCTATCGACAAAGTCGTTTCATATCGCCGCCGCTTTGGTGCCGCGGTGTTTTTACACTGCCAACAATGGGATACCGCTATCGACATAGTCGTTTGATATCGCCGCCGCTTTGGTGTTTCAATTACAATTTATTTTTTGCCCTTATTCCCGATAACCCGGCATTTCACAAACTCGGCACACTTCCGGTCCACATTACGCTGAGTTTGCGAGACTCTACTGTATTAAATTTATATATAACATTTTATTTTTGTTCATCCAGTAGACAAACTAATAATGACAGAAACATTCATTTTGAAAAGTCTCCGAAAATTTAACACCAGGTTTCCAATCTTCATAACTACTAATTCAATAGTTTTATATTACATTACTGAATCTGGCAAGAATGACTAGATTAGGTAACTATAAATAATTTAAATAGCATCTATAGTATAGACTAATAGGTTGAACCAGAAGTTACAAACCATTGGAATATAGCAAATTAATAGATCAGACAGTTTATAAAACCCAAAAAATGTTTTAATTATTAAAAAACTTTATTATTGTTACATCTAAATATTTTAATTGCAACATTGTAGCTGATGGATTAGTGATATTTATAGAAATAAATTCAATTATCTTTTTGGTGAGTCTATTAATTCAACAGTTTGCCATAAGTGGCTTACTACAGTATCAGACTTCTTGCGTTCATCATCCATAAACACAATATATGACCATGTTATCCAGATTTATAGAACAGTACACAATAAATATAACATTTAGAACAATGGAAATAGACAGTCTCAAGCCCTCTACCCAATAGTGCACACCAACCATATATGCCAATTCATCTTCCATATAAGTGTGTTATATTTCGTTTATTTTTTGTGCGTGATTTTAAACTTTTACGACCTCCATACAGAGTAAACTGTATGTTACTTGTGTTTATGGATCTGAAGATGGGCAAGAGAAGCCCGAAATTGAAATTTCCTTTTACATACTTTCTGATTTATTGTTTGTTATATCCCTATGGTTCACTTTATATAAATTATCTCGAAAGGGTTAACAATTATTTCAACACTCGATCCACTTAATTTCTGTAACTTGACCCTTGATATCTTGTCTGTTACAATTAAGGATATAATTACACTTCTTGTGATGGCGATTTAACACTTAAGGCCTTATGTTTGGTAAATTAATTATCTGATTACTCTGTTAAATAAAAAGCTCCCATTTATAGTACATCCAAAACTTAAATTCCAATTCCTAACTTTAATAATCTATATTCAATTCAATTTTATGTAGTTTTATTTTATTTGTCAGTGATTTTGAACTAAACATAGAGCTATTATATTTCTAATCAACATCTCTTAGATGGCGAGATTTAAAATGATTCAATAATAGTTTTACTCTAAGGCAATATATAAAATATCTTGTTAAATATTGCTTAAACTATAAACAATTATAAAAAACATGTTAGTCCAGAATGTTTTTTCAAGAAATTATAATTTCATTTACCAAGGACAAGTAATCAATTATTTGAAAAGTTTCAACTGTGGATTTTATCATAGTGCATCTATAAATATATAATCCCATTTACATTTATATAATTTAATGCTTTTTTATGTATAATATACACATTTAATAGTAAATTAGGCTTACAAAGCCAAATAATCAATGCTTAGCATATGCAGTGAGAATCTTCTTGATTACTTTTTTTGCAGACACGTTCATAGAGTTTACGATAATAGGATTCAAGGTTGTTGTAGAAAAGTTGACGGTATGAACTTGATGGATCGTCTTGTCTGCGTAGAATATCTGAGTCTGTATCTAACCTAAAAATCAGCATTGCAGTTTTGTAAACAATTTTTCTAGAATAGAAGTTAAATAATTATTTACATACTGGTAACATTAATATGTTGCTTATTATCTACTTCTGAGTCCCTCGGTTGGACAAGTGGTTAGAGTTTTCGTTTTGGAGAAATAAAAATATGTGGAAGAGGTTCTAGATTTGTTCACTGTGGGAACTTAACAAGTTTCGATGTTGGTTCACCATCATGAGGAACTGGAGAACGGCGATTAGTAGTCAATCCTTGACATAAAGTCAGAATTCAGAAGATGGGAAGTCGATATCCTGACCACACATCATTCGATGAGAAGTCAGCTAGTAGGGTTGTTACAGTAAGGATTTATATGATTTATTTCTACTTCTATTCTATATGGTTTAGTGGTGAATTATCTGAATAAGCACTATTAACAATATAGTCATAAATGGTAGTTACTGTAGAAAAACAAGATGTAAAATTGCACCATCTGCTTTTTACAAAATCTCGTAATTTTGAAAATCTTTTAAGTTTGTATCTTTACAGTGCAGAAAGAACCTCTTATAACATCATTGTATGACTTTGATTTAGAACAATTCCGATATTGCATAAAATGTATTTTTACACCATTTACCCATTTTCTACTTTGATATGTTATTAAATATTTTTGAACTGTTTTCAAAAATGTTGATTATCTTTATCCTATCTTTAATTGGTCAAATGTTCATGAAGCGCTGTGACAAATTTCACAATAAGGGTAAAAAATTGAGTGAAGTCACTTCTGTAAGTTAAGTTTGGAAATTACATAATTTAAAAATAGATATTAGTTTTTGTGGTTTAGGGATTCTTGGTTTTCCTTATTACCTTTAATTGGTTCACAGAAATGAGTTAAGATAAAATATGTCTATCAATTATTATGCATAAGAAATATCTAATGATAAAATGTCTACAAATATTGTTATGTACAATATTGTCCATTTGTATTTTTACTTGTCTCAGTTGTCCGTACGATTAAAAACTATTATTCTTTTTCCAAACCCTATATAACTGAGTTTTAGCACAAAGAGTCATTATTAAATATATAAAATTTATAAACGTGTTTACCACACCAAGGATTTGTTTGTTTCTTCACGGCAGCAGCTTTACAGCAACAATTCACAGACTCTTTGCAGAAACAATGGCGTACTTTTGTTGGAGAATGACTTCTGAAACATTTATATCAAATATGAATATTATAATCCAATATATATTGTAGTCTCATATAAGATCTAAATAAAAACTATACTATGCACCACGAATCAAGTCTGTTGTTGGGTAATAGCCAATAGAAAAGCAAGAGTAACATGCTGTTGCTAATTTGAACAGCTCCTTGCACAAGGTTAATCCCGAATGAGGCTACTGACGACTTGCAATGTTAGTGAAGCTGCGTAAATAAATGGTTTTGTTTTAAATAATTTAAACATGTTTAGTTAACTGATACATTAACATTATGTCAGCGGTACTACTGATATACAATTTTTGGTTTAACAGTAATAATTATTTCCCCTGTAATAATAATAATAATAATATTAATCAAAAACATTAATAAATATTAGTTTTTAATTGAAGTTTGTTGCAATGTAAGGTGAAAGATTTCTATTAAATTTATTTATTTGGAAAAATTTGTTTTCATCGAGTAATTTTTTACGATTTTTTTACAAGGAAGAAAAGGAGCTACGGATGCTATTGATAAAAAAAAAAAAAAATTGTTCATTAAATTATGCTCTTTGCGACTGTGATGGATAATTAAATGCAATATCTATGATTTTTCTGAGTGCCTAAATGAACACAACTGCAGAAAAATAGCTGTGCTAAGCACTGTCACAGTGGAGAAAAGAGTTGGCAAACCTGCACAGTCTCTATTGGTTTTTCAAGATCAGGTTGTGTACTGGTTCCTACCTCAATGGACTTAACTCATGGCAGCTTGGTATAATAGAAAACTGATCCCAATGAATAAGCACAATTAAGGAAATTAAACTTATATGATTAAATTAACTGAAATTCAGTTAATGAAATATATTATTTCAGATTTTGTTCTACTTTCGAGGCTATGTTTTTAATAATTGTATTTTAAGGTTTACTTTCTTAATTTTCTATTGTCAAAAACATATTTGGGCATTATTAGATACTTTTAAAGCACCACAAAATGAGATATAATGTGACTAAACACGAGAGATAAAACTACGATATACAAAATTTTAAAATTAGCAGCTATTTATATTTATCAATAAATTTTTCGGGTTAGTAAACTTGCCTAAATAATTTTAATAACCTGACCTAAATACAAAATTTCAGCACAATATAACCAAAATTATGACTGTTAGAGGGTTTACTATTATACAGATATATTGATATATTATTTATATGAAAAACACAAAGAAATTATGTTTTATACATATACAGAGAGCTAAAAATGATGCAAAAATCATTTGTATGGGTAGGATTGGTGGACTACCCACCAAGCATAGTTTCATAAATCTGCTTTAAAGTTAGGACGATCATTATACCTGGAATTTCTTCATGAGAAACTAGCCAAGAAGGTAAACTGAATAGAAGTATAACAAAAAAAGATGACGTTACCATTGAGTGATTTATAAATACAGTGGAAAAACTGAAATATTTTAGGTCAAGAAAGATATAAGCACAATAATTGAAAAATGATACTGGAGAACAGAGCAATATTGAGACAACAGCTGAGAAAAATGTAAGTGAGTCATATGTTGAGACAAGAAAAAAATCCAAAATAAAATTTGGAACACAGACAATTTCTATAACCAAGGCTGTATGGATTTATAACATGACAGGAGCACCAACCTTGAAGATCAGGACATGAGGCCGTAATCTGGGCGGGTTAAGAGTGTTTAAAAACTCAACAGGATAATGAACTGCATCTTCTACAACTGAGTCTATTGATTCGTATACCATTTTTGTTGTTGATAACTTCTGAAGGAGGGCGATATTTATACTATCAGCAGAGTCATTTGTTGGGGTAAGAATAGCTCTTTCTTGCATCCATGAATTATCAAGGTTGGAATTTACAAATACTTGGGGATAGACCTTTTCGATCAAATTCTCTAAACTGTCAACAACTTTGCACAGTTGAGCTGGAATAGTTATTTTCCCGTCATTTTCCTCCAACTTTCCATCGCCAATGCTTAGGAGACAAGAAAACTCGTCAGCCATAAAATCACCATGGAGGTGTATGCGCATGTTGACAGTCAAGGGAATTGATTTGACTTTGGGCCAATTTTAGACAGGCATTTACTTTGTCAGTCCGTGTTCCATGGGGTATAACAGGGAGGGTCTGTCTAAAGTCACCGGTAAGAAGTACTGTGACTCCACCCATAAGTTGGTTGTTACCCCTAATGTCCCTAAGTGTTCTGTCCAATGCCTCAACTCCTCTTTTGTGCGCCATCGTGCATTTATCCCAAACAATGAGTTTTGTCTCTCTCAGCACGTGAGCTGTGCCACTTTGCTTAAAGATGTTACAAAGGGCAGATGCAGCGTGACTAAGGTTAAGAGGGAGCTTGAAGGCAGAATGCGCTGTTCTTCCACCATTCAGTAGAGTTGCTGCAATACCCGAGGAGGCGACTGTGTTGGCAATGTTCTATCAACTTCTAAATGTACTGAGTAGGAGATTAATCAGGAAGGTTTTGCCAGTTTCGCCTGGTGCAACCAGAAAAAAGAGCTGACCACATTCTGAAACAACACTTCGAACTATTTCGTCATAGGCCAATCTCTGCTCGTTGTTCAAGTTTGGAACATTATCAGCAACCACTTTGGACAACTTAATTGTGCCGTAAGATAGTTCACTGACATATTCTTGGTGAACAACGACAGAGTCTTGTTCTCGAGAAAGCGACGGAAGTCCAAAGCGTTCTAGTTGTTGACCAGACATTTTTAGTACTAAATCCTCAAGAAGCACCAGACACCTGTTGTAGATAACATCCATGACCAGGTTGACATCAGCACACTGCCTCTGAACCTCTCTCACACACATCCTCCGCGAGGCTGTCTTTGTGTTTTTTCCAGAGCATGATGGGATCACTCACTTGACAAAACATCAGTAAGATGGCAAACAGATCGCGTATCTTGTGGGGAGAGTCGGTGGAGGTCACTTCCTCTAGTGCGCGGTCCCAGTGCGCATCATCCTCTAGCAAGCCAAGTGCTTTTGTGCCACTTGAAATGTTGGTTGAACCACCCCTGCCACGGTTTTGAGGTCAGTAAAAGACTGAGGGCCAGGGATTTTATGTAAAAGGAGGCGGAGGTAGTAGCACTCGGATTACCAGGGTGAACGGTGTAAACTCTGGCAAGGGTCTGATCTTTTTTCACACCATGATGGCCTGGGAATGGCTTTTCTTGTTTCCTTCTACAGAACTTCTTACCTTTCCAAACGAAATAGGATGGAACTTTACAATATAAAAGTGTTGAAGCAAATTTATTGAATCGGCATAGTTCAGAGAAAGCAACAAGAGTTTGGTTTGGAGGGCTGTTTGAAGAAACTGGTCACAAACGTCGTCTTCATTAAAGTAAACCCTCTGGCCGTTCTCGAGGTGGACGGCAAGTTGTATGACTGAAGGATAGTGTTCATGTATGGGGAAGCAGAATATGCGCCAAGCCGCCTCTGAGCTGCTGATGTAGGGTCCTGATTCATATCTCGTAACTTCGTCAAACTCTCCGATGCTAAATGTAGCTTGGTCTGAACCTTTGTTAACATACTTGCAAATGTATTTTATTGACTTTACAGAGTTGCAGTACTCGTATGGCTCGTATGCAGTATTCGAGTTCAGAGTGAATGGCTCGTAAACATCAAAATGTCCCTGCATGAACACTCCCGTAAACCTAAACCTTTTAACAGAAGCTGCAGAACCATACGTATTTCCAGTTAGGAGTACACAATTACAGCAGACCGGGAATTGGAAATGATAGATCTCTGCAGCTACTTGCAATTTGAAAGATGTACCGTATATGTAAGGGATCTACATAACAGATACATATTCAGCCTTGTTTAGGTAAGGTTGGCAATCTGGTGTCATAGAATATACCTGTAGTCTTTCCCAGTTGTTAGAGGCGTGTCTGACAATGTCAGCACGCACTGTACATGCATGTGATATGTTGCCACACATTGCGTAAGATAGGGCAGAGAAGAGACAGGCACCATCTCCGGGAATTATATAGACTTGGTAGGGAACTTGGGTGCCATCTACCTCTAACATTTCTACTGCAGCCATCATGAAAACAATCAATGAATAGCAAATACAAAAAATAAAATAAAATAAGAACCTCCCTTGAGGTAAATTAAAGCCAAAAAACTAAGTTGTGAGTACAGAAAGAAAAAATAATCAACTTGAGTTGTAATAAATTGCTAACTTAAACAGTATTAAATCTAAAAAAAGTGGAATACTAACGTAAAAAAAATAAATAAATAAATAAAAAAATGGAATAGACCTAACGTAGTAAAACAAATCTCTACTTAAAAAATCTGATAAATGGAATAGACCTAGCCTAACTTAACAAAATTAACGTTGGTAGAGGTAATTTTCTTTTACCAAAATCTACTTTTCATTATAACTAACTATGTAGTACCAAGAAATTATGAAAAACGCCAAACCTAATCCAACAAACAAAGGGACTCTACAGTTACTTCATCTATAGGCTAATATATAATGCAATATGATCATTATGAAGTGATGGTGAAAGTACAAAGTACAAACAGAAATTACAGAGAAGTACTGTTTGAACAGAGAGAGTGGGTAAAGGTCGGGAGCGCAGACAACAATAACGTGCACGTTATGACAGTAAAGAACACACTGAGCAGACAACACAATGGGCGCTGACTGCCGTCTGTGGGCTTGAGTTGAGGGAGGGGGAACGGCAGTGGCACAGGGATTGTTGTCTACCTCGCACGCCAACACATTTCGCTGCCTGCAAACTGTTGTTAGTCGTTTACTCGCAAACTATAATAGATAGAGAAAAACATGTAGTACAAAAGTTGTAGATATTTTAATTTTACATGTATGAAGATAATGAAATGAAGATAATAATTGAACGAATGAATGTTTCGGAAAAATTACAAACATAATCACGGTTTTCGCGGTTTGACCATGATCCCGCGTGAATTTTTTGAAAACCTTTCTTAGCGAGCACCTACGGCCCTAGAGGAAGCTGCATACCAAATTTCATTCCAATCCGTTCAGTGGTTTGTGAGATTTCGTGATGAATGAGTGAGTGGTATTTGACAAATATATAGTAGATTATCTAATTACCTCCTTTGTGAACAAGCAAAAGGTTTTCCGGATCCACAGCACCATGAGTTCACTGAAAATAATAAAAACCATGACAAATTAAAGTAATAAATTAAGGAAATCAATATATTGACAAGCTGAATTCTTGTTGTACATAAGTTGATTTCTTTAGAAATATCTGCTAATAATTATAAAACTGAGTATCAAATAGAAGAAGCTTATTTAAGCATATGTGTTTGTATCAAAAAGGTGGTTATCAGAGGCCAATTTCAAATCCCTTTTTATAATTTTAAACACCGTATTATTTTTATTGGAAGACGTTATAAAACAGTTCTTGAATTTTTTTCCACACATGAAAGATGAATATTTTGGGAATTTATTGAGTTATATATGATTACAATAGTTTTTCGCATATTGGCATTATGGAAACACAGCTATATTGTGATCACTGTCCTTTTCAATTTAACAATTGGTGTAGTGAATTCCAAATAATTAACAATATGTACTCAAACAGATCCCATAATTATTTCTTGGAACCACAATAACAAGGTATATAAGCTTAATAATATCGTGTAAAGAAAACATGAAAATGTAGTTGTAATGTTTATCATATATACAGTAAACTAAACTAAACTCTGTAGCACAACAGTCTGTGGAGAGCCTAGACAGCTTTTCAATTGAACAATGTGAGGTTAGAATATTGTAATTCCAGTTGGTGTTATTCTGGCATTCTCAACCCTAGTTCACTACCCTCATAGTAATAGTAGCTTCTCCATTACCCTCATGAAGCTGAGTCAACACTGTAAATGTTTTAGCCCTCACGGGGTTTGACCTCAGAATCTTTCACACGTGAAGTGAAAACACTAACAACTAGACCAGCTAAGAGCTCATATACAGTAAACATCCATTAATTTGTTCCCAATTAATCTGAAAAACTCTGTTACATAATAATAAACAAAATGTAGCTTGGCAGTTATTTGCTAGAATACATCCAATGCTTGGGTCATTTTACAGAAATGAATCATCACTGTTGGTTGATCTTGCGCTATTCCGTTGAGGACATTATACTGTTTCATGCCGGTTTCAGTCACTTTGAAATTAGTTACTGTGGGGAGCTATTGTTGTTCCTATATTACTATAATTAGTGTGCTAGTTTTGTAATTCCATTATACAATAGTGTACTATGCATTAAAATAAATTTTTACGTTTTAAATAAACCTAATGTAGGACGAAAATATAAACATAAGTAGTTTTTTCTTTAGGATATAGTCCATAATACAAAATCTTGAAAAAGTAGCATCTGTAGTGTGTATCTGTTCAGAATATGAGATTGATAAATAGTATCGGACGTAAAAATGACAACTTCTTCTTTAGTATAGACCGATTTACAATTTTGTTGTATTTAATTTCAAACAATCTTGTTTTGTTGCTATAATACACATTATTTCATTTAATTGGGACAGTTGTGAACCTTAATACAGTAGAACCTTGATAGCAAGACATTCAAGGGGATTTGGGAAACAGTCTTGTTATCGAGGGACTCTTCTAGTTGAGGTTCATGCTATCAAGGTTATGTTGACTAATAGTCATACTATCAAGGTCACTGTTTTTTTTAAAACCCCTTTATAGCAAGTGCATTTTGAATCAAGACTTACTAGCACGTTTTGTTTTAAAAAGTACATCCTCTTCAGTGATACACATGCTACACCAACCAAACCACAACTCAAACTGTTGAAACACGTCTGATACTTAGGCGTATTTTTTTATGAAAATTGTGTTCTGTGTGTTTGTTATACTGTCTGGTTTTTCATGTTTAGACGTAAGCATAAGAGATAGTTTCCTTCAAAACATCCGTTCCGTTGAGTCACTGACCATGGGAACTATGCACTGGGAAGGGTGAAGTCGTGCTATAAAGGTTCTGCTGTGTAAAACAACTTACTAATGAGGTTGAACTCTTGCTATAAAGGTTCGGTTTCTCAAAAAGACGTGCTACAGAGGGTTAGAGCAGCGATCTGTATGGGGACAAAAATCTGTGCTATTGAAGTTTTTAAAATAATAATAGTCGTGCTATAGAGTTATCTTTAACATTAAGCGTTATGGCAATCCCAGGGGGATTAGAAAAATGCACTTTTTATCAAGGAAGTTGTGTTATTGCGGGTCGTGTTAGCGAGTTTGTACTGTATGTCTGAATTAACAAGATGTTACTGTAATTTTGATTATGGTTTCTTCTAATATAATATCAAACACTCTAAGTTAAATCTTCTGGCAAAAATATTTTAATTTGAACCTAAAATACATTGACCATTTGTTGGGTTTAATCTTTTGTATTCTGTATCTAAAATATATTATGTTTCTCACCTTTGAGTAAGAGTAGTAAAAAAAAATCTATACACAAAATTTATATTCTTATAAGTCAGTTGTTGCTGGTGTGTTATTGTGTAATATCTAATATTGTATAGACCTGTATTTTGACAGTATAGGTTTATACTGTTGACAATTCACACATCTGTATGATTCTGTTGTTTGAAAAAGAAGTTTTTTCTTGATGATAATAATAATAAAATATAGTTTATTAATAATGTTATAACATTTAACCACCATTTTACCTTTTTTTCGAGTTAATACAGGAGAAGGTGTACAGGGATATCCTTTAAGAGATGATAAATCTGTTGCCTGGAAAACAAAATTAATGTTAAAGATAGAACAAATTGAAAAAATAAATAATTATAATCAATAAAGTTATAAAAAATGTTGAAAATTAGTTCCATTAGATAACAATTACAGACCAATTTGGTTTAATATTAAAAGTTTTCTTAAATAACAATTATTCTATCTATTTTAAGCTTCAGTTTCTAACAGGATGCTGTATTTTATCTGTATGTGTGAGCAATGTCCAGAAAATAAGTTCTAATTAAAGGAAACAAGAACATACACTACTTTCAACAGTTTCTGCCATTGTTAAACACTTGATATATAGTGGGACAACAAGTTTTGATTTCTTTTATCATAGAAAGATGTCTGCAATGTCTCGTATACTATATGTTATGATTTGTTTGACCTCATTGTCTTTATGGAATTGTAGGCCAGCAACAAAGGATTTCTTATGTTGGAACATATTAAAATTACAAAACTTGGTGTAAAGTCTGAGATGTAGGGAGGGAAAATCAAATTTGTTCTAGCCTATGGTTTCTAGGAGATGACAGGCAGTGTCATGAACCAGTACAAAACCCGAAGTAACCATACCAGATAGTTTATTCTGGATTGGATGATTCAATTTCTTAAACATTTCACAATAGACACCCGCATTGATTAAAGAACATTGAGACAAGAATTCCACATGTAATGTTGTTTCTAATAATCTCTTTAACTCCATACATCAAACCTTCACTCAGCAAAGACAACTGTTCGCTCTGTTCATCTTTTTCACATTTTTGCACCCCTCATTAAAAAGTCACATCCATTTCCATATCACTAAATTATTTACTCCATAAACATCACAAATTTGATGGTAAATTACAGTTGATTTAATGTTTCTAGCATTCAAAAAATCAATCACAAACTGTATATCATATACAATGGGAATGTGATTTTATTAAGTTTTGGAACCTTGGGGCCCATTTAAAAAATAAAATGTTAATGTCAAACAACATAATATAGGTAGTCCTATTAAAGTCTATACATTTCACAAGTCCAAAATAAATTTTTAAACAGTTACTGATTTTGATTTTGACCCTTGTAGATTTATTTTTGAAATTTTTTGACATGTATGATTCATTAAAATCTCTAATTATGCATACACAATGTATTTTCTGTTTAATCCATTGAGAACCAAAGACGGGGCGTGCCCATCTACTGTGAATGATTGCACAACGACCAAAGACTGGCATATTTCGATTGCATATAGTACACCATCATCTTTGATATTGATCAAGTCGACACTGTTCCTTGTGGTTAATACTTTCTATTTAAATAATCGATATTATACCAATTCGACTATGGAACTGTCGATTTACACAATTGTTTACAAAAAGTTATTCAATGATCAGTTTCTTTAGCTGATGAAACATGGCTCGCGTTGGGTGTTGGGATAAGTTTCTGCCTTCTGAATGTTATAGTGATTTTGTAGAAAACATTTTGAATGAAAGTGATGGTGAAATAAGTAAAAATGATAGTGAGAATGTAGTTTTGATAGAAAATAAGTGAATGTGACTCAACTGAAAACAAAATCCAAGGACAACAAATTACGCAGTTTAGGCCTAACTTCCCACATTGACAATGGAAAAACGAAGCACACAATCCCAATAACTTTCAGTTTTTGATTCTAGGCAGCTTTTGATAACTTTCAGGCAACTAAATGTTGATTCTAGCAAATTAGAAGTTTTAGATAATTTTTTTCCACAAACATTATGGATTTAGTTCACTAATGAAACTAATAGATATGCAGATGAGATATAGATTTTCGTGACTTACTGTTATACAGGAGAAAGCAGAGGAGGTATTGGGTGCAATGTGTAATTTAATAAATGTGCGACACAATTTCACAATACTATTTACCAAAACTATTGATGAAAGAAATTATGAAAGTTAAATCTCCAGTATTACTTGTACCTCTAAACATAGTGTTACTTTTAATTATCGTACAATTTTAAGTGAATAGATATGTTAATTAAAATGTGTCACCTAATACATATATCTTACAATAGATATCGTTATCGTACATGTTAGCCACTACAACATGATTTGAATGCACACTAGCGATACCTAGTTTATAAGATTTATTAATGTTTTACTTAATATCTTTAGATATGTATCATATAGCTCTGGTGAGCAGCCAGCCTAAGAAACACTTATCTCTTCCTAAGCCTACTTGTAATCCCTTATTAACCTTAACTGGTCCAAGATATTCATTTGCAGAAAATCCTTGTCAGTTCCAAACTTTAAACTTCCACTTTATGCACTTATAGATGTATTAACATTAGTAGAGCAGTAGTAGTAGTAGTAGTGATGTGGGAGTGAAATGCACTCTGACCTCTACTGATCAATTGTGTTCTCTACTTCTTCTAAGATGGGGAGTTCCTGTCTATAGAAGTCCTTCCAGTTAAAACTTCATTAGGAAGTACAGCACATGAAGGGGTTAAGGGTTGGTATCTCTTCTATATAATCTAGTATTCTCCCAGACGTCTTTCTAGTCCTTTTGTGCATTATTGCATTGCATTAGACTAACAGTGCTTCCCTTGGAAATCTCCCGATCTGATTATTTCCTACTCCAATACTTCTAAAATATTCTCTACTACAACAGCCCAATAGAACCTTCTAGGTAGCCTGTTTGACCTTAATCTACTAGGTTTATCAAAAAATCTCATCTTTGCAGAGGACTCCTCATGCTGTCAATTTAATCAGCACATTGAGTAACAGCGACATCTTGCGCAAGCTTGTTATTTTTCTCTTCATGTTTTTCCTAAGAGCAGCTAGGGAATGGATGGTCGATCCAGCCAAGGCCTCAGTTGGTTGGGTACGGCTTAATACTGTGAGAGGTCACCACGTATTCTGCAGGCTCCGTATGTTACACATTTAGCCCGGTATCATTAATTCGATCATTTGGGTTGAAAATAGAAGAAAAGGGAAGGGGATGAAGATATAGTAGGGGGGATTTAAGGAGAAAAAGGGCTAACGGATAGATCAAGAAAGATAAACCTGAACAGGAATGGAAAGTAGTAGAGGTAACAGGAAAGACCTCAGAACAACATGAAGAGTGGGGATCTGAGGAGGCTGTTTGTAGTGAATATACAATAGGTGATACATTCGCGAAACCCTATGTAGGTGATATATTAATATAAGTGGACATTAATAAAATACTGAAGTCACTCCTTCAATAAGTAACTTGATGTTTCAATCTCCCTGCAACTATTGCAAGATTGGTAATAATTCATAGATATTATCTTAACATATCTGTTCAGAGAATAGTATCCTGTCAAAAGACCAATCACAGTTGTTCTAAAGTTGTTCCTGTTAAACTTAATAACTGCCCTTACTCTAATCTCAACGAGTTCTCTTATCAATCTCCTAACCAGTTTACAATCTGTCTGTGAATTTCACCTACCTAGGTGCTCTTTACAAGTAGTCTCCTACGTTTACAAATATTTAAAATATCATTTGAATTAAATGCATTGAAGAGATAAATAAATGGAAACTGAAAACTAAACAAATATCTAAAAGATTTAGATAAATACATAAAAGTTAAAAGTTCCAGACTTACCGTTGAATCTTGACCAGAACCACAGGAACAACTAAAAACATGGTTATATTTTTGACAAAGATGACAGTCGCACGATGATTTTGAACGTTGTAGTGTATTATGAGCATACATATTATCTGTAATCACAAAGAAAATACATTACACAATCAAAATGTTGATTTGACATGGAGGAAAAGAAAAAAAGGAGATTATTACTGAAAGGATAAAATATTTGAAATATGTTGAGCTTAATATTGCTACTTAACTGACAAATCATATATCTGTGCAAATATTTTCCTGAAGGGTGTAAATTACATTAATTATTTTATTCTTCTTCTAAAACATACTTGAAATTAATCTTCTGTAAAAAAAATTTGAGAGTACAAGATTTGTAAAACACGCTTTTATATTTATATTTTCTTTTACTTTTTTGTTATTTTTCATGTCATTGTTCAAAAATGTTAAACGAAAGAAGTAATATCAGTCAATGTAAAGATTGATATTAATAATAGAAAGGAATAAAGTAGATCATACAAATTTATGTATCCAAAGACTGATCTGCTACTGTAGAACTAAAAGGCTCATCACTAAACAGAGTCAGACGTACAACTCGTTGAGATACGGTAAGTGAAGAAGTGTTTATTATTTTCATTTTCTTTATATAACTTCTTCTAAATCACATAATTTATATGAGGTTCCTTTGAGATTAACCATAAAATATTAACTTCAAAATAAAATGGTTGTTGTGGCCAGAACGTGATTTACTGACTAAAAAAAGGTTGTTAAATTAAAAATCAATGAACATATAAATATTAATTGTAAATAACAATAATTTAAAAACGTTGGGTTTATTTTAGATTTTTAGAGAATCCAAAGAGCAAATGGTTTTTGTACAAACAAATGTAAAATTTATACTCAGTTCTCCGAAATACATACATACTAGTTGAGAGTTGTAATTCAGTGCCAAGGTTTGTGTATTTGTAACTGAGGGTGATGACTTAGTTGTTGAAACGTCATCTCGAACAAATATAGAGTTTAATCTGGAAAAATTGTGTTTTTATTTCATTTGGTTAAATTTTAAAGTTATATATTAAGCAAGTTTTCCTTCAATTCACTACTAGTATTCATAGAAATAAATTAAAAAGAAAATTAGTGATTTCACTAATTATAATTTACAATACTAGTGTGTTAAAAAAATTAATAACCCACCCTATTAAGTCTCAGAATTAAAAACAAAAAACAGCAAAATATGTAAGTATAAAATGTTACAGAAATATACGTACAATATTTGTTCTTTTCTTTAACAATCTCATCTTTTTTTAAAACTTCACCATGGTTTTCTATCTCCATGTCTTTTCTGAAAACAATGCAACAAAACTTTAGACTATTTAGAAAATTTCAATAACTCATGATGATTTTATAGTTTATTAATTACATTATAGGTTATTAGGTGTGGCTTTTGCATAACAAAATGACAACATCATGGCTTAAAAGTTTTTTTTTTTTTATACTATGATCCAAACAGGAGTATAATTGAAATATTTCTGGGAAGGCTATTTCAGTTATTAAGCTTATTAATAGTTGCTATTTTGAAAATTTACTTTGAATAAAATTTGACAAAAATTGGTATAAAATTTGTTTTCAGTGTACCAACAACAACGGGAAACTGAGTTTCATAAAAAAACTCCCAGGGACTCACTTTAGTGAGTACGAGATTGGTAATCCTGAGTCAACATGGATTTACATTTTTTTTTCATGTATATCCTTGGGTTAGATCAGTCTTTCATCTCTCTCTTATCAGGTCTATCTTGGAAACTCTTGTTTCCAACCATGGGGCTATTAGAGTATTTGAGGTCTAAGGCTATTTATTTTATGGTTTTTTCTTCCTTTTTTTGTAAGGTAATGATGACCAAGATTTTTCCCCCTTTAAACAAGAAAAAATAAAGTTTCATCAAAATCTGTATAATATAAAAAAAAAGATTTACCAAGATGTTTAAATATTTGTTTAAATTTACCAAGATGTTGAATTTTTATCAGATGAAAATAAATTGTATAACTTTTTACTGTTTTATTGACACTCACTTCAAATTCGACTGTTGTTCGATTTATTGTATCAAATGATGTTACATACTTATAATCAAATGATGTTTTCTTCACCTAAAACCTTGATATATTTTTGTTTTTGTCATCTATCTGAGACACAAATTAGAGGATGCCCGAACGTCCATACATATCTTTCTCCAGACTAGATGGCTCAATTTTCAAATTTTATTTTTTAAATCCCACCTCAAAAAATCAAACACATTAAAAATTTAGAAAATTTTTAACAATGGACTCTTTTTCATCCACTTTTTACTCAAGAAATAAAAACTTAATTGCTTGTACTTTACTTACCCACACCGCTGACAACAGTAGCATTTGTTTTCAGTATCACCTTTTGCTTTTCTCCTTCCCTCTTGTTGCGCAATTTCATCATTCTGGGCTTTTGGTTTGTCTGTTATTTTCATATTGTTATCAAATTTTGGTTTGCAACAAACACATCTTGGTTTTCGTTTTCTATGACAAACTCGTCTCTGTCTAACTGGCGATTTCTGTTCTTTACTTACTTTATCTTTTGCATGTTTAGGTTCAGGTGATTTCTGAAACAGAGATACAAGTACATCAAATTTCAATTCTTAACATATCAAATAATATACTGGTGGCCGGTCCAAAAGTGTACCCATTGAACTGTGAAACTGGGAGTAGTGTTTTAAAACTGCTATTAATTTGTAGTTTTCATTTTCATACCTTATTTTCATTTTCTTAACCTGATCTCTATCTGAGAGTACAGTCTACACCAATAAAACAGATAGTCTTAATTAAGCTGCGTTTATATTAAGTTGTTCTTTGGTTTGGATTAATTTGTGGTAAAATGATAACAAAATAAAAACAGATTTTTGGCTTAAAAATGTACTTAACTGGATTTAAAGTAATAATTATTTTAACTCATTTCCGGCAACTTGTAAGGCAGTTTACAATTTATGGAAGCATTTTGAATTGAATGGTAAAAAATTAGATTAGGACTAAAAATTGAGGCCTACAAGTGTGGGGAAAACAAACAAGTTTTATATTCAGTTGTTTAGAGTCTGAAAAAATCAACTAGAAGACTCGTAGAAAATTACCTTGACTACAAGTTTAAGTTTTCAGCAACGTAACACACACAGACAAAGTATCAAAAGGTTAAAAAATAAAATATACCATACAATAATTATTAGCATGCACACACACACATAATATAGCAGACTACTAATAGTGTAATTATTAAAGTAGCAAATTAAAAATTGCTCAAACACACATACTCTGTGTGTGTGTGTGATCAAAATCTTAAGAACTGGTGTTACAAACAATAATAACCTATTTAGGAGGTGTATTAAACTTACTTGAGAAGAGACAGTTACTGGATTAATTACCCAAGAATCATGAACGGGATAGTTGATCATTTCTTCAATTGTAACTCTCGTTGAGACTTCGACTTTTGGAGCTAAAATGCCCTGTACATGAATGAAAAGTATGAGTTACAGAGAGAATTATATAGTGCCATATTTGTATACTATTTTTAACTCTAGAAATGTTAATCATCTAATTTTAGAGAGTTAAATAGGCCTTTGTTTATTCAGTTACAACTGTACTTTCATCTTTTACAGTTTGGTAGACTTTGTTTGTTAGCTAAATTTTTTTTTCTTTATTGTTTATAGCAAAAACCTCTCAGATATCACCGTCTTGTAAAGAAGAAAAAAAAACATATTAACCTTTCACATGAAATTCAATACAACATACCCAGAAATTTAAAAAAGCAGTCAGAGTTTTTGAGTAGCTGATTTCTATTATTATATTTAATGTTTATGAATGATAGTTCAGACTGTTGTTTTTATATATTTGTTTATTTTTGTATATATTTGGTTTATAAATGTTGTATGTTGAAAATGTATCATATCAAACACACCATGTTGAAGTAGCCACATTAGAAATGTCAAAACATCGAACGTTACATAGCAGTACTTGGGGAGTTCCGTCTCTTCGTTATAACTGAAATTAATCATTTCTATTAAATGAAATTAGACAAACACATGGTATTTACTTTATCTTACACAATATACACTGTTATCTTATATCATCCGTTAAAGCTATTAAAGCTATCTTACATAAATTTAATAATTTTTGATATTTCTGTGTTTTTAAACCTACTGCCTTCTTGACATTGTATTAGGTTTTTATTAATAACTAACAATGTCATTACGTCTTCAAGAAATATTAAAAACACATAATTACAATTACCGACACACAGATATATTTACACTTTGCAAAATTAATGTTTTGTTAATTTTAAATGATTTTTAAATAAAGTCCCACTATTTAGTAAGCTACCAAGCATAACTGAATCTGAATGTTCGTTTGTTGATAACTAGACTACATATATATTATCTTCCATATCTATACAAATATCAAACAAAAGTTTGATTTTCATTTAGAAGATCTTCACTGTTGTTTTTATTAACTTTGTAAATCTCGACACCTTAGAGGTATCTAATAATGATTGCACTTGTTTGCTAAATGTAGACTCTCAATGTTAGTATTAATATCAGTATATAAATGAATGAAAGACACTAGATGTTCTGGATAACTTGAAGTTTTTGTGCATGACTTTAAGCCATCGATATGATCTTTGAAGCAATAATCTTCCAGTTTGATCTATATAAACAATGTCACTCTTGTACAGATTTTTTAAAAAAATTCTTGAAAACTTGATAATGATATCAATGACAGCAATTTAAGGAAGAAAACTAAGAAATTGTGATGACAGTATTTATTAATTATTTCAATAACTCAAAATTTCTGAGAAGGTTCCATACAACAACATTTCAAAATTTAGATTAAAACAAAATTTGACTCTGATAATGTTGATCAAATTTTACTAAAAGGACTTTAAGGACTTAAACAAAACACATTGGTTGCCTTCTTTCCAAAAATACCAGTCCAGGAGTTATCAACCATTATTGGGTTTATTTTAGTTTTCCCAAACAACTCACGAATAGTAATTTTTTAAATTTCCATTTTGGCATATTAGTTTTTTATTATAAATTTTCACATTTTATTGAAATTTTATAGACATAATTTGAAACTGTTACCATGCTTTTAAAAAACGTTTATTATGACATAAACGATTCGTTTTATGTGTTTAACCATTAACTCACAAATTGAAATTTTATGAGATATAGTGATTAATAGGGGGGGTTTTTTTTAAAACATTTATAGACTAAATTAAATACAATTTTATAAAAATCATAGATTTAGGCTTTAAATTTTGAACTTGATAGGTATTTGGTTGTGTGAGAAAATTCGAACATAATGTATTTTCATGTATGGTAGAAAATATAGCTCCAGTTCTTGAATTATAATCATAACCCATACATCTGACACTTCAGTCTTGTTTAAATTTATATTAAATTAAGACATATCATGAAATAAGGATACATTAATAAAATCAGAATTATGTAAGATAAAGATATTTAAAAAGTGTTTACATCTATTGCATACCGGGAAATAATCTGTGGGTTCCATTAGTAGATCAACATCGACACCAGCAACTAAACCCTTGTCTGCTGGACTAGGACTCAGGACATCTGCCATGGAACGTTTAAACGATGCAAGCACCTTGGCTTGAGATTTATTTTCTCGAATTTGTACAAGTTCTATGTGAGTATTAATTATCTTCAAAGCTTCTGTCAAATCAGTTAGAGAACTGACTTCTGGAAACATCTGAACAAGATATGATTTAATTATGTATAGATATTTATCTGTTTGTGTTAAATTAAAATTACATGTAGAAATATAATAAATTTAATTATTTAGGGCAATGTAATTCAGAGAGAGTGTTTAGCACATTTGTGCAGGTTCAAATTATTTGCTTAAAATATTAGACATTTTTGTAATATCTATATAAAAAATTTATATCACACATCCAAGATGTTAATATGTAAGTAAAATAGTTCCATTCCTCCTTTTCATTTGGATTCCTTTTAAGGAGGTTATCACATATAACTCAATGTAATTAAGTTTAATTGCTATATTAAATAAAAGTCAACTAATTAAATTAATGATTTAAAATAAATCACAGAGTATTTATCATATCTATTTAAACATTCATAGTAAAGATTTATGTTCTTTGGTTGGGGGTTCCAAGTAATTCAGTGTATGTTCTAATTTGCAGTTAGATGTGTGATACTGGAGGAGGTTGGGTCTGCTAAATTTTTGGGTATACATATAGACTATAGTTGGCAGATCATATATGACTCCTGAATTTATTTGATAACAAGTTAGATAATTTATGTTATAAAGTAACTTCAGAAATATTTTTGCTCCAGAATTTGTCAAATACTGTAACTTTCATGTATTAAAGTTGTCTTATTATAATCTAATATATTCCTATTTAAATTATAGGATTATGTTATAAGGGTAATTTTAATTGGCAGCATCTACAAAGGGAATAAGAATAATTTAAAAATTAAAGCATAAAGAATCAAGCTGGGAAAATTTTAAGGATTGAAATATCGTAACACTCTCAAGCATATATATCTTTGAAGTAGTATTATAATAATATATACTACTTCAGCTTACAATAATGATTTTAATTTTTATAACACAAGAAGGAGTGATTTTAGATGCAATCAGCATAGATTGAACATCTATTTAAACTCCTTGCTCAGTCGGAAATTGCTCTATTTCAAAGTATAAATAATATAGAAAGTTTTAGCATTTGTTGTAGTCAGGAATTGTGTATTCAATGGATGAGTTTTGACAAGAACGAGGATGAGGGACAATGTCTAGTAAATATTATTTAATTTTTGTAATTATATGTGTTATATTTGTTTCATTTGACTAAACTATTATAAAACTATATTATTGAACTAGATTTGTTGTTTTTATTTGTTTTTTGTGTTATTATACATTGTTTCCCTTTGTTTTTAAAGCTACACTAGAATTAGATGGAATAAAAGTCGAATACAAGTTCTTACAAAAATTGTTTCCTTAATCAAATGCGTTTCAGTTTAGTTATAGTAGCTCATGTATCACTGAGGATGGCGACTTTGTCATTGAAACGTGCTTCATTAAGTAAATGTAATTTTTGTGAAAACTTGTGTTAGAGTTTTATTTTATCTAATATTATCTCACAAGTCAAGCTCAACATTATTTATACACTCGCATTAATATTTTGACATTTGCTACACAAAAGTGTGGTAATGTGAAAAATCATAATTTATAATAGGTTTAAAATCCGCGGTTTAGCGCCGGAAGCAGGCTGTTCAAATCATAAATTTATTTAGTAACTTCATTAATAAAAAGAAAAATAGATTTTCAAGAAAACAAAATATGTAATCATGTCAATTTTAGTATAATTTGTTTTTTATAAATAGAATATGTAAATTGTTTGTGTTTTGTGGGGAGTGTGTGAAATTAGCAAACAGCGCCGGAAGGAAGGCAGCAAAATGTAGGATTTTGCCTCATGGCAACAGTCGGTCAGAGTCCAGCGTTAAAGGTGGTTAGATCAGTTATCAATTGGGGCTAGTTGCTCTAGGACCTACGAGAGGTAGTTCTCCAAAGTTCTGTTCGAACAATATAAAATGTGTCAGAATGTTTTAAATCTGTAAAAGACATGGTGTATTAACAATTTTAAAAGTGCTAAGACAATATTGTTTTCCATAAATAAACTTTTTTATGAAAAAGCGTGAGAACTCGCAATTTTTAGTTATGTTGTGCAATCATTGCCACGTGATTTTCGAATTCTCGACAAAGAACTTTTCTATAAGAAAAATGGAACTATTAAAGTTATCATAAGACATTAATAATTGGTTTTAATACAGGTACAATAAAATAAGAATAAATCTTGCGATATATGAACTAAAGACAATTCTTTGGACAATGGACAAGCATCTCTGCAGTATTAGCACACAGTCACATGGGAGGAGACGAATCATCCTTCGAGGGAAAGTGCTTTTTAAATAAAGAATATAATGTGATTTGGTATAACACGTTTAGACTTTCATTATTAAACCATATGTATGTATTTTGAACAATTTAGACTTTTTTTTGTACTTTCAAGATATATTTTTGATATTGTAAAATTATGTATTTCATCAATAAGATGCAATTTTTTTGTGGAGTCTTAAAGTATAACAATATGATAAAATAAAGTTTTTTTTTATAATTAATCAATTAATTTTTAATTTCAGTAAAAATTATATTTTTACTAATTAAGAAATTTACCAAAAGAAAATAAAAAGTAGAATCCTTTTCATTTTTTAGAGTTGCAACTAAATAATACAAATTTATTAATATAATTTGACTAAATTCTTTTTCTTTGGAAATTAAAACAATAATAATAATAATTGATAGGATGTAAGATATCTTATATGAACTTTTCTTTTTATTTCTGTTACATAAATTTAATGTGTTTTATGTTTAATAAATGTTTATGTCAAAATTTCAGCTGCAAGTGTTTTAATTACTAAAACCAGAATCACTGTAAGTACACCGTAAAAAGAGCTTGCGACCCTAGAGATTTTATAAATAATTAAATTCATTTTTTTCTTTTTCAAAATTGGTAAGCTAAGGCTACCTGGTGCCCATAAAAAGCTTGGCATATTTTTATAAATAATAATAATAAAAAATTTACTTTCAATTTCTTTAATAAAAAATAAGTACTCTTCAAGTACGACAAGAGAAGCATCATTTTTTTTTAAAATTATTACAAAAGTGTATTTTGTCATCACCAAAGGAAAATAAATGAAATGCAATTCTTCTGTAAACAAATAAATAATAACCACAACACTGTTATTTACATGAAGTACTATGCTTAGTTACGGATTAAATTAAAGGACAAATGGTTGGTGAAAAATAAAATTATTTGAAAACCATGAAATATACAGTAAAAATTAATAAACCAAGAAAAAATATTGTGCTAATGAACAGAAAAAAACCCCAAAAATAACTGCATCATTATTACCAGGTTATGAAGAAATTATAAATTACCTTGCGAAAATGAAATCTTTCATGAAATAACAAAGGAAAAACTGGTTCAACCATTTTTGTGTGTTCCATTACACCAAACATTGTTACACGCAACATAATCATACCTTTGGGACACAACCATACTCCAGGGCAAGTGACCTATAACATAAGAACATTTTTTCTTTGAATAACTACACAAACTTATTAATTTATTTAAGCTTATATTAGATTGTAAGTCACTGTATTATTAATAATAATAAATTTTTAAAAAATTGTTAATAACTTCCATACTTTATGCCTGTAAACTAATGAGGAAGAGAAACTTTCATAACCAAGTGAAAAAGATAGGTTAATCGGGACTCATAAATCTTTGATCAGAGGCTCTTCATCAGTAATGCACACTTCAGACCCAACCTAACCTAACCTAACCTTTCATGGCACCTCAACAATAATAGAGATAATCATATTAAAATTATTGTAATAATAGTAGTATGACAAGCATATAAACAGGAAATTTATGTTCTGTTCTTCTAAAGAGATAAAAAGGTAATCATGATTCACTGGGTAAACACATGCATGTTTGAACTTGTCATTAATTGTACTAGTTTGTCTTTCCATCTTCTTGTCAGTTGTAATTAACATGTCGGAACAGGAGGTACAGAGTAATGTTGTACATCGAATTATCATTCATTTCATCTCAGATTTATTCCAGACTTAAAAATAAGTTTGGAAAGGAGCTATTTCAGTCCAAAATGATTGGTGTAAGTAATTTAAAGAAGTTTGGGTTAGAGTTGAAAATGAACCACATGCTTGTCGGTCGAGAACCTCAACCAGTTAACCCTTTGCGATCGGAAGGCCAGTAGGAGTGGCCACAACGCAGTCAGCAGCCACTCGGAATTCTTTCCACATAAATTGGTTCCGCCGGTCGGTCGGCCAGCTGTACTGGCCATGCTCCATTCTTCGTCAACTACGCATTCTTGTCAGCTTCTTCCCACCAGGTCGGAATTATTTTTATCACAGACTGCAATTTTTACAAAGGGTATTTATTTTTTTTTAAACAAAAACCAATTCCATTTTACAATTATTTTCTTAATATACACAGACAAACAAGATACTGAACTAAACAAAATCGTATGTTTCAAGTTAAAAGGGAAAATAATGCCTAATTTACTAATTATACAAATATCACATATATTTCAAAGTTACGCAAACACCTTGTCAGTTTTTTATTTTAACACAAACAAACCATTTTAAAAATTTTATTAGTAGGTATACACAAACAAAAAAGATACTGAACTAAACAAATTCATATGTTTCAAGTTAAAAAGGAAAATAATGCCTAATTTACTAATTACACAAAAATCACATAGCCTATATTTAAAACAGACGTGAACACATTATAGTTTTTTAAATTTTAAAACAAACAAACATTTTTTTTATATTTTATTAATATAGATATACAAACAAACAAGATAACGAACTAAACAAAATTATGTTTCAATTTAAAAGGGAAAATAATGCCTAATTTACTAATTATACAAAAATCACATATATTTAAAACTGACGAGTACACCTTACTGTTTTTTTATTTTAAAACAAACAAACAATATTTTCTATTTTATTAATATAGATACACAAACAAACAAGATAATGAACTCAACAAAATCATATGTTTCAGGTTAAAAAGGAAAATTATGCCTAATTTACTAATTATACAAAAATCACAAGACACTGTGTGTACGTTCTCAATGTTGTAAGAAAAGAGCACGTGTTGATTTTGGCATTCCCGGTGATACTTTTCAACGATAAAGCTGCCAGAACTGCTGGTCATTTAGTTAAATAGTTTCTCTATAGGTTACAGCACTCTACACACATCACAACATAAAAATATATTGTTAAAATGCAACATACGTTTCTTGGCCAGTGCTGCTGGCCTTCCGAGCGTTCGACGGTTTTTACTTGGCCAGTACCACTGGCCATCCGAGTGGCAGGAACAACTGATGTGGAATTAAATCCGAGTTGTTGCGCAAATGTCCGCAGCCAGTACAGCTGGCCATCCGACAGATCAAAACAACCTATAAAAACTCTATCCGAGCGCAAAGGGTTAAGACAAGCTGACTAATGTTGAACCAATTCGAGGCAATTGGGGAATCACTGTCATGGGACTTGCTGAGAAAGTTGAAATAAGTGTTGAAAGTGTGAAAACATTTGTTGAAGAACATCTTAAATTTAGCAAGGTGAGTGCCATTTGTGTTCCTAGTCTTCTGCAGCTTGAACATAACTACTCCAGCATTATGAAGATAGTGGAGGTAAGTGAACTCTATAGTAATCTGTGATGAAACATGGGTGCACTACTCCACTCCAGAATCAAAATGAGCAAACAATGACAACATCCAAGCTTATCTCCATCACAGAAAGCCAAAACCACTTTTTCACCTGGGAAAATCATGGCCACTTTCATTTGGGATTCTCAAGGTATTCTTTACCTTGATTTTCTCAACAGAACAGAAAACCAGCATCAGACATGACTGAATTCTATTCTAAGATTTTTTTTAAAGACAGTAAAACCAGCAATTTCTTCCAAGAGGAGAGTTGCCTAGCATTCAATTCAATTAGTCTCTTTTAGAACATTTTCATGATGGGAACGTTGTGGAAACTTGAGTGAAATGTTCTACCTCATTCTCCATATAGACCAGATTTAGCATCATTGAACTTTCACCTGTTTAGGGGAATAAAAAAATTTTTAGGAGGGAAGAAGCTCAAATTTAATAAGGAGGTTATTGATGTGCAAAAATGGGCCAATAAGCAGTCAAAAGACTGCTCTTCTGGAATTAAGATATTTCCTGAGTGTTGAAGAGACTTCATAGAAAAATAGCGTGTCAATCAGTAAATAATAATGAATAATAACAAAAAGTAGTATATAATAATACAAATTTCATCAAATTCAATAAATCATGTTTAGCTGTTTATATTTGAACATCCCTCGTACTTCACCAAGCATGATTACCTGTAATGTTTTTTTATCAATGTCAAAGCAGAACTTTGTTATGACAAACAAAAGTTGTTTATGAGGATTTTAAAATTATTTCTAACAAGAAACATAGTTAAAAAATATTAATAGTAAAACAAGTCAGAATAGAAGGTTTATAAAAAAGGCCTTATAAACAGTTGTGGGTATATAAAGCATAAATTGAATAGAAAGATTAGTTTAACTGCAGTTGTCTGTGTATTTGCCTATACCTTTTTCATTCTTAAATTGCATACTCAGAATCGATAAAAAAAATTAAAATGTTTTGGATTTTGTGACTGGGACAAACTGTGCATCTAAATGAGGATAAGGATACCCCTAAACTCTATGACACATTCTACAAATGGGACACCCTATTTTACAAATCAAGGAATAATTGTACTTCTCAATTTAACAATAGATTGATGTTAATACCTTATAAAAATAACAAATCCAGAACTTTTGTAAAATACTCGAGGAGCTTTTACCCCAGCTTATAATGTAGGCCTACTACTAATCATTAATGGGTTTATTGTGAGGACTAGACACATTTTTTTTGGCTCATTATAAGTATTATTAATTTTCCTTACAAAAAAAACTTAAATGAATTAAACTTCAAACATTTAAAAACAACATGAGATTGATAGGAGAAATCTTGACAATATAAAACTAATAGAGTAATCAAATGCTAAAAAAATAATATATGTTTTCAGTTTTATCAAATATATATACCATATCAAATCATAGTGACAATGCAGTTTATTCAGAAGTAGAGTTTATACCCATGACAAAAGTTTCTTCCTGATTGAAGAAGAGCGAGAAAAATAATCTATTATCTCTTTGTTAGAAGTTGATGCATGTACATCACTTTCACATAATAACACCATCAGAATTGACCATATGTTGCTCATTCCTTACCACAACCTATTTTGTATTATTTTTACACAGCTCATAGCTCTCTCGACAGGACAATTTGTTACTGCCACAGAAACTAGTGCTGAATATACAACTTGTAATGCTTTCAATCTAAAAAAGTTTATGTGACAACGATATTGTTTTAAAAGCCTTTTATTAGATGTTTCGTCTCTGTTGCTAAGTTGGCAATAGACAATGTGCGTCCAAGTAGTGACGTGGGCTTTGAGTCAAGATGGCTGTTTGTACTAGTACTGATGTTATTTAATAAAGTTGATTTATATAGTTAACTTACACTCTACTTATTATTTATAGAATCCTTCAAAAGATAATATAAAACACTTTAGTTACATAAATATTTTTTTATTCTCTCTGCCAAATCTTCATCTAAGATGTTATTGTTATCATTAACATCTTCCGAATCATGTTTTATACCATCTTCTGTTTCTCCCATCTAGGTTTTGTTTTTTTACTGAGTAAATCAGTTCACTAAAGTGTCCAATTCCTCACTCACTGTTTTGCTGTCCCACTTGAAAGAGTCACACATGGTTTTAAGAGCTTTAGATTTATCACTTTCAAGCTTTGCCTCAAATACTTCTGTTTGAGTGAAATCGCTCATTTCTTTTACCATTTCTAAAGAACAGTCACAAAATTTGTCTTCAAGTATAATATGAATGCAACCCAGGAGATTAAAATATATATCTTTAATCTTTGATTGAGTTCCAAAATAGGTTCATCTGCCCCCAATTAATCCATAAACCTTTTATTACAGTGTATCCTTTTGGGAATTGGATATGGTATAATAATGCTGTTTTACAAACTCTTTTGTTTTTGGTAAACTTTTAGTTCATGCCCACCACTTTGTAGATTCTTGATGCGTGTCTTAACAGTCTTGATGATTGCTTGTACACCCACAAAGCCCAGAACCACTCCTTGCAGACATACTGTTACTGGATTTATAACACTGAACACAGAATGAGCCATTTGTAGAGTGGATACCGGTATGCTTTCTAAACTAATTAGTTTTCCCAGTAGTCCTTTATGGGTTCAGCTTTATTTTTCCATCTCGTGGTTTGCACTCTAAATAATCTTTACCAATTTTCACTTGATTTTTTTTTCATAGACATCTTTTCAACAAAAAACATCATTTCTTTTGTGGCTAGAACTGAAAAGTCAATACAACTTTTCGAGGACTGAGAATAAATCCATATTCTTCAGATAACATCAATCGATTTATCTATCACTAGTACAAATCTGTAGGTTGAACACCAAACTTACAGTAGAATGCAGTTTCATATTTATTCTGTATCATTATTTAAAAATACTAATGCTTCACGTCTGAACAGCATATTTACTGTTACAATCATCCATGAATTAATAGAGAGGAGAGGAAAGGTGCTTCATAGAACAATATATCAAAAGAAACCATATTTAAATACCTAATTTAAAATTTCAGTAATCCAACCCTCCTCCTAAATTTTAATGCTACAGTTTGCATCATGACCTCCCTTGTGGGAACCCCTGAGGTCATAGTTAGCATGCTTCTTTAAAGTTGGATATTTTTTTAGACTCCGTTTTAAATGATGTTTTCCCCACGAAGAAATCTGCATTGGTAATATTACATCTATGTAACTTTACCAGGTAAATTCAGATGACAAATGTAAATCTGTTCATAGGTAGCCATTAATCATATTTTACTAATACAGCACACATATAATGTAACCTACATATGAATTGAATCTTCATTTTTTAACCGATCTTCACATCATGGTTTAAAGGATTAAAAAAAAGAAGATTTTTGACATACAATCCATATATACATCTCTGATCTAAAGATGTATGCATGACAGCGTCCATCTAAATTAGAATAGGAACTTGAAATTTGAAACGACTCTAGTTTGTAGAAACAAGCTAAATAACCTATTGACCATATATTTTAAATATATATGTCATCTGACATTTTTAGTTGGATTTTTTATATTTAAAAAATATATGTCCAATTCAAAATTTTAAGCAGAATTTTTTGTGAAATTCAACTTTTTCACAATCAGTTTAATCACTTTAAAGATTATAATTCTACACACAAAGGCACAAACTGTTTATGATAAAACAAATTAAGTAATTTAGAAACCTTTGCATAGTTCTGGGATTTGACTGAAAGGAATGAATTATGATGTTTGTGACTGCCAAGTTCTGTATCCAGTGTGAAAATGTGTTTAATAGTTCTCTAAGATTTTTGTTTGAGTGAAATGGTCTGTTTGAGGGCCAAGAGTGGATGATTTTCAGGATGTAGGTTTGGGTAGGCCTACATGGTTCATATGCATATATAACAATGCTATGGTTAGAAAATATTATGTAATATTGGAATAGGTCCTAAGGAAAGTATATTAGTTTTATTAATGCAGGCCTATAACATAACCTAACATTGTCTTTGACACTATTCGATGTTGTGTTAAAAATGATTGGCAAATAACCCAGAGGCTTAGAAATGTCAAATGAACAGAGGTGAAAACCCACTTAATTAAAGATTAGATTAGGGGCTAATTTAATGTATAAATTACTCTCAACCAATAATATCAGTAACCATAGATGGAGTGATTATTTAAGTGTTAATGTGTTAATGTCAAAATCGGGACAAACCTACTGTTGCACAATACCTATATATTTTTTTATACATATTTGTAAATTTGGAAAATAACGAACAAAAACACAATTTTACATTATTATTTATTATACTTTATTGCACAAGACTTTGAAATATTTATATAATGTACCTATACAACTCAGGTAAAGAATTATGAAAATTAGACTGTTTGAAAAAAAATATTTACATGTAATTAAGCAATTAAGGGTCTAACAAGAAGGCTGGCTTTTGTTCTTATCATATTTTTCTGTAGAAGCCAAAGCTTTCAACAAGGTCTTGTTCTTCCTTACTTTATCATACATTTCTACGCATGAAAGATTACAATTCATTTGAATGATTAAAAGTGCCTTTACGCATTCAATTGACATTTGACTCTTCTCTGACGTCCAAAAGTTGTTAATCAACGAAAAGGCCCGTTCTACTGGAGCATTAGTCTCTGGCAGAGAAAGCACAAATTCCAAGAACATCTTCAGGTTTGGAACTTTTATTTCATTTTTCCGCAAGTTTTCAAAAACAGTCAACAATCTTTGCTCTGTTGTCTTTTTCTGCGTTGCCCATTCTGTTAAGACATTTTCGGAGAGTTGAGTGTTCAGCACGCTCAACTCGTTGAACAAATCATCAGAAGAAATGAGTGGTAAGCTTTTTTGGAAAATGGTATAGCTTTCCTCCAACTCCTCCCATTCAAAGTTTTCTTTAAATCTATTAAAGACAACTGGCTCAAGCTGTCAACGTTTGATTTCCAAAAGTCCAAATAGGTAATGCAACGGTCATAAAAAGAACACACTGTACTCTTAATGTCTTCCAAGACACTATTATGTCCTGCAGCACAGTTTTTTTTTTAATCTCTTTAACTTTCATTGGTAAAAATGAATATTCTTTTCTGTCCATCAAGTTTTTGCGCAAAATCAAATATTGATTTGCTGCTTCTGTTGCTGATATTTTATCCCCCTCCATCTTTTTTACAGTTTCATTAAACACTCCAGCTACATTATGAAGAAACCAAAGCCAAAGTTCCCCATCTGGATCGTCAAAAAATGATTTCAACACTACTGGGGTGTTGGGTTGTGAAGAAAAGTATTGCTTAAGAGGCAGCATCATTTGTAGAACACATTCCAATGCTGGTAGAAGTCTCAGCCATCTTGTGTTTGAATAAGACAAGAGGTTGCGGTACTTCACGTCAATAAATTCACAAAGATCTTTCAATTCTGCCACTCACACTGTGTATATATGGAAAAACTTAAATAGTTTCACAATAACAACTTCAGCATCAATAGGAAGTTAGTCAGCAGCGTTATTAATGCAATTATTGACTATGTGAGCCATGCAACCAATGCCAACTAAAGTTTTATCAGTACTAGCTGATAGTTTACAGAACAGGTTATTTTTTCCTTTTCTTTTTGCGCCACCAAAATTAGTATTGGTGTTGTCTGCAGACATTCCTACTACTTTATCCACCAAATCATTACGGCTTAAAACTGAAAATACATACTCACTAAGTTGATTACTTGTTTCACCACTTAATGTTTCAAGCTCTAAAACTTTCACATTTACACCATGGGTCTCATGAAAATATCTCACAACAATTGGTACAAGTTTTTGAGCACCATGATTTGAGCTATCCACCATTAATGTAAAACATGACGTTTCACTGAGCTCCTGCATTAATTCTTTTTGAGTGTTTGGAGCCAGCACATTTTTAATCATGGCTTCGCTTTTTGTTCGAGCAGAAGAAAATTTCTGTTCAAATAACGTTGAAATGAGCTTAGAAGTACAATCTAAGGATCTAAAACTATGATTATGTTTTATAGTGTGGTAGGCTAAAACAGCTTCTTTTGCTACAATATCATTTTGTTCTGAATCATTTTTAGTAACAAACTTACTCATAGATGATGACATAGCTACTGCATTAACACCAGCCAAATGCTTTTTAGTTTTTAAATGCAGCTTGATATCAGTCACGCCACCATGTGAAATATTAATTTCACTAGAACATTGAGTACAAAATGCAACGTGTGGGTTGAGTTCTCGCTTTTTCAAAAAAGGATATTCCTTTTGGAGATCACTATTAAAAGAACACTTTCTCTTCTTACCTTTATCGCCACTCATTGTTCAACTTTCAAGTAGCTCATGCACAAACGGAACTGTACCAAACCACTCGCTAACTAAACGATAACACTGCTGTGATGTCAAGTACGAGTGCTAGACTGAGACAGACTGACCCTGACGTGACGAGACCGTAGCAGACGATTGTGTGGAGGGAGGGGGTAGTAGTGGAGGGAGAGGGTAGTAGCGCCTAAACCCGGCTAGAGAACTATTGTGTGCGTGATCTATGCGCTGAACAAATGTGCAAAATATCTTCTTACAAAAATTACTACTTTTTCCTCAGATCTTCAAAAATCGGGACAAATATATTATATTTCGGGACGCCGGGACAAAGCTCTATAAATCGGGACTGTCCCAATTTTTTCGGGACGCATGGTCACCGTATTTATACTATACTACTGTACTGGTTATGGAGCTAAATTATTTCAAATTTGATAAATGTGTTTAGTAAAAAAAAATCGGTAAATATGGAAAGATCAATTTAAGTGTGAAATCTCGGTAATTATGCTCCAAAATAGCCGTTTTTCCTCAAGTAGATAATCATTAATAACACAAGTAGTTTTTTATCTCTCACAATTTATTATTTGCTTAATAATCTATGAAATTGACAAATTTGTAACATATTCAGATCGTATAGCCATATTGAATTCACTCGTGGGGCGCATGCACACTTCATTCACTTCTACAGGTTGATATTACTACGGTTCAAGATTCATGATGACTAGGTCTCTGAAACCCAGACCTAGTAAAAGAACTACTTAAAATTGATGAAATATTTGTCGAAATAACCTCAAAATGCCAGTCTTTTTAAATCGTTGATTTTGAACAGAAATCATGAATTGTGAAAGATAAAAAGTGAGAAGCGTCTTTAATTAAGTATCAAAATGATGGAAAAAATGCTATTTTAAAGAAGAATTGCCGAGTTTTTGCATGTAAATCGATTGGATAACTTCTCTCCATATTAACCAAAAAATTTAGAGATTTTAACAGGTCTAAAAATTGTTTTATCCAAAAATTACAGGTTATACTAACCAAAAATATAGCCTAAAATTTTTTTGACACAACACAGCAAATAGAAGAATGTGTTCACCATAATAGCAATTTTCTAGCTGCCCTAAGAAATCAAATACAGTATGCAAAATAGTAAATATATAATCAAACAGGCCTATATTTTAACTAAACTTATAAAAAAAACTTACTGCATGAATATCAAAGTCAATTGTCAAATGAAAAGCTTTCCTGGATATAACACTGCGTTTTGACATGTTGGTTCAAAATACGCGATTTAGTATGACAAAACCAAACTGAAACTTCATAAGCCTACGAATCAATGTTTCTCTGCTTCTGTTTACGTATTCTTAGTACATTCATTCGTTGCCATGACACCGCTAACCTCACATCAAAACAAAACTAGTGTCACTAGTCACTCACCTGCAGCGTCAAATAAACAGCTGTTTGTAGGCGCCACAGGTGCTTGGATTTTAAACCTTCATAAAGAACAACACTTTTAACTTAAAAATTCAGTTTTTATGTAGGCTATTTTTAGTTATAAAATATGTGTATATTATGTTTTCCAAATAAAAAGTAGTTACAGTATTATTTTGATGTTTATATTATTATGACGCCTCGACCTTTGGAGCCTATAGGAGGTGAAATGGTTGTCATTTTCAGAATGAATTATGACTATCTATTTGTGACATTATCTCACGAACGGGCGGCCTGTTGATTCACGATTTTGAAGTTTTATATGTTTGGGTGTTTGGGTTTGGGTGTTTATATATTGATTACATGTAGGATAGAATCGCTTAAGTGTTGTAGATGAAAATAGGATGATGGTAAAAAGTGTTTGTCAAGCATTTTCAGTTTTAAAGAGGGGAATGGGAGATGAGATTTAAATACATCTGTATGTAATTGTATTTTTGTTTTGTATTTAATAAATAACTCTTTTTTTTTATGTGTTATAATTTAAATCCACACATATGTTTTTGTAAAGTATGTTTTGTAAAATAATGTGTTATTTCAGTATAAAGTTTAGGCCTATTATAGTTTTAACATTGTAGGCTAAATTCGTTAGTTTGGTTGATTGACGACTATGATGAAACCTAAATAATTTTGGTAAATGGTTCACAATCATTGAACTGTTTATTTTTCACAGCGAATATTTGGCGTCTAGGATATATTTTAATAGATTATGTTAGTTTAAATTTCATATACAAACTACATGTCCACAAATTATCAAATATCACTAAAACCTGAGCGACAAAAATTATACTCATATGACAGACATCGGTGTAGTTAACCAAAAAGTATTAATACAACGGCGCGGTTTTTTAACATTCGAAGTGTGAAGTTCTATAAAGACTTTTACAAATTATTGTTTGACTTTTTATGTATGTTTTTCTGGATTTAACAAATTGTTGTTATTTGTATTTAATTTTCGTAGGCTTTATAAGAATTAAGTAAGTACATAGCTATGTCTAAATAATTAATTTAAGTAAAAATCTGAAATAGTAAGGTTATGTTTCTGATTTATGCTCATTGTTTAGTTATATTTGTACTAGAAAGAAATTATTACTTGTATTCAGAATTTGTCACAGTGAAGTGCCGCCTCATCTGATTTCCTGTGTCATTGTCAATTATAATTAAATAATAAATGCAAATAATTATCCACCAATTGCTTTAGTGAAATATTTACTAGTTATAATATCATTCTGATTATGTACATGCATATATAATACTATTTGATTGATTATTATTACTAGTAGAATGAGCTCCATATCAGAAAAAAATTAACTCTGTAAATAATCAAAATAAAGATTTGAAAAATTTCAGTTATATTCATGATACAAAAAACTCAGAAAAACTGTTTTTATAAAAAAAAACATATTATTATCAAAATTTTTATATAATTATTTAAAAAAAAATGCATATAGGCCTATGTAATTTTGCAGGACAAAACAACTAATCTAACCGTTTAACTGGAATTACTACGTAATTTTCCTTTCGCTTGTAATAACGCATCAAATTCAGAGGTCTATAATCAAAAATGTTATAGTAGAATAAAATTTAAGGGTTCTTGAAAGTGATGCCTTGTATTCTTAAACGATATTATGTAAAACGAAAGTTGTTTATATTTTGGTGAAGTTTTAAAACCAACATCTAAAATATCACCACAAGGAACATTCAAAAACAGATTGTGAAATAAATTCCTTAGATTTGTCAAATTATTCATTAGACCTATAATGGGAAAAATTAGTTTTTAATCACAGAAAAAAATGCTGTGAGCTGAGTAATAATATCTCTGACAGTTGTTTTATCCTTACGCTGTTAGTAAAATCATAAAAATGGTCCAGTGAAGACTAGCTATACCAGCTGGGAAGAGTCAAATCTGTTGAGTGAGGAGCCAGTAGACGGCAATAACCAATAGGGACCGTGCGGGTTTGCCAACTCGTTTTCCTGCTGTGAAAGCTCTTGGCACTGCGATTTAATTTTGTTGCAAAAGAGCATAATTTAAAGAACAATTTTTTATAAAATACATCCGTAGCAGTTTTCTTTCCTCGTAAACGAATCATCAGAAATTTTACTACATAAACAATATTTTCCCCACTAAACAAATAAATTTAATAGAAATCTTTCTACTTAAATTGCAAGAAACTAACATTTATTTTTGTACTGAGTTATTACTATTATTAACAGGGGAAATAATCATTACTGTTTAAGGAAACAAATATTAAAAAAAATGTCAGTACCGTTGATATGCCAACCAACATATGTTAAGGTTGGGTTAGGTTTGGTTACGTTATGTTAGGTTACGTTACGTTATTCTTGGTTACTTTACATTAGGTTAGGTTAGGTACCATTATGTTACGTTAGGTAAGATTAGAATTCGTTATTTTACGTTAGGTAAGGTTAGATATGGTTACGTTACGTTAAATTAGGTAAAATTAGGTTAGGGTTGGTACGTTATGTTACATTATGTTAGGATAGGTTAGTTTATGTTAGGCTTGGTTACGTTACGGTACGTTTGGTTAAGTTAAGTAACGTTATATTTGGTTACGTTACGTTACGTAAGGTTAGGTTAGCCAAAACAAAATCTAATATCCAAGGGTTTAATTTATTTTGGCGTGTTGAGTGATGCACGAACCATCCCAAAAATGCTATACGATGGACATAATAGTTTTACGTTTATGGAACTCACGAGGGATTAACGTGTCCCTACTTGTTCCAAGTAACAACCGCGCTACTCTGACTGTCCTATTGTAAAGTATGTAGTTCTAGGCCGCGTGGTGACTGAGGCATTGTAGGGGAAACAGTCAGCGCCGGATACTGTCCCCGATCCAGCGGTCTTGCAGACATCGTTGTTAGTACCAACACCCAACACAGACTTAGGCGGCCGCTTCCCCCACCACCTTACTGACGCCTAGACACACTGCGCACCCAAACTCCACAGCTCAGACGAAACCTGTCCATTTATACAGTACCCTCAGACTAGGAGTGTGTCTGGTGTAATGGGCGTGTCCTCCCTTCTACTTGCTTCCCTAGCCTGACTTGGCGGTACAAACCATTCCAAGAAAACTAGGTACACAAATGACTGCTTAGCTCTAATATGTCTTTAAGTGTCCATCTCTTTAATATGCACCTTTCTGTACTTTTGTAAACGTTTTATTCTTATTTACACCTATAAAAGAAACGAAAGTAGGGTAGGCGTTTACACAGAAGCATTTGAGGTCTATATTTTTTTATTGGGATTGTACAGCTGAAAGCAATTGCAACAAACGCAGTGTGGGAGCCCCTCTTTTTCTCTCCACCCCAGGCACATTCCTAGCTTGAGGACACTGTAGTTTATCTTCACCTCCGGTTCTGCAATGTTGCCACATTGTCACCGTTGATTACCACATTTTTTTAATCTCCTTGATATTGACTATTTATTCGAAACCTATTTTTATTTATTATTAGTTAACATTAAATCTTAAATGACAAGTAATCGTATATTGAACGTTACTTTTGAGTTTAAACTACTCAAAAATAAAACACGTGAATTGTACATATGAAATCGTTTATTTATTTAGGGTTTAAAGTAAATTGTAGTTTGAAATCATATACTGTAATTTTTTGTGAGATGTATGTAATCTAATTTATCATCACAATGATAAGGGCATATAATTTTAGCAAGTTTATGGGCGCCATCATGGTACTTACCCAGCCCCATCATACAATGTAATACAAGCAGATCCTCTAAATATAATGGGAGTCCTAGAACAAATTTAATTGTATTGGTAGATCAAGGGGTTTTGTCCAGTAGGGTAAGTTTGTTGAAAATGGTTGTTACACAGGTTTTATGAACACCGAAACTTTCCGTCAGCTAGAACTATAGACAAAAATGTCTTGAAAACTCTTTCCCACCCAGCCTATTATAGAACTCCACTATGTTTAGAACATGTTAAGTTTTGAACATAAATTTGTCTAAATTGACAACTGATTAAAGTTCCTTGACCTATAATTGGTTGATAAATATTAAAATTATGTTATCGCAATGCAAATGGGTCATTGTGTTGTGTTTACCTTTGCATATCGCTGATTGTAACCATACAAATTTACTAGGTTATTCCACTTATGTGCAAGTTATAACATTTATATCTAAACAAAACAACATACAGTGTAAAAACAATACCCCAGAATGTTTAGTTATCAAAAAATGAAAGCAGCATGACTGAATGTCTTTATTATTTTGGGGTGAGATCAGGGGTGTTTGCCCTCTCTTTCATACAACATTAATGCAATAATACAAAACAAATACATTAACAACAAATTCTCAAAAAAGTAACAAAATTAAAGTATATTATAATACAAAAATAATATTAAAAAAATACATATTTTAAAGACCAATATATAAATAAAACAATAACAATATAAAAGAAAGTTTATGTAAATAATTATAAATTTAAAATAAAATTATCATAATTAAATAATATTATATACAAAGTGCAAAAAAGTCTTGTAACCACTAAGTAATTTCTGAACGAGTAGAAATGAAAACTTCTAACCTTCGCCAAACCTAAGTTTCTTTCACATTTTATGGGGTAAATACGTTTTGACGCCTTAATTTGTTCAAATAGCAACCTCTATCGTGTGGTATATCATTTTGAAGTGAAAATAATTACTGATTTGAAAAAGTCTTAACGATATCTCTAACCGGAATTATGGGGGTTACAAGTCAAATTTTGAGAGTTTCTATTTGTCATTAATATTAATACAAAAAACCCAAAATACAGATTAATTTTTTAACATCGGACTTATTTAGTTGTTTTAAATCTGAAAAAGTAAGGTTATGTTTCTGATTTATGCTCATTGTTTAGTAATATTTGTACTAGAAAGAAATTATTACTTGTATTCAGAATTATGTATTACACTTTTATGTATTTTTCAAATGTTGTCAAAGAGGCCCCAATTTTTAAAAGGACCCAATGAGACAATTTTTTTTTTACCAATCATTTTAAAGGGAATTGTAAGAGGAAACTGATAGAATAAGTCCCCATGACTACTTTGGTTGAAATAATGAATTAACCCAACAAGAAAGAAGGCATAAGTAAAACCAAAATTAAAACTAATTTATTTAAAGAAAATGTATTGACTTATTTTATACGTCATTAGTTTCTTCTGACAATTCTCTGTAAAATGATATGTCACATGATTGGAGAAAAAATTGCTCCATTGGCTCCCTCTTTCAAAAATTGAGGTTGGTTTGCTAAAATAGGAAAAATTAAAAAAAAATTGTGTTAATTAAATTTAATAAGTTTGCTGTTAAATAAATTAATAGCTATTTTTTTCATTAATATCCAAGACAAATAGAAAAATTCAAAATTCAACTCCTAGCCTCCATAATCATGGTTAAAGATATCGTAGAGACTTTCCAAAGCACTGAAATTTATCTTCTTTATGCTCCTTCAAAATGATATGTCACACGATGGGACTTACTATTTGAAAAAATTAAGTTTCCCTTCTTTTAACTCCCCTTAAAAAACGGACAAAAAGGTATTTAGCCAATTACCCTATAAGGTTTGGCGAAGGTTAGATGTTTTCCTCTCTACTCGTTCAGAAATTAATTTGGGGTTGCAAGATTTTTTTAACTCTGTATATGTATACACGGCAAACATGGCAAAAGGTGTAATAACACTACTGTTATTTTTATTGGTTCTGTAGGCTGAGGAATAACATAGTTAATGATTGAAAACAAAAATCATATTTTTCTGGCAATTAAAGGCAGAGATATTGATACGAGCAAAGCGAGTTAATATATACATATCTAAGAGCTCCGTTAATGCCTATCTGACGTCAAGAAAGTAGTGATGACACAATTTCGAGGTTCAAAAAACCTGTGTAACAACTGTTTTAAACAAACTTGAACCTTACTAGGTTCAGAAAAACATATTTTTGCTATTAGGTTAGGTTAGGTTAGGTTAGGGGTAATATAACATTTTTTGCCACAAAGGTGGGCTGGGTAAGTACCACGATGGTCCTGCCAACTTGTTTTTATTTGGTTGAGCGCCTTAAAAACGTTAAGAAGGGAGTTAACACACAAGATTTGGTTTTCCTATTATAGTTTTTATATCTTCTTTCGTGCCTTCTTTTTCTGTTATTGTGTACATAGTTTAGTGCTTTCACTGCTAAATTTCTTCATTTTCCATATTGTGAATCAATAAGCTGATCCCGAGTATGTTTATTTTAAATCTTACTTTCCTTAACATAACAGTATTTGGATTCCTTTGTATTTGATCGTTGTTACGTGATATATCAAATGTATATCATCTGTCAAATCCAAGTCTTACACAGGTTAAAAGACATTCCATGTTATATCAGATTCTTTCTACGGAATGTTTTCATTACCCTAGTCCAAGCATAATCAGAAATAGAGTTGGTGACAAGACGTACCCCTGTGGCACTCCTGTTTCTACTTTTACTAGATTGGACAATTGACCGTGGTGCAAAACAAATTCTTCTTTATCATGGTGTAATAAACATTTCAAGGAATAACTTTTGAAAAATTTGTTGAGGTTTTTAACAATGTAAATTAACAGCTTGTATAATAAAAACGGCCTAAGATAATATTTTATTGTTTCGATTTTTTTTAAACATTAACAAACATTTACACCAAATTTGATCTGAATGTATCATGTTGTTTTTAAATAAACGTCGAATAGACAGTGCACAAACTTTCTCGCTCACCCATTCTCAAAATCAAATTGAAACCAACCAAAATTATTCATCACATGTCAGTTTGGTAGCATAAATGCGTCTTCGGCATAAATAAACAGGGGTCAAGTTTAATATTTTGGTCTATTACCAATCGTTCCTGAACCGTGATATTTTTTGAACAAGAGTTTAGGTTCTTTACTTTTTACTAAAAAAACGGTAGAGCTGATTTTGAGAAATTACATTGTTACCAATAAATAACGAGCCGGCATTTTTGTCTATGAGTTTGGTGGTCACTACAGTTTGTTTGGGTCTTAGGAACTACACTACTCCCGGTTTCACGTTCATCTTTCAAATGGGAGGTAGGCGAACTACTACTCAACCTGTAAACATTACGGTGTTAAGCGGGTTTTGCACCGATTCATTGAAGGCGCCAGCCCAGCCAGTAACATGATCTTTACATGATGGCTAGTAGAGCTACAACTCCAATTGATTTAAATTGCTTATGAACTTACCGCACTGTAAGCTAAAATATAACCATTTTTCAAATATGAATAATATTGGTCTACGCGTTTAAAGGCACCTCAAAACGGTTATAAATCACACGCGCACGCACACACACACACACACACACACACATACACACCCACACCCCCCCACACACACACCCCACACACACACTATAGAACTATTGACTTGTTTCACACACGACGCGTGTAATGTTTCAAAGTATAAGATCAGTGAACATTTCAAACCTTGCAGACTCATGCCACAGCAGATACAGAAATAAACGCTATTACGTTAAACTTATAAAAATACTGCATAAGAAATAATTTATGAAATGATAAGTAAGTTAATAGTTTTGGCAGTATTGAGTGCGCCACTTGTGGTCCGCCACTTCCTGTCGTGCTGTTATCAGCTGTTACATTTGATAACTGTAATGCAGTTAGCATAAAGCTTCAGTGGTGTAGTGCTGTGCGTCGCAGGTGTTTTAAGGTTAGAAACATGTGTTACTTGTAAGGCCTATTGCTAAGAATTATATAATAACTTTTTCCAGGGTTTGATTCAAACATCACTATATTTATCTTTTTAATTGTTCATTTCTGTCAAATAAATGAAATTTTTAGGCCATTTTAATTTTAAAGCAACCTAACTTTGCTCGCAGTAGTATTATAATAATTCCAACATGGAAACAAGATTTGTTTTAGAAATATAAAGTGAGACTTTGAATTCAAAATAATTTCGGCTCGTACATATATAGTCGTGACGTAAGTTTATGGTAGTTGCATAGAATACTACCACGGTTTAAACTCATTTAATTAGCATAATTCAACGGAGTTGTTAATATATTTTTGTTATCCTTTTAAAATTGTCCACTTTTCGTTTCATAAATTGAATTTATTATTTAATTTTTAAATTTGGATGTCCTACATTAAAATTTTTGTTATAACTGTATTTTTTTATTTATTTATTATTTTTTTTTATCACAGAAGATTTGTGTTAACTTTTATTTAATTTTGTTGAATTATTATAAAATAATAAATACAAAGCGCTGACTAATTTCCTTCTTGGAATAATAAAAATATGGTAGTTGTATAAACTATTGCTGGAGTTGAAAAATCAACTAATTAGCAGGATTCAACAGTGATTTTTATATAGGGAGGGAGGGGAAGGATTAGAAACGGCAGCCATTTTGAAAATGTTTGAATGGTTTTTCTGTTGTCCAAAATAAAATAGTATACCAAGTTTAGCTAATGTGCTAATATGCACATAGTCATTTGTCAATCCTGAGGGAACCTAACTGGTTATATAGTTTTTTTTTACGATTATATCCTATTTTAGATTATATCCCTCTCTGTAATGTTTCTTATTAGGTCTCTTTTGAATACTTTTTGTTCTCTTCCGAGCTTGAAACTATTAGCGTATTGGATGGTTAGAGATATTTTATTTTATTTCCTTTTTTATAAGCCAATAGGGTTTTTGCCTTTAAACAACAAGAAAAAATCAAACGTTCAAACACTCACATTAAACTAAACTCTGACGAGAGCTAAAGAACTTAGGCCTGCTAGGCGGCTTTTCAGTGGTTAGCCAACGGATATCCGTCGCCATTGTTCTAAAATTCTCAACTAGAGTTCGCTACTAATTGTGGCTCCCACGATGCTAGGTCAACTCCGTAAATATTAGAGCCTCCAAGGTGGATTAATTCAAGAACCTTTCACTGGTGAAGCGAGATCGATCCAAGCACCACATACCACTGGACAAATTGTTAACTAAAAAACTCGTTCTGTAAATTTCAAATTGTAGATTACAAAATGTCAAATAGTTTTGAGGATAAATTATCACCCGAATGTAGTACGTTTCACAACAGCTCATTTGTACAGTTTTAAAATTTGCATCCAATTACGCCCAAACGTGTTTTCTACAATAATAAAAAAAAAAAAAACTTTTCTAAAAACATTAAATAGTTGAAATCATAAGTTCTAAATTAGAATAAATAACTTTACTAATCGAAATTTTGATTCAATCTTATTCAGATTATACAAGTGAATTAGGTTATTCAAATTGTCAAATATGATTGAAAGAAAATAGTAGCAAACATCCCGTAAAACAGTTAGATAACTAATTGGTGTAGCGATACAAAATCTGTTATCTTTGTCCTATTTCTTGGGATACATTATTCTTGGTGTTCAATTCTGATCTCAGATAAACGAAGAGATCAACTATCTCAAATTAGCGTGGTGCAACCTTTAGCCATGCTTCCTGACCAATCCGCTAATATTTTGTGTTAATTTTATTCATTCGTAACCGAAGTTTCCTTGCGGCTCTCTCTAGTGCTAAGAATACTTCTTTCAACATCATCAGCATACCCGTGGAGTTGGACAAGCCCAATTAAATTTTTCCGGTTACTTGTATACCTGATTCTCCACTGAAAAATTGAAAAATAGACTAGCTAGGACGTCCTCCTATCTTTCACTTATATGTCCTTCAAATTTCCTATAGTTTTGTTCAGTTGTAAAGTCGGTATCGCACGTTTCCTAAAGAAAATAATAATAATAAAAAAGGTATTACTAAAAACAAAACATTGTTTAAAATATAACCTCAAAATACTTAAAAAAATTAGCTAATAATAACTCTATAGATGCAATTTTGGTTTGTTTACTAGGTTTCACTATTTGTCGATATTGAATACGATTGAAAAATTGGTTTAAAAATTTCAAAATGGCGGCAGTTGAAACTATTTTAAGTATTGTTTTGTCTTATGTAAAATTTACATGAACCTATAATAGGTCATTTTGTGCAGCTTCTGTATATAGCGTCGCTCAAAAGATACTTGCACTCCACTTTTAAAGTTGTCATTAATTAAGGAAAAGTAAATGTGGTTTGTGGAATTTTCTTTGTAATTATGACCTGCTTCTGAGCTCACGTTTTTAACTTAAGGAGGGGAGTTTGGGGGTCTGTTCAAGAAGAGGACCTAACCTAACCTGGTTTTCCTATCCTAACTCAACATAATCTATTCTAAGCTAACCAACTTTATACATGATTTATGAATACACACTTATTGTTCTGGAGCCCAATATACATTGATGTCCTCCCAGATGGTGTCAAACAGATCTTCAGCCTTGCTCCTACGCCGCCACAAGTATTCACATAAGTAGGAATCTAACAAATCTCTACTGGTTCCACATTCTTTCTGTTCCTGGTAAAATACTGTCTTTAATACACACAAACAACTTTTCAGCTGTTCTGTCAGGTCAGGTTCTGTTTGTTCTATTTATGCCAATAGAAAATTGTTTACGAGTGGCGGTCCTCTTCTTGAACAGACCCCAGGCTGTTTAGAGATAGATGGACATAAATTTTAAAAGTTGATTCAAGGTAAAAAAAACCCAATTATTAACAAAAGCATTTTAATAAAATTTAAGAAAGGCACAAATTGTTGATTTAAAAAATTAATTTAAAGTAATCACAATTTAGTCGTCCTTTTGGTTTTGTCGGTGTGTATTTCATTATTTTTATGTCATTGTCTCGTTTCACCAAAACATTTAAAATGAGGTAGCACATGATCAAATATCTCATTTGAATAATTTCACTCCCCCACCGTGTGGGTAAAGCTTCAAAATAATGATTTATTTGTGGTAGCTCCTCTTATTTAATTTTTCAAATGATAATATAGGAATTTATTTTTAGATTTCTTAATACCAATCACGCTAACTGCTGTAATTTTTGTTATACAGGGTGTCCCGTAAGTAAGATGCCAAGTTTAGGAAATGATTCTGTGTTTTGAAAAATAAAATGTGAGCCTTAACTATTTCAAAATGGCGCGTATTAAATTTTTTCGTGCTAAATATCTCAAAATGTGTAGAAAAATAAAACAAATGTAGGCCTAAATTGTTTTTATTTTTGTACGTTTCAAAATATTTAGCACACACAACAAAAATTAGCGCTATTTTGAAATAGTTGTGTCACATTTGAATTTTGTATGCAATTCAGAGTAATGAATTTTAAAGTTGTTATTAAAAGTATTAGAATTCAAAAATATTTTGGTTCTAGCTCAATCTTGGGTGCTGTATACAACTACCTATAAATTATTAGTTTCCTGTTTTTTGTCAATAACTCGGTTATCATTTGACACGTATAAAAAAATTTAAAAAAAACATTTTTGTTTGTCAATTAAAAATGACATTTTTTGTCTCATGATTTTTTTGTAGAGTTAATAGTTTTCGAGATATTCAATATTAAATATTTTAAATGGCCGCCATTTTGAAAATATGCAAAATAAAGTATTTATTTTGGGTACACTTATAAATACCAAATGCCTATATTAAATCTAGACTCAATATCTTTTCTATTTTTTAAGTTATATTTTTTTCTAAAAAAACAGAATGGCTAATATCTAGAAAACTATGCATTTTCGGAAAATTGTACTTTACATTTTTTTTCTTTACCCTGACACATAGAATTATTTCCTACAATTTGGCAGCTTACTTATGGGGCACTCCGTATAATGGTCTCAACGAATTTTTATCATTTAAATTTTATCACATGAATAGTCATATGGATGTTCCATCTTGACCTAACCCCCCCCCCAGTGTAAATATGAAACGTTGGGGGATCATAGAAGCAGCCCCTCACGACAAAGATTGCTGTACATCGCGTTTAGCTGTCTTTAACAATTAATTTAACGGAGAGAAGCAGAATTTTTTTTAACCACTCTGTATTCAGAAGCTGCACAAAATGAGCATTGTATGTAGATATGACAAAAAAATACTGAAAATCATTTCAATGACTGCCATTTTGAATTTTTTAAACGAATTTATTAATAATATTCAATGAATAGTAAAAACTAGTTTACAAAGTAATATTACATTAAAAATTTGCAGCTATTGAGTACGTTCCGGTTTTAAAAAAAATTTGAAGTTATTTAAGAATTTTTTGTTTTGAATTTCTTTTAAACTATTATAACGTTTAAGACGTTCTCTTTTTTTTTTTTTTTATTAGTTATTTGCTACACGTTGGTCGCTTAAATATAGGAAAACTCTCCTATATTTCTTTTTACTATTCATTAATATTATTATGATTCATTTGGTTATTAGTTCGTTAGTTATTTGACAATTGATTAAAATAATAACACTCAAAACATGTGGGATTATAACTCAATTTTAATTAAACATATTGAATAATTAACTCTTTTAAATATTAATTTTTAATCATTTAAAACATAATTTTTACCTTGATGCTCAAAATATTACTGATTAATATCTTATTCTACAATTTTATACTACGGCTTAAACTAGGTACATCTTCACTATAAATTCTTATCCTAAACAACTTAGTCTAAAACAAGGAATTTAAGAATGCATCAATTTAATTTGTATTTAATTTTGACTCTAATTTTAATTAGCTTTATAAAATATTTGCTCCGGCTAACTAAAGGTTATTTACTTGAATTTATTTTAAATCTCTATTGGGGTTCGTTGGTTCTTAGGTGGCTATAATTTATTTTATTATTACAAAAAACAAAATTTGGTGGTAATTTATAAAATGTATTGTCCTTTAAGTTCTACTTATCAATTGACGTGTTCCTTTCCAGTTTTTGGGTTGTTCTCGTTCCGTGGTTCTCTCGAAGATTGCGTGATGGTTGGATGGTTTGCCTCTCCCGTAGATGATCCCAATCGCGGGTTACACCTTTCTTCACTCACTCTTGCGCCGATGATGCTTTTAATTCTTACGACGATACTTCTTCTCACTGATTTAACTTTAATACGACGATGACTCCTTAAACTTCACACTTATCTCACTTAACGACCACGAAGACTTCTTATACTTTAATACGATGATTCTTTTAGTTTTTAAAACGACGGATAACTTTTTATTGACTTTTATAAACTTAACAGTTCTATTAAAAAAGAAAAACGACGAATAGGATAGGCAAAGTCCTTCACAAACACTTAACTCTTTCGATCAGGAGAAACACTTCCCCGGAACAACCTTCTAATACGACGTCGGAACCAAAATACCTAAAAAGAACCACGTGTCCTCCCTTTTACCCTTATTTATAAGTTCTCCTCTTTTTAAAACAGCGTCATGATGCTCTTCTTCCATTGGCTAGTTTTAATTCTTGGACGTTATTTCAGAACTGATTCACTTGCTCTGATTGGCTTGTTACAATTTGTTTCGGTATTAAAAGCTTAATTTTGATGGATCTTGTGTGACGGTTTGGGTGCGTTGTTTCCCTGTTGAAACATTTTTTTATGTCCGTCAATCCTTTCATGTCTTGACGATTTATGGCCTGCCGGGTACTGACCTTTGGAGCTTTCTATTTCGGTATGTTATACTATAGATGCACACTTGGATATCGATGTACAGCTGAAAATAATGAGCTATTATGCGACGTTATAGAGTTTACAAGAGAAAAGTTATCCTCGAAAATTAGGTTAGATAGACATTTCATATTATCGGCTGTCGGTAATAATATAAAAGTTTGAGTACCACACGATCTTCGTGACACATTAAAAAAACGTGTTTCATTTGCAGTTTTACGTAGAGATAGAAGACACTATGTTATGATCTATTTATAGTTTAGCATGAACTATAATTTAACACGTATGACATGTAATATTGGCGTTTCTGTTCCATGTTTACTTGTAGTATAAAGTTATGGTGAGGGGTAAAAAAAATCTATGTTAGTTTGAGGTTAGAGCCCCAAAAACCTGTCGGTTGTGGATTGTTTTACAGCTCAAATGATTGGCCCGATTTTAATTAGCCTAAACATTTCGATTTAGGAGTTATCTGTTGAACCGGTGATAAAAAGCATAATTTCTCAAAGTTGGCTCCACCAAATGTGAAGATTGATGGTTGAAAGTAGTGCAGAAAATTTACAGTAAAGGAAAATTATACTTCAAGAGTAACTGACAAAAAAGTTAATGCATTTTGGTTTTCATCTTAGAAAAATAAGAGTTAAATCAAATAAATGTTTATTACACGAGATTATGCAAATGTTATTTTTATATATAGGGTGTACCAGAAGTAAAGGTACATTACTTCGTGAACTGATTCTTGAGCGCTAAAATATAAGAAATAAACTTCACATAAGTCCACACGCTTCGTTTCTGTCTGGAGGCCGTTTTGTGTCTTTTCGAAAAATAACTATAGATTTCGAGTTTAAATTTGTGATTCACATTTTTTATGTTAAAAACCACAACTTCTTTATGTAAATTTTCAAAATGGCGACTGATAATGTTAAATTTTACAAAAAATTTAGTTTTACTAAAAATGTATAGGAGACAAAATATTTTCTATAAAGTATAAGATAGTAAAGTTATTAATGTCAAACCTAGAAAAGTGAGGTTTTCAGAGATATAAATGATCAAATTTAAAAATATTTTGGTTTTAGGCTAAGTTTGGGTGTTGTAGACAATTACCAAGAAATTTAGTTTTTTATTGATAGCTCGGTTATCCTTTGACCTGCAGTAAAAGTTTAAAATATTTTGTTTGTTGTTAAGAGAGGAAATTATTTTGTCTCTTTAAAATTTTTCTAAAAACGAACGATTTTCGCGAAATTTAATATTAAACGTATTAAACGATATTTTGAAAATTTAACAATAAAGTTTTGGTTCTTTTTGTACTGGTATTAAGTAGTATACAAAAATGTGTATACCAAATTTAAGACAGATGAGAGATATTGAATAAACTTGTATTTTTATTCACACGATCTCAAAAGAGTTATATCAATTTTCTGTCAATCAAATTAACTTTACCAATTAATTGTATATGAAACGTTATTCAATTTCTTTACATTTTCCAACACAAAAATCACCCTATTATATCAGCTACATGCTAAGTAGTATTAAAATGAATTGGAAACTAGCTGTACTACTGCACGGTTGACACGTTCACCTAGTTTTAAACGAGAAATAGCTTCATTTCAAACAGAAATTCACTAAACGTTATTTCCAATAAACAGTAATATTCCTGTGCAAGATGAATCATAGGCTTCTGTTTCGAAACCCGGTTTCGTATATATGTTATGTTTGTACAGGGCGATGTTGTTGCAAGTTTGTAGGTTATGTAGCATCAGTTAAAGTCTAATCGATACTTCCCCAACAGGTGTTTCTTGTCATTTCACAGCTGCTTGTAATTACACAGTCCTCTGCTTGTATTTTAATCTATAATATTTCTGTCTTTTCATATTGTTTTAAATTGTATGATATTTCATTATCTACAGAGAGAAATATTTTCTAAAAAGCTTTGTACGTTGTATTCTTAAATATATATAGACATCTGTATAAACGTAAATGTTTTTACTGCTCTACAACGTTCAGCCCAAACAGAGAATCATGAAACTCGTGAAGTATATTTCTTCTTTACTATATTCCCCCCCCCATCCTTAGGGGCTCGTCTATAGTGAATACGGAACCCCGAGTGAACTAGCTGGATCTAAAACTTTTTCATGTAGTCTTGGGTTAGATTCCTCTCTTTCATCTTTCCTATATTAACCAACTGTTGTTATTTTCCGACCTGACTATACTAGAGTATTCAAAAGTCTTTATTTCATGTTATTTTCTCATTTTATAAAGCGTTTATCACCTTTACACAAGAAGGGAAAAACTTACTTTTTTATAAGGCAATGATGGTTTATCACCTTTTAAACAAGAAGGGAAAATATTCCTTATTTAGAAGGCAATGATGGTTTATCACCATTTAAACAAGAAGGGAAAATATTCCTTATTTATAGGGCGATGATGGTTTATCACCTTTTGTGTGTGTGTGTGTGTGTGTGCGTGTGTGTGTGTGTGTGTGCGTTTGGATCTGGGGCTGTACCAATTTAAAAATATATTTCACTGATTTATGTCGGGGTAAATGGCTGTTTATGGGCTTCCCCAAATTCTCGTGAAGGTCGGTGAATCATTCCAATCCGTGAAATTAAAATTATGTTTCGCCAGATGAGATGTTCAGGCCGTAGACGTATTGGGGCACCTGTGAATATTGTTTGTTGTTGTGAGCAGATATTTTATAATTACTAATTAAGTTTCTCAACATAATTTAGTATTTAAATCATAAAAAGTTGGTTACCGAAGAGTGGTGTTGGGGTCAGACCGGGGTAAGGGAATTAAGACGTTGTAAGGTATGGGTACACGTATTCTAAACAATTAATCGCAAGATAGGTTAAGGTAAACCACGATATGAAGATAGATTTTTTTCCCTAAGCAACCTCTTCGCTTTGCAGATGATACATTTTGGAAAAACCTGATCGAAATAGTTATATCCGATTCTGAGAAAATGCATATTTATTTTTGATCTACGTCCAAATTTTGATTTTGGTTAGTATTTTGGTTTTGTGTATGTGTGTGTAAACGAATTATGCTATAAAATATAAGCCTACTATTATATACAATTGTTACAACTCCACAATGTAGTAAACGAAATGTTATCTTTTTCAATCCTCCTACAGCAATATTATTTACAACTGCACATGCCTTCATGACTCATGCTTCATCTATGTTTAAACAACTCTGTTTGTGGAATCAGCTTTAATAAAATTTTATTTTATTACCGAATTAAAGTAAACATGTTCCTATTACACAATATTGGACTTGTTTACGATTTCAGATTTGGAGTAAAGATATCCGGTCTTGAACTCATATTTTATGTTTCTTTTGAGCAAAAATAAAATAAACATATACGAAAATCTTGCTATTAAGACATACTTCAAAGTAACGCCCGACACCTGATAATCAAAATTTTGAAAATTCGCAGATATTTTCCAATATTGCTGCCAACTTCAATGTAAAATAGCAACACCATGTTTTTTATGGTGGTTTTGTATGTAATTTTAAGACTGTTATTGGGTATTTTTTTGATCGCCTAAATCAAACTGTTTAGAATCTTCGATATTTAGTGGGTGGTTTTAATTAGTTTTTTATGTTAAATTTTTTAAATAAAGCTATTTGAATGTGTAGAAGTGTATTAAATAATTTTACTTCAAGGACCTAACCTTAAAATAGTTGTATTGGGGGGGGGAGGGGGTCTAAAACAGCCGTTTGAATACGGCAAAGTAAAAGTTATGTTTATGTGTAATACTGTAATCTCAAAATTTGGATAAAAAGATAACAAATTTTTAAGTCCCATAAAAACGTAGCGAAGGTTTAGCATTTAAAGTTGTTTGTATTTCTTCTAGTCTTCTAATTTTATTCGTATTCGTAAACTATTAATCCTTTAAATGGGGAGACAGTTACTTTTTTACAGAAATAAAAAACCCGTTTTGTACATTTTGAAAAAAATGGCCGCCATTTTACAATATGGCAGCTAACTAAATGTTTTAACAGAAACTAAATTTTTATGGTGTATTGACGAATTTTATGCCAAATTTTAAGACTTTTTAATTTAGGTATTTTTTGATAAATTCACGCGTTTAGGTATGAAGAAGTGATCGAAAGAGGAAGACTATGGGAAAGAGTACCTAGACTATGACAGACCAAAGAACTCCTGGGAAATTATAACAGGAGAACATCAAGAGCGTGCATCAGGATGTGTAAAATAAATTAAAAATATTGACAGGGTTCCTATCGAGGTACTGTAGAAGAATCTTCATGTGATCCACTTCCTAATGGAGTTGGGACTAGAGGGGCTTCTATAGACGAAAATTTTCCAATTGAGTAAAAGCAGCTGGGCACAAAAGATCTCTGGAGGTTGCAGTGTAGTTCACCCCCACACCACAGGGTGTTTACCAGCCAATTTCTTTATGATTAATGGATATGTCAAATGTTTCGTAAAACATAGAACCTACCTATAGTAAATATGAAAAATATGACTTTGTACAATAAAATTTGAGGGGGGACTCTAAGAAAAACCGTATCCACATACACACAGATAGTCATGCTGCAAACAATGCACTTGCAGACACTACAATAAAATCTAGTCTTGTGTGGGAATCCCAGGAAAACCGGGTAACTTTGCACTGGGTGACGTGACATAAGGTAGTTGAGGGGAATGAGATGGTGGACAAACTAGTTAAACGGGGTTCTGCATCAGAGTTTGTAGGACCTGAGCCGGCTGTAGTAATATAGCCAAGATGGATATAAACAGGTGGGTTCTTGCAAAACACCAGCAAAGATGGGGAAACCTTACGGGACACAACCATAGTAAATCATTATTTAAGTACATACCCTCAGGTAATTCTGAAAAGAAGATAAAGACCCGAAGTAGGGGACAACTTAGACAGATTACAGGACGTTGTGGTCTGAGAGTGCACTTGTGAAACTGTGTGTAGACTGTGAGGGAAGAATGAGGAGGCCGCAGACCAAATAATTTTCAATTGTGAGGGTCTGAACAATAAGCGGCGAAAGGTTTTTGTATTCCAAATTCCTGGTGAACTAACGTTGGAAGAGCTAGTTAGTGCATTACTTAAACTCGTAAGGGGAACAAACCTGTTAAGCGATAATGAGGAGGCTTTAATTTCAATAGGTCATAGGTCGCGGTGCCAGGGCTGGTCTCTAAATGCCCTTTAAACTCCAAACATAATCAATCAATCAAATACAGTATGACAAAACATCCCATTTCTAGAGCATTTACACAAACACATATACCTACTGTACATTTTATTATGGGAACTATTTGAAGCTCGTAAACTATCGATCATAAGATATACTTTGTCCTTTTTCCACGAAATATAAAAACACCTTTTCTAAACTTTTATATGACAGCTAACTTAAAAATCCCTTATGGAAACCCCTATGTTTTATGGTTGATTGATTTTACACACAATTTTAAGATTTTGTTATTCTTTGGTATTTTTTGATAAATCCTAATGGAAACCATTTTTGATCACCAGGATTAAAATGCAAGACTAAAATTAAAATTAATAATTCGTGGAAAAGATAAAAACTAGTTAAAATCTACTGCTATTATAAGCAGGGTTTTCCCGGTTACACATGTTAACTATTTAAATTTTAGTTCTGCAATCATGTTTAAACGTCCTAGACTAGGACTAGTCTAATTAAATTTTTAACTTGATTGAACCAAGGGAATTAATGAAAATCGTCTACCAAAAATACACGAAGCTTACATTTTTGAAAGTTCATGCGTCTAAACGAGTGATTTAAAAAAATAATACCTAAGAGTAAAAAGTCTAAAAATTTGATATAAAATCCGACAACACTCATAAAAATTGTAGTTTATGTAAGAAAATTTAATGTTAGCCGCCATATCGAAAATAGCTGCCAATTTTTACAGAGTATATAAAACGAGTTTTTTGATTCCATTCCATTCCAAAGAAACAAAGCTCCCCCATTTAAAGTACTTATCAAAGAATAAATAGTTCACGAATAGTACTCTTAATAAAATAATCATTCGGTATATAGATTGAACAAAAATTTTTTACCATTAGGAATTTTTAACATTGACCAATTACTTTTTCTCAATTAGATAATTCCCGTCTATAGAAGCCCCTCTAGTCCCAACTCCATTAGGAAGTGGATCGCATGAAGAGGGTGTGTATCTCGTCTACACCAATCTGGTACCATCCCAGACTTTCTGTGCATCACTGGAGCCCATTCCAATAATATATGGTGTGGGGTCTCCTCTCCCTCCTCAGGCCGCATCATTTTCTACTCCGATTCTTCTACAGTGCTTAAAAAAGAATAATTTCAAATTTATTCTACGCAGCCTGATCCATGCACTTGATATTCTCCTGTAATGAATTTCACATGAGTTCTTTGGCTTCTCTTAGCCTAGGTATTCTTTCCATAGGCTCTCTTTTTCGATATCTTCTTCGTACCTTAGTATATCTTTGAAATAATCATCTCAAAGCCATAGTGTAGATGGGGGTGTTGGTCCCCATTCTTGCAAGTTTTCCTGCTCTGCTACCCAGAGAAAGGTAAATATTTCATATCACCAAAATTTGATAGAAATTGTCTAAACTGATTTTGAGATATTCCAACGTTTCCTAAAGTCGTTTTTTTATATCGATAATTCCAAACCCGCATTTATTGGTATATGGACGTTTTATGATTGGGTATGTGAGAAAAATAGTGCATAGTATATTTCTATATGTATACATCTGATAGTGATATATATATATATATATATATTGTATATAAATAGAAACTCTAACCACTAGATATGATTAGTGCCTACGCACAGGCTTTGTCCTTGTGGATTGAATTTCAATAGTTACAAGACAAATGGAGTGTTATATTGTTTATCACATTAAGCGTATGTATCGGTTATTTATATACAATAATTACGACCTCCCTCATGGAAACGCCAACATTACAAACGATGAAATGTTCACAGATTCTATTCAATTCAGTTTGGCATTAATTGTGTTTGTCTATAACTATATGTGCTAGTAAACGATTTAAGGGTCCCAATTGTGTTCATAGCTGGTGTGTAAGTTCGGTTTTATAAACTACTGTAAAAAATTTTTAAACAAAAAAGTGTTGGTAAATTTTGAAATGGCTGCCGTTTTATTGAAAATACTTTTCTACTTTGTAACAAATAGGGTTAATTTAGGGTCGGGATTAAGGACAAATTATGGTCTTGGTCAATCTAAATGTAAGGCCTATCTAGAAATAGCACTAAGTATTGTCCCATACCCAATTGAGGTACTTATTCTCGTCTGACCAAGCACCACTCTTGGGTAACCAGTTTAATGAGTAAACTACACTAATTAAACATATGTACGCTTAATACATTATTACTAAAAACTGCACTATGATTACTTTCATGTGTGAGAAATAGGCCAACGAGCCATTATTCCTTGCATCCAAGACAACGGGCATTCCGAAAAGTCGCTGAACGCCTTTTAAGCTAATTAATTATGTGGCCATTGTAATTTGGATAATATGGTTTGAATCTTAAGAGAAAATCGGAGATGCCAGAATAGGCCACTGTTCTATACAGGATACTGCAAGACTCCCTCGTTCCTAGCGAGTGGTCTGTGGTTCCACAGCCATTACAATACCTTCACCAGCGCAACCAGATTGGAACCAAGATTCCTGTGTTCTAACCGGTGACATCATTATAACTTGTGCGTCGTGCAACGTCTCATAATAGCTAATTTTGTGTAGTTTTAAAATGTGTATATAAAGATTGCCAAATGTGTTTTCTACGATGAAAAATAACAGTTGTTCCTAAATAATAAAATGTTTAAAACATAACCTCAAATTGGGCAAAATCGTTATAATACTTCTGTAAATTAGAAAACGTTTAAATTACTTATTTTAAAATTTAGAGCGTAAACTATTTTTGAATATGATTGAAATAAACGGTGCAAAATATTGTACAAACTTTCTCACTCACACAAATTAAAAACCAAATAGAAACCAACCAAAACTAGAGGTTTCAATAGTAAATGCGCACGCAGTACTCATCTATGACACGTCTGGTTTGCTCGTCCATTGTTGTAAGTCCGTTTAAACTTTGAGGTTCGGAAAGTCGTGATAATGACTCATTCAACATGATGTTAAAACTTTATGTACACACATTTGTTGGATAAATTCAGGTTTAAAACTACAGAATTTTGAAGTCGCCTTTCAGTACATAAAGGCAACTTAAAAATACAGATTTCCGGAAGATACCAACTTTAGCGTACAAAGTTTTGGAACAAGCAGAGGATGAAAATTAGAAATATAACCTGCAAGTGGACTTGTGATTTAGAAATTATTCTCGTAATGTAGTTTCATATACCTATAATTTATAAAGTTTTAGTCCCTTTAACAGATTCGAAAATTAATTTTTATGAAGCTTGAAATCTGTTTGATTACAAAGTCGGTAACATTACTATCATTTTGTATTTAGTCTCAGGGGTTAATTTATAGTGAGAACGGGCTTGGCAATCCTGAGGGATCCTAACTGGATCTACACATTTTTTAATGTAGTCTTGGGTTAGATTCCTCTCTTATGAGGTGTCTCTTGATCAACTCTCGTTATTTTTCGACTATGACTCTATTAGAAGGGTAGGGGACTTTTATATTCTTAATTTTTGTATAAGGTGATGATAACCGAGAGATTTTGTCTTTGAGATCGTGACCCACAGTGAAATAATTATTGGAGGAGGGTAGAAGGGGAGAGGCTAAAAAGAAACTTTAAGAAAAGATGTCGTGAAGTACGTTTTTGGAAAGCTATTTGAAGTATAAACAGTACTGCAACTCGTTTAGTTGATCTATTCAAAATGTCGGCTTGGTTAGAATGGAGGTGCCAATGCTGAGTATTATCTCATAAAGTGAGGTTTTCTCCCGGGAGAGAAGATGGGATGGAGTAGAAACGGTCCGAAGTAGGGTCATGCTTATGGCATATCAACTTCCGGAATTCCTGCAATAGACTCCTTTTAAAAGACTGGTTTAGCTGGTTCGGAGTTTTACTTCAGTTACAGTCTGCAACAAGTGATTCGCGTAGTAATAATACACTGCTTTGTTTGTTTAGAATGTAGTAGGAGATACGATTGTCCGGTCATAAGTCATTAACGATCTTCGGTACTCAAATCTTCGGACACATGGCATGAACAGGAATGAGGAAAGAGCAAAGCAAAGTAGGGAGCATACATGTTGCTGTTCGATTAATTCAACATATCCTCTTTCAGAGATCTCGTTGTCCCATTCACACATTTTGACTACTCCAGAACAATTCGTTGAATTACCCTCAGAGACTCAGAGATTACCATGAAGTGAAGACTTCAGAGTATTCCTTCTATCAGCAGTAATCTGCCTCACAAAGGAGTAACAACACATTACCTGGTCAGCAGTAATAGACGGGTCACTTTATTGTGTAGTGTAATACATTTTTACTTTTTCTCATCTTTTAAGTTTTGAATAACAGTTACTGTTAGTGCGTGTGACCTGTGAGGCAATGACAATTTTATCGTGGAAAGAGAGTTAATTTCATTTTAGAAAATGTTTTTTTTTAATTTTGGGTCTGTTAGGTAATTTTTATAGTTTATTTTTTTATATTTTTTTTACTTACCACATCTGTGCAATTGCTGTTTTCTGTGTAATATCTTTCAAACCAATCCTGCCAACTTTCACTCAAGCCAACTCACCGTTTATTTATTGTGGGACCTCCCACCACCATACTACAGATTGGAGTGAACCAGACTGCATAGCAAAAAGCTTATGTCTTAGGTGGGATTCGGACCAACAATCTTCAGCAACAATCCTTGATCAAGGGATACTTTAACCTCCGAGACAGATTGCCTATTGTACCCTGTTGTTTCACTAACAATTCATAACGTTCACATAATTTTTTTTTTGTTTAAACAGGACCAGGAAAATCATAACCCAAAATTCAAACAGTTAATTCACTGATTATATTATATGTGTACTTATTATGTGTTAGAACTTTTCGAAAACGTATTTACAATTTCTCAAAATTGAATGAAACTTTTCATCTCCTACAGATTTCAATAAAGTTGATTTACCACTGCTTTTTGGTCAACTGTTTTTACATTTCCAATCCTCTCCAAATTTTGGAGAAAATAAATTGTTTTGAGACTTTAGTATTAGGTTAAACAAAAAAGGTAAGTTACCAGCTCATAAATAGAGGTAAATGGATATTTTAAAGTACTCAATATTATTTTGTTCAAACATTATTGAAAAAGAATATTTCATTTGTGTCATCAATGAAAATTCGTTAATAAGAGGACGGATGTCTTTAATACATGTCCGCTCTTTGAAATAGTTGTTGACTAAAGTTTAGAAAGTTCAACGAAAACATTAATCGCCATCTTGGAAGTAGTTGCAATAAAAATTCTATTTTCACCAAAGTTATCTCAATTTACCTCTGACCATCCGACATTCTGTCGTTTTAACAGACTTGCAATCCTGAGAAAACCTATCTACACATTTTATCATATAGCCTTGGATTACAATCCTCCCTTTCATCTTTCATTTCAGGTCTCTCTTGAACAACTCTTGTTCTTTCCTATCCTGATCCTATTAGAGTATTAGAGGACTAAGGGTTCTTTTTATACGCTCTTTTCTTTCTACTCTTTTAAGGCGACGGTATCACGGAGAGATATTTTACTTTGAAAAGAGTCGTTTGCCAGACGTTTTTAAATAATAATCATTAATCATGATTTGATATTTTTATTGTACAGAGGGGTCCAGGGACGCCATCATAGTACTTACCCACCCATTTATATACATCTTCTAAATGTCACGCCCAAACGTTGTTGTTTTGGACTTGTAGGAAATGATAAATTGTATTGGTAGATCAAGTGATCTTACACAATAGTAAGTTTACAGAACCTTGTAATCTATGTTTATCGCTACTTTTTTGATGTCCGCTACAACCTAACCGGGCTTCGTAGATGTGTATGCATTAAAAAGTTTCCAATCGCTTTGCACATGTTAGCGTCCCTAACGGGCCTCGAAGTTCTACACACGTGAAGGAGCCTCCACTCGCTACGCTCTTGTCGACGACTTAGCACTATCGGATATCGTAACAATACGAATATCACATTTCCTTTCAAGGTCAAAGTTTGAAATTACATTTTTGACAATGACTTCGGAATTTGACATCGTAGGGTTGGTACCATTACACAGAATTGAAATCTACAAATTTTAATTAAATTTACTGTGTTATATTTTGAATAAGATCCGAGATATGAACAAAAACTATTTAAAATGACAGCCATTTTGAAATTTTTATTTAGATTTTTTGAATTTCAATTGGTGTTCTATATGAGCACATTATAGTCCCTTTTATCAAGTTTCATGTTCCTATCTTAATTTTTGTGGCCGCTATCGTGCTTACGTACAACGACGAACAGGACGGACCTACTTTCGAAAAACGCTTTTTCAGTTTTTCGAAGCCGTGAATCGTGAAGATCGACGAAAAAGCGTAGGTCGAATTTTCTTTGAGATTAGCAAACTAAGTTTAAAAATCCGCTTTCTATTCTGATTTAGTTTAAAAATATTTTATGAAAAAAATTATGAGAAGTTTTTCTGAGATTGATTGTGCAATGACGCTTTTATAATATGAAATTATACACATCAATTCGTTAGGGTGGTAAAGCATGATATTGCTCCAGTATTGTTTACCTGGCTATTCTGTTCTAACTAACCATGGCTTAATGTCTTACATTCTCATTGTCCTAACTTACTTAATTGATGATAATAAAACACAAATGTTGATAAATTTCTATTTATAATAATATTCTATCCGGTACAATTTAAAACATAATGTTGATTAGAAAAAAATTGCAAAACTAAATATTTAGTTAGCGTATACATAGCACAAGAAATCGTCAACTGGTTTTTTTACTGGTCTTCACGTGTCATTTACTGCAAGAGACCGACAAAGTGATTCTCAATATTCCGCCCGTCGTCGTTGTCGTTAAACAAGATGGCGGCCACAAATATTAGGATAGAAACATAAATTTTGGTATTGGTAATTGTGATGTGCTCATATTGAAACTTAGAAAAATCTAAAAATGGCGCCCACTTTAAACAGTTTTTTGTTCATATCTCGTTTGTTATTCGACATATAACACACTAAATTAGATTTTAGATGTTAATTCTGCAGGTAATGTACCAACCTCACCTCTCTACGATGTACTTTCGTACCCTGACCTATCAAGAAAATTTGATGTATAGTTCCGGCACATCAACTATTTTAAATAAACTTAGGCCTACCTTACTGGATGAGACCTCTTGATCTACCAATCTTCCTACAATGCCCAAGAAACCAACTTTTCGGGATTACATTTAGAGGATCTGCTTGCATTATGTATGATGGGGCTGGGTAAGTACAATGATGGCGCCCATTAACTTGTTCTATTTTTAGAAGTTAAAAAAAAATCGAACATAAGATCTCACAAAAATTACGTTTACTTAATCAAACGCGTTTTAACGACAAAGTAGCCATCCTCAGTGATACATGAGCTACAATAAATAAACTATAACTGTAAGTTGTTTTATTTTCTCAGGGCTAGTAAAGGGAAATTTAAATGATAGGCTAAAAATCGAAGGTTCTTGCATATACAAAGTGTTGCAAAATTGTGTTTCCAAACATCAGGAGGTGGTTCCCCACATCAAAACTAAAACAAAGTTCCTATAAACATATCTCTGGAATTGGCTAGTTTTCCAGATATACGCCATTTTGTTTTTCCCACAAGTTATTTTTATCTCCAGAACGGTTCGAGGGATTGTATTGAAACTTGATACGGTACCTAATAAGGTACAGAACTATTTTGAAAAAAATAAGCAACCAAATCAAATAAACAGCTGCTTTATTTTTCTTAAAAATATCCAGTTTTGAGTTATTTAGATTTTTAAATTAAGCAGTTGCCATTTTGAAACGGTTTAGTGGATTAGTTTGGTTATTTTTTCAACTATACTAGTTATACATGAAGAAAATAATTTACTTTAATTATCCGGTTTTCTCAAAGTATTTAAATAGTATCTGAGCTTTCTTTGGTTCGGCACAAACTCGTCCTAACTGATTGAAATAGAGTTTTTAATAGTGGCGCTTCATCAGATAAGACAAAACAATCACGAAGCTTAAAAGAGGACTAAATTGTCTACGAATAATAAACCGTACCTGTCTTGTATGTTAAATTGTGGGACTAACGGTGGAAAAAATGTAAAACACTTAAAAATAGAATACGCCAACAATAGACCTCAAATAGACAAACCTTATGTTAAATTACAGGGGTAATACTACAGACATATTATACAGAATGTCCCGTAAGTAAGCTATTATTATCACATGCAATCAACCATTGTTATTAAATTAATTAAAGTTGAATCCAAATGTCGGATTCAAAATGGCCGAGAAAAACGTAAATCTAGCAAAACGTGCTCTTAGGGAGTGAATTCAAATTATCAAGTTTTAGATCACAACTGTTTAAAAAAATTAAGTGATTTCAGACTTTTATTAATTTTACCTCTATATATTGCCTTAACTATTAAACTAGCAATTTTAATATCTTTGTACACTTTATTTTGAAAACGGGATTAAGGATTTTGTTAAAATTGGTTGAATTTACCGTTTTCGGTTGAGAAAAAACGATTTAGCCAGGTAGCGATATTGGAAACTCTCCTTTAGGGAGTTACGTAACCAAATTTGTATCTATAAAGTAATAATCTCCCAATAATAAGATAAATCTAAGAGACACTCGAAAAAAAAGAAAATTTACCAAGCAGTAACATACGATTGAATCTATGTTTAACTTCTACTGTACACCGTGAATTGTCAAAATCACACACACAAGTACTGGAAATTACATTATTGTACACCGAAGTTCGCGTGGCTTGATACGATTCGCCGAATCCACATGTTTAAAATTCTTAATTCGCAATTTTTAAGTTTAATAAAAAATATATTTTTAACGCTTCCCATTGTAATTATAACATACTAGGCAGAATTGTATGCATAATTTATCATTATTATGTTTTACATTATGTAAAAAAAACCAACAAAATTCATTTTCTTTGTTTTCATGTTTATTCTTAATTTTATTTTTGTACTTACATTACTAATCTTAATGGTTTTGAGTTATAATTTAAATTTTTTGGAAATAGAGCAAAGTATACATTTTGTTAGGTCCTCAGCCCCCCTACTCTTCCGAGCACATTGTTCTGTTGACGTTGTGTTCAATGATTTTGTGTGTTTCTCAAGAAATCTCTCAGCTGACAGCTGGTGTCACTACAGTTGTATCTCACGCTCTGTCACTGTTAAAGGAAGTATTCTCGCCAAACAATAGATCTCATGATAATTACTTTAAAAGCGTCTCAAGTTTGACTTATCCCGTCTTTAATTTGTGAGAATTTCTTTTAAAAGGGATCACATTCATTTTAAAAATTGTATATCAGAATGAATGTAAATTCTTTTCAATATACGAAATTCTATACTTTCTCATTCTATATATTACAAGATTTGTCTAAAAACTAATCAGACAAATTGTATAAAATTATTTATTATCTGTTAAACTTAGTTACAAAACATTTATTAAAAACGTAACGTTTGAAATTGGTTCCTTTTCGAAAACATACACTTACTGTGACGTCGTGACGTAATTTTTCCTTTAGGAAGAAATACATTTACGGTGACGTCGTGACGTTTCAAAATGGTTCCCTTACGAAGACACATACACTTACGGTGACGTTTCAAAAGGGTTCCTTTACGAAGACCACACTTACGTTGACGTCGTGTCGTTTCAAAATGGTTCCTTTACGAAGACACATACTTACGGTGTCGTAGTGACGTTTCAAAATGGTTCATTTACGAAAACACACTTACGTTGACGTCGTGTCGTTTCAAAATGGTTCCTTTACGAAAACACACTTACTGTGACGTCGTGTCGTTTCAAAATGGTTCATTTACGAAAACACACACTTACGGTGACGTCGTGTCGTTTCAAAATGGTTCCTTTACGAAAACACACTTACTGTGACGTCGTGTCGTTTCAAAATGGTTCATTTACGAAAACACACTTACGGTGACGTCGTGTCGTTTCAAAATGGTTCCTTTACGAAGACACACACTTACGGTGACGTCGTGTCGTTTCAAAATGGTTCCTTTACGAAGACACACACTTACGGTGTCGTAGTGACGTTTCAAAATGGTTCATTTACGAAAACACACTTACTGTGACGTCGTGTCGTTTCAAAATGGTTCATTTACGAAAACACACTTACGGTGACGTCGTGTCGTTTCAAAATGGTTCATTTACGAAAACACACTTACTGTGACGTCGTGTCGTTTCAAAATGGTTCATTTACGAAAACACACTTACTGTGACGTCGTGTCGTTTCAAAATGGTTCATTTACGAAAACACACTTACGGTGACGTCGTGTCGTTTCAAAATGGTTCCTTTACGAAGACACACACTTACGGTGACGTCGTGTCGTTTCAAAATGGTTCCTTTACGAAGACACACACTTACGGTGTCGTAGTGACGTTTCAAAATGGTTCATTTACGAAAACACACTTACTGTGACGTCGTGTCGTTTCAAAATGGTTCATTTACGAAAACACACTTACGGTGACGTCGTGTCGTTTCAAAATGGTTCATTTACGAAAACACACTTACTGTGACGTCGTGTCGTTTCAAAATGGTTCATTTACGAAAACACACTTACTGTGACGTCGTGTCGTTTCAAAATGGTTCATTTACGAAAACACACTTACGGTGACGTCGTGTCGTTTCAAAATGGTTCATTTACGAAAACACACTTACTGTGACGTCGTGTCGTTTCAAAATGGTTCATTTACGAAAACACACTTACTGTGACGTCGTGTCGTTTCAAAATGGTTCATTTACGAAAACACACTTACGGTGACGTCGTGACGTTTTAAAATGGTTCCTTTACGAAGACACACACTTACGGTGACGTCGTGACGTTTTAAAATGGTTCCTTTACGAAGACACACACTTACGGTGACGTCGTGACGTTTTAAAATGGTTCCTTTACGAAGACACACACTTACGGTGACGTCGTGACGTTTCAAAATGGTTCCTTTACGAAGACACACACTTACGGTTAGATACCACTCTTTCATCTTTCCTATCAGGTTTCTCTTGACCAACTCTTGTTCTCTTCCTACCCTGACGATATTCGAAGGCTAGGAGTATTTTAAGTGTTTTCTTCATTTTTCGTAAGGCGATAATGATTAAAAGGTGTTTGCCTTTAACAAATTACAAAAAAAAAATATTATGCATTAAATTCGATATGTGGAACTCCCGGTTTACTTGTATCTCACCTCATGGATCATCATCTAGGATACGCCCATTATGGCTAATGTATATTTTATTGGGAAGTTTGAGAGATAAGACTAAAATCTTAAATAGTAGGCTATAGATAGCATGAAAGCTTGCTTATCAACATTTAGATTGCTATTCTATGTTTAGTAAATCTAACATCATTTTAAAATTATTGATTAAGAAGTGAGGTGTAGTATTTTGTGTAGAACTTATGGCGATAGAAATACGCAACTTGTAAATTCTAACTAGTGTTAAAACACGTTAATTTATATAGTTTCTACACACAAAAACCATATTTTCATTAATATATCAGAAACTATTTAGTGACCAATAACATTGCTCAAGCTCTCTCAAACACATTCATAAACGCAATATTAATGAAACAATAAATACTAATGCCCAAGAAATATGTTGTGATTTTTTTTTAAACAATATTTGTACAGAGTGATTGCAACAGGTGTGATCGCTGTTTTATTCGATAAGTACAAAAGTTACAAAAACAACTTTAAAACCGAACAATCACACCCCCGGATTTTTGCGTTAAAAATAGAGGTATTACCAAATTTTCATACCATCCGCCATTTTTCTTATGTGGTGGTCATAAATTTCTAATGGGATTTTGTCGATTTTTGATAAAATTCATTATTATTTAAGTCTTGTTTATTCGTGGGTAATTTTTCGATATCTTTAACAGTTTAAAAGCTATACAATGTTAAAATACAACGTTTAAGGAGTTTTCAGAGAACCATTTTCAGTACCTAAAACAATTGAAGCATGGATAGACTGTAATGTATTATTGGGGTATGGGGACTCATGATCCTTGTCAACCTGAGCTGTACACTCCAAGGAGCTACCACCAATGCCTGTGCTTTCATTCATGCTTAGGAGTTTTCGCCCGATAGTACCGTCAGAATCATCACCTGTTTGTGAAGCCCCGAATAAAGATCTTCTAGCTTCTAGCTTTCACATATTAAGATGATATGTAAAGAGTCTCTTCAGATTGTTTACATACGAGGTGTGACAATGAGACTTATCTGACAAAAATACCATTTACGTTTTTAATCATCTTTAGTGTAATCTCCTTCAAAGTAGTACCCCGTAAGATTGAACAAACTTACTCCAGCGCTTTGTGTTTTGTACTTTGACGTTTTGTCTCAGGATCGTATTGGAAGAACCAACTTTTATCACCAGTTCAATAAAGCTGCGTTCTTTTCTACTTGTTCTGACAAATCAGCTATCATATTTTCTCGCGTTTCTCTGGAAGATTTTTGGGGGCCATTTTTGCACAAATTTTTCACATGCAAAGATCTTCAGTTATTATTTGGCGAACAGTTTCCCGTTTGATGTTAGCTTCTTCTGCAATCATCTTTCAGGGTTAATCTTCGATCGGATAATACGATTTCACGTATCCTGGCCGTATTGACGTCTGCCCGTGAGGTTAAAGGTCGTCCAATGCGGCCTTCATTTTCAACATTCGTTCTGCCTTAAAATTTTTTTATGCTAACGAAAAATTTGAGCTCTTTGCATAACCTCATTTTTAAAATCCTTCTGAAGCTCACCGTAAGTTGTCGCATTCTCACCCAATTTAACACAAAAAGACATGGTATACCGTTTTCCAATATTTTGCGATTCCATTTGCGTAACGGAGACAAAAACACGTGTTCACTTATTATAGCACAATTTGATACTGAACGGTCGCATCGATGTGCCGTTTGGACTAGAATTAGAATAGACTATGCCTACTTACATTTTTATCTTGATTTGACAATGGGTATACTTCAAACGTTAAATGTTCGAAACTTAAAGATTGTTTTAAACGATAAGGTTAATCAAACAAGAACCAAAAATCAAATGTCTTAAAATGTTGTACAGAATCCGAAAACACTATAAGAAATAGGGGTTTTCTTAGAAATTAAATAGTTGGCAGCCCTGTTGGAAAATTACGGCAATTTTCAGAGTTTGGAAAACAGATTTTTAAGTGGTATGGAAAAATAACAACGATTCCTCATTTAAAGTTTTTGGTAATTTTAATACTCTACGGTATTCCATTAGTGCCCACGATAAAAGAATCACTTTGTATATTCGCAAAAAAGTAAATTTTAATGACTAAAGAACTTTGTCCAAAGGTATTTTAAAACTAATGAGTTTGCTTATGTATAATCGCTTCACATTTAAACAATTGCGGCATTCTGAAAAATCGGTAAAATTTTAGTTAAATGGTGTTAAAATGTACACAAGGACCAAACAAATCTTGTTGATCGTTGTCAGCCCACAAATCAGGCAATTATTGGCGAAAAGAAAAATGAGCAATGAATTCCATCTTAAAATATTTTATATCTCAAAATCTAGATATGAGATTTTGATAAAACTTTGGCAACTTGTAAACGTTCATAATTCAGACCGATATACCTAATTGATACTAATTGGTGTATATATACCTAATTAGTTTAGGTAATTTGGAATGTACCAAAATGAACCCAACGTCAGGTTCTTTTAGGTTATTACGAAATTAATCATTAACTGAAATTTTTTAAGAACAAAAATCCTCATAATTTCACGTCCATGTCCGTAAGTCGCAACCAGTCTACACAGACAAGAGGATAAATCCTATATAATTCAAATTTTGCATTTATATGCTTTGTATTGTCCCAAATGTAGGAGAAATATGGTGGCAACAAAAAAGACCTTGGGGTAGTTAAGGGCCAAAAATTATGGAGTTGAAAAATTTTATTTTTGGAATTATTATGTGTGGAGTATCAAATTCAACTTGAAGTTATTCTGATTACGATTTTGACTTCTTAATAAGATTTTATTAATAAAGTTAACGGTTTTAGGGTTATTTAACTTTAAAATTTTTAAAACGGCAGGCATTTTGAAAAAAAAATCTTTGTTTCTGGTACATGTGTAAAACGTTGCATAAAATCTGAGCTCAATATTCTTTCTATTTCCAAAGTTATAAGGCTTGTAATTTCTGGACACATTGTATATTTCCTCAAAGACGACATCCAGTGTTCATTTTCAGTTTTAGTTGTATTTAATTAGATTTTGAGAATGTGTAAGTGGGAAAGTTTGTGTTTGCTCCGATTATTTTATCGATTACCGCGATTATTATGAAGATGATGACCAACATATTTCGTTTCTGATCTTAAATTCTATATTTTACCAAAGTTTGATTAATAATATTAAAATTGATTTTGAGCTTTTCTTATTGTACTTACCCTTAATACATTTTCTTTCATATGTGGGGGTTTGGGAATGATTTGTATTATTTGATAATTTCAACTCATTAAATCCTAACCATTGCCAGTATTAGAGACAAAGAGTCTGCATATGTACTTTGTCTATTTATTAAATATGAAATATATTGCGTACTATTATATCACTCACTGATAACAGTAATTGCTCTCGTTACACTTTGATAATACGCGTCGACACGAGAAGCGATATTGATGTAACATTTAGTACGCTCTGAGATTTGTTTTATATTCATAGCTATAATTTCTTCAAGATCAATGTATTAGATGTAAAGCTTTATATATAAAGGGTGTTGCAAAATTGGGGTTCCAAATTTCAGGAGGTGGGTTGCGCCACATTAAAACTAAGAAAAAGTTGACATGAACATATTAACCGGAATGGCATACCTTCCCAGAATTTTTGTTTCATTCACGAAATATTTTTCATCTCCAAAACGGTTTGACGGATTGAATTGAAATCTGGCATGAAACGTAATAAGGTAAAGAAATATTTTGAAAAAAAACCAACCTAATCCGTTTCAAAATGGGGGCTTCTTAAATTTTTAAAATCTTAGCACAAAAACGTACATAATTTAAGCAGCCGCCATTTTGAAATGGGTTGTTGGATTAGGTTGTTTATTTTTTCAAAATAGTTCTGTACCTCTTTAGGGAATATGCCAAGTATCAATAGAATCCGTCGAACAGTTCTGGAGATAAAAAAAAAAATTCGTGAATGAAACAAAAAATTTGGGAAACTAGGTAATTCCGGACATATGTTTATAGGAATTTTTCCTAGTTTTGATGTGGGAAACCACCTCTTGACGTTTGGAAACACAATTTTGGAACATCCTGTATATTTTTATTAAAAAAAAAAAAATGATTGCATCACATTTTCCACAGAGATATCCAAGAAAAAAATCAAATGTAATTTCGTTTATTACTGAGGTTTACGGAGATTCATCCCATATTTCTTTTGTGATATAAGTTTGTACAGGAAGGTTCACCGATATCAACTTTTCGTTATTAAAATATATACAGAGTGTTTCAATAGTGTGGTACCTGTCTACTATTTTCAAATTTTGTTTGTATGGTAATTAACAAAATTGTCTGCATAAATTATTAGTATTTAGTGTATTTTATTTTAACATAAATTTTAACGTACATTATGAACAGTACTGATTGACTGAACTTACATAAAAAGGTCACATAGGCCTGAAACACGACAAAAATAATAAACTTTTAAAAAACACACACTATTAAATGACTAAATCACAACAAATGCTCAAAATGTTCGCCCTGTATAGTTTGGCAGTGGGCTAGACGTGTGTACAATCCGGACGGTTAGAGTTGAATTTTGTTAAAAACAAGTCCAATTTATCGAAAGAAATGTTTTGGAACACCCAGTATATATTTAGTACCTAAGCATGTTGGATACTTAAATTTCCTCGTAGATTAAATCAGTCAGTTTATGTATCTTACTAGTTTGATCAAGTGATTCTTTAAGCATGGTAGTCACTTGCAATGAGATTATAGTGGTAGTAAATTACTATATTGTACTCTGAGATGTATCTTAAATTTTGACTACATTTTCTGAGAAATGTATCTTTACTCTTACTATTGTTCGGCTTCGTTAGCCGGTGTTCTATTAATCTTACTATTGTTCGGCTAGGTTAGCCGATGTTTTATTAATCTTACTACAGTTGGGCTTCGTTAGCCGGTTTTAGTAAGATAGTACAATAGTAAGATTAATAGAACACCGGCTAACGAAGGTTGGGCTTCGTTGGCCGGTGTCACAATAATCCTTTATTATGTAGCCCTTATGTAGCCATTATCCAGGCCCAAAATACAATGTAATACAAGCAGATTTCAAATGTAATGTCTTGACATTTCAATAGGTTTCTATATGAGCACATTATAGTCCTTTATACTAAATTTGATAAAATTGTTATTATTAACTCCTTACTTAACTTATTCTACACTACTACCTTACTTAGCTTACACTATATTTTAGCAAGTTTTTATTTATTGCGCAAATAGTTTGTTTTATTTATAGTCCTACATTAGTAGTTACACATTCTAGACCTATGCCTGCTTACATTTTTAAATTGATTTTACAATGGAAAATAGCCTCTATAAAATGTTTCGATCGTCAATTTTCGAAACTTCCTAAACAACAACCAAGAATAAAAAAAAAATCTTAAAATTTAGAACAGACTCAGAAAACACTAAAAATTAGGGGTCCCCATAAGAAATTAATAATTTCGTAGCCATATTGGAAAATGGTTGTTAAACAGATTTTTAAGTTATACGAAAAAATACAACAATTCCTCATTTCTAGTTTTCCATCAGATTAATAGTTTAAGATTTACCAATAGTGCACACGATTAAAGAATCATCCTGTATATTAGGTACATGGAAATTACATTACGTTTAAAGTAACAAAACAGTGTCACTTTTATTTAAATAATAGTTGTTATGATAGTTTTAGTTGATGTTTTCGTAACTTTCGGTAACTCAAATCTGTTTCAATTCCTATAAATAAAAACACGAAAAAGTTGTGAGTTAGAAAATAAATGTGTATTTTAATCAGGTGTAGATTTCTTGAGAGAAAATAGTTCAGTTCAAATTTCACCCTCAGTACTCACTTTAGTGTGTACGGGCTTGGCATTCCCGAAGCTATCTAGATGGATCTACACCTTTTTTTATGTTGGCTTAGATTGTTGTTTTACATTTTCCTATCAAGTCTCTTTTCATTTTACACTTTTTCCGACCTTGACACTATTAGAGTATTTGAGGGGTAGGAGTTTATAACTTTTTTTTGTACGAAAACCAATTTTACGCGCGTGTCTCCGTCTGTCTGAATGTCACATCCAGTCTTCACAGACAAGAACGGAATATCTTATTTATTTCAAACTTTGCATTTATTCTTGCATTGTCCCACGGAAAAATATAGCGCTAACAAAAAATGACCTTGGGGTAAAGGGGCAAAAACTATGGAATTGAAACTTTTTTTTTGGAAATATTATGTGTGGGGTATCAAACAAAACTAGAAGTTATTCTGATTATGGATATGTATGTTTATTCAACAAAAAATTAATAATTTGGTGCTAGGCAAATTTAAACTGTCACATATCAACCTCCCCCAAATTGAAGACGGCGTGACCAACAAATTTGAAAAAAGTATTGATTTGAAATTAACTTGCAGTGTGAAATAATATATTATAGTTTTTTTATATGACGACTTTGTTTAACCAAACAATGAAATATGCTTAACATATAAGTTTTAAAACGAGTTTTGTGTGAGAAGTGAGACAAACAATTCAATAACTATTAATAGATGGATTGCTTTTTCATTCAAGTCTCTCTTTTAGGACAGATAAAACTAAGAACCCTTATAATTTCACCTGCGTGTTTGTCTGTAAGTGGCAACCAATTTACACAGACTGGACGATTTTACACACTTTAACTTTGGATTTATATTCTTTGTATTGTCTCATATGTAGGAAAAATATAGCGGTAACAAAACAAATGTTTTTTTTTTTTTAAACCCGAGAGGGTTTTTGCCTTTAAACAACAGGTAAAAAAAGTTCAAATTTCAGTTTTATTCTGATTATGCTTTTGTTCGTTATAATTTGGTCATATTATTATATTTAATAGTTAGGAGTAGTTGCAACCTTTCCTTGGAACTGTACAGTAATAAATTTGAGGTACAGTCATTTTAAAATGTAAAATAAAATTTAAAAAAAATGTACATTTATAGTTCTCCTTGTTTTAAAGAATTTTATTTATACATTTTTAACGATTGGGTACACGAGTTTTGACAGCACTTCGCTAAGCAGTTTTAATAGCCTACTTACAGAATATATGACTTTCAATTAGAGTATTGACAAAGACTGTACCACTGAAAGTGTCTAGTGCAAATATATCGACGTAACCAATGAACCCGGAGATGTCATACTTGCCCGCAATATATCTGTACAAGCTGTTTAAACATACTTCAACACTAGGCCTAACGTTTAAGTTTAGAGTTGATATTGTCAGTTTTACCTCATCTACGTATAATGCCTTTCGGGAAAAAAACAAAATGTCCGTTTTGCCACATATCTTCGTCTGGTGCTCATCTTTGACGAGTTTGAAAATTCTATTCTTGTGAATTACGTACGTATAGAATAAGAAAAAAGTTGATGGAACCATCATGGTACTTACCCAGCCCAACCATACAATGCAATACAAGCAGATTCGATAAATTGAATGTCCAAAAGTTGGTGTTAAATCATAACAAACTAGACGTTGGCTGGGCCCTATCGAGCCTCGTAGATGTGTATAGATTAAACAATCTCCACTCGCTTCACTCATTCAGTGTCTCGACCCTGACGACCTTGAAGCTATACGTATATGACGGAGTGTACTAGCGTATACTTTCTACGCTAGTATTGGTGATTCTGCTCTCCCATAGTAACAATACGAATATAAAAATTTTTTTGGGAGGCAACGGTGTCATTTTTTATTGTAGAGAGGTTGGTACCATTACATGCATAATTGAAATTTGCAATTTTTTATATAATTTAGTCTGTTATAAATATGAAAGAAGTAACCACCAAATCACAAATAAAAAACGAACATAATTAACGTTAGAAAGTTTAATAAACCCTTATGTAGGTGGGGAACCTAGTAATGTAGTAAGAGAACCTAAAGTAGCCTCGGACTAGGATTGTGTCTGGTGTAAGGGGCGTGTCCTTCCTTCTACTTGCTTCCCTAGCCTGACTTGACGGTACAACCCATTCCAAGAAAACTAGGTACACAAATTACTGCTTAGCTATATTTAATTTCTAAAGTTACAACTTCGTGACAGACTTTTGTAAACGTTTTATTCTTATTTACACCGATAAAAGAAACGCAAGTAGGGTACGCATTTACACAGAAGCATTTGAGGTCTATATATTTTTTTATTGGGGTTGTACCGCTGAAAGTAAACGCAACAAACAAAGTGTGGGGGCCCCTCTTTTCCTCTCCACCCCAGACACATTCCTACCTTGAGGATACTGTACCTTACTTTACAGGTAGGTAGGGAAACCGGTTTGACCAATGTGGAGGGGGGGGGGAGAGCGCTACGTACTCTTGACCCTTTATAAGTCGTCTCACTGCTATATTTAGTTTAGTTTGGTTTATATCCCTCTGAGGATGTTAGCTATGTTACCGAAATGTACATAAAGGTTTATTAAACTTGCTAACGTTAATTGGGTTTGTGTTTTTTTATTTGTGGTTTGGGGATTACTTCTTTCATTGTTATTAATCACAAGGCTCTTTGGATGTCTTAGTGGGTTATAAGTTGAATAACACACAATATAAACAAAAAAGCTATCGGTTATTTTATCCTTTATATACCAACTTTAAAATCCAGTAACATAGGAAGCATTTTGACAAAAATCGTTTTTAAAAAATAATATTTTGTAAATCGTAATATAAAACTTATTGTAGAACGCGAATGAGGATACAGAACATTTTCCATTCTCAGTGAACGATTACCTCTTTTAAGCTGAAACTCATAACAGCAGAATATGTATCATTGAGAATAATAATTTGTCATTCCCTCCCCCTCTCGCAGTGTTATTTAGGTCTTATCTCTAAAGTCTCTACATATATCAAACGCGACGTCTCACTGTCTCTTTCTCTTGCAGTAAGTTTCTACCTCGAGTGGTGATGTTCTGATTTTTATGCGGATTTCTTTCCTATATATATGTACCGTTATCTAGTCTTTATTGGATTCATATTGTTCCAGTATTGTAATAATAGTTTTTTATTCCACCACATATAAAAACGTACAAATACAAAAAAAGTAAACTACATAAGTATATTACATAGGTAATCGGTGAATTACATAGGTAATCGGTGAATTACACAGGCAATCGGTGAATTACATAGGTAATCAGTGAATTATATAGGCAATCGGTCCATTACATAGGTAATCGGTGAATTACATAGGGAATCTGTGAATTACACAGGCAATCGGTGAATTACATAGGTAATCGGTGAATTACACAGGTAATCGGTGAATTACATAGGTATCGGTGAATTACATAGGTAATCGGTGAATTACATAGGTAATCGGTGAATTATATAGGCAATCGGTGAATTACTAAGGTATCGGTGAATTACATAGGTAATCGTTGAATTACATAGGTAATCGGTGAATTACATAGGTAATCGGTGGATTACATAGGTATCGGTGAATTGCATAGGTAATCGGTGAATTACATAGGTAATCGGTGAATTATATAGGCAATCGGTGAATTACATAGGTATCGGTGAATTACATAGGTAATCGGTGAATTACATAGGTAATCGGTGAATTACATAGGTAATTGGTGAATTACATAGCTATCGGTGAATTACATAGGTAATCGGTGAATTACATAGGTAATCGGTGAATTACATAGGTAATCGGTGAATTACATAGGTTTCGTGAATTACATAGGTAATCGGTGAATTACATAGGTAATCGGTGAACTACATAGGTAATCGGAATTACATAGGTAATCGGTGGATTACATAGGTATCGGTGAATTACATAGGTAATCGGTGAATTACATAAGTAATCGGTGAATTACATAGGTAATCGGTGAATTACATAGGTTTCGTGAATTACATAGGTAATCGGTGAATTACATAGGTAATCGGTGAATTACATAGGTAATCGGTGAATTACATTGGTAATCGGTGAATTACATTGGTATCGGTGAATTACATAGGTAATCGGTGAATTACATTGGTAATCGGTGAATTACATATGTAATCGGTGGATTACATAGGTAATCGATGGATTAGATAGGTAATCGGTGGATTACATAGGTAATTGGTGAATTACATAGGTAATCGGTGAATTACATAGGTTTCGTGAATTACATAGGTAATCGGTGAATTACATAGGTAATCGGTGAATTACATAGGTAATCGGTGGATTACGTAGGTAATGGGTGAATTACATAGGTAATCGCTGGATTACATAGGTAATCGGTGCATTACATAGGTAATCGGTGAATTACATAGGTAATCGGTGGATTACATAGGTATCGGTGAATTACATAGGTAATCGGTGAATTACATAGGTAATCGGTGAATTACATAGGTAATCGGTGAATTACATAGGTTTCGTGAATTACATAGGTAATCGGTGAATTACATAGGTAATCGGTGAATTACATAGGTAATCGGTGGATTACTTCGGTAATCGGTGAATTACATAGGTAATCGCTGGATTACATAGGTAATCGGTGCATTACATAGGTAATCGGTGAATTACATAGGTAATCGGTGGATTACATAGGTATCGGTGAATTACATAGGTAATCGGTGAATTACATAGGTAATCGGTGAATTATATAGGCAATCGGTGAATTACATTGGTATCGGTGAATTACATAGGTAATCGGTGAATTACATAGGTAATCGGTGAATTTCATAGGTATTCGGTGAATTACATAGGTATCGGTGAATTACATAGATAATCGGTGAATTACATAGGTAATCGGTGAATTACATAGGTATCGGTGAATTACATAGGTAATCGGTGAATTACATAGGTAATCGGTGAATTACATAGGTAATCGGTGAATTACATATGTATCGGTGAATTACATAGGTAATCGGTGAATTACATAGGTAATCGGTGAATTACATATGTAATCGGTGGATGTCATAGGTAATCGATGGATTAGATAGGTAATCGGTGAATTACATAGGTAATCGGTGAATTACATAGGTAATCGGTGAATTACATAGGTAATCGGTGAATTACATAGGTAATCGGTGGATTACATAGGTAATCGGTGAATTACATAGGTAATCGGTGAATTACATAGGTATCGGTGAATTACATAGGTAATCGGTGAATTACATAGGTAATCGGTGGATTACATAGGTATCGGTGAATTACATAGGTAATCGGTGAATTACATAGGTAATCGGTGAATTATATAGTCAATCGGTGAATTACATAGGTATCGGTGAATTACATAGGTAATCGGTGAATTACATAGGTAATCAGTGAATTACATAGGTAAGCGGTGAATTACATAGGTATCGGTGAATTACATAGGTAATCGGTGAATTACATAGGTAATCGGTGCATTACATAGGTAATCGATGGATTAGATAGGTAATCGGTGAATTACATAGGTAATCGGTGAATTACATAGGTAATCGGTGAATTACATAGGTTTCGTGAATTACATAGGTAATCGGTGAATTACATAGGTAATCGGTGAATTACATAGGTAATCAATGGATTACATAGGTAATCGGTGTATTACATAGGTAATCGGTGAATTACATAGGTAATCGGTGAATTACATAGGTAGGCCTAATCGGTGGATTACATAGGTAATCGGTGAATTATATAGGCAATCGGTGAATTACATAGGTATCGGTGAATTACATAGGTAATCGGTGAATTACATAGGTAATCGGTGAATTACATAGGTAATTGGTGAATTAAATAGCTATCGGTGAATTACATAGGTAATCGGTGAATTAAATAGGTAATCGGTGAATTACATAGGTAATCGGTGAATTACATAGGTAATCGGTGAATTACATAGGTTTCGTGAATTACATAGGTAATCGGTGAATTACATAGGTAATCGGTGAACTACATAGGTAATCGGAATTACATAGGTAATCGGTGGATTACATAGGTATCGGTGAATTACATAGGTAATCGGTGAATTACATAAGTAATCGGTGAATTACATAGGTAATCGGTGAATTACATAGGTTTCATGAATTACATAGGTAATCGGTGAATTACATAGGTAATCGGTGAATTACATAGGTAATCGGTGAATTACATTGGTAATCGGTGAATTACATTGGTATCGGTGAATTACATAGGTAATCGGTGAATTACATTGGTAATCGGTGAATTACATATGTAATCGGTGGATTACATAGGTAATCGATGGATTAGATAGGTAATCGGTGGATTACATAGGTAATCGGTGAATTACATAGGTAATCGGTGAATTACATAGGTTTCGTGAATTACATAGGTAATCGGTGAATTACATAGGTAATCGGTGAATTACATAGGTAATCGGTGGATTACGTAGGTAATGGGTGAATTACATAGGTAATCGCTGGATTACATAGGTAATCGGTGCATTACATAGGAATTCGGTGAATTACATAGGTAATCGGTGGATTACATAGGTATCGGTGAATTACATAGGTAATCGGTGAATTACATAGGTAATCGGTGAATTACATAGGTAATCGGTGAATTACATAGGTTTCGTGAATTACATAGGTATTCGGTGAATTACATAGGTAATCGGTGAATTACATAGGTAATCGGTGGATTACATAGGTAATCGGTGAATTACATAGGTAATCGCTGGATTACATAGGTAATCGGTGCATTACATAGGTAATCGGTGAATTACATAGGTAATCGGTGGATTACATAGGTATCGGTGAATTACATAGGTAATCGGTGAATTACATAGGTAATCGGTGAATTATATAGGCAATCGGTGAATTACATTGGTATCGGTGAATTACATAGGTAATCGGTGAATTACATAGGTAATCGGTGAATTACATAGGTAATCGGTGAATTACATAGGTATCGGTGAATTACATAGATAATCGGTGAATTACATAGGTAATCGGTGAATTACATAGGTATCGGTGAATTACATAGGTAATCGGTGAATTACATAGGTAATCGGTGAATTACATAGGTAATCGGTGAATTACATATGTATCGGTGAACTACATAGGTAATCGGTGAATTACATAGGTAATCGGTGAATTACATATGTAATCGGTGGATTACATAGGTAATCGATGGATTAGATAGGTAATCGGTGAATTACATAGGTAATCGGTGAATTACATAGGTAATCGGTGAATTACATAGGTAATCGGTGAATTACATAGGTAATCGGTGGATTACATAGGTAATCGGTGAATTACATAGGTAATCGGTGAATTACATAGGTATCGGTGAATTACATAGGTAATCGGTGAATTACATAGGTAATCGGTGGATTACATAGGTATCGGTGAATTACATAGGTAATCGGTGAATTACATAGGTAATCGGTGAATTATATAGTCAATCGGTGAATTACATAGGTATCGGTGAATTACATAGGTAATCGGTGAATTACATAGGTAATCGGTGAATTACATAGGTAATCGGTGAATTACATAGGTAATCGGTGAATTACATAGGTTTCGTGAATTACATAGGTAATCGGTGAATTACATAGGTAATCGGTGAATTACATAGGTAATCAATGGATTACATAGGTAATCGGTGTATTACATAGGTAATCGGTGAATTACATAGGTAATCGGTGAATTACATAGGTAGGCCTAATCGGTGGATTACATAGGTAATCGGTGAATTACATAGGTAATCGGTGAATTACATAGGTAATCGGTGAATCACTTAGGCTTAGCCTGTTTAGAGAGTTCCTTAAAAAAAAGTAATAGGAAATACTATCAGAATTAAAAAAATATATAATTAAAAAAATTGCTTCTGATTTAATCTTAGGTGTTGTAAACAACTATAAGAAATTATGTTTTCAGTTTTTGTCAATAACTCAATTATCTTTCGACTTACACAAAAAATCAAAGACTCTTTTTATTTGTAGTTAAAAGTGAATAATTTTTGCCTTTTGTAATTTTTTGTAAAATTAATAATTTTCGAGATATTCAAGATTAATAATTTTAAACGGCCGCCATTTTGAAAATAATACAAATACAGTCTTCATTTTTCGTACACTTATAAAATATTGCACACAAAATCTGTGTGACAAATGTGAATTCAATATCTTATCTACTTCAAAAGATGTAATGTTTTTTTTAAAATTAAAAATTTTTTTTTTTTAAATAAAAATAAAAATGACGGATCGTATGAAAACGAAGTGGTTTAAGACACATGTGGCTAGGAACTTTTATTTAATTTCTTCATAGTGCTTCAAAAGCAACTCTTTTTAATACATGTATTGAGATGCTAAAGTTGTTCTTTTTAGTCCTAGGATCATCAGCTGAGGTCGAGGTCATCAGCTGTTACTTCGCTTATACGAATTAATTAACGATTGTAAAGAATCTATAAAAACAACGGATATTCTCGATTGTAAATAACAGATAAAACAGCTGTTACCATCGGTTTTATAAATAAGTACCACTAACACAAACTAAACAGCTGTAATAGCTGCAAACTTGTGTAAATTGTCCAAACTTTTGAAGGTAAATAGGTTATAAAATTTCAGTTTTTGTGAAATTGTTGTCTTATATTGTTTGCAGTATAACGAAAAAATAATAATATAGTTCATCACTTGGACCAAAAGAACCTTTTCGATCCTCGCTCATTTTTCGAGCTCGTTAAACTTGAGCTTACATCGAAAAGCTTCACTTTTGGTCCTAGTGGTGAAATATACTGTTATTGTATGCAGATATAATTGGGATTTATTAAAACATCAGCTGTTATTTTTTTTGCTATTTATTTGTTGCGGTATTTATTTAGTTTGTGTTAGCGGTACTTATTTTTAAAATCAATGGTAACTGCTGTTTTATCTGTTATTTACAATCCGTTAATTAATTCGTATAAGCGAAGTAACAGCTGATGACCTCGACCTCAGCTGATGGTCCTTAGACTAAAAGAACAACTTTAGCACCTTAATGCATGTATTGAAAACAGCTGTTTTTGAAGCAGTATGACGAAAAGAATATTTTCTTGAGTATGTTTATTTTGTGTTTATGTTCAGAAAATGAATAAAATTTTGTTAAAAAAGTTCTTACTATGTTGTAAATATTTATTTCGATGTCTATTCTTAATTCGTCATACATTATTAATCTTGATGATTTCGATTAGTATTTACATTCCTTGAAAATATCATTGCAAAATATAAGATATTGTACATATTTAACGGTCTTTCAGTGACTTAATAAGAGGATACTTAATGCATGAATTGAACTCAAGAATAAGTTATAGTGCCCCGACATTCCAAGCACTCTAGGTCAAGTTGTATAATATATCAAACTGAATTGACACATTCCCGATCATTTTCAAAAGGAAATACTTCATCAAATTCTCGTTATGAAGATTGAGCGTAAACTTAGCGCCCTTAAGTTTTTTTTTCAATCAACGATTTCTGTCCTGTCTCGCATTGTTTAGTTTTTGAATATAAAACCATTAATATATCTTCCCTCCAAAACTGGAGAATAAGTTCACAACATTCCAATAATGACGATTTGTGGATGTACTGTCAAAAGAAAAATTATATGTATAACTAAAAACTTTATTAATAATAGATGTAAAAATTTGTGATTACTTACTAGTCAATAAGCAGCCAACTACTGGTTGAGACAAACTGGGTAGTACATCCCAGAAATCTTGCTGTTTTTGTTTTCTTTTGCGTTTCGTCTGTTACTTTATCCGTTTTAATGTTTTCGTTTGTTTTTCTTTTGTATGTGTTAATTCGTTGTTTCAGAAGATGTTATACTGGTGTTGGTAACTTTCATCATGTATGTCATACATTTTTTATAATTATATTTTATTTCTTATCGTTCATTGAATTTAGTTTAGATATCGTGAAATCTGTTTAGTTTGCTTTATTAATTTATTGTGCTCAATTTTGTATTCACATTTCCAATTTTATTGTATTTGTAGATTTTAGGGAAAACGAAGGACCCTTCTACTTTCAAGCCCGTTTCTGTCTGTTTATAAATCGCAACCAGTCTACACAGAAAAGGACCATAAATCCTATTTACTTTAACTTTGCAGATCATTTTTGTATCGTTCTGCATATAGAAAATATATGGCGGTAACAAAAAAAAAAAAGACCTTGGGCAGTTAAGGGGCTAAAAATATTCGTGTTGACATTTTTTTTTTGGAAATGTTATGTGTGGAGTATCAAATAAAACTTGAAATTATTCTAATTATGAATTTGTATGTTTATTTGACGAATTAATTAATATGTTGGCACTAAATTTAAAGTGTCAGATATCATGCCCCCCTCTTTTAACTTGAACACGGCGTGACCTACAAATCTGAAGAAAAAATTAAATGCGATGCGAAATCATATATTATAGTTTTTTGTATGACGATTACAACGTAATTTCAGTTTCAAAACCGCGTTTAGTGAGATGTAAGACAAATAATTTAATAGCTATTAAAATAGGGATTGCATTTTAATTGATTTCTCTTTTTAGGGTCTTTAGGTAAAACCAAGCCCCCTTATAAATTAACGTGCGCGTCTGCATGTCTGTAATTCGCAACCAGTTTACACAGACAAGACTATAACTCATATATAACTTTGCATTTATATTATTTTTATTGCTCAATATATAGGAAAAATGTAACGGTAACAAAAACATACCTTGGGGTAGTTAAGGGGCAAAAATTATAGAGTTGTATATTTTATTTTTGGAAATATTATGTATGGGGTATCAAATAAAACTAGAAGTTATTCTGATTACAATATGTATCTTAATTTGACGAAAAAATTAATATGTTGGCACTAGGCCGCTTAAAAGACTTCAACAATATAAAAATAACTACCCCTAAATGGCTACGAACACTAAGTCTTGTGGTTTTAGGACATGTTTGACCCTTTTATTTATTTACAACTCTCGTTCCCACTCGCGTACCTCATACTACGTGGAGACTAATTCAATTACGTTATTATTGTATTTTACTTTACATATTGAAAACATATAAACGAGATTTACAATTAGCTTTTTCTTTATCTGTATTAGTAATCTTTATTATTCTATATTTGTAAATTCCACTATCTGTAAACAAACCCTTAAGTGACGCGAGAATGTGTGGTCGGGCTGCCAAAATAACAAACTAATATTCATGTACTGGAGCGAGAGTAGATACGAGGACGGAAAACTACATCCTCATAATATTGTGTGTAATGTCACTCTTCAATTGTTAACAGCCTTATACTATACATGCGATGCTTCTAATAAATAATAATCTGAATCTAATTTTTGCAAAAATGTATTCTACTTCCTTTGTAAAATAAATTCGTTGAAACTTTGCCACATATACATAGTATAGAGAAAGTTATGTGACGTGTCGAAAAATCACGTCTGTCGTCTGTGCAGTGAGTGTTTAAACGTGTGGAACGATTTTAATGAAATTTGTTATGTGGGCATATTTTGGGACTTTTGAAAATTGAGGGTAGCTGTCAAGGAAAATCATAAAATCATATTTTCTCAAAACCAACGATTTTAATCAATATTGCTCATTTATAGCCTCTAAGGATCCAAACAAAAGGTATTAGACGCCATTTATCTAAAAATAGCGGTTTGTGAGTTATTGGTAAAAGAGGGGAGGATCGGCGATGGGAATGTTATAAAAAAGTAATTTCTCAAAATCGGCTTTACTGATTTCGTTCAAATTATAGTGAAATATAAAGAATAGGTAACGATCCAAACTTGTGTGTAAAATGGTAAGGAAAATATACGATTCAGGAATAATTGGCAAAAACACAAATGAACATTGACAGCCGAGAACGTGTTAATGACACAAGCTAAGGAAGCTTATTTAAAAATATAAATAATTTTTTAAGACGGCGTACATATTTAATTAAAATATTTGACTTAACAACTACTGACGAATAGGTTATCATTTAATTTTGGGGAAAGTTAAATGAGAAAGCTTGTGCAATGTTTGTAATTACAGCAGAAAAGTAAGACATTTAAAGTATTTTGAATCTCCAAGAGGTTCCGATATGCAACACCCTGTATATTGTTATGCACAATCATTATATTTATAATCAATCCTTTTAATGAGATACTTAGTTTCTAGTTTCTTCATTAACCTACTTTGTTCAATTATCACCATTTAATGATTAGTTAGGTTACTTATGATTTGTTACTTTTAATATTGAAAGTATATTGTTATACAGTAAATGTACTTAATAATACAGGGTTATTCAAAAAGATAAGTGCAACAGCTGTTATAGGATTATAAACAATGTTAAGCAATCAGCTGGTTGCAACAATAAAAGTGCTTGGTCAAAAAGTTTGTTCATTAGTTTAGTTTTGTACTTGTAAAAACAATAAAGGCATTTTGTCTTTTGGTATTTGCACGAACGGGATCTGTTGTGATTGTACAGTGAAGCTTTCGCACGAAATATGGAAATAATCTATCAGGCGACAATTCCAAACGAATGGCCCGGTAAAAGTTCAGGGCGTCCACAAACTTTACAAGACACAATGATTAGAGTTCAAGAAGTCTACGCTCGCAGTCGACAACACGAGTTAGTTTTGAAATACAAGAGTCACAGTCTATGTGGCGTATCTTTCACTGGCCATGTAATAGGACATGTTAACGGAATGGCTTATGCTTCATGTGGAGAAAGATATGGTAAAAGTAGTCTTCCAACAGAAAATAACCACCATTTCCATCTGGATGTTCGAGTGTTCTTTAATTATGTCTTTTCCTGACGGAACCGCGGAAGAATATTCACCAATGCTAGTTTGGACTCCACTTTCGCAAGGTTTAACACTATGATTACTTTATTTGGTGGTACATCAAAGACTAAGTATAAGTGTCCCCCTGCCTAAAAACGTACATGACCTAAAGCGCCACATCACGCCGCATGAAGCAGTGTAGTCGATATCAGAAGATATTCTACGCATCTGAGCAGAGCTCGAATTCAGCTTGGACATTTGTCGTGTCAACAACGGGGTTCACATCAAGGACTTGTGTTTAAATTTGGTATTTTAACTTTTGATGAGTTTATAACGTCAAAATATTTTTCTACCATTCTTTTTGAATAAGCCTGTATAATTATTTGTTTAGATTTGTAGCAAAGCTAGTATGTATTTTGCTCTTTAAATATTACCTTAATTTTTTACAAAGACCCACAATTTACTAGAACTTACTAAAATGAACCATACTGCAGCCATATTTCGTTGTCATACCATCCAAATAATTTTGTGTGGGACTAAAACCACGCTCCATTAAAAGTCTTAAATGTCCATTTTCTAAGCATAGTCCAGCATGGAACAGTTTTCACATTATTTCACGGTATTGCCATCTACTTGGACTACTTTAACTTTTAAATTCTTCTGTTCATAGCTTTTTTGTTTGCCACATGTCTTCTATCCTTATCTGTAACGATTTTCTGGTTCTTTAGTTTATCCTCTACTGCTTTGTCTTTCTGTCGTAGTAATGTCTCCGTAAAACGAGCCACTACTACAACTTAGTTCCCATTATATATCCCGAAAACAACCTACTCCCGCCACTTAGTTCCCATTTTTCTAGAATCTTACTGGCTATGTTGTCCGGCTTGATGTCTCTCAGACAAAGAAAGAGTGTAGTGCGTGGTTTTGGCTGAGTGAATGGTTTCAGCCATGTTATGATAAAAGTTGACTCCGCCGTGGCATCAATTGAACCATTTGGCTAGATTTATATCGAGACGCCCATTTCAATTTTTCTTCCCCATGTCATTTCTCCTCGGAGCGCCTCTCTCTTCTTCCTTGGATAGGTGTTTTTCCTGCTGTATTCTCTCCAGCCTTTCTACTTTCATGTGCCAGTAAATTAGTTGGGATGGTACACATGATAATGACCATGGCTGCTTCAGACAAGGTGGGGTTCGTGCAAGCGACACTTAGACTCCCCCTTGTCATTTGTTCTGATACCAGTTTTTGTACTTCTGGTGTCTGATAGTAAAAATCTCAACTTCATACTGCATGATTAGAGCGTTACTGACTTAAAAAGTCAGCGTTTGGGTTTCCTTGGTTCCACGATGAAAGTCTCAGCATAGCAGTTCTGGTTTCGGGTTTTCTAACACTCTCTTAATGTGATCCGAAAAAGTAATTCTCGTAAGTCACTACCCCTAGGCACTTTACTGAACTTTTTACAGGGATTGCAATGTCTCCGACCTTCATGTATCGCTCCGTTGATCTACGGCACCCTAACTTGAACACTGTCTACGACTTATAGAATTGCAGACACAGTAGTTTTACAACCAGGTGTTGTTATTCTTAGCTCATAGCTGATTAGGCCAGCTCCTTGTTGATTTGTTCTTTCGGTCCTATATTTGATTAAAATAGTTAGAATCCATTTTTTACTGAATTGTATTGTGGCTAAATTTTGAGCGATTTAAAAATGAAAAAGATTATACTACATTTAAGAATGCTTGTGTACGAAATTTAGCAAAATCGGTTAAGAGTTTATGCAATCTAAGGGTAAAGCCACGCAACAAACGTCATTGTTAAATTCAGTTAAAATAACCAACAGTTGCGAAACCCTTTCAGTTACAACTGAAAATAATGACTTGGTCGTTGAATCGTTGTCTTAATCCAAATGAAGTGTCCATTGTGATTTTTTATTTTATTTGTATAATGATAAAATAATTTAAAATGTTTTAGTTTTTAACAATAAAATTGTTTGTTTTAGGTTTTTTCGAATGAGACTCTTAAGTTAAATTCAAAATGCGTATCAAACAGAAGTTACCGTGGTCTATGGATTCTCCAAGTATTCACTTGGTACAACCTAGCGACCGAGTGCCTATGATACATGAAGTCGTCTCTAGGCAACCATCTGTTAGCGAGAACGACACTATTTTGTTTACACTAACAAACCAGGAATGGAAAATACCAAAACCTTTAAAGAGAGAAGTCAGGAGTCATTCTAACATTGAAGAAAGCGACAGTAAAAAAGGAGAGTATGCTTTGAAATGCGGATATATATCGCCAACAATACACTCGGATTTGCAACCTAGGCGAAGCAGTTCTTTTGATTTGAGAGTTGGACAGAAGTCTGCAAAAGACGAACGATATAACGGAAGGAGTTCAAAGTCATCTACGGGAAAATTGAGCGTACATAAAACTAATTCCGACGGTACCGGAGTGAAAAGTAACAGTTATTTATCAAACACTTCATCTCTGACAGAGTCTTCACAGGATGAAGATAGGCGTAAAAGTTTAGCCAACTTCAATGACATTTTGAAAGAGTTACAGTTGGACGTTTGTTCGAGGACGAATTCTGAAACTGAAAGTTGCGGTGCAAAAACTCCAACTTTAGAAAGAAAAAGAGAGTCAAAATCGTATAAAAATATTACAAGAGAGGACTCTTTAGAGAGTACTGAATCCAACGAAGTCTTTTATGACATCGAGTTGAATACAGAGGAAAAAGACCAAGAAAAGAAACCTGTAAAAATAACTGTCAGAAAATCGTTCAGTGAAGAAACGTTCGATCAGAGCAGAAGATTTGCTCTTCAGCAAAAACGAAATGAAATATTGAAAAATGAAGCCAGGAGGTTGAGGACCATCTCGAGCGATTCGTGTGACGATTGGTGTGAGGAAATGTGGAAACAGATTCACCCACGGGATACAAGGAGGGTCTCGCAGATGGTTGATGAACTACTTTTGGAAATTTATGGAGCTAAAACTTGCATGTTGGCGAGAAGACGAAGTTGTATTGGTCGGTTGCGACACTCGTCTGTAAGGGAAGAGGATAGCAGTGAATGGTTAGAAGGCAGTGGTGCTGACGAGAATCCTACGCCTAATGAGGAGTGGCGGAGGAAAATGCTGCAGAAAAAAGGTAAGGAATACAAGTTCATTTTATTTTAACTTTTAAATTAAATGGTTGAAGTTATTGAAAGTATGGTTGGTGTGAAATAATTTATAACGCGTTTAAAATGGTCCAGGAAGATTTGAACTCTTAGGAAGGCATAATAGTATATATCATCACTAGGACCAAAAGTAAAGCTTTTTGATACAAGCTCAAGGAGGAGCCGAGGCTGGAAAATGAGCGAGGATCGAAAAGCTTCTTTTGGTCCTAGTGATGAACTATATTTTTTGTTATACTGCAAACAATAGAAGAAAACAATTTCACAAAAACTAAAAAAGTTAAAACATATGAATGCTTTTGTCAAAAACACAAAATGGCGGCTAGAAAACTAAGCATTTTAGGAAATATGTTTATATAAACTTTTTCATTGGTTTTGATATGAGGAATATTTTCATGAAGTTTTAGAAAGACTTTTTAAAACACCCTGTATGTATATATATACATATATATATATATATATATATATATATATATATATATATATATACAGAAATATATTAAATACAAAAATATATGATACTCTAGAAGAATTAACAAATTTTAACACTTGTTTCAAAATTACTCCTCAAAGATGTCCCTAAAGACATCCTTAATAGGATGCTATTCTATACACCGTCCTAACATTAGACCTTTTGTATTCTCCCATTACATTTCAAATAAAACTCGTCATCTTCCTTTTACTACAGCTCTGGGAATTTGTGGTTCAGTGTATTGTCTAACCACGTAAGGTAGAAACAACACGTAATGAATATTTAAAATAAGCGATGAAATACGCTGACAAGTTGTAATTAAATTAGTGAAAGAAAGTAAAAAGTTTGACGTTAAAACTTTTAACGTCAAATATCACCAAAACAGTTAACTTAAAAAAAAAATTAAACGGCACCGTTTTGAAAACTATAAAAGCCTTCGTGTTTATTACACTTGTAAAACGTAACATACAAAACGCTTTCACCAAATCTGAACTCAATATCTTATCTATTTCTATAGTTATAACAGTTCACCTTTTTCGGGGCACCCTGTATGTGGCCACTACGCTATGAAAAAATGATCATTGTTGATACCTTTTCTTGTATTTTCGTATTTACATTTGAGGTACCGGTAACATTTTTTTGCTAAGTAAGTGTTCCTGCAGCTTTACTCCTCGATGTCGATCTAAGTACCTCAGTTGGCAGGTTGGAAAACCACAATGACAGAATTCTTTGTCAGGATGAATCGGCGAATTGTGATTTAGGTGTAGTCAAGAAACAACGCAGTATGTAGTTAGGATAATGTAGTTTATTCAGACACTGTTTAATACAATAATATAAATTTGACGATATTATTAAAACACGTTCATATAATGGTTTTTAATTGCGTTTATGCACGGCTGTGTCTTCCGCGCCTACGATTGACTGCTGTTCCTTCTCCTGACATCTCTATCCTTCACATTTGATACCACGCTTGATTGCAACTAAGCTTAGATTTGGAAAGAATGAACTCAGTTTGTATTAAAAAAACATGCTATTTATTTAATTCTTGTTTATACTACATAAGTAAGTTAGCATTCCTATATGTAGTATTGCATGGACTATTGTTAGCAAATGAATTGATCTTAACTCACTAAGTTGAAAAAGAAATATTTATTTTTTAAATAAAGGACTAACACGATCATCAAGCTTTGAATAAATAAAAGTATAGAATAATTTTGAGTATTTTGCAATTTGTTGGCCATTCACTACTGTGCCACAGAATGTAAAGTAAAGCACCATTAAAGATTTAACAAGGAGATCTCTGATACGAAGTGGTTATCTTTAGTTTTCTTTAAAGAGTGTACTGCTTGTTACAAGTTTCAGTTTTACACTCTGTCCACGATAGTCTTTCTAATGTTTTACAATATTCCATAAAGTTGCTTTCAATGTTACGTTTAACGAAAGTGTCAAAGTTTATGGCGTTCCAATCAGGAATAACCAACTACAATCGGTTGCGTTTTCTTTTTATTGAGTATCTACACTCTTCACCCCACGACCAAATATTTTTAATGCATTGATTCCACATGCTTTAGTGAAATCTAAATTTCTCTGAGTTTAAAGTGTAAATAAATTTGTAGATCATCTGGATACATATGAAACAGTTCGAATGTCATGAATACACTAAGACACTAAAAAAGTAGGGATCCTAATACAAATCCCTGCGGAACTCCACGAGTCACAGTATCCCAATAAGACATGATCACCATCACAAACACACTGCTCCGTCTCAGACAGATAATATTAATCCATCAGATGTACAAAAGAGAGAGAGAGAGAGAGAATAATTGAGAGGGGGATAGAGGAAGAGAGAGAGAGAGAGAGAGAGAGAGAGAGAGAGAGAGAGAGAGAGAGAGAGAGAGAGAATAATTGAGTTTTATTTAGGGGTGAAGCTAGGAACATTAGGTCCTCTTTATACTTAGGCTTTTCAAAATAATTACAGTACATTAATTATGTAATAAACAACACAAAATTTAACATAGAGACAAAAGGTAACATAAAATTTAGAATAAACGAACAAAACAAACAATTAAAAATAAAAATTACAGAAAGAGAAAGAGAGGTATGAGTAAATACTTGATTTAGATTTGTTGACCCATGTAATGTGTGAAAATAATAAATGATTATTCGACCTTTACGTTTTATTTATTTCATCGTTGTTACTCAAGTTGCATTGACATTAAGTTAAAAATTTTTTTAAATAATAATAATAAGTAATTTGACATTAAAAAAAGTCACTTTTCTAAGTTTCTTTATTTTCGTACTTTTACTTTTTGGAGATTAATAGTTTTTAAGAAATAAACTGATAATATAACGCCACAAATTTATTTGTCTGAAATTAATAATGGATTTTCAACGATTTCATCACAAATTAACATCCATATATAGTTATTTTCACAGCTGTTGTGGATATGTTTCTAGTTAATTAGTTAATGTTTTAATTAAAAGCAATAACAATCACTACGTCACTACAAGTATCTGTATTTTAATTAAATGTATACAATTGTTTAGTTGTTAAATTAAATTGTATTTCGTAGGTAAAAATAAATTGGAACAAAATTTAAGCGTTCGGAAATAAGATCATACAGTATTCGCAAAAATTGACAAATTTGAAAAACATCTTAGAAAGTGATTTACTAAAAGGAAGGATTGTAAAATGGCGGCTGTTTGAAACAGTGGTCCTTTCTAATTACTTCGCCTACAAAGTCGATAATAATTCATTTTGTGCAACCTGCAATATTTATGTCAAGACCCCGTTTCGTAAGTGAAACGACATTCATTAAACGGTGCAAAAATATTGCACAAACTTTCTCACACATCATCTATACACAAAACCTCATACCAACCAAAGAAAATTATTCCTTGCAAAACAGTCAGTCAAACAAAATGAAAATGAACCAATGATGACGTGTTAAATTTATACAAAATATTGTGAAAAAATTTAACATTTAATAAAGGGCGTCAAAGTTTTTAATCGTTTGCCAATTATTCTTTAATCGTGAGTGGTTTTAAATTGAAGTTGTTATTTAACACTAGTTTGGTTCATTAATCTTTATATTTCAGAACAATTTTAACGAAATAAGAATAGATTTTGAAAAAATTGCCTCTTAGCCTCTTATAAACTAATTGCTTCTTGGTAGAATGTTTACCTATAACTTCCAAAGCGGCATTTTTGGAGAGATAGCGACCAATACGTCTTGTCTGGGCCTTAGAACAATAAATTTACTTCAGCAATCAAATTTACAATTAAGTAAAATTTGATAAAAATTGTTTTTTAATACATATAAAAGTTATCTTCAAATTTTGAATCATAAAAAAATAGAAAAATGTTTTGAAATATGACCGTAACATGCTATTAATAGCTAAGACATTTAGAAATTTTAGTATCAGTTATAGTTTGGAATAATTTACCTTTAAAACAAACCTGAAATAAAATATTGAATGAAAAAAAAGTGAAATCTAATTTATTAACTTAAATATGAATTTGAAAACTAACAAATTATGACAGATTTGTATACAACTAACAATCAGGCAAGGTTGAGAAGCTGTATTTGCTATTTAAGAGTTTATTAACTAAATATCCCCGATCTATTCTCAAATTACTATAGTACTTTAAAAGTTTTAAATCGTTTTTATGTAGTTTTCTTTTGTGACATTCGTGGGCAAGACAAAATCATGACTCATTCAAATGCAGATATTATACAAATGGATATTTAATAATAATAATAATATATGCTTTATTTACACTTCTTCAGAATTACAACGTTTCATAACATACATATAAAATATAGCATGGCTTGCAGCCGTCTGCTAGGTTAGCAACTTACATTCATTCATTCTTAGAGAAACAATAATTATTTTAAAAGAAACAGAATTATAAACTTACTCCTACTTAGACAAACAAACAAAATTACCAATTACAAAGATCAGCACAACCCAAAAGTATTTTCAAAAGTTAAATTCTTTTATTAATGTCCATCTGTAATGCCATGATTGTTCAAGATATCTACACAATACAACCCAATCCTGACCATTCATAAAGTCGTTGAACTCTGACAGCGATAATCTTTCTTTACCCAGATAAGATTGTCTATATTGAACCAATATCGGGCATTCTGCCACAAAATGGTAAACATCTTCGTTCACCCCCATATTACACAACGAACATATATAATTTTTCCCTTCAACCCACGGTTTAAAATTTAAATGAATTAATTCAGCTCTACACTTAAATGCCACTTTTATTTCCTGCAACTTATACTTATTTTTATTATTATTAAAATAATGTTTTTCCCCTAGGTTAAAATCTAGACTTGAGTAAATTTTATGATATTTCCCATTTGTCGCTGATAGTGAAAACTGTTCCCTCTGTTCCAAGCTGATTTTATTCAATAAATATTTTAACTGACTATTTTTTAATTTACAGTTATTTTTATCCCACAGTTCTAAATTATTAACCAACCCCACTTCGTACTTAGACCCCAAACGTTTCCATTCTTTAAACCATGAAATATTACAGCTCACTATTCTTTCGGCTAAAATTTTAGGCAACCTGTCTTCCGGCATAGCGAACACTTTAAACAAATATCTGAAATGTAGCTTCAATGTATACAAATACAGCTTATCTAGTCCCGTTTCCAGATAAATGGCATAAGTTGGCGTGTTTAAAGGTAAGTCTAGCAATTTTTTTAATAAAAAACCTAAATACTTTTTCAACACTATTATATTCCCTATAACCCCAAACTTGAGTTGCATAACTTACTGTTGCTCTTTGAACTGCTTGAAAACCTGATAATTTTACAGTTACTGGAACGTTTTTACATCCAATTAATTTAGACCAAACACAGTTAATACTAGCCTTGGCCATTACTAACTTAGACTTATGATGGTTCTCGTAAGACAGATTCGGAGTTAGGTCAAGCCCTAAATATCTATAACTGTTTACAATTTCGATCTGTTTTTCGTCAAAGGTCCATCTTTCATTAGTTGCCAATTTCCCACCGTTTCTAAAAACCATCAATTTCGATTTTATTAAGTTTACCGTTAAATTCCACATGTTGCAATATATATTTAATTTGTCCACCATAGCCGGAAGACCTTCTGGTGAGGAGGACATAATAACTATATCGTCTGCATAAAGCAGCACCCGAATACAAACCCCATCAACACAACAGCCTCCCCCATGCCTCATGTAGATCATTCAAAAAAAGAGAAAACAATAATGGACTCAATAAACATCCCTGCCTTACTCCAATTTTCGTTTCAAAACAATCTGACACACCAGTCCTGCACCATACCCCAGCTACAGTTTCTTTGTATAAATTTTGAAGCACTCTCAATATCTTTGTTGAAACTCCTAAACATGATAGTTTATAAAACAATGTATTCCTATCTATTGTGTCAAACGCTGCCGAGAAGTCTACAAAAAAACAATAAAGTTTACCCTTCTTTTTAGCTAATCGTAAATTAATCACACTTACTAGATTAAATATATTGTCCACTGTTGAATAACCTCTTCTAAAGCCGGCCTGATACTCATTAAGAATTTTATGTTTTTGTTCCCAATTTGTAAGCCTATTCAAAATCCTCCCAGTAAAAACCTTTGTTAGGGTGTTCATAAACGAAATGCCACGATAGTTTTCTGGCATATTCACATCACCTTTTTTCAAATGCAGATATTATACAAATGGATATTTAATATTAATAGGTAGGGCCAATCTTTTACGTTCAAATTATGCTATTTTGGAACTAGGCAGAATATTCAATACTAATTATACGCAGTCTGCAGTAACAACCACTCAAAGTCAACCATTCAGTTACAACACTGAGAAAACAATCCTAAATTATCGTAGCCCTTTGTCTCCCTCCTTTCTTCTTCTCCTTTTCTTACACTCATTTTTCTTCTTTAATATTAACTATTTCACTTTATTACTATATTACTGACAATTTTACTTAGTTCTTAATCACTTATTTATTTACATAACTATTTACTACCTAAAGGGTGAAATGAGTGATATGAAAATGGGTATGATCTTTTTCTTTTATAGAGATGATTTACTTACCGGGCGCACCATGAAGAAGCAATTAATATGCTGGACATATGAAACACTCTACAAACTTAAAACTTTACAGATGCATTACATAGATATGTAAAAAAAAAAAATCTAAACAAAATGGCAGAATAACAAAAAGAACATTAATCTTCTGGATAGAACCACTAGCTCCCACAATGGAATTTAATTAAATATGCATCGCCATCTGTTGAATCTCGATCAGCTGTTGTTTTGTTAACACATAACAATGAAACAATTTGGTAGTTGTGTGATATCAGTTTATGTATGATATCTAACCTCGAAATATGAATTTTTCAATTGAACAAAAAATGAAATGTTGTTCTTGGGCTACTGTTTTTTACAAAATGAAGCGTTAAGGTGTTTCAAAGAACCTAACCAAATGTGGTTCCCCCATCAAGAAAATCAACTCATAAATCGAAAACTATGCTAGTAGAAACTGGATCAGTTTCAAATCAATACCATAGTTTCATACTTTATTAACACAGAAAATGAAGAGCTTGCTACTTTACTGAAACGTCCAAACAGGCCTAATTAGAAAAGTTTCATCAGCTACTGTGATACTAAAGTCGTCAGTTCAACAGTATGCCACGAAAAACAAAATGAATTTTATAAAACACATTTAGTTCACGGACTGCTGGAAGATGAGGCAGACGAGTGGGAATTTTGTTGGAAGGTAATTGAAAAGCTTGACGAACATGCCGAGTGGTATGAAGGAAAGTATTCTCAGATGAAGCTAACAGATTTTACCGAACAGGATCTGTAAACACACATAACTATAATTATTATAAGACACAAAATCCACATATCTTACACGAAGAGGGATTGAAATCAAAGGGAGTAACTGTTTGTGCTACACCGTCACCAATGTTGGTGTTTTATCCCATCAGACAATGACTGGAGACAGATACGCATCAATATTAACTGATCCACATAGAGTTCCCTCATCTTACTCAGCCGGAGATGAGAGACTTTTTTTCAACACGATGGAACATCCGCATCATATGCTAATGTAGCCAAAACAGTTTTAGATCGAGATCATCTCAACTGGCGTGGTTGTGATATAATAAATTACTAGAGAATAAATTATGTTTTCAGGCAACTTAGCGACATTCTATATTTCCAGGAATTGAATCTCGCGTACTATGCCGGTGTTACTTTTGGGGGAGGGGGGGGCACTAGCTTGAGGTGGAGCTTTTGGTTCGATACTTGAGCCATTTAATATAATTCAGAAAGCTATACTAAAAGCAGGATTGAAAACGAGTCGTAGTTTCTTCACAAACGCTGTTTTTGATATTTTTAAAGTGCTGTGTGTAAGGCAGTTGCTTGTAGACCCTCATAATTTATATATATATTATAACGTTTAAGACGTTCTCTTTTTTTTTATTAGTTATTTGCTACACGTTGGTCGCTTAAATATAGGAAAACTCTCCTATATTTCTTTTACTATTTATTAATTTATTATGATTTATTTGGTTATTAGTTCGTTAGTTATTTGACAATTGATTAAAATAATAACACTCAAAACATGTGGGATTATAACTCAATTTTAATTAAACATATTGAATAATTAACTCTTTTAAATATTAATTTTTAATCATTTAAAACATAATTTTTACCTTGATGCTTAAAATATTACTGATTAATATCTTATTCTACAATTTTATACTACGGACTAAACTAGGTACATCTTCACTATAAATTCTTATCCTAAACAACTTAGTCTAAAACAAGAAATTTAAGAATGCATCAATTTAATTTGTATTTAATTTTGACTCTAATTTTAATTAGTTTTATAAAATATTTGCTCCGGCTAACTGAAGGTGATTTACTTGAATTTAATTTAAATCTCTATTGGGGTTCGTTGGTTCTTAGGTGGCTATAACTTATTTTATTATTACAAAAAACAAAATTTGGTGGTAATTTATAAAATGTATTGTCCTTTAAGTTCTACTTATCAATTGACGTGTTCCTTTCCATTTTTTGGGTTGTTCTCGTTCCGTGGTTCTCTCGAAGATTGCGTGATGGTTGGATGGTTTGCCTCTCCCGTAGATGATCCCAATCGCGGGTTACACCTTTCTTCACTCACTCTTGCGCCGATGATGCTTTTAATTCTTACGACGATACTTCTTCTCACTGATTTAACTTTAATACGACGATGACTCCTTAAACTTCACACTTATCTCACTTAACGACCACGAAGACTTCTTATACTTTAATACGATGATTCTTTTAGTTTTTAAAACGACGGATAACTTTTATTGACTTTTATAAACTTAACAGTTCTATTAAAAAAGAAAAACGACGAATAGGATAGGCAAAGTCCTTCACAAACACTTAACTCTTTCGATCAGGGGAAACACTTCCCCGGAACAACCTTCTAATACGACGTCGGAACCAAAAATACCTAAAAAGAACCCGTGTCCTCCCTTTTACCCTTATTTATAAGTTCTCCTCTTTTTAAAACAGCGTCATGATGCTTTTCTTCCATTGGCTAGTTTTAATTCTTGGACGTTATTTCAGAACTGATTCACTTGCTCTGATTGGCTTGTTACAATTTGTTTCGGTATTAAAAGCTTAATTTTGATGGATCTTGTGTGACGGTTTGGGTGCGTTGTTTCCCTGTTGAAACATTTTTTTATGTCCGTCAATCCTTTCATGTCTTGACGATTTATGGCCTGCCGGGTACTGACCTTTGGAGCTTTCTATTTCGGTATGTTATAATATATATATATATCAAAATTACAATAATATTTTTGTGAAAGATGATCACGAACACTTCATGGCACAAGTTTTGTATCAGAATCTTCCGGGAAGACTGCGTTTGTTTGGAGATTATAAGTTATTTAAATGTCAAAGGCTAAATGAATGGTTGTTTGAATGGGGAAGGGTTGCGGCTGAGCGGGTTATCTTATAGATATATTAGTTTTGTTGTTCCCTTATTGTCTGATATGTTTACAGCACCGACTGAACGGCTTGATTATAATTGGTTGAAACGCTAAAGGAAAGACTTAGTAGTTTTTTCTTTCTTGATCTTAGATTGTCTCAGCTCGACATGATAATGTTTATTGTAATCACTTTATATGAGTCTGTTTAATATATAATCGTCACTGTGTGCTTCATTGACTATTCGTGCCCACGCACAGGCTTTTTTTGTTTGTTCTATAATTTTAAATATTTTCTTATGCATGTGAAATATAAGTTTTTTAAAATATGACAATTTGAATTTGAGTGTTTTACGCCTGAGGAAGCTGCTAGTGAGCAGTGAAACAGTGCTTTAATAAAAGGAGAAAATCAAGAACTGCACAGACTTTCACAAATCTAAGTAATTAAAATGTATGCAATTCGTGAGAGGCAAACATACTATATATAATTTGTTTATCCTTCAACCCTCAGGAGGTTAATTGTAATGACTATCCGCTGAATCTATATTTTTTTTTTCATGAAATCTTTTTTACCTCTCTCTTTCATCTCTTCTATCAGTTATTTCTTGACCAAATCTTGTTATTTTCTGACCCTAACGTTATTATAGTATTGAAGGGCCCATTTATTTTCGAAGGGATAATGAATGAAAGGTTTTTAGCCTTTACACAAGGAAAAATTCTTCTTCACAACTTTCCCTGTACGCATGAGAAAGTAAAATCAATGAATGAAATTCGTGTCCTATCATACATCTTAATAGCCACCTACCGAGTTCCCCCCCCCAAACTTGGAAGATATAAAATAATAATGAATGACTTCATTTCTTTCTTTGTCTTAGTTTACTATTTGAACTATTTCCTCTTGTTCAGACTAGAGTAAACAATCATCCGTTTAAGGTAGTAAACTTTCAGATAACATTTTTATCTCGACATATGTCTTCAAATGCATTGTTTTGTCATATTTTGTAAGTGAAATATTGCGTACAAATTAATTTAAACATAGGTCTATTTGTTTTGTAATTGTATCATGGAGTAGGACAATGAAAGTGTAATTAAACATTGAACTGAAACATGATCAAAATGTAAGGAATTGTGTTTACATCTCAGTTAGAAATATATGTACCTTTTTTTACTGAGTGTAATTCAAAGTTTAAAAGGTAACCTTCCTTACGTTTAGGAGACGGTCTGAACTTTAAACTTTAAAAATAAAATAAATGTTTTTATGAAATGTGATACGTAGCAAAAATATGTAACTGATAAAGCTGAAAGACGAGATTTTAAATGTAAGAGAAAAGAGAGATATTAAGGTTAGAATAGCAAACAATGATTTATTATGTTAGCCTAATTTTTTTATAATATTAATTTATAAACCTTTATAAAACAACTTTCCAACTTAAATGAAATATTGTTCAATGTCACTCATTTAAAGAATTGTTATACTAATCACTTTAGAATTCCTAGACTGCAGATACAAAATGTGACTTTTTATGAACTAACTAGGATGTTTACCTTAGCCCTTTGGGAGGACTTAAACTTTTGTGACATAAAGGCGTCATTAGTATCAATATTATATTTGATTAAAATTGAGTTTTTATTTATTCAATTTTGTATTTTTGCAAGTTATATCCTGAATAGTATTATTTTTTTAGGTGCAATTTTGCACACGGGTTTGTGTTTTAAATATTCAAATTTAAACAAAATTTGAACGAAATTAATAGAGCAGATATTAAAAAATTGCATATTTTACAACAATCCTAAGCCGAAATTTTGTATTTTATTGATAATTCACGAACAGGAATTTTTGGAGAGATGGTAATCAATAATTACGAAGCAAAGAAGCTGTTAAAATAGAATCTTTAATAATTGATCACAGAGAATTTTTGTTTGTTTCTGAGTAGGGACCTATATCTATAAGTAATATTGTTATAGATAAAACTCTATTAGACTATGACCTGTTGAGAAAACAAATTCTATGAATGTCTATTTAGTGTTTGATAGCTCCCGCACATTAAAAACCCTTCTGTGTGCGTGTATTTTTCCACAGGGTTTCAAAGTATGTTTTATTATTTTGTTAACGATTTATTTGTTGTGTAGGAAGTATTGTTATTTTTTCCTTATGCAGTAGTTTACAAAGAACAATCTGTTTATGTTAATATTATCTTGCTTTTTGATAATACGTTTCTGTAAAACTGAACAGAATATATGTTTTGATTTTGATGACGTTTAGTTTTGGGTCGTTAGCGGCTACACTTGAGAAATGTTTTCTTATGACAGCTATCCCTAAAATTTGAATTATGTATATAAAAATTATGAATCCCGAGGTATGTCCAAAATATGCATACATACCAAATTTGATTAAAATTGGTTCACACGTTCGAGCTGTACAACGCCGCGCATACGACAGTCGATAGACAGACAAAAATCACTTAGGAAAAATCAAAACGCATATTTTCACTAAAAACTCAACATCGATTTGTTGGATAACTACCTATATATTAGAAAATCATTTAGAAACAACATTTATCGTTAGAAGAATTTCATTCTTAAGTTTCATAAAGATTGGTAGACCCGTTTAGCCATAACTACGTAAAACACGAAAACATACATACAAGATAATGGACGATTTAAAACAGGACTTCGCTTCGCTCGGTCAAATAATACTAAGTTCAAGGTCAGCATATAAGCGAATACATACCAAACAGAAAAAAGAAATCCTCGTTCCATCAAGTCAGGATATCGGTTACTTGCAGGACTTTAAAGAATAATATCAAGCATTATTGATCACTTTTAGCTTTTACGGCTTATGTAGTCTATGTACTGAGAAAACAACCCTTAATTAGCAACTGAGTGGATTATAATGGATCATCCCCTCCCCCACTCTGTAGACACAGACGGCGACGTTATTGTGAAGGCTATGGAATCTCTTTTGGCTGGATTCCAATATAATATTGAACGCATTTTGTTGTTTATTTATTTGCTTTACAAATATATATTCATTATTTTTATGTGATTCTAAATTAAAGACACGAATAATATTTAGCGAATTTTTAAAATATACTCTGATAGAAAAATATGTATTATTTTTCGTAGAAATATCAGTTTTGAAGAATCCTTAAAACCCATCTAGTGGTGTTTGGAATGATATACATCTGTCCGTGCAGTGCTGTATAGTTAAAACGTTTTCACCTATTTGGATTAAATGTGTTATAAGACATATTTTGGTCAAATGTCAGTGCTTTCACCGACATTTTTGATAATTCAAAATTTGATGTTAGTTGATATAAGATCAAATAAAATGCCGATTGTTTTTCAAATCGGCTATAACGATTTTGCTAAAACGTTTGCTTAAATGTAGCCTCATGATAAAATTTATGATTTGCTTTTTATTTATGATAATTTTGGGTTAGGAAGGAAAATAACTATAGGGTCCATATTAAAAGTTCGAGTATTACATCCGAACCGAATTTTCTTGTAGCTTCCGTTTGGTATATTCATTTGGATTATTCAGGGCTACAGTTGCTGCAGAGCTTTGACCTCCAGTAAAACTCGTCTGTGCTACGTTTCTCATCTTTATCTTTTAGATTTTCAACCTTCAGCTTCCAAAGATTCTCCTTCACATCCTTAATCCATCTTTTCCTGGGCCTTCCTTTTTAATCTTCTACCCCTAGGGAACATCAAGAACACCTTCTTCATGGCTCTGTCTTCCTTAATATACTCCTTGATACGCCCAAAACTTCCACATGCTGCTCTCCCCAAAATATTCTTTCTATCTACTTAACAGCTCTATATCTAATCAGGATTAATGCTGAACTTTGAAGAATACTGCGTTAAGTTGGTAACCATGTTTCAAACTCTTTCTTCTCTGATAAAATATAATGAAATCTCCTGATTTCATGTTCCCACTATTTTCCAGCATAGCTGCTATTTGTACTCAATACATCGTCAGTTCCTCTCTCAATTGTCTCAAAGCTCTTGGTTTTCCCATGGCTTATATCTCTAATTTCCTACTCATTTTCCGGGTTATATCATGTAATTCAGTTTGGTTCCTTATGCGTAACAGTTTTTTTTTTCTAGGATAGAGTTGTTAACGTTGGGGCCATGATTTTTACTCAAGATTTTATTTCATTAGCCTTTACAAAGCCAACTTATAACTGGAATGTATCAGTTCTAGTTTTGGTCAGCCCCGGTTAATTTTATTTCCTTGTTACCCGCCATACTATTGAGCGTTCTACTAGCACCTTAGGAAGCGCGCGATATCCGACTAGCAAGTCCTACCAACAACTTTGTACAAATTTTAATTAAAATCCATAAAATAAACTATGCCACACACACTCTTTCAGTGACCCCCATGGGCTCACTATAGTGAGTACGAGCATGGCAATCCGTAGGGAACCTAGGCGGGGTCCATACTATTTTCATGCAGTCTTTTGTTATATTCCCTCTTTTCACCAATTCTTGTTATTTTTTTGGCCCTGACGCTACTACAGTATTCGACGTACTTCATTTTAAAATATTTTCTTAAAATTTACAATGACAACATGTGTAGCCTACTGTCAATGGCAGAATAAGTGTATGATTTGAATGTTAATACAATAATTGGAAATCAAAACATTTTAGAAATCCATGGAATAGTTCCCGAATTATAACCATTTTGCTGTTGAAAAGTAGGAAATCCCAAATTGTTTGTACATTTTACGAATTTTCCTAAATTTTGTTTTCATAGACAAAGATGGAAATGATTTGAATTTTGTATTCCACGGGGGCGTAGCTGAAAGCAATTTATGGATAAACTTCTAATATAATGGAGTACTTATTACATCGTACACTTGTCCTTATTATCTGATTTGGCACCAACCACTAACCAAATAGTGGACCAGGGCAGTTAATAGTCGATATGACCTTTCCAGCCTTGAATTTCTGGCTGACCTCCACAAATCCTATTCATTCTCTAGCAACTAATTCTCAGATCGGAAAAGCTTAATATTTTTGATTTTAATTGACAAATAAGTACGTGGGACTCTTTATTTTAAAGGTTTCTACTAAAACTACAGAACGGTTCATAAATTTGCTATCATGTACAGAATGTTTCGATACTGTGTAATTGTTTAAAACTTTTCGAACATAGTAAGTTGTTATTTTATTTTTTAGTTTCACATTTTCATGAATTAATTGTGACGCGTTAACAGTATTTCAGTTTTAATTTATTTTCTGTTGTTACGAAACAAACGTCATTTGTATAGCCAAGAGTCATAAAATTAACCTTACAATGCCACTTGATCACCAAACCTAACCTAACCTAATCTAATCTAATCTAACCTTACAATGCCAATTCATCACGACCTAGTCTACGCATAAAATAACAATAAACTAGAAATAACAATAGGTCTATATCAAATCTTATACATTCATAAATTTTATTAACAAAATTAGAGCAACACAAATTTATACGACCATGCCAATGATAAGAACAATACATAAATGGGCTTAACCGATTGAGTTGAAATTGTATACGGTAATATTTTCTTGCGTATAGTATCAATATGACGGAACAATTTTAGATAGTTATTTATAACGAGATCATGAAAATTTGTTTTTTTTCACCTGTTTTATACTCTGCTTCAAGCTGTATAATTTATCCTGAGGATTCTCATTCTGGTAACTAATAATTTTATTATATTTCTGTTAAATTGTGTAGTTAAACTTTTGTTTTATTTGTAAAAAAATATCGTCGCCCTAACCTTGATAGCTTAGGTGGAAATTCGGACTGGCTTATCTGACTTATTAAATCATTAAATAAATCGAATTTGAAATATAATATGTATGTAGTTTGTGTTAGATTTTGTTATAAAGTGAATTATCAAACAGGTGAAATAGGTAATATTTCATCAGTAACGTAATATTTTATATCAGAAAAAACAAAAACAAATTAAATTTGGATTTTAAACAGCATTCCATTGATAACATTTGTAGACTAACGCGAGTAATTTACGTGCAGAGTTTTTAGTCTTCTCCCCCCCCCCAATACCATTTATCGCGTAAAATTGGCAACGGAAATGTTATCAAGTTGCGACCTCTATACGATTAATACCTAAGAATTACCATAATGACAGGGATACAAAAGTTCAATTCAATTTAAATAAATTGTTATTGGTTTTTAATTAAAAATACTCATTTGTATATAGACTTGTCATCATACACAAACAAACAGTTTCACAATTAAATAATATATAAGTCATAACATAAAAGATTACTCACAAACATAATTCAGAAAATGAAAAAGTGACAACAAACCAAATATAAAAAAGTACAATTTACAGTTTAAATTTAAAATTCTGTTTTAAATACCGAAACATAGTATATACATAAAAAATTCACAGGAATATACAAATATAATGTCAATATTTGTAAATATAAATTAAATTTAGTGAACGTAGGAACTGAGATCACATCTGCCCTGAAACGACAAGGTCATGGTGCACCAACTCATCGAGAAGAATGCTTGACAGTAAAAATTGACTAATGGTGTTTTTGATGGCCGTGTAATTTTGCAAAATTTAAAAAAATTGATGAGGAAGCTTCTTTATCAATTCCGGCTTGTGAAAGAAGTTTACTATATATATTTAACTTCTACTGCCTGGCACAATAATGATAAGTTTGACTGGTGGTATTAATTGCGTATATAAATTTAAGTAGAGGAACCTTCCAAATATGTAAATTACCGAAGAATAAGCACTCTTAGATCTTTGAAAGGATGTTTACAACTTCTCTTTTGAAGGACAAACACTCTTCATATTATGAACTGATGAGTTTCCCAAAGAAGAATAATGATATACGAGTCCCACAATAGGCTGTTAAAATTACTGAAGTATTGCAATATACGGTGATTTAAGGTTGGGGGAAAAATCACCACTGAACACTTGATATGATTTAACAGATGGCAGGTTTAACGAAGGAAAACCATATTCTGTGAGGTAGTTAAATCACATTCCCGTCTGATTAAACACCACTCCAGTTAACCAGCTCTTAATGAGTTAATTATAATTAATTAATTTGGAGGATTTGTAATCTAATTATACAATTATCTGCACACAGCATTAACGGTAATATGAGTACTAAGGTTGGATGGCTATTTCCAACTGGCCCATTTAATTATCCCAAGTTTTCCAAATTCACAATGGCAGACAAAGTTACGGCATTCCCGTTATTCTCTGTTATATATAACAGTCGGGCTGTCCCGAGAATAACGGAAATGCAGTAACTTTGTCTGCCATTGTGAATTTGGAAAACTTGACCAAATAAAATGAACTAAATAAAACGGGAGAACATTACACAAGTCCTCCTATCCAGTTGTCGGACACTGCACTTCTCAGACTTTCTCATTGCTCGTATGTGAACCAATGATCATCTGTTCCACTGCCACCACAATACCTTCACCGACACAACCAGGTTCCATACCAAGATTCTGGTGCTTAATCAGTATCATTGCCACAAATATAGTTTCAAATTTCTCAGTCTAAATAGACTTTAGTACTAAATGTGACCATTCCAGTTCAACAGATTGTCGATTAGGAGACCCAAAAACTTTGCTGGCTTTAACTATAATTTTAACTGGCAAGACATTTGTTATACAATTTAAACTGTATTTTATATCTAAATCGTATGTATTTATTTTGTATGGAATGAAACAAATCAGTTTCAGCAAGATACTGTCATGAGATTTTGACCAGCGTAATGTTAACTACCATATGATTATCCTGAACAGCTGTTATAAATTTATGATTTGTTTAATTTTAAGGTTATATTTACGACTTTAAAAAATATGCACAAGCATTACTAGGCTGAATTAAATGAATTTAAACTATTTGTATGGTATATAGTTTAATCCTGCCAATATGGATGTATATTTTCCAGACATCTGTGAACTTCAGGAATTGCTCAAATCCCTTCAGACAGAGATAAAAAGATTTGGCTCACGTTTAGTCAGACATCTAAAACGGCGGGATTGCTTCATAGCTAAGCGGGAACTTCATTGTGACTGGATCACTGCGTATCTGCAAGCAAACTCGGAGAAGCGCAGTGAGTGGTTTTTATTACTTATGTAATTATAACTAATATTTATCAAAATTATTTTCTGCATAGTACCTTATTAGTATTAGATAAGGCATATTATGCTACATGTGTGACGGTGTCACTGTGGCTCGAGAATGTTAGTTGAGCAGGACCTATTTTATTTGCTTTGCTTTAAGACAGCGAACAGCTGATTAGAACTGCAGCTATATTGAGCAGACCACTTTAGTCGATATCAGAAGATATACGTCCATTCTCGGAACCAGACGTAGTTATGGCTATCGTGTTAATTTTTGGTTTCGAAATATTACTTGTAAATTACACCAAGGCTGTTTAATTAATTGGAGCAATGGCGTTCGGGTTTTACCGGAATCCCAATCCTAACTCGGACATGTAATTTATTAATTTTAAATCAGATGAATTGATCTCCTAAATAAAGCTCTTTGTTTAATTAGTAATCGTATTTTGTGAGTGAACATATAGTAATTATATTTAATTCGGTAGCGAAATATTTATTAAATTAATCTCTGCATAGCTGGGGTACTCTATTGTGTATGGGGATACCTGAGGTGAACGATTTTGGCTTCGAAATTTCGGCCCAAATAATAATATAGATTCAAAAATTTAAACCGTAAGCGTGGCCTATTTGTGACGTTGCCGATTCAAATTAGCTGCAAGGGTTACAAGTACTCTATTACTATTCCCCGACGCTATAGCCGATAGATAGCTCAGGCCTCCACAAAAACATGTCTCCATCTATCTTCATCCTCCTGAAATTCTACAAAACTCTGACCTCCATATTTTCCAAATCATCTACCCACCTACGGTTGTTCTCGGTCTTCCACTACCTCTGTTACCTGCTGGTGTATTTACGAAAACCTTCTTTACTCATTTGTCCTCAGTAAAAACTAGTCAAATCGGTAAACTATGTCAAATCGGTGAACTATCAAATTGTCGAAATGTGATACAGATTTCAGTCAAATTGGCACGGAAGCTAGGGTGTAATGTTTACTGTGTAGTTAGTAACGTATTAATTTAATTTCAATTTTATTAACCAGAACAAAATGTGGGTTGGTATGAAAAACCACAAAAATTATATATCCTATTCAAGTTGTGTATGCGCTTGTCAGCTTGTACACGGAGATAAGATGTTTCACCACCATTATTGTTGGATCTCAAGTGAGACAGAGATGGTTCCTGTCACTCGTCCTCTTTTTGATGACGTTTTAGTGTAAGGTTAATAAGGTTAAAAGAACAGCTAAGGATCCATATGAAGCTTCACCCAATTTCATAGCAAACCCAAGCTTAGACGCTTTAATTCAAATGTGAATCAGTATTACTATATAAATATGAGACATAGAAAGCAAACAAAGAAACAGTCTACAGACATTCGTTAACGGCTAAGATATATCCTTAAAATTTGGTGGCCGAAGGTTATTTCAAATCAATATCTTTGAGAGGTTTCAAATCATTGTTTACTTAAGGTGCAGATACTACGAATAAAATAGAGATGGATAGAGCACATTCTCCGGAAGACATAAGAAGATATTGGCAGGCAGGCTTTCCATTTGAATCCGCAAGGAAGTTTGAAGAGAGACACCTGGAGGTGGGGTTTCATATGGAAATATCAGCTCTAAATACAAATTGGAGAGAGGAAAAGGTCTAAGACGCTGGCGTGATTCGTTGAGGTCCTATGTTCTGCAAAAAGGAATGATAGAAATTAAGTTAAGTAGTTTAGTAATAGTAAAGGTTTTCAAACTTCAAAATGGGTTTTGAAAGTCTCTTAGTTTTTTTATTAAAATCTATAATAGCTCATTTTGTTCACTTTAGGGATCTCAACATGTTGATATCAACTTTGAGGTAGTCACTAATCACTTTAAATGTCGTGATTTATTAGATCAGCATATCAGCTGTGTGTCGGGTGTTTTTAAGACCTTTGATTTTAAATGGATATACAAGTACCTTAGAAAAGGTAATGTCTGTAAGGTAAAAATAATATAATATTACATCTAATAGAACCTTTGTGGTAGTAGGAGAAAACATACAAGAGAAAATGACACGTTTTGAAGTAACAATGTTTCTTGGTATTATCCTCACCACATTTTGCTTTGAAAAGAAACTTCTTCTTCATTTTGTAATTTACAAACAATACAAAAGAAAACTACTTTAACTTAGTTTAAACTAAAAATCGTACACATTTACTTCAACTTTGTATTTTATATATTTCTAAAGCTATTTTTAAAAAGTGAGAAAACTATTAATCAATAATCATATCAAATTAGGTAAAAAATCTAATTAAAATAAGGTAGCTAGAGAAGAAAATCTGTAAAAATTGATTAAAAATACAAACTTTCAATTTGTCTGGTGTACAAACTGAATGTACAAATTACACAAATAATAAAATTCGAACATATTCTTTGAAACAAGAATGAATCTATGTCAAGGTTTTAAATTTATTCTTGTTGACAATATAAAACGCACATTGTTGGCAATCTAAAAACATGTGGCTCTCTATTGTGTTTTTAGTGTTGTGTTTAATTGCTGTATTTTACGACAGACAGACATGTCTTCTAGGAGAAATGTTTTGCAGCAGAAACGAGAACTGGAATACTACTATCTGTGCCTAAAAACATCAGTTGCAATTTGTCATGTAAATCACGTGAGACGTAATTTACACTTGCATTTGCAACGATTCAATTTTCTTAAATGTTTAGATTAGGTTACTTATTGGAGTGGCATACTTGACTTAAGCCCTTAAACTCATATCTGGAACATAATGTGATTAGAATTTGGTCTAAATCGTTCAAGTAACAAAATTTAAAATTAAATACAATTTTGTAAAACTAAAAAGGTCCATAATATGCAGTAGGTTGAAAGGAGAAAGAAAGAGTTTAAATTACTTTACACAGGCTAAATTTGCATGAAAAAGCTTAGAACAGTAAAACAATAGGAAAATTAAATCACAATTAAAAGATATTTTTGTATCTTCATAATTATAAATGGAACTAATTTATAGATAATACATAAAAAGGAACAGTATTATTAGTATTTTAAGAACTACTTAAGAAAAGTAGTATATAAAAAAATCTAAAATTTAAATAAATGAAAAATTTTAAAACGTAATAGAAGATTATGTTTATACTAAGGGGATAATAGAATTTCAAAATTAAATAATGGGGGGTTTCAATAAAGTAAAGCCTTTTAAAAAGTTGTTACCAGGGGACTTAAATTTAAGAAAGGCGGAACCAAATGGTAACAATGTTTGAAAATAGAAATAAAAAAAAGACAAAGACAAATTTAGTAATTAACAAGGCTCAAGTTTATTGAAACAAAATTTTGACGTTTCAGATTTTATCATTTACAACTGAGAAAGACATCCTGAGACAAAATTATCATAAACACCTTATGATTAACAATATTATATTTAAAAAAAAAAATTATACGCCCTTAAAGTGAAATATTATAATTAAAAAAAAATTAATCAATAGAGTCTGAAAATTTATCCCCCCCCTTTTTTAGTTTATATATTTTATAGTTACAAAATTTAACAAAAGACAATGAGCACAGCTTAACAATTAGCTGGATTATAATTAATCCAAAAAAAAAGAAGATTATATGCCCTTAAATGTAAAAATTATAAAATAAAAAAAAAAAGATGAAAAGATACTGATTTTTTATTTCCCCCCCCCTTTTAACTTTATGAAATGATAGCTTTCTAAAACAGTTACATAATATTACTTATTTTATAAATTACTTAAATGCTATATTGGCCAATAAATATATATATATTTTAGATAAAGAATTTATTATAAAAAAAGAAGTTTATTTAAAAAGAAAATTTTGAATATTAAGTTTTATTAATTGACGTCAATTGTTTTAATTTAGAAACTAACCTCTGGGAGGTTGTTGGGACCGAAAGTTTGCATGCAGGCTCCACCCAATAATTTTTATATATTTTATAATTAATTACACAAGTCTACATCTACAAGAATGTTTTAAGAAAACATATTCGCTGAAATAAATTTTAGGCACATATACAATATGAGTTTAATTAAAGTTCAATAAAGTTAGTTTTTTTCTTTTTTTTTTTTTTTTACATCACTTTTGTGCACATGAAACTGAAGCTAAGTTGGATAAAACGTGTTTTGTTAACAGGACGAAACATGTCTAGATCTTTCGCTGTGTTTCTTCTACCAGCATATTAGCTATAGCAAAAAACATGTTTTTTAGTGTCTGTACAAAATCGGACATGTTTTAGCATTAATGTTCATTATTAAAGAAAATATCTGGTTATTTGTCAAAATCAAAGAAAATTGATTGTATAACAGAAATTCGTTAAGATTGTACTTAAAAGCTTCTTAGATGATTATAAATCTATTTATATATATTTAATTTTGTTTGAAACAAAGCTTGTATAAGACTTGCAAAGATTTGCAAAAGTCTGCAAAACGAAATTTTCTGATTTAGAACAGATTTCTTCAATTGTTTTATATTTGACATGTACAATGAGATATTTCGATCATTCAAAGTTCAACATTAGTTTGCACTTATTTCACATAATTGTTCCAAACTCAAAATGTGCCTTTACAAGATTTTGTAAAGTATGTTTTAAGAAAAGTAAATTTTTATAATCATTGAGTTTCAAAAGAACATTGAATATTAAATAAAACATGAAATACATATTTTAAAAATACATGATAATTAATAAATTGTTTTAAAGCATTAACAAAAATTTAATATATGATAAAATCTGTACCTGGAAAATCCTGTCGCAGTTCACGTAAGCTTGTGCCGTGAAAACGAAAATTTACCAAACATTATAGAACTAAAACGCACAAAACTTGTAGATTAACATTGCCAAAAAACTAGGGTTGAAATTTTGAAGTCCAAGAAAGAGATTTTTCTCTAACGTAGCTGAATATGGATGTCAGACATTGTGTGTGACTACCGGTAGACTAGATAAAGGTTTTAGATCGGCTCGCTAACCAGCCGTTGTACTCTGTACTTAGATAGAGACGGAAGATAAGAGGCACGGCGAGTGGACTGCCGATAACAAAATGCAGATTTATTTTATGAATGCTACAAAGTTTCAGTAATCTGAAGGGGAAAATAAAATAATTTATAAATTGGAATAGTTGGTTTATGAAGATCCATAAAACTTACAAGAAACCAAAGTTTTATTACTAACACTTCAATCGTTTATAAAATAGATCAATGTAAAAGGTTTAAGAGAAATACAGGGAAATATGATTATGACATATTATATAAATAAGGATATAAAGTGACCAAATATTAAAATTTCAAAATATAATTACAAAACTGTGTTAGTAGTAGAACATAATGTGTTTACAAGACCCAAAAAGGATATTAACTATGTTTTTATACATCAAATATACAAAAAGTTGAATAACTTCATTAAAAATAAACTTCAATCAAGTTTCAAATTAAACTGGAGAAAATAGGGAATACATTAATATCATCACTAAGAAAGCAGTAATTCTGAAGTATCAGTGAAAAAAAGGGAAAATTTAATAATAAAAAAAAAAAAAAAATTCAGCAAACCTAGAAATGGTAAACTTTCAAAAGACGTGATTTTGCTGAAGCAAAATCACGTCTTTTGAAAGTTTACCATTTCTTATGGATTTGATTTTGACTTCAATAAACGCAGTAGCTCACATTAGCTGTCAGTATTTACGGTTTGACTTTTAGGTTTGATGTCAACCAAAATTGGACATTCCATATCCCAGAATTTGAGTTTTGAATTATTTTACTGTGGGAGCTGAAGGATGTTTTCACACCAAACTTTGTCGCTTACTCTCTGGTTCAAGATGATGGATCCATGTTTCACCAACGGTTATTATTCGCTTAAGAAAAGAGTTTCCTTCTTCATGACGTTCCAAATGCTTCTGGGATATTTTCAAACTATTGTCGTTGTGGATGCTGGTCAATTGACAAGGAATCTAGCGAGCACTGACTTTTCTAAAGTTTAAAGAATAGTGGATGATTGAATATGCTGAGCCATGACTTACATTCAACTCACTTGCAATTTCATCAACTTTAATTCGTCGATTATTGAGAATCATTTGTTTAACCGCTTCAATATTGTCATAATCTTTGAAGTGGAAGGCCTGCCAGGCCGTTGTTCAGTACACAGAGAAATTCTACCACTTTTAAAGCGATCAATCCATTCGTAGATATTTCTTCCACTTAAAAAACTCTCTCCATATTGCTGCTGCATTCGACGAAATAATATCTGCTGGTTTCACACCTTCTGAATTGAGGAAACGTATCACTGCTACCATTTCTTCCTTTGTGCAATCAGACAAAGGAGAAAACTCATTTCACACAGTCTTTTAAACACAATCACAAATCGCTTGGAGACAGGCCCGGACTATGGAGGGTGCACCTACTGTTGACAATCAAGATGTTGAAGGCACAGGGCTGTGTTTTTGGCCGTATGGGGTCGAGCGTTATCCTGAAGCATAATCACAACTAAACAATACTTGCAATGAACAGATGATAGACGTTATGAGTTATAGCAAAACAATCAGTGCTGTCATACATATGATTCGGAGGGAAATCAAAATTTCCTTTACTTTTTGACTTTCCCTCGTATTTTTTTTAAATAATGCATTTTACAGATTTTATCTGTGGTTGTTAAAGTATTATAAATTTGTGCTAATCTTTTTCTTTCTAGAAAACATAATAAAATGTAGGTTAAATAGAAAATAATACAAATACCTGATTCCTCACTAAAAATATGTTATTTCATATCACACAAAGAAAATATGTTAAGGTTAGGATTGAAAAAAAAAAAAAAACAAAAAAAAAAAAACAAACTAATGTATTGTGTTCCGCTAGTATTGTTGTATTAACATCAAATTTAGAACTTAATTTAAAACAAAAAATTATGAAATGAAACTTGGAGCGTTTAGAGAAAAAAATAAATTCCTGAACGAAATATATTTTATATGACGTGACAACAGCGCGATCCATTGATAACACGGTCGTAGGTAACAAAACCATACGTGCATGGAACTAGCGTATCAGATGTTTTACAAGAATCTATCAAGTTGTTGTAAATCACACGTGTTTGTGTTTACGTTACAATTATTGTGGTTAATTATTATCAACTCGTTAATGAGAATATCAGTAAATAGTTCAAGACACGAAGCTTACATATTATGTACATGTAGTAATTTACTTGTATAAGCTTTTTATCAGCGGAGTTTAAGCACGCTAGTTTCTAATACGTTAGTATAAATAACCTAACCTCAATTTAATTTAATCTGATTGTATTTTAAATCAGCTGTTAGATATTATCAACTGATGTTATTTAGTTAATATAAATTGGATTTTTGTATACTAAAGGGCGATAAAGTACAGGGTGTTCCATAAAGGTATTAGAATTTTTGACTTATCGAAGAAAAGTTGTTTATGGAGCGATTTAGTTAAAATTTTGGATGTTGAAGTAAAGAATACCACAGAATGTTCAAGTAAATATCTTCATGCAAACAAAATGGCTACTGCGCTAACGCATCATGCTTGATTGTCCCGAAAATCGTCGTCATAACAAAAATCCGTAAAGCATGAAGCTTGTTTGTCCAGTCACGCTCCATTATATATACTATACGTATGTATGTAGGCCTATGTATATATATATGTAAATACTTTCTCACATTCTCAAAAATATTGTAGTAACTTTCTTTCACCCATACATACATACATACAAAAGATTTAGAAAAGAAAAAGATATTTTACGTAAACTATAAGTGTATATTTTTATCTCTGTGGAAAAAGGTGGACCTAAAATCATTGGTTTAACTTAAATATGTATTAAATAATAAAAAAATAACCATTACATATAATTAATATTTTTTTAGGATTATTGGAATTTTAAAATTTTATTAATTTAAAAAATTGACAGTTAAAGTTTTCACTTCTGTCTACCGTACGCGACAATAAATTAAAAAAAAATTAATTACATTGTAATTACATAAGACATTTATTAAATTTATTCACTTTTAGGTTAAGTAATAAAGGAAACAATAATAAACAATAAAATATCAAAGAAGAAACAATGATCATTATTCAAATTGGAAACCACCCATCGCTAAGGATTGCTAGCACCGACGAATGAAAGCTTCATAGGCATCCCAGAAAAGTGTTGTGGGATCTTGGGAATTTAATTTTATTAATTATTGTCTTTAACTGCTCATCTGTATTGATGGTGTGATAATAAACTCGTCACAAAAAGAAGTCACTAACGGTTAGGTCTGGCGATCTTGGCGGCCAGTCCATAAATTCACTTTACCTGCCAATCCATCAAATTCATTCTTCAATAAATGTTTTCACGAGATTAACATAGTTTTGAGTTGCTACATATTCTTGCTGGAAGATGGAAGACTCCATTACTGAAACTGTAGAGGTGTTTATTCAATACTCCATGTCACCTCAGTTCCATTCTTAGAAATCTTGAAGGATAATACTCCTTGTAAGGACATTACTATTGGTGGTTCAATGTCTGCTTTAGAATCTTCTTCTTGCTTCAAGGTCATTAAATGAGATTATTTTAAGTTCTATTGAAGAACTCACTATTAAAACAACAAAAACATTTTAACTAATGAATATAAATATCTGTTGTATACAGTAGAATTTAAAAATACCTGAACAATACATCATAACTAACATAAGAACTAAGTTCTTTAGAACATAAACTAAGTTTATTCGAATCCAATATAACACCTGCTAATTAAAATAAAATAATTTAATAGCCCCCAAAACTGTGTTTCATTTTAAACAGTCTCCATTTTTTTTACATGCAAGATATTTCCTTTAATATTCTGTGGTATACTTTTATACATATATACAATATTCATGTACAATTTTAACGAAATCATTCCAAAACAACTGTTCAAGACATGTCAAACATTGGAATACCTTCACGGGAGACACCCTATAGATATATAAGTAGAAACTATTGAGAAATTTCAGGTGAATGCAGTTAAATAGAACGACCAAGTTTTGCTTCTCTATTAATTGTATGTCTCAGACTTTATTTTAATATATTTATATATAATACGTACGCCAAGAAAGCTAAACCAGGGTTTGACCCAGACCGAATTAAAAGAGGGGGGGGGGATTTCGGGGTATTGTATTATCAACAGGAGAGCGGGTAACTAGAAAAAAGTGGCATTTTAAGGTCATTCTGGACTCCTAAACATAAGTTACAAATTAAGAAACACTTACCAATTTTGCTGAACAGTACAGTAATTTTAGGAATAACTTCCGAATGAAATACGACATACTAGTTTTATTTTTGCAATACAGTTGTTACAATTCGTTTTTGGCTGGGCGATTACCAGCGTACACAAATTTACAATTGTTGGAAAAGTACTGTTTATTAGATTTAATTCATTTATAAGTAAAAGTTGCCTGAACGGGTTGTCAGGGTACAATTTTGTTCACAAACTCCAACTATTGTAAAAAGGATGTTTTAAATTGTTGATCCTCAATGGTGAATACTTTGTAAAAATTATGGCGAAAATAAATATAAAATCGTTATTAATCAAACAAGTTCTTGTAATTTTCTACATGCAAAACTTATTACACTAACAAAGAGTATACCGGTTGTCCCACAAAGAGGTCGCCATTTTTGAATTAATATGCCGGACATGTGGAACACTCTACAAACTTGACACTTTACAGTTATGTTACATAGATAGTCCTCGAGTTTTATTTTTTATGGTCAATCGAAACAAAAAATATATATTTATATTATATTTTTGTCATTATATTTCTGTAAATATTGTTACTGTAAATAGAAGAAAGAAACAAAGAAATTAAGATAATAAATAAATTTTAAAAAATTAAAAAAATGGCGGAATAATAAAAGAACATTAACCTTCTGGATAGAACCACTTCCTCTCACAATGCAATCCAATTAAAATTTGCATTACCATCTCTTGAATCTCGATCAGCTGTTGTTTTGTTAACACACAACAATGAAACAATTTGGTAGTTCTATTCAATCAGTTTATGTGTCTAACCTAGAAAAGATGAATTTTTGAATTGAACAAAAAGTGAAATGTTTAGGACTATTGTGTTTGAAAATAAATATGAGGCGATAAGGTGTTTACAAAAATTCTACCCAAATGTGGTTTATCCATCAAGAAAATCAATTCATAAATGCAAAACTATGCTACTAAAAACTGGATCAGTTTCAAAGAAATACCATTAATTTATTAACACAGAAAATGAAGAGCTTGCATGTGCTACTTTACTGAAATCTCCTAACAGGCCCAATTCATTTAGACAAGTTTCATCCGCTACTGTGATACTAAAGTCGTCAGTTCAACAGTATGCCACGAAAAACAAAACAAATTTTTATAAAAAAAAATTTAGTTCACGGACTGTTGAAAGATGACCCAAACAGACGAGTGGAATTTTGTTGGAAGTGAATTAAAAATCTTGACGAAGCGGTATGAAGGAATTGTATTCTCAGAAGAAGCTATTTTTAAGAAACAGGATCTGTAAACAGACATAATTTTAATTAATATAACACACTAAGTTCGTATATCTCACGAAGTGGACTTGAAATCAAAGGGTATAATTATTTGGGCTACCGTCACCAAGGATGGTGTTTTATCCCATCAGACAATGACTGGAGATAAGATATGCATCAATATTAACTGATCACATAGTTCCTTATCTTACTCAACTGGAGATGAGGGATTTTCCCCCAACAGGATGGAACTCCCACTCACTATGATAATATGGTCAAAACAGTTTTAGATCGAGAGTTTCTCAACCGTTGGATAGGTCGTGGCAGCAACTTCATGGACTGGCCTCCATGGTCATCAGACTGTTTGAGATTTTTTCCTATGGAGGTTTTTAAAAGAAACAGTTTATTATCACCCTATAGCAACAGATGATGAATATTAATGAGGCTGATTGAAGAGGAATTACTGTTGATACCTCGACAATTTTCAAAAGAGTTATGAATTTTCTTGTTGCGTTGATATCAGGGCATATGTTAGACTTCAATTCAAATCAAGATCAAATTTGGATACATCTATTGCTGTTATATATCTTGATAAGGTTTACACATTTTCATGTTATGTACCTGCAAATCAACAATTTGTACTTATTATGTAAATTATTTTGGCGAAAAAGTACCATTATTCGAGGCATTTTGTAACTAAAAGTTAATTAAAACAATGAGTATGACTGTGATTTTAAATTTTAAATTAATTATTCACTTTAGAATGCTTTGAAAATGTTTGTTAATAAACAATTCCAATTATATTGTATATTCCCTATTGTTTCGTTTACGAAATGGTATTTTGTTACGAATATTTTTTATTAACAATTATTTATGTATACATTTCTGGACTATATTTCTATATCCTGAGAAAGCTTAGAATATATTTACTATATGCAATTAATATATTTACTAATTCTGAAGCCAGAGGCTTCCTGTCTTCTCTTGTTCTATTGCTTACGGACGTAAATTCTTATCGGAGGTTAATAGTCTCCTTGAAAAAAAACTTAAAAAGAATTAGGCCTATTACTAAAAACAATATGGTCAAAATATAACCTCAAAATTAGAAAAATATGTAATAAATAATAACGGCATCTAGTTGCTGGAATCTACATATTTAAAATAATTCCCCCTTTTTGTTCATTCATTTACTTATTTTAATACTCAAATGATTATTGTTTTATTTAAAAGATAATTTAAAGTTTTAAGTCACTGTGAAGCTAAATATTTTATGTACGCTTTTATTTTTATTATACTACGATTTTTTAAATCTTTATCTTACCATAATACATGCTACAACTAAATCAATATGAAATAATTGGTTTTAAACAGCTGATAACCTGAAGTAGTTTCAGTTGTATTTTAATTTTTATTGAATTTTTAAGTAATTACATTTTACTTTGAATGCTTCCGAACAATTATTTTAAAACTTCGGCTGTGTGAAACGGTTAAAAAAATATCAAAAGAATCGTGTGTTATCAAGTCAGTGTATCAAATGTCTGCTGGATATTAAGTTTACTGAGGTTTATCATATCTTCCTTTGTAAAGCGATAGTCTGATTGTAATAATATCAGTAGTTTATGGGATTGGATAACTTTAAATTGAATTTAGTTAAGTCCTTAGGGTTTGTAACAACTAATACGTAACTTTGTTACATGATTTCCTGATTCCTTAAAGTGTTCCTTCGATGAAAAAGGAGCACGAAACTTATTTTTAGCAGTATAGTAATCGAACGTATTGAAAATACAAATATAATCTCATAATATTTCATTTTTAGTACGAAGTACTTTACATTTATTCACAAAAATCTGTTACAACTAATATCTCGTTATCAAGGCTATATATATATATATATATATATATATATATATATATATATATATATATATATATTTAACACGTTTAAATCGTTGGAATTACTTTTAATAATACGTATCAAACTTATTTATCAAGTCATTAAAAATTTTAAACTGAACAGTCAACTTTTTTTAAATTGTATGAAAGTCTCTGCTACCAATTGTAAAGAGTCGTTAATTAAAAGAAGGGAAATGACGGTAGTTACGGCAAGCCTATCTTAGGCCGGCGGATCTCTACAACAATAGTAACTGATCACCTTCAACCTTGTCAAAATAACCACCACACCAGATAACCAGCTTTGATAATTATTTTATTAACATGTAAAATAAGAGGACTTATTAACTTACTAAATTCACTGCACATACCTGAACCTAGCTCTAACGGTGATTTAGGTCTCTGCACAGATTCGCCATAGATCTAGTGAATTACTAGAATCGAACATAATCACAGTCTACTGGAAACATCCCAGAACGGAACGAACCTCTCATAAATTACACAGACATTTTAATATTTGTCTTACGAAACCAAAAAGGGAGGAACGCTGTTAACTACCGTAAATGCCTAGAACATCTCTCTGTACGTTCGGGTTTTGGTGTGCGCTTTTTGTTCTCGAAATTTTTCGCGTGTGCCGTGAATCTTCGGAACTATTTGGGACCGCTATGAGTACCGACGGCAACCAAGGTTCCTATCGGAACACAGATCGCAACCAAAAACTCAACCACTATTATCCCAGGTCGCAACTGAGGTGACCGTGTTTCCGAACGCGTCACAACATTTCGGATAATAGACGTTTCGATTACTTTACGTTCGGATAACCGATACTGTGATACTTGGTAGAGCGGCACGCTAACATTGCTAACGTTGTAACTGGTTTAAATCGAGTTACTAATGACGTTGGTCAAGGTTCATTTCCCTTTGTTGTCAATTTCTCTCGAAACATAATTATCTTTTATTTGTGATTTATTAAAATAGTTTTGGTTTGTAATTATTTTTCATATTTTTACAGAATTTTATGAAATCTGAAGACTTTTTTTTTGAAATTAGATTTTTATAACGGCCCTAAGACGGATTTTTTTGAAACCTTCAACTCCTGAAATTACATCTTTGGTGCGATTGAGACCATTGTTTAGAACCATACCATTAAATCCAATTTATATATTGTTACTTTAAGTACCCCTAAACTCACCATTTATATTTTAAGCTCATAATTAGGAGCCTAGAAAAACCTAGTTGTCAGTTTGAATAAAATAGGATTAATAGCTTCGGAGAAATCAATGCGGAAAAATGTACTAAAATAGCAATGCTTTGTTACCCTCATCCCCACCCTTTAATAAAAAAACATTTTGTCCTAAATTTTGTTGCTGAAATAAATTTATTAACTTTAACAAGTTATTAAACTCAAATTTACGTTTCGTGAGACATGCTGTATATAAGTCACGCTATATAAGCATCCATGATTGACTGATTGACTAATTCATCACAATTCATAGTTATTTCGGTCATTCGTAATAATATGTTTCCGGAGGTCTACACCCTTCCTCTTTCTTATAAAATTGTGTGCTGACTTCAGAAAATAAAGTAAACTGTGTAGCTCAACAGCCCGAGAAGAGACTTTGCCTATTGGACGGCTTTTCAGTCCGATAATGTGTGTTTAGCGCATCGAAATTCCCGTCGTCATTGTTCTATAAGGGTCGCCAAAGATCTTGACCGATGAATCGGTGCTACTAGCCATTCTGAAACAGCGAACCAGCGCCAGCGGTTCCTAGACATCTTGAGAATAACAAAATTATAATGAAACTTATATATGCCTTTTCTGCATGAATTTCCGCATACAACGGTATAAATATATTTTAGTTTTAAAATTATGTGTAATTTTTAATAATGAAAAATATTAGTTGAATTAAAATGACATGAAAAAGTCAGTAAGCGAGAACTTTTTTTATTTTTGTGGTAAAAACAAACTTCCAATAAGAAAGTTGTAGCAAATTAGTTGATCTTAAAAATGTATTCGAAAATATTTTTGATACAACTTCTAGTTTGTTCAATACTCCGATGTAAATAACCGCTATGTTCAGTTCTACGCGCACCGCACCAATGTTTTTAGGAAAGTACCCGCACTCCTCCCCTCGCCTAACCCAGCGCTTGCCAAACCAACAGTCAAGATCCGTGGCGACCCTTATAGCAGTTTCAGTAAAATGTTTGAGAACCATAGGCACTACATTCGGAATTACTAGATTAGTCGTGGAGTCTCAAAAAGTAAAAGGTATACTAAAATCGAAAAAAAACTTTATTACAGTAAACAAAATGAAGAAAGCAAGCAAAAACACTCTCAGCCATAACCTGAGGAACCGAAAAAAAAAATGTGACAAACCGATTTGGTATTATATATATATATATAATTTTTCTTTTCGAACATCGGAAATTATAGTTTTGCAGATTAGCTATTTTGGGTCGTTGTGGAATCTAAGGATAAAAAGTTGTGGCTAGAAAGTTTAATTATGTTTGTGTATAATTTGGCATTTCTAAGCCAAAGAGTGTATCCCTGATAGAGTGTTCTGGAGTAGAGTATTGTAGCCAAACTTGTAAGAGCGGACAGGATCTGTACCACTAAAGCCTAGTAGGGGAATGTGTCGAGTGAAGAGAAAGGAAAATGTGTGTCCTTACTTCCCTTCTTCTTTGCTCTAGGATAAGACCACTCTTTCTTTACCTTTCCTTCCTGTCCGTTTGTACCGGTGGTTTGAGTACATTGTGACCTCTATCTCATTTTAAAATATTTATAGTAAGTCAGAAAATAATATTGTCATATTATTCGCATGGTTTGGGTCAGTGGACATTTAATAATCTCGGGTAAATTCGAACCTAGAAACCAAATTTGAGCAAATTGCAACCTCTAGAACGATTACTAAAACGCAACACACGTTTCCTAATTTTTGGTTTTGGGTCCATCAGAGGATGAGGGTATCTAAAAATTTTTTAAATAGTATGTTACGTAAAACCTCCTTTAAAAGTTTTAATGAGAAAAGACAAATGCAATTTTCACAATAAAAAACTAGACCAAAAACTTTATTGTATTGAGATAGGAATAAATAATTCCTACTTAGTTGGGATGTTAATTTTTACTTTCACAAATTTTTTTATGAATAATTACTATTTTTTCTTCTCAAATCAAATCTACAAACCAACTCATTAAACCATTTTTTTATCAATGGTAATTTGAATGGATATATTAACACTTAATGTATAAAAGTATTAGGACGACACCAACTTTTACAATAAAATTTAAAAAAAGAGTTATATTTCTCTTGTGTGTAAGTTTACCAAGAACTGAAGAGGAACAGAACTAGTTTTTTTAAAATTATTTTAAAAGATGGGTATAGCCATAAGATACATTAAGTATTTCACTCCGCAAAAAATATCCTTTATATAAAAAATGTTTAAACTTCTTGAACAATTAAAGGATTAATCTCTCAACAATATTATTGTGACAACATACAACCCCGATAGAACTCCTGTATTCCAACAGGACACTTCCTCTTAAATAAACTCACAATCTTAGAATTGTTAAATTAACCATTAGATATAGGTTGTTTATTTGAGAATGAACCAAATGAAAATTTCATTTTGTTTTAATGTATTTTTTCACCAAGTCGTTAAAATGATCACTATTTACAAATTTTGTAGTATCCCTTTACCCGAAAAGTATGAGGGGCCGAAATTCGAAAAAGTATTAATTCAGATAAACCCTCTTATCAGAGGAGAGTATTAAAAAACACCAATGTTAAAGTGAAAGGTATAATTTCTCTTGTAACTCTCTCAATACAACTAAGTTATCGATCGTGGACCAATAAAATTGTTCTTCACGTCATTTTTATCGTCTCATGAAGCCCTTTGAAATTATGTATCACATGATAATATTTCCCACTTGAAAATGTAGATCCTCCCCCTTTAAATAAAAAAATTGGGGGAAAAAAGTGGTCTCATAGCCTTAACCTAACCTAACTACAATGAAAATTGCCCGGAAACTATGATTAGCTATTTTTGTTAATAACAAACTTAAAGGGGAGGAGATGGAATTTTCTTTATGTAGTACCTTTATGTAATGTCTTCATATAATATAGGGTATTTCTGTAATGGGTGGAGATAATTCAGGGGGTGGTTATATGGGTCAAAATAAACAGGTAAAAGTTCCTATAAACATATGTCTGGGAAACGCTTCTTTTACCAGCTCTCGGCCATTCTTTTTTTTAATTAAAAAAAAAAAAAAATTAACTAAATTATTTATATCTCTAGAACGGCTTAACCGATTGAGTTGAAATATTGCTCGGTAGTCATCAATGTTTCCAATAAACCGTTTCAAAAGAGAGCCCATTTAGATATTTTAAATTAAAAAAATTCATAAGTTATTTTCTTTTAAAATTTTTAAATGGGCGCCATTTTGATGCGGATAATTGGATCACGTTGAATATTTTTTTCTTTTTCAAATTTGCTCTTTATATCAACGACCATCAAAATTTCAACTAAATCTGTTAACCGTTCTAGAGATATAAATTCACAAGAAAAAAAGGAAAAAAAAAAAAAAAATGACGCATAGATGGTAATAAAAAAAGCTTTTCGGACATTTGTTTATAGGAACTTTTGTCTTTATTTTGACCAATATAACCACCCCTAAATTACCTCCGCTAATTATAGTAACACCTCGTATATAGTTTAATGTCAAATTACTCGAATGGGTGGGAACAGCGAACATTTCATAATCCCGGCGGAATAGCTAGCATTTCTAAAATAGAAATTCATTAATAACGTTTTAATCATAACGAACAAAAGATTTCATTAAAAACCAAAGGAGGTATTTGATTTCGATTCATATTTTAGAAGAGTTCTTAAAAGTGCTTCGTGACTTCGACTTTGTATTCATTATATCGATTCTTGAAATTAAACTTCGTCAGTCGCGACTCTTAACTACACTTCCGTATCCAAACTGCTGACTGCTCTACTACAATAAATATTCCAAGTGTAAGTGGGTGGCGAAGGGGTCGCGTATGATCAATAAGTGGGGGTGGTACTTTGTGCGCATGTGTAAAGCAAAACAGTGATGCCACCTGTGGGGAAAATTACCTTTCTTTACTTCAAATCGGTCTTTGATTTTGTTTGAAACTTTTTCCGGTTACCTTTTATTTGTAGATGCAGTTGTAAAACACTCGTGTCAAACGGTAAATTGTTATTCAATTGTGTAAAATTTTCGTTGATGATAAAATTTAAATAATTTTCATGATTTGCATTGCTTATTAATATTTTCTTCATGTAGATTAATAATTATAATAATAAATGGAGCACTTATAAAAATTCTGTTGTGTTTTCCATAAACAATTTTTCCATTGTCTGGTACAACATTATTATTCTGGTAAAACATTATTTTCACAACAGCTCGTTGAGTCTCGCTAGTCGGCTTTTTACATTTGGTTGATGTTGGGTTAGCACGTCTAATTCCCGTAGTAATAATTCTATCTGGCAGGATTCGACATCCATCCCATGACTCACGATGTTAGGTCAACACCGTAATTTTTCAACTCTCGTGGACTCGATATCTCATATATATATACACACACTCTGATAAGATCTTATCTATTATTTAGATTTACACGAATATAATAATAACAATTTTAAAAAACGTTGTTAAATTAAATATGATTTTATTTTCTAACATTTGGGATACTAATGTAAGCATATTACTATGTTATGTAATATAGTAAGTATTTTTTTGTATATTTCAATTTTAAAAATATTCTTGTTGATCTTCTGAACCGAAAAAAACCTTTTGTTACAAAATGCTGGTTTATAATGTATTTTTCCCTCTTATTGCAAGGGGAAAAACCTCGGTCATCATAGCTTAATAAAGAAATAAGAAGGCAAGAGTATAAAATAAAGATCCCCAGCCCGTGGCTTCTCTTATAGCATTAGTGTCGGAAGAGAACAAAAATTGGTTAAGAGAAACCTGATAGGAAAGATGAAAGAGATGGATCAAACCTTTAAAAAAATTTAGTTTGTATTAATAATTTTAAGTTTATATGGAACAAGAAAAACAAAACGAAACTGTACAAACGTCCTAAAATACCCTTATTCAAAAACAAAATCAATATGGCTACAAATGTATAGGAGGGGGGGGGGGGGTAGTTATCACAACAAATAAAACTTAAAATTCAGTTTTCCTCAATTTGCTTTTAACTTTTATTTTTGATATAACCAAGTAATTTAGAAACAAAAATAGGAACGAACCCAATCGGCGGTCAGTGTTCATTTCAGTATTTTAAAATTATTCTACTTAATAAACTTTATTTAGATAAGGTTTGGCACATTTGTTTATGTTCCCAACTTCACACTTCACAAATAAATTAATCGAAATCAGTCGCGCCTATTTTGAGATAATCAAACTTTATTATGGTTCCTATAGTTTAAATAGATAACCTTAAACATGTATTTACAGGGGGATGGAACCAATACGTTTCATTTGGATACTTCCAGGTTACATTTTAGTAAAATTTGTTCAAACTTTTAAACTGATTACGATAAATTCAAAATTTTTGGTATTGTCTTAAGACAGCTACTCTCAAATTTTGAGATTTTCAAATTTAAAGAAAACAACAAGGTAGGGCCAAAATATGTCGATTTTTAAAATTTGTGCAAAAACAGTTTACCGGCTTTAATTGTAGAGCACAGCATAAACGTCATAAGAATCATTGTTCATCCCAGGAGGTCTTAAAATGGGTACTTCAAAAGGCGAATATTTTTTATCCTTTTCTATTATATGTGAGAAAGTAAAAACTTTGACCAACAAACCCTTAGGAGGGGGTACGGGCTTGGCAATACCGAGAGAACTTAGCTGGAGAGACCTTCTATATACTTTTGGGTTCAACTTTCCTATAAGGTCTCTCCTTGACCAATTCTTGTTCTTTTCCTACACTGACGCTATTATAGTATTCGAGGACTAGAGGTCTTTATTTTATGTTTTGTTTTCATTTTTTATTTAGGCAGTGATGATTGTTAGGTTTTCGCATTTAAACAATTCTGAACACATCCCCAAAATTGTTTTGATATATTTATATTTTATTTTAGTGTAATGTGAAAGAAAAATTTATGTTTTATGTAATATGTTTTATTAAAATTTTGAACTATTTACTTTTGATATTACAACCAGTTAGTTCTTCATTCATGATTCCATATTCATTCATTCATATATTTATGTTTTCGCGTATCTTAAAACAACAACAACTTCCATAAAAGTAAAATAAAATCAATCGGAAAGATTTTTCTACATAGGTTCTGTTATCGCTGGCAGGCGCCGTGTAGGCAATATAGTTGCACTGAAGTCGGTTTGGTGGCATTTATCAGAAATTTAGCATGAAGTGAAATATAAATATAATTTTTTAAATAAAATATTTTTTTTTAAAGAATCTATTTATTTAATATTACAATATTGGAGTAAATGTAGTACATTATTGACATTTATATATTGTTATTATTGAGCATTCCTTTTAAATAATAACATATTGTAATTTTTGTATTTTTCAATATCTCACCTTAGTTGAAATTATGAGAAAATGTAAAAACAATTTCATTTATTGTTGAAAATTATTAAAATGAAACTGGTATTAAATGTGAATCTAGCTCTTTAAAATCGTACTTTACATAATTAAAAATTTCAATATATTTGAAGTTATTCTTTACAACTTCAGTTATTTTAATTAATCTTAATCATTTTTGAGATAACACCTAATAATCGGATTTCACCCTAATCATAGTTCAATCCACAACCCATACGTAATTCTGTAAAAAAATATAATAATTCTATGGGACATCAATACTAATAGATTAAAAACAAGTTTTAACGTAATTAACACTACTTGTTGTTATGCTAATGCGTGACTAAACGTTAGATAAAATCGGACGTACAGACAGACCGACATTGAATACAGTTCACAGGGCTAAACATGTTAAGAATCATCGAAAACCCGATATCGAAATCTTTAGCAAAATTACAATATTTTTCATACTTCTTAAATAGAATATAAATTGATTTAAATGCATACTCTTTATGATAGATAGTATTTTTGTTTAAAAATACAACAGGATTGTTTAATTAATTTAGAACTTTTAAGCAAAATAATTTGTCAGATTTTTCGTGAAAAAATGTACAACGTATTAAAGTACTAAATAGCTGATTATATTATCAACTCTTGATTTTCCATCTCTTTAATAAATTTTGAAATAATTTAAATTCCGTTTGATACAAGTTCTTATAAGATGAAGGTCAATAACTACGTTCCTGAGATGATGCGCGACAATCACCTTTATGTTCGCCTCATCTCTTTAGGAATTTAGATTAAAGAAAACATTTCATGAGAGACCTAACCCGAAACATTAAAATGATGATTCCATATGTTTATCAGTTTTTGACGATCATTTCAATACATGTCTAGATTTTGAACTCCCTTTATTCTAATCTCACCCTCTATGGGTTTTATATCAAAAACTGTTACTTCATGGTGGATACCCTACACTAAACATATATATATATTTTATATATAATCGTTATTTACATAATACATATTCTGATCCTGTCCCACTGATGTGGGTTAAGATTTAAACCAACTTAGTGAACATTGTCGGTCCACCTTATCGTTGTTTCTTCTCAACCTCTTTCCAGGAAACATAACTTTATCTATTATAACCACTATATCTATGTCTCTCTCGTTTCTCATATATTTAATCATTGAATTATCACTTATTTTATTCTCTCGTCCTTTATGATATATATATATCGGTTTCTACCTATAGAACATATTTACTTTTTTTAATGCGACATCTTCTAAAATTGCATTCTTTTGAAAATTGTTTTTCTTTCCAACAATCATTACTTCCCGTTTTCTCTACATTTTTCTTTGTTTATTTACTTATCTTCATCCATTCCATTTACATAATAGGTGACAAAATATTTTTATACTGACAGAAACACGAACCAGTTATATACTATTTTATGGTACTCGTACATTACGAATTTAAAAAGCCTGGTTATAAATTATTAACAAAATAAAAGTCATGACATTCCACGAAGTACAGATGTGTCAAAATTTATGATGAATATCGGGCATGATTGCTTCACGCTCCTTTGTAGAAATTAAATTTGTCTATAAAACAACAATGGACGTTGTGCGAGAAGCTTGATAGCGTGATGATCTGGAGGAATGGGAAAATCTACGAGATGTTAGGTCTTTTTACAAAAATATTGGGAGATTAAAAGGTGGGGAGATAATCCAAGTGCCCTGAGCATTATATTATGTAGGTGGATGAAGGTCTGGTCTCTTGGTCGCAATGGGGTTTTTGTACTCCAATCTCCAGGAAAGACAAGGTAGAAATTATAGAAAGACAAAGTGAGAATAGTGAGATAAATCTCAGAGTAAATCATAATGTAATAGGACATTCATTTTCGGTTAAGTTAACTCACACGGCCGTCTGGAGTATGGGGAGCAGCTCCCGACTGCCACAGTAACAGAAGGAGTTACACATTAACTGTGTATAAATAATACGCCCAGTTTATTGTTTAAGAATTTATCCTCTCCTCCCCCCCCTAACTCTTAACTTTCATCATCGCCTATGGCTCCACAACTCATCCTTGAGTACTGAAGTTAACGCCATCCGATACGGTTCTCAATGCCCAGCGCTGTGGCATCTCCATATACTTCCTCTATCCATTACAGTTTGCTCGTTCAAGTGCTCTTCTTCCATATTGGGTTTTAGACATATACTTATTTTCTTCCTAACATGTCGTTCTCCTCTTCCTCAGGATCAAGACAATGAACTAGCTAGGGATAATATTAACTTAAAGCTTCGACTACATTTCGATAATTATCTTAAATCCCCCCAATCCCGTCTAAAAGTAGAGAGCCATTGAGAACAATTTCAGTACAATATTTTCTGCACTAAGTAATTGGAGTGTAAAAGAAAGTCACAAGAGATTCTCAACACGAAGAAGCAAAACAAAACTCAATTTAAGCAAGTTATTGTTTGAAAGCGATAGTATTAACACAATCTAAGGAATTGTAAAAGGGTACTTCTATTTTTTTAGTACCCAAAGGGAAATATATATGCGGCTTCATAAATGTAGTTAATCAGAATTTATAACATTGACTGTAAAATCTATTTTAATGTATTAAAATTAGTTGCTAACAGTGTTATTTATGGTTTGTGTCACTATTACATATATTTCAATCAATCGTTTTATTTTATTATAAAAACGCTTTACAAGTATATTTATAATGATACAATTAAAGAAATCATCCTCACTTGGGTGTGAGAATGGTTCCGCCTGTATGAATGCAGAAAAGTCTATATAAATATAATGGTATATTGACTATTTCAAAAATAATTAAATACTATGATTTTACAAGAACCCAATCGAACAAACGTGAAAGAGTGAAATTTCTCCCCATACAGGGTGTTCCGAACACTTCTTACAAACTTCGGGGTATTGTTCCTTGGATATAAAGAACCTCAAAACTCAATACAACCAGGAGTTTATCTTGTTTCGTTGTCAGTCTGTCCGTATGTATTTTTTACCAAAAAAAAATTGTTTTTAAAAATCGGCTTTAAAGAATTGAACCAAATTTAGGCGCATTGTTACTATTTTAGTTTTAGTTAGTATGTTAAGTTTCATTTTAGTATCCAGAATAGTTTCAAAATGGCGGCTATTCAAAGGTTTTAAATTATTGTGTAGCAACATTTTTAAGTAAATTTCGTGAAAATTATTAATTGCTTTTGTTTATAAAATTGGGTGAAAAATAAACGAGATTTGGAATTTCTTGTCTGGCCGTGCATGGCGATGTTCTTGTTCCCTTTAGAACATGCTAATTGAACAATAATGGAATGAATAAATGAAATTTTTGTTTAGGTTTATATTTTAATTGGATTTGTATTCATATTTGTATATTTACAGTACGAGTTAAACTAAGATGGATTTTACCAAAATCTTTTTCGTGAATGTAAGTATAAGAATTGTTGTAGTGACTTATTGATAGTAGGAATTCAATAAATCAGCTGCTACTGTTACAAATAATAAATCTTTGGTGGTATTAAGTTTTTTTCTTTTTACCTAAGGAAGAATACCCCCAAGTTTATAATGAGAGTTCAGAAACACAGTGTATAATAAAATTTAATTACCTGATCAATCTCCTCTCTCCCAACTTGGCACAACTATTCCCAGATACTTTTTTATACATAAACACAGAATACTTAAAATTATGTTTTAACTGCTTTGGCATGTTTTTAAATAAAATATGTAAGATATACCAAGAATTTGTACTAAAAAGGGTTTTATTTAATTGAAAGCGCACTACATCAATCTGAGTTTATCTAACTACATGGGTGTTATAATTTGGAGAATATATGATTATGGTAATAAATAATAAAAGGATTCCCACATAGAGTTGTTTTAATTTTAATATTTTATCAAGATCGGTAGATCCAATTTTAATAATTGACAGTGCATGGTTCATTGTTCATTGTCTTGAAACCTCTATTGTCTAATTAATAACAATGTTAAAAAAGAATCTTTTTGTATTCTTTAAAATGTATATCTAATTAAATTCTGCAATAAAATAAAGTTATATATAATTGAAAATTTCGATTTACTCCAAATTTAGAGATCCCATTAGGGTGGGATAGGTGAGTCTCCTAACAAGAGGTTGTTTGTTATGATCAACACATATATAAGAAATGAATGGGGTCAGTTTATTTGTCTAGCGAAGAATGTTACCTCGAGGGTTCGGTGATGTTTAAAAAAATGAACTAAACCGGAACAAATTTCTGATGCGGCAATATATTTCAGTAGAAATTAATATCTAGGGAAATTAAGCACTTGCCAAATATTAATTTAGTCATTGATATTACCAGATTATAGATATTAAAAAAAGTAATTAATTTAATTCTTATTTTTATTAATATATTTTTATCTAAGAGAAATAAATAAGGATAGAATAGTTCCCTTCTCTTACAAACATTTTGAGAAATGTTTTGACTTTTATTTGGGCTTAAAAATAAAAATTCAATAATTGGGCAACAGAATCCACGACTTATATAAGAGATTGGCTGAGACAATACATCTAGAAGTCCGAACGTCATTCGACTTTTTCTTTAGAATGTTTATTGTCGTTTACAAGGTAAAAAAATCTTGTGCGCCAGAAAAGATGTTTTAAGAAAGGTTTTTAACAAATTTGTGTGGATATGTATTTAAAAAACGTCAAAGAATGATCCGCTAAGTCAACTCTTGCTAAGTGTAAATTGATTCTAATAAAATAGCATTCAATGACGGTGGTCAACATTCATTTCTGTTTTTTCTTTTGGAACACAGGTTCGGGTTTTTAATCTTTACATTTCACTAAAATTTGACAAAACTCGGGTTATTTATTGCAAATAATTGTTTTGGTATTTTACCATTAACTCCGGCAACAACATTTCTATTAAGATGAACGATTTGATAAATCATATCTCTTCAGGGACTACGTTAAAAATAATTAGTCAAAATCGTTAGAGCCATTTTTTTTTAAATCGCAATTTTGTGTTTTTATTCTATTTAAGATGTTCTGTAATTTCGAGTTATTAAAAATAAAAAAGCACGGAAATATTGCAAAAACATTCCTGTATATCAGATATTTTTCAAAATCAATTTCCAGACATTGAAAACAACTTAGTGATCCCAAAACATATGTGTCCAAGGCAACCTCTACAGCATAAAACATTCTTTATATGATAAAGTATAATGAAAAGATTAAAAAGATATTTTCGTTTATAATCTAGTGTAAAGGTTTAATCTTTAGGTTATTCAGCTGGTTTATTTCGTAAGCGTAAATAAATTATGTCTAAAGTTATCCATTTTAATTAAGTCCAGTGCCTACGCATTTAAAATTCTGACAGAGAACGAAATGAAAAGGTCGAAATGCCTACAGAAAATAAAACGAGTAGGAACATGTCTCACATATAAACAAACTTATATCATCGTTAGAATTGTTAAGAAGGAACTACAAAAAGTTAACGTATAAATTGACCATGATTTGATTTAAGAAAGGTAATATGTTAAACTAAGGTAGAACAAAAAACTCTTTTGTGATATTTTTTGTTTGGGATAAGCAGCATATAATTTTCAACAAGGTATGAGCGCGAAGCATTTAAAATGTCCACTTTTGATTTCTCAACTCTACCTCATACAACAAAACGGAAAGATAACTAAATTTCTCCTCACACAATGCGTTAACATAAATCAAGAAAAGTGGGTCAGCAAGCACGGATCCCTGTGGGATTTCGTGTATCACAGATTTCGCTTTACTGACTTCGCCATTTACTCTAGTTGGTTGGGTTCTGTCGGTTAAATATGACTGAAACCAATGGAGGAAAACACCTCTAATTATTTGCAATAGCAATGAAAATTGTTTGCGTACCGGTTAACAGATTAAAAAAAGAGACAAAGAAAATACAACTCACATTGATGATTTGGATGAAAACGTTGTTAAATAATATTTCTATTATATAAATTGTTTTATTTATTAGTAATTTCAAGCATATTTTCTATGATCTACTAGAACGAATTTATATTCCTAAGTGAAGTTATTACATTTACAAAACTGGCGTTTACGTTTGGGCATTAATTTACGTAAAACTTTCGACGACAGAATGGATTTTAATACACAAATATAATTCTAATTTGGACATTTTAGGTGCAGTTAAAAGAAATAGATTAATTTATGTAATGGATATTTTTTATAATAGTCATTCATTGTAATTTTACCATATTTAATTAAAATTTGTATAATGAAAATAAATGCGATATCGATGCCTGTAGGAGTAGCATTTACTGCCAGCCTTGCTTCTTCCCTCTGTTATCCACACACGTGTAACGTTTAGAATATGCACATTTTTCGTTGTTCCTCACAGAAAAGTAATTTTAAGTTAGATGTTTTCAGTTTCAGAACACTTAATTTTGAATGCGAAAATAATAATTATATTGTAAGTTAATGTAAATGAAAAGAATATTATATTAGGCCTAAATAGCTATTAACTTCTCGTGCCGCAATTTGTAAGACTGTATCCAACCCACAATTTAAATAATTTAAAAACCTTGTGTTTTTGTATGTAAGTTAAACATATTTTCTTGATTATTAGACTTTTTAGTTTTTTTTAAAGCATTTAACTTTTAATTTTTGATTTTCTTTTTAATAATTTTTTATTGACATTTTCCTTGGTGTAAAAACAAAAATCGGGATACGCAGTGTACAATTCAAGTAATAAACGACTGAAAATAGCATCAAAATCTGTTCAACCTTTAGGGCAACGCTGACGATATATCTGGATGTCTTTCGATTTAGAAATGTGTGAATTAGTTTTGTATGTGACAAGAGTGTTTATGACGACCTCACTAGCGAGAGAAATGTTTTTATTAATTTTAATATGTAATTCATGTCGCTGGATGATGGTAACCCGAAATGATGATGGTAACCCGAAACCCCGGACGTCATAAATATACAAAATAAGGATTGGACAGACAGTGCAAACAGGTAACGATATTTATCTAATTCTAATGTTTGTAACATTCCAATCCATATTGAAATATGGATTCCACTCACATAATCAAATCATTCGATTTATTTATGGATTTAATATTAGATTGGACTAAAATTAGGAGGTATTTTTGTTTTTGAAATTTTCAATGTTGTTTTTAAAAGTCGGGAATATAACATATTAATACTCCTCATATAAACAAAGGAAAACTATAATCCCGCGTTTACGTTTTAATCTTTACTCCATTCATCTCGTTTCAACGTAAGGGTAGAAATACGTTTATTCCGTCTGAAGTTATAAATGTTAATAAAGTTCCACTCCACGCATTGAAATCCTGTCTGAAGAAGAAATGAAAAGGTAGAAGTGGCTTCAGAATATAAAACGTCTAGGAGCATGTCTCACATAACAACAAACTTTAGACTTTTGTAAGAATTTTGATAACAAGGAAATTATACGTGACCATGATTATTTGGTTTAAGAGGCGACATTTTAATTTCAGTGCGTGTTTAATCCGTTTATTTTGAATTAAAAAAATATACTCGCAAAAAGTCTTATATCTTGAAAGAAGTACTATTTTAATTGTATTTGTACTATCGGATTTAGAGACGAAATTTAGTCCTAAACCATGTATGGAAAAATGTTAACCTAAATACTAAGACAAAAATGAAAATATTTTGTATGCCTGCGATCATTTTTAGTGTAAAAAGGCGGAACTAAATTATGTGTCACATGACACTATTTGTATTTAAAATTTAAGAGTTGACCCCAAAATTGGAACTGTGAAATCAATAATTTTCAAAATATTACAAAAGTTGTTTTTGTCGACATTGAAGGGTTTTTATATGAAAAAACCATCAGAGAAAAAGGGTGGAGAAGGGTCGTCGGAATCAAGATGTGTATAGAGTTATTTTAAAAATAGTTTGGAATTAAGATAGTAATACTATTTTCATTGTCTCAATAGTAAAGACAAGTTTAACAAATATGAATAAAAATATAACTAATGGTTTACTTTCTGAGTTTTCCTCATGCAGCCAATTTCTTGTAGGATAAAGGTAAGATGTAGAAGATTATTTTTGTGTAATATTGATGGGATTTAATTAGAGGAAAATGAGATTAAAAATTAAAACTCGGGTTAATAGTCCAGGACAAATCAACCAAACAACTGAGCTTCTTCGTAGCTCCTTGTTAATAATATACACCCCGGTATTTGGATTTACAATGGTTTGATGTAATATAGTAGGGTTGAGATGTAGCCTGACCTATGATCTCGAGATACGCAGAGAAAATAGGAATTTCAATAAGACTGAATTTTACAGGAGGATTAGAAATCAGGAAGAAATCTTTTCCTAGCCGTAATTAGCTACCAAACCGTTTTAGGACATATGTTTATTTGAAGTTTCTTCTTTCTTTTGGACTGAAGAATGAGCTTAGAAAGCGCCTGTATAACATCGTCAATTACTCTGTATAACTGACCTTCTATTTTGAAGTACATACAATTATAAAAAATGATACATTATTTAAATAAATATAAAATAAAATTTCACACTTTAATAGATTTTAAATTATTATGATAATGTATGTAGCCTGCCTTACGCAGAATGTTCAGATTAATGTGTTTTTAGTTAAATCGATTAATTAGTTAATTCAGTTAATGTTTTATTTATTGATGAGCGTAAAAAACGAAACAAAATTAATTTACGAAAATGTTTGTTTGTGTAAATACATTTTGCTTTTACAACTTTATTTAACTGATGCAATTTGTTTTAGCTGGTCGTGAACTTTAACATTTAAAGGTTATTTCAATTAATAGTATTTCCCACAACAGGTTATAACGTAGTAGTGTATTTAATTTTCTCCTACAATTATTCATAATTGAAAAAAAAAGTTTATTTTAACAATCTGGTGGATGTTATGTTGTTTATTAGTTTTAAGATTCATGATGATGGTATATTTCATCATCCTGGTTTTAAATGTCATCAAGTTGAAGCCTAATTTTCAAAACGGAAATTGGGTCATAAATTTAAACGATACAACGTGGAGTTAAGTGTATACGGCCCTACAGACAAACTACGTACGAAATAGGTCCCTAGGCTATGTCTGTGTAATGCAATAAAATAATCAAATAGAATATATGACAAGATCTGGTATTAGGGGATATGGTATCATTACAAATAATAATAATACAGAATTTCTAACTTTTATTATATTTTTCCTTTCACAGTTTATAAGTTTTTAATGACTTTTGGGTTTATTTTAGGCATATTCTTGATACACCGACAATAAATAAATATTTGTTTGTTAATTATACAAAAATAAACCTGGAAACTGGGCGTTTTCTCTCAACTTATACTAAAACCAACTACCAGATAGGCCCCCTCCACTTCATCACAGGTTTAAAAGTATTAAATTGTACAGTCAAACCCCTATTGTTTCCTGGGTGGGTTTAGAGATGGGTCCTAATAGCAACCAGAACATGTGAATAGTTGCTCTATTCGGCAACACTTGAGTGTAGCCACATTGCCTATTCTACGCCTTAATTATATTTTTCGATTATGAGGAACATTTTATTAGACTGTTGGAATACAGAGTTTAACAAATGCATTAGTTTGCAGTATTAACCGATTTTGTTGAAACTCATAATAATTGTGTATTTTGGTGCGTTTAATGCATATTTGGGATTGTACGTACTTGACTTAGTTATATCTCAAAAATTCAAAATAAAATAAACTATGAGTCCAAATTAACTAAAAACATTGATTTAAAAAAGTTTACCCTCTTTAACTTTTCCATAGATATTTTTAGGCATTAAAAAAAACTGTGAACTTCAAATTTTTAATTCATGGAATAGAGATAGATGAGTTTATTTTTGGGGCGAGGTTACGACTATCCAGTCCTCTCTTCCACATAACCTCAATCCACAATACACGTTGTGTAAAAAAATAACGTCGATTTTTTGAGGATAATTTTGTTTTTAAGTCGTGAGAATACAAAAAAGTGTGTTTTTGTAAGTTGCCTGTCGTTCGTCTGTGCAGTGCTCTATAGTCCAAACGTGTGAACAGATTTTAATTAAATTTTGTATGTGAGCATATTTTGGCCATATCTTGGGACTTTTCTAAATATTTTCTTAGTTAATTTTTAAAATTTGAGCCTAACTGGTATAAACAAATTTAAAAATACGTTTTCGATAACATTTTATTCACGTATGGCCTCTAACGATCCAAAGAAAACGTTTGTAAATTTCTGTAAAAAAGTTTTTATGTGAGTTATCCATAAAAAAAAAAAAAAAAAACTAAACAAATTTCGCATGGGTATGTTATAAAAACGTAATTTCTCTAAATATATTCTACTGATTTAGTTGAAATTTTATTGAAAAGAGGAGATTAATGATACAAACCAGTGTGTAAAATAGGAAGAAAGGAAAAAAATAGAAAATTTCCGCAAGTAAAAATATTAAGGTTCAAGACTAATTACAAAAAGGACCTTCATTTTAATCAACTACGATTTACTGCTGAGGACGCAGTTATGGCAAAAGTAAGGGTTTTAATACGACGTCAATTGCGGGTTTTGCCTGATAAATTTCGAACTGACATTTTTGTTTGGTTTTAGGGATAGGTTGGTACAATGTAATTTCACCATTTATTTTCAAAGCTGGCCTGTTGATCGATATAAAATGGGTTTACAGAAAGTAATACACAAACATATGTAGAAAATAGTGCAGTTAAGGAAAAAAAAAACAAAACTGTAGCCTACCCATAGTTTTGTTTGTTTCAAAATAAAATTGTTTAATGTATAGCCAACGGGTTCCTAAAGAATGGAAAATTCATTTTATATCTCTGAAACTGTATTTTGTATTTATGGTTTAATGACTATATTTTGTATTTACTTTAATTGTTCTGTCTAAAATAATCCTTACCGTAATGTTATTTAGCTATAGACACAATAATTGTGACAAGTGCGAAACCTGATGATGTCTCTTTACACACGAAACGGACGAGATAAACAATATTCCTGTAATAATTATTTTAGACAGACCAATTAAGTTAGATACAAAATATATTCAAGAATTATAGATGAAAGCATAACTAAAGAAAATATGTAATATTTCGAATAATATGTGAAATTTCCGAAAGAGAAGACAAAAAAAAAAATCATGTTTTATTTCGTATAAATACATTTGTTTTGCGTCACCTGATTTGATTTTGAATTTATAGGGATCCTTCACAACACTGCACTCTGTTGTTTTGTTGTCCATGGTTTTATCGAAGTAACATTATTAACTAGTTTTACAGTTGTAATGTGTTAAAATTTGAGTACTATTTTAGTTTTTAGTTTTGTTCACACTCTATTGCGTTAAGACAACAACAATTTCTCCTTAAAAACCTTTCTCATTGTTTAAAATGACAACATCGACACACATTTTATGGTTTCGGATAAAGAGATGTAGGTGTAATTCTCACGCTCAGTTTACTGCAAATAACATAATGTGTTACCATTCTGGTGATTGCATTGTTTGTGAAACAATTGTTGTTGTATTGTTATTAATGAGGTATTTTCAAATTATACTGAATCTGTTTCAAACATTGTTTCAACTGATTAAATCTTTCTATTCCACAAAAATTATTTTCGTAACGTAAATTTACAAAGAACACGTGGAATTTTTAATAATTGAAAAGGTATTGTTTGTTTTTGAAATATACCGCATTTTTAATACATATCTATTTTTTTAATACACAAGCAGGATTTTTATAACTCTGAGTTTTTATATATACTTAACCGATTTTTATGCTTGAAGTACGTCTGGAAAAGTGTAGAGGCCTAGAGTTGCAAAAATTCTTCGTTATTTTGCTAGATATTCACCATAGGGCAGCAACCTTCCTTAAACATTCAAATTTTCCCCTGCTTTAAATTGCCAAACATTAAAATTATACATATCACAGATGAATATATTACAGCTGATAAACATCTTAATGTTATTATAATATTTAGGTTTGAGCTCCGTTTAAGAAAGAAAGCAACATCTTTTTAATAGTATACGGAGTTGTGTTCAACGTCGAGATATTCTAACAAAATTAAGTAATATCATTGAAAGTATTTAGTTACAATTTACATAATATGCCATTTGTAGCTGTTTTTATACTTATTACCATAGCAACCATTTGGATAAAATAACAGATAAAACAGCTGATTGGGGTTCATCAATAGGAAATTATTCTGACAATTTTAGGTTAGGTCTAGCCTGGACTAATGTAAATAACTTGGAACAATATTTCAAAACAAAATTTTGACATAAAAATAACATATAACTTATTAGATTCATCAGCTTCAATTTAAAACAAATTCGGGTTAGGTCTAGTATATATTAATTCTTTAGAGGTTATATGGTATAATTATTACATGCATGGAATTAATGAAGTTATTAGGTTATTTACCTTGATTTTCTCCGTCAAATAATTCTTATATTTTGAACAGGCTTAACTGATATCTGACTCTCATTGTTAGATCCGTGGATCCTGTGTGGATTTTGTCATGAAATTGCATCAAAACAATCTGTAAAACACAATAAAATCCATAGTGAAATTTTAAAACATTTGATAATCTTATTTTTTTTTAAATTGTTTACAACATGAATATTGTTACAAGTTACAGACATGAACCTTAAATACATTCAAAGAAATATCAGTTAGTTTTAGCGTTGTACTTGCTTAATTAAAACCCTATTTATTAAATTATCTCCTTGTTGTTCAACGATATAAATGAAAGAAAAGAATATAAAATGTAGACTCCTTGCTTTCCAATGTTGTAATAGCATCAAAGTTGGAAATGAACAAGAGTGGTAAAGAGATTCCTGATAGGAAAGATGAAATAAAGGGATCTAACCCAAGACTACATCAAAAAAGGTGTAGATCCAGCTTAGATCTCGGGATTGTCAAGCTTATACTCTCATTAAACATGAGTTTCTGAGGATCCTACTATTTGATGTTTGTACCAACGTATTCCATCTTATTAGTGAAAAACTGTGTTGAAGAAATCATGTGAAGAATAACTTAATTTATTAATTTACGATGGGCAGTCAAAAAGTAAATTGCACAACCCTAAAAAAATTATAAGTTATTCAAATTAAAAAAATATCTTTATTTATTCCGAAACTAACAAATAAAACTCTACTTTTCTACATAATCGCCATATCGATTCAGACATCTATTATATCGAGTGAAACGTTATTCTACTCCTTCAATAAAAATTTCATCCAATTTTTGAAAACCATTCTTCATCATTTCCGAATAGCTGTTTGGCAAGAGCTTCTTTCATTGGAGCGAACACGTGGAAATCAGAAGACGCAAGCTTTGGACTATACGGAGGATGTTCCCACTCTTCCCGTTTGAACTTCTGCCTTATGAGGCCTCTTGTGACACGAGCAGAATTAGGAGTTGTATTGTCATGGAGAAGGACAATTTTTGACAGTTTTCCTGGGAGACGGTATTAATTCCCTTTCTTAGTCTGTTGAGGTTCCTTAAAAAGCTGGTGAATTGATTGTTGTTCCCCTTGGTATGAATTCAATAAGCACTACACCTTTATTGTAGAATCACTTTCCCTGCTGATAAAACCTGTCGAAACTTTATCTAAAGGGGGGATTGAGCATGTATCCAGTCGCTTGAACATCGTTTAGTTTCAGGAGTGAAACGATGAACCCAGTTTTCATCTCTAGTCATATTTCTGTCCATAAATTCATTCCCTTCCCTGTCATAACGAAGAACCCAATTGAAAACGCTCCTCTTTGTCTTTTAGAGTGAGAAAGCGAGGCACCAAACGAGCACATACATTTTTCGAAATTGCAGATGGTTAGACATGATATTGTCCTCCGTGATTCTGTTTGCAAGAATCAATTATTGAAGACATTGACGGAAGGATGCCTAAACTCATCCTTAAGTTCACTGCAGCCATTTTAAAACAACTCGCATCATTTTGCAATGGCTTGGCGAGTAAAAGCCTTTCCCGTAAATTTTACTAACTACTGATGAATTTCAGTGGGATTACACTTTTTAGCCCATAGAAAATGAGTCACAGCACGGATTTACAATTTGGATGTAACTTCTAAGTGACGCGAAATTATTACTTCTGCAAAATGATAAACATTTTACAGAAGTTTAAACAATGTTACCAACAGTTGTAATCAAAATGTACCTTTACAATACCAACATATACAACTTACTTTTTGACTGTCCCTCGTATATTTTGTGGATCGCGTTGAGTGGCAACATAGACTTTATATTCTTCTAAGGAAGAGAAATCCTGTACAAAAAAATAACAAAAAATATTTTGATCATCATCACAAAAAATAAGTAAAATAGGATTTTCTGGCAGACATTTTGAAACCACAAGTGATATTATAAAACTACGCTCACAAAAATACGGACTTAAGAGACCTTTCATGTGATGTATGATTTTAACTGTATTGTCCTTTTACAATTTTTTTACATGAATATTTGAACTTTTTCAAAAATTAGAGTTGAAGGAATTGGATTAAATTTTTGGGGAAAAAGTGGTAATGTGACACAATTTTTAATGTCAGTTTTACTAACGGTGACTTTATTTTTAAATATTTTGTTTACAAAACAACCAAGCTGAAAAACGAAAAATTTAACATTTCTTATATTTTAGGCCGTCATTTTGAAATAGTCACATAAAAAACAGTTTATTGTTTGGTATTAAAGAAGTTTTGAGGTTTTGACCTATGTTTACATTTTAAAATCTCTAAAAATAGACCTTATATCCTCCATATATATCTCCGAAATTCGAAAAGAAATCCGTAAGGTAAAAATATACCCTAAATTTTGTATTTTAAACAGTTTGTCCACAATAAATTTGAGACGAATATTCTGAATCACCCTGTAGACAAATTGAAACAATTTGATAAATGCAAATATCATCAGCAATAATTTAAAATATTTGGTTTCAAAATAGTGACAAATCAAATCAAAGCCAAATGATAGATGACAATAATTGATAGTCAGAGTGCCTCTATTTACACATTATTTCTGTTAACGAGGGTTTATTTATGCAATCCGTAATACGTTGGAAGCTTGTTTGTCTATTTACCACAATGATTAAAACTTAGAGCTTCCCGCAATACACGGAGCTCCCGGTTTAATAGGAGGAATGTTAATTATTTTGGTAATCCTAAATCAGAGTAAATTCTCTATGATCTAGTTATGTATAGGTTAGCTATGAGAGCGTGTTCTAATTAAGGTAGTTGGTAACACACTATTTAAATTTTAAAAAATGTTATGGAAAATTTGTGTTTTGATGAGAAAATCAGCTAAAAATAGATATTTCGAGTTCTTTTAAATATTGGAACTATTATGAAAGCCAGTGATCATTCTAAAAATTAAAATCGGGAAAAAACCCCAAAATGGCTGTCATTTTAAAACGGTTTAATATAATCATGTTGGTAATGAATTTTCAGAACATAATTTATAAAAGATAAACCAAAGTTATTAAAATTAGTATTTTCATGTATAAATATGAAATATAATATTTTGATTTAACCTTGTTCAGAAAATAATTGCACAAACTTTCTCACACACCCATTTACAATCGCAATACTAACCAAACAAAACCTAGTAAAATTTTTAAATGAACCATGGTCACTGTGATTGTCAAAAATATGTATACTATAAATAAGACTTGCTTATCTTGAGCCATGCGTTCTCATAGTCAAGGTACATTTTGTTTTTTCAATTATTTCTGAATCGTTGTATATATATTTCGATTTTGTACACGGGTTTGGGTATTAATCTTTACATTTTACAAAATATAAACGAAATCGGTAGAGTGGACTTTGAAAAATTACTTATTTTATGACAGCTCCATTTTTTATAGCAAAATTTCATCAAAATAGTTAGAGGTGATTTTTAAAAAATCGTAATTTTGTTTTTTTCGTATGGTTAACCCCAAATTATGAATTACCGAAAAGATGAAAAAAATTATGAGTTACCGAGAATTGACTAAAATATGACCAAATTTCATTAAAATCAGACCACACGTTTGGGTTGTAGATCATTCATTGTACTTACGACAGCATAAAGTAAAAGAAAATATTGAAACATATGATTATTTGTTAATGATAATTAATATTACAAATACATACACATTTATACTATATTTACTAATAAAATAAAGTGATTCAGTTATGACATCATAATTGTTAAAATGTTTGATTACGTTTATAGATTGTAACAGAATTTTTAAGGAATAGTTTTAATTACCAGAAGGTCAAAATAAACAAAACTTAAATAAATGGTACAAGCTTATCAACTGCTTCTTAAATAAAATAAAAATATGTCTTTGATTTAAAAAAGAAAGGTAAAAATAATAAAGTTTTTATAAAAAAAAAATTCTCTTTAGGCCATTATTTAATCATTATGTTATAATTTCTAAACACAACTAAATATGTATATTTCATAATATATTTTTTTTATGTTATACGTTTTGTCAGAAAATAAAGTTTATTTCATACGATATATGTTTACATTATTTTTTATTTTCTGAAATGTATCCGAATTTTGAATTCAAAATTTTTAAAACTAATTTTCAAAATATATATACAGGGTGTTCCGAAATAAGTGAACAAGCTTTTCATTTTCAGATTGTATACATCAAAACGAAAAAAAGAGTCAACTAACATATAGTAGAATTCCGTTTCATTATCCGTCCATCCGCCATTTTGTTCTTTTATACGAAAACCATTATAACTACAGAAATATATTGAGTTCAGATTTTGTATGTTACCTTTACAAGTTTACCAATTACAAATACTTTATATTTATAGTTAACAAAATGGTGAACTTTTAAAATTTGTAACGTGGAATTTCCGTTACACCGTTACACAAATAAAGTCGTTGTGTTTGGTACATTTGTAAAACGTAACATAGGTACAAAATGCTTATATCAAATCTGAACTAAATATAACTTATTATTCATTTCTGGAGATTTAATAATTTTTTTTGTAAAAGAACAAAATGGCGGATAGACGGTTAATGAAGAGGAATTCCACTATAAGTTATTTGTCGTTTTTTGTTCGTTTTGATGTATATATTAGAAAATGAATTGCTAGTTCACCTTTTTCGAGACACCCTGTATAAATAAGTATTTGTACTTATTTTATGTATTTAAAAATATAATTGAAATAAATAAATAATAGGCCTATATGTAACATGGCAACAAGTTTTAATATTGTACTTAATATAAATATATTGTATATATATATATATATATATACACACAAATTCTTTAATATTTTGTGTTGCCTAAAATTATAAAAGATAAAAAAAATATATATAAATTTGTAATTTTAATAATATTCATTAATTAACGTTAAATAGTTAACGGTCAAAAGGGAAATTAACTAAAACGCTTTGCCCATTATCTGGTGATATATTGCAACTGACAGTTTTGTGATCAAATCGCGTTTTCCAGACATGACGTATCCTTGGAAATATGTTTCAAAAGTTTTAATAATGTTTTTAGAATCTCACATAATCCTCCGTAAAAAGAGTTTTAATAAAAATTAATTAAAATTCATATTTTTAGGAAAATCTACTCTAAAATTGAGATTTCATACAAAAATGACACTGCATATAATATGAAATTTCACCAAGTACCGACTGTGTTTACACCTAGGTATTGTGTATAATGCCTCGGGGTTTTGTAAAATGACTACGATTCTTCAGGGAAAGTATTAACATGCACAAAAATTGCTAAGAAAATTATTTATTTACAATATAAAAAATATGAAATGGAAAACAGGATGTGTGTACTAAATAATATATTTTAAAGGAACCCAACGTAACCTGAAAGCCATAGAAAAACCAGTATTCAAAACTATGCCTGAACTGCAGCGGGTATTTTATAAAATGCATAGACAAAGTATGAAATATGCTTGATTTCATTCTTTGCCTGCCAACTTTAGGCAATTTAACACATTGCCGGTAACATATTAAACACTAGCTACTAGCTTCACTCCTATTAGTGCTTTGGTCCTCGCAGCTGTTTGTATTTGACGAGTGCCCACTAACTACGATTGTTCGGTAAACCAGCCCTGTCGGATCTATTAACTATACATTTCTTTAGGAGGTCAGCATTCAAAATTACATTACTGAAAATAACTCCCCTATTAGTCATCATAGAGTTGTTGAGTTGGTACAATTGTAATCTGTATATTGTATATTATACTTTGAGTAACACACGATATATGAACAAAACACTGTTTAAAATGGGAGTCAGTTTGACATTTTAAAAATATGAACGCACTATTATACTAAATTTCAGTTCCTGTCTTCATTTTTGTGGCCGCTATTAAGCTCAATGTATAGACGCCTACAACGACGGACGGTTGCCTTGTTGATAATATCGTTTTCGATTTCCAAAGGCCATAAAACTTGTACTTTTTTGTGACTACCTTACTATTCCAGATTATTCTATAATTTTTATATTTCGTAATATGCGAAATCACAGTTAAACAATTTAATTATTATAAGAATCCTATGTGGTTAGTAAATTACATTATAGATAGAATGGAAGCAGTAATTCAAGAACAGTATAGGGTTTTTAGAACGCGTACACCATGGGATGTAGACAGAAAGAATTCCATGCCTTTACATGTAGGAATGTTATGTAATTGCTTTTTAAACGTAAAATAAACTTAATATTGTTTGAATATCTGGCGTATACTTTATGAGATCTCGTAAAAACATCCCCCCCATTCTGTATGCAACTATAAACGTTTCTTGTAAATAAGCTGTGTCGATAAAAATGTTTTTATTTGATGAAATTTGAGATTTTAATAAAACTTAGAGAATGTTTTTGTTGTATTTTAGATACTAAATTCTGGACAGAAATTTTTCTTTATATACAGGGTAATTCAAAATCGTACGGCAATATTTCGGGAGATGATTTTAGAGCTAAAAATAAGAAAAAAAGTCTAATAAACATAGGTCCAAAAAAGCTTCATTTTCCGTTTATTGTTACCTGCTACCATAACTTTTGAGAAATTAGATGAAGTAGTTTTTGTGAAAATATGTAAAAGAGTTTTGTGGAAGCCGGTACAATAGCTTTCGTCAAACTAGATGAAACAGTTTTTATTAAAATATGCACAACGAACGGTATTGTACAATAGATTTTGTGAAGTTATTTGTGAACGATTTTTGTAAATGTAAAACAATAACTGCATGCATATAAACAGTCCGACATTGTATGTTAACATTAAACAAATAAAATAATAATGATCTCAGATGTCGGTTCATGGATTTATTTCCGTTATTACAAAACTGTTCCTGTATATACTACATAAAGAAAGCTGAATGTTAATGTAAACTCTAGGTAGATGTGCTATCCAGTATCGATAAAAATCAATTGCATTATCCACATTCAATACGTATCTACTTTAGTTCCAAGCACTTTCATTTACTTTTTTTGTAAGCGAGAGTTAATGAAGCAAAATCCACATCTGTGTCTAAAAATAGTGCACAGTTCTTATCTTTTGAAACGTTTTAGCAGCGTTACATATATATGTATACAAGACCTTGTGATACGTTATTTTAAAGAGTATTATTTAAGATAGTACTGGCCGGCCTAAATATTTGCTACCATATACAGGATGTTCCGGAATATTGGAAAGTGTAATATCAAACGGATCAATGTAATAGGTTATTAATTAAAATTTTGTTGTGTTCGAGACATGGGCATAGCTTTAAAAAATATTTATATATTTACATAGTGCCTGAATTTGCTTCGCTCGTGCCAAAACGCTTCTCCTCAGTTTCAATCATATTTGATCAAAATTGAGCTTTGATGGCGGTCAGAGTTTATTTTTTTGCCGATTATTCTTGAGCATAATTGTTTAATGGAATTTTGCACACGGATATGGTGTCATTAATCTTCACATTTGAATAAAATTTAAACGAAATCGGTAGATCCGATTTTGAGAAATTACGTCTTTTATTAGACAACTAAGTTTTTGTTGTTTTTAGCAATAACTCACCGGTTGGACTATATTTTAGCAAAACTATTAGAGCTGAGTTTGAGAAAACCGAGATTTAGTCCACGTAAATATTTAATAAAAAATATATAAAATAGGGCGTGGGAACCGTTATACAACACATACACTTTCAAAATCGGCTTTTCGAATTTGTAAATTTTTGAATTTTAAATCAAATTCTTAAATTTGTGCTTTAATAACTCAAAACCGTATAAAAAATGACAAGTAAACAATAATTACGGTTCAGGACATAATGGAAAAAAAGTCATTCAAATCTCGGCTTAAATTAAATATAATTTCGCAGAGAAGCAAGCCTAGTCCTTTATTTAGATATAACTTAGATATTATTTTTTCCAAAGACATCATCAATAGTTCATTTGCACTTTTTGACTACCAATTATTGAACCGAGATTTTTGGTGACGATTTTGATTGGTTTTTATTTAGCTTTGGAGATGAGTCATTGAGAAAATTTGTGCACTGTTTATTGGAATTGTGTTTCTGTATTCAGCTGCAAATCGAGTCCTGAGATCTTCAAAGGATTCAGGTTTTGTTGTGTAGATTAGAGATTTCAAATGTCCTCTGAGTCAAGCGGTTTCCTATCACGTGACCTAGATGATAACATTTCATTTGTACGACAAATACATTCGTTTTAAATTTATACATTGAGGTAATTTTGTATCTGATCTGTGAAAAATATTTAAGAGTAGCGAGCATACATTTTATTACATATTTTTCCGCCATATTGGATTGATTAGACGGATCATTGTGGTTTTTAATAAGGTAATGAATATTTTCACTTGTTGTTGTTTATATTAGAAAGTTTTGAGTTAGTCTCCGGTCTCTTTTCCGCAGCCGTGTCACAGGCATAAGTTGTAAAGATTGAGGGGGGGGAGGGTGGTTTCCTGGCTCCTATAACAAATATATGGGGCTCCCTAATAATCAAAGAAACTTTAAAAACTGCAACGGATTTTAATACGTTCTTTAATACGTGCTGACGAGTTTTGGACGAACTTTTTAAAAAGCTATTTACGTATAGGTTAGTCCCTTAAAGAAGTCGTCGTACATATCACATCTTATTAGGCACCGTCTTCTTGAGAGGGGAGGTTACAAGTATTTCAAAGACAAAGACTAGTTGCTAACCGTTTATTACGGAGTGAAAGACATTTGTCTCTTTTCTCAAGAGTTTAATGCGTGAAATGTGGAGTGTGATAGAAAAAAAATTGTAACTTTATCTGTCATCAGTACAGACCAAACGGATGGTAAGATTTTCATCGAATTTGGTATGTGAACATATTTGACCATACCTCCAGGATATTTTTGGATAACTCAAGTGTTTTATGGCGAAAACAAAAGGTTTTCAAACTTAATTTTATATTTTGTAAATAACAGAATTATTGTCAAAAATTGAAGTTAAAATTGAAAATACAATGAAATACGATTTACTCTTCGGGCGAGTTGAAGAAGCGAAGTAAGTATAGTTTTTACTTAAATATATAAATATCTTTCAAAATTAAAAAAAAAGGCTTAAGTTAGAAAGGCCCTTTTACCAACTTATCTTCCGTCAAAAATACATGGAGTAATAAAGTAGATAATATTTTTCCTTTATTTCTATGGAAAAAACATTTTCAAGAGGCGTTAACAAATATTATTTTCGGTTAAAATTTGCTTTTCGAGAAGGAAGTTAGTGCAATGTTTTAGTACTGTTTTAATATTAATCTGTCGTAACAACAACCTAATTAATTATTTTCTCAAAACGAAGAAAAAACATAATTTTACAGGGAGAGAAATTTCTCGCCGTACAGTTGGCAGTACCTCACCACCATCTAGCAGCTGATATAACAACTTAGTTGCATGTCGTATTTCGATCGAAACATAACCTGAAATATGTGTAGTGAAGTGCGTATAAAATGTTATAGCTACGTTATAAATTTACTATTTACGTGAAGTGCAGTTAAAATAAGCTTTTAGTGGATGTAATATAGGTAGTATAAGATAAAACGGGATTATGTAGTGAGTGTAGTACAATTTAGTATTAATCTGGAGAGAAAGAAAATTGTTTTTTATTATTTTGTAGTATATTATTGTTAAAAAAATCGAGAATTTTTAAAATCATCTTAATGAATTAAAAAAAAAAAAAAAAAAATTAGTAGGGTAAATTATTGTGTTGTTATTATAAAATAAATTTTATAATATTTATATAAAAAAAAATATATAACGTAAGTAACGTAATAATATTAGATTCAATTGAATAAAGATCGATAATTATTAATAAGAGAAACATATTGTTATGAAGCAGAATTAGAATCGATATCAGAGGTTAGCTCGCTACACAGGCCTACGATATTAACCAACTGACTTGGAACAAAACATTGCTTTTCAATAAATGATAACGTTACAATAAATGTTCTCTTGGTATCTTTTTGATCTGAATATTTATTTAAATAAATATCTGTTAGCGCTTTTCCAATGGAGAAGAAAATTTTGTATTTTCGCAATTAAAGAAAAAGCGTTTCTTAAAAAATATATTAGCCTTCGTCAAAACAATAAATTGTACCAATTAAATTCACTGTTTTTTTACTGACTTTTGAATTGTCGCAGTTTTGAAAGTATGTAATCAAATGATCAGATATTAGTAGCAAGTGGACCTTCTAAGAACAAATTTTGTCTAAAACGAAAATTTAATAATAATAAGGTTTTATTGACATTTTTCAAAGAACTAAGCCGCTATTTTTGGAAGGATAAGTTGCTAAAACAAAGTTGCACTTCAATTAAAACAAAACTCACAGAATACAATATTAAATACTACAAACACCATTTTTGCAGTTAAATGTTTAAAAACCGTTAAAACCATTAGCCATCTCAAAAGACACGATTATAATACCTTTTTTTTTTTTTTTTTTTGCCTTAGAACATTCTTGATCAACTACTTTTCCATCCGTCAAATTGAGAGATGGCTTTCCTTTTTTTTCCTGCTGGTTCCTGAAAATCTATTCTGCAGATATTTTGAACCAGCTCTGGTCTTACATTCTGACCATACGGACAGCTAAGAGCGGCAATTAGTTTTCTCTAAAATACAAACCATAGAAATTTACTTCTAAATATATATAATTTTCATCCCTCTTTCAGATGTTGAAATTCTAACATTGCCGTAAGATATTTCCTTACACCTATTTTAAAAGTTATAAACGAATTCAATTGGTTAACTAACTTAAAAAGTAAGGAAAAAAAGGATTACCCAAACCACAAAAACAAAAAACAAAACTAAGACTGTAATAAATCCAGTGTATTCATTATATTACCCTGATGTACATTTCGAAGACATAGTCATCATCCTCAAAGGTTTACACCTAAACTAAATATGAACCTAAAGTAAAGTGCCAAGTAGCGCCTCCTCCCTCTCTTAACCGGTCGTTCACAAAGAGGTACGTCTTACCTCAGATAACTGATCCGGATTGAAAAGGTTAATAGTTTTAGCAACTTTATGGACCTGGTACAATAAACTAATATACTGAAGCAACGAGTAATAACACAAGACGTGGTTTTGTGATTGGCCTGTTAAGAGTGGAAGGGGGCGATACTTGGCACTTAGCTTTAGGTTTGTGTTTAGTTTAGCTGTAAACAGAGAAGTATGTATAAGTATTTTAAATTTTAACGCGGTTACTGTGGGAAACACGCCTACGATATAAGTTTCTGTTCCTTTTAAGTGGAGGCATTATTACTATTAAAAACACAAGTACAATAAACTTATAAAACGTTATAAAAAAAAATTGCAAATTCTATTAACAAACTTAAATAAACCTGATTGCTGTAGTTTAAAACGCGTGATTATCCCCCCCCAATAAAAGCAATCTCTTGATATAAAGCCCAATCTTTTTAATTACAGATATATTTGTTTATAAATTCCAGCCAGATGTTTATAAATTCCTCAAAAAATAAATAAATAAATGGTAAAAACTTTTATCCTTCTACTATCCCTCCCTTATGTTCTATCTTTTGAAATTAGGAATGGAAGCAACTTCAGGTTGAGCCCTATCCATCGGCATCCCAAACTTCAAAATCGATTAAAAACTGTAGAAGGAGTTTTACTTACAAACAATCCCTAGTCTATTAAATATGTATAGATTTGTACATTACACCTAAACTGCCTACTATTCTGAAAGAGAACACAAGTTATCAGCTGTTAAACCAATATTTTATTTATCCATGTATACCTTTATTGGGCTTTTTACCACATTTGATTCTGGTCCTCATTGTATTCCCTGACAAATTAGAAAATTTGTGTTTTTGAACATTACTGAGTAAACTCAACTTAGAAGTGTCAAATTTAAAAAAAAAAAAAAAAAAAAAAAAATGCAATTTTCACTATTACTGAATATTTTTGCAAGTTCTGATAGGAGATAAATTGTTGTAAAAGAATTTTTTATTATCATGATTAATAATCTGAAAGATGTTTTAAATCTGCCAGTTATTTTTATTTTACTTGCGATTTTATAAAATGTTTTGCAAAATTAAATTTCACATTTTAACGAAATTTGAATGAAACAGGTTGAGCCGATATTGAAAAATAACGTCTCTAATAACGGTTTTCATGAGCGATAACTTGATGTTTTAAATGCAGCTCACGAATCGGCGATTAATACGTTTTGTTTGTGTACTTAAGAGTTACATTTGAGCAAAATGTGATAAAAATAGAGCAAATTCTGAGAATATTAAAATTTGTTTTTTCTTATTGTAAAATGTTGAGTTATATATATAAAAAAACTAGTTCCGAGATATAACCGAAATATGCCAATATACCAAATTTGATTAAAATTGATGCACTAAGAGCATTGCACATTGGACAGACACTAATGTTAGACGGACAGACAGCTTTCCTCAAACGTATTTTTAGGATTCAAAGGACCTCAAAAGTGATATATCCGCAAAAACGCTTGGTCTCCATCAAATAACTTTTTCTAGAGAACTAACGTATTGTGTGGGAGAGTAAAATGAACTGAAAACAATCTTACTTTATGACAAATGTGAAATAGAAAAACAGCAATGGAAATATCTTCGAGTTATATTACAAAAAAACAATCCTTTGTTTTATTTTTAAAATTAATTTTGTGTATCCCTTATTTCGTTCATAACTTCTACTGTCAATGAATATTATGATTTAACTAAGTTCTCCCTCAGGTTGTAGGAACAATGCATAGTGACGTCACAACCCACAGCTGGCTTCCCACTGATAACAATAAGTGTCAGCCTTTAGGCGTACCAATGTTCCCACTTTATGCGTTTCACTTTTCAATGTTTGTTCAATGAGAATCAATATGTCGATAAAATATCTTATTTCTTATCAATAAATAGTAACCGGAAAAATAATGTTTCACACACGTTATCAGATACTCACCAATATTCACCAATCGAGGTCAATTTTAAGAAGCTGCTAAAAATCAAAATTTAAAGTTTTGATTGTTCTCTTTCACATGTATTAGAGAAAGTATTGTGATGGGTCAAAAACCGGTGACGATTTCCCCCTGAAATATCAGTTTTGACGTCTTCGAATCCAGAAAAAGAAAATTGAGAATGATGTCTGATGTCTGTACATACCCCCCATATGGATATATTTGAGATTAGTCATAAGAAAAAGCAAAATCAAATAAGTTTTTATCAAAACCAGATATAATGATTTTGATCATATTTTATTAGGGTATAACCCCTGAGTACCCCTAACAAAGAGTTATTAATGAAGAGGTCATTTCTCCAAATCGGCTCTACCGATTTCATTCACATTTTAAATTAATTAAACTATTGTATAACACTGTTTATTATTTTTTTCTCGAAGTTGCTTCTAACAATTTTGAAAGTAATTATTTCTAAGGGCCTATAAAAAACTTATCAATTTCTATAGAAAATAATCTGTTCCCTGTGCCGTCGTGAATGTTCATCTCAAAATCGGTGTAAGAAATGTTTATGAAATTTGAAGATTCGCAACATATAATCAACGTACCAAACCACAAGTAAAAGTAGAATTAAGGAATTTATATTAATTTCAAATAAACCAAATTGAAGACGACACCGTATTTTCGGAATTACCCACTAACCGTAATTGACTTTATTTTTGGTTTAGCACATTGATTTTGACAGAATAAAATTTGTACACAAAAAAAGTTTATTTATTCAAACGCGTTTCAACGACAAAGTCGCCATCTTCAGTGATGCACAAGCTACAATAACTAGCTCGTGCATACCTGAATATGTCCACTTTGTTGTTGAAACGAGTTTCAATATATAAGCATACTATTTGTGAGAATCTGTGATCAGGTTTAATATTAACTTATATAAAATACACCATATCGCACGTTAAACTCAATATTTATTTAGATTGATTTTGAGTTGTAAATATTCATATTTTAACCCTAAAGTTGATCTGATTCGCTACGTAATTGTTTATCGATTACACCCCTGTAGTTTTGACAAGATGGCAATTAGTTTTTTTGGGGTTCTTAAAAGACTACATTTTATTATAATTTACTCAAAATTATTTGAGCTAATTTTGAAAAAAATTGAAATTTTTAATATAGGGAGTTATACCCATATATTAAGTTATTGATAAAGCTTCGAGATATACATACATAGAAAACATTAAAAGTGATATAAATAGTTTTTATTTTCCGGGCACAGACAACAGTCTTGATTCTGACAAAAAAAAAAAATAATAATAAAAATAATAATAATATATCAAACTTATTATTTACATAAAAACTTATCATAGCTTTTTTATAACCAATCACATAACTTTTTTTTTTTTACTGCGGTAACATAATAGAAAATACCTAAAAACATAAATTAATGCTTAACAAACATCGTTGATATTTATGGGGTTCCATTATCTTCTATTACGAGTTATATTGTGTAGTACGAAGCCTTGTTTTATAATTTTATCGTTATTGGGTTGTTGGTTGCAGTATTTACGTTAGCTTATTATGTCTGTACACGATATTTAAATTTCCAAAAACAAACTTTTCGTTTCAAACTAATGATTAATCAAATCTACATATGAAATCGGAGGATGTCCGGATGTATTGTATCTATAACGTAAACTGCTTACAGATTTTGTGCACCACGAAAACAGATGAAATTATTTTTTTAAACCTGTAAATAAATTACAAAAATCACAAAGTTGGTTTGTTCCTTTTATTTTTATTCACGAGGTTATTGTAAAATTTTCTTTTCAAAGTTTAATGCATTCATGTATAAAAAGAAATAAAAATAGCCAAGGTCTTTGATCCGCTTGGAAGCTGTTCCTTCTACACAAATGCCCTACCATCGAGTCTAGCAATTTGCAGAGTAGTTGTAGCTTTTCCGAACAGGAGAGTAGAAATTTTATTAACTTAATAAAATGTCTTATTTGTCTCTTACAGTAAATCACCGGTAGGAATATTTTTTCCCTGAAAATAGAATAAGAAGAAAAAGGAAAAATAATAATAAATAAAAATTATATATAGACAGTGTCCGGTAAGTAAGTTGGCAAACATTAGGGAATGATTCCGTGAGTCATGATAAAAAAAAAATAATAAAAAAAATTACGAATAAAATTTTTCCGAAAAAGCTTAGTTTTCCAGATATCCACAGTTTTGTTTTTTACAAAATGAAATTATAACTTTGGTAGTAGAAAAGGTATTGAGTACAGATTTAGTACACGCGTTTTGTATGTTGTGCTTCATAAGTGAACCGAAAATAAAGACTTTATTTTGTGTATTTTCAAAATGGTGACCTTTTAAATATTTAATATTGTATATCTCGAAAGCGATTAACTTTATATGTAATTCACAAGAGACAAAAAGCTTCCTTTTTAAATTAAAAACAAAAAAGTTTTTGTATTTTTTCTTTAGTTTAACGGATAACTAAGATATTGAACAAAAAGAAGAAACTAATAATTTCTACAACACCCAAGATTCACTTAGATCCAAAATATTTTCAATTTCTAATAATTTTAATAGAAAATTTGAAATTCATTGCGTACAAAAATTCAAATTCGACCCTTAATTATGTATTAGATACTTAGTCCAAATTTGGTGGCAGTATATTTTTATTTGACATTTTATCAAAGAACCAAAAACTAGGTTTTTGTGTTGCACGTTTTCAAAATGGCAGCCATTTAAATTTGTGTGTGAAGTTGATGGTTTTTGATATATTCGATATTAAACATTTTAAGCGACCTTCATTTTTAAAACTTCATTTTTCAACATAAAGGCCTGATTTCTGTACGTTGGTAAAAGGTCATATTTCGTCTTTATATCTAATTTATTTCCAAAAATATATCCAAAACACAAAACGGCAGACAGACGGAAAACTAAACTTTTTTTTACTTATTTTGACTCAAGGAACCATAATATCCTAAAGTTTTGGAACGTAGTTAGGAAACACCCTCTATATTGAACTGTTTTGATAAAATTGGTTATTTACATGATAATAGAGTCGCAGAACGCTCTAATATCTTCCTTTTTTTAAATTTTTGCTACAAAATATAGCCGTAACACGTTTGTCTCGGTAAAGCGGGTTTTCCCGTAGGTTTAAACATATCAGTTAGACAGAAATTAAAACTGAAATCAGTTTGTATAGTTTTTCAACAAGATATTATGATTTAGCACGTGACCAATTTAATCAATTTGTGTATACCTTAAATCAAAATTAACGTAAAAAACCATGCATATAACAAAAAATGTATACGACATATATAACATATTCTGGAATGTGGAAAACAGTACGCATAAACATTATCAGAGTTTTACATAGGAACGGAAATTCAAAGCTTACGAAATAAAGAAATTAAATGAGATACATAAAGTCAAATTTAGAAGAGGTGTTAGTTTTTTTGTTTTTAAGTGTATCTATTGTTTTCTTACAGAAGGACTGGTGAAATACACTGCAGTACAATATTTTAATGTTGATGTGCGTGTACAATATTTCTTTGTGTTTTGTTTGTATTATTAAAATAAACATGACAGAAACAGCTGCGAAATATTGGTTAAAGTGTTTTAGTTGAAGTGATATTATGATGGAGTGAAATTAGGCGACACACAAATGAGTGGAATATTAAGCTCGATTAAAAGTCTCGCTAGGACGCAGCATGGTGAGTTACAATAAATGCTTTTAGCTAGATATTAATTTAACCCGTAATACTGTACAATAATATATCTTTTTTAATTGATACATTTTGAGCAAAACAATTAGTTTTCTACAATATTCCAATTTCTACAATAAGAAACCAAGTTTAAATATCTGCGTCACCATCCTTAGTCACAAATATTCTTTTATAGAAAATGTGAAGCCCGTACTACTACCATTTTGTATAAAATGTAAATCTTTCTTATTAAAAACGAGCTACTTCTCCTATCAGCGTATCTATCGTGAAGGAGAAAGAGCCAGAAATTATTTTCCATTTTCAAATCTAATAAGCTTATTGATTGGATTGTTTAAGAAAATCAACGAAAAAGTATGTATTACGGAGCTAAATAAAAAATATAACTAGAAAAAAATGCCCGGCAGGAAAACCCTCGTGAACACAAACTCCGTTTTATTAAGGAAGGTGTAAATCTGTACAGACAATAGGAAGTTATAACTTCTAATAGTGTTAGATTTGTAACCTAACCTAACCTATAGTAACTACGGGTGTGTAATCCCGAGTATCTAGCCGGGTATAAATCTTTCTTCATCTAGTCTTGGGTTAGATCCAGTTATTTTATTTTTCATAACTCGCAGGGTGTTACTTATAGTTGTACAGAAATCCCAAGGTATGTCAGATAGATGTACACCTATCTTAATGTCTTGGGTTAGATGTCTCTTTCAAATTTCTTATCATGTCTTTTTTGACCGATTCTTGTTCTATTTCGATCCTGACGCCATTATAGTTTTGAGGGTTAGGGGTCTCAATTTAACATTAAAAAAAAAAAAAAATCAATGATGGCCTTAAAACAATCGTAAGAAGTTTTGGTATTAAAACAAATATAAAAATAAATCATTTTTTTCTACCAGGGCTCTCTTGCCCAACTCTTATGTTTGGGGTCTCTATTGTATGGTATTTCTGTGATTTTTATCTTCTTTTATTAAAAAAAAAACCTATCGTAATGGACAAGGATTCAGGAATGGTTTTCCATGCCAAGTTGAAGAGCTGTCTGTGCATCAATCAAATATATTAATGAAAGGGCTGAACGTTAAAGGGGAGATTAAAGGCTTAGCTAGAAAAGTGTCCGGTCAGACACAATCTCGCGTCAAATCATACAGGAAAAACTTCTAGAAATATAATTATTAAGGTAAGGTAGGTAAGAACCTTGTAGAGATCGGTGACAAATTGAAGGAACAAGCACAATAACAGAGAATTAGCGTTAACATCACAATGTACAACATAACAATATATAAATTACAGAATAATAATGAAAGATATAAAATAAATAAAACAGCAAAGTTTGTTTTGGAATTTGTGTGTTAATTACAACTACTGAGGATGACGACTTAGTGTAAAAACGTCTTTTGTTAAAAAAAAATTAAGTTTTTATGTATTGATTAACTATTTATGTTTAATTAGGTAAATTTAAGTTATAGATTATCAATAATTATTTCAAACCCATATTTTGGATACTATTGAAAAAAAAAATATTGTAGATTTCAAATATTAAAAAGAAAATTCTATATTTTTCGTTTAAAGAATGTAAAATGCTCAAGTCCATAAAAATGCAAATGAGGTAGATATCATTACTCGACTTGCATTGGATATTTTCAATATAATTTTTAACAGTGGGACCATTCATCAAACGTTGTTTTATATTGTCTTCTCTATCTCTCTCCCTCCTACGTCATAGGAGGAATATTGTGACATGTTTGACGTGCAGGTTCATATTGTAGAGATATCAAAAAATGATTAGCGTCAAAATGGTTTCGTTAAATAAACAAGATTTCAACAATATTGAGTTTTAATGAGGTCGCAAACTTGGACTACCTTTAACTTCTACCCGTATTTATTTCTAAATTTTATAATTTTGAGTTATTCCTACGGATATCTCCAAGGATGTGAGCATGAGTACGCTACTACAAATAATGTAGGCTAGGTTAGGTTATGTTAGGTGAGATAACAATCATTAGAATTGTTGAATGTATGAACAGTGAACATAGCTACTTGTGTTTTGTTGCATTCAATAAATCGCGTTTGTAATATATGTCTAGAGTGCGATATGATATACAACTATATAGACCAAGATAAACAGTAAACCAGTGAACAGTGAACACTAAACGGCTACTTCACAGGTGCAAACAATACAACCCTTTATGGGTGGGTTGCTCTTTTAATTGTGATTGTGATTATTTGTTGGTAATATAATGGTAGTAAATGGAACCATCGCTGTATATAAACCCTGAAATGTTGACGGTCTTATCTGAAAAATACGTAACTTTACTTCACAACAAGTGGGTCTCGTTGTCTGGTGACCCAAAAGTTGGAGGCGTAAACAATCCGACTATCTTTTATATTTTAATCTAATTTATTAATGCATATATTTAAATTCGGTATATTAAAATACGTCTACTTAATTTACGTATTTCTTACTTTAACACTACTGCAGTTTCCGGTGAATCACCCATCATCAGAAAATAAAAATACAACTAGAAAGATACAACACTACACAAAACACATTTTACTTTGTAGAGAGGTTTGTTTAAAGCACTTGTGAAACAATAAAGTAGACGAGCCGTTTTATCATGGACGGGCATGTCTAAGCTTTGAGTTGATACTCGATAAAAAGTGCGTACATTTAACTTACGTGAAAGTTACATCAGGTTTTTGGAAATGTAATAATAATAACAATACGTCTAATACTCCTGGTCAAATAAGTGTCGGAGGAGTTATCAAAAATAAACATCGTATCAAACATATACATAAAAAGAAATATTATCAAGTGTGACAAAAATAATATTATTAGTTTATAACTTATTAACTGCATAAAATGACAGAGAAACATACAAATTGTATAAGAAGAGACAGATCTAGTTATTTATTTCTTGAGGAAGATACAGTCTGTAATTAAATTCATTGAACAGTTCATATGCATGCTTACAAAATAAACCAATCTTGGACCAATGTTAATATCATTTAAATATCTCCTTCGTTCTGACGAACAGTCACTCGGCTTCGAGAGGCTGGGGATCAGCTGATTTGTTGGTTGAGACGCAAGGCCTGTGACGTTTGAGTTAGGTATTGAGCCCTATAGAGGAACATACACCACTTGTATCGTCTCCCCCAATTTATTTAAATAATTTAGTGTGTTATCTATTATGTCGGGGTAAGTTTTCGGGAAATGGCGTTCTCGAAGCTATCGGGAAGGCCCAAATAATATGTTCCACAGCGGTGGCTGCCAGCCTTAAACCACCTTTTTAATTTTCGCGGTTGTGTGCAGTCACTTTTTATAATTAAATATATGTCCTTACAAATCAGTTTATTACAATTAACTCAGTAGGATATGGTTATCTGGAGTGTTATAGGTCTAAGATGAATAAGATAATTTAGATCTCCAAGGGAATAGGTAAAGACGTTTTCACTGGGAAATCCTATCTTGGGTTAGGACCATCCCAGTAATATATTATTTAATTTGATCCCAAACAACTATAATGCGTTGCTGATAGTTTATTTCTGTATTTACTAAACTTCTTTTACTTAGATATTTTAAACGGATTTCACTCAAAACAGGACTATATGCTGTGTGTTATAAACATGTGTCAATAAAATAAAATAGCGTAACTGTTATGTAAATAATAATTTGATTTTTGTAACACTAATTTAATTTACGTAAATGAAAACATAAAAATGAGCCAAAATGTCAGGTATAATCATCAAGGAAATTTTTATAAAACAGTTAAATTCATTTTATATTTTATGTTTTTTTTTCTTTATGTCACTTTCACGCTATTATATTTCTTTGTAGAACACGTGATGATTTCCGAGTCTGATCATAGTGCCCGTGCCTAGAAATTGTACAGTAATGTTTTGAGTAACAGCCTTTGTGAAACGAAAAAAAATATTGTGGATACATCGTTCGGCCTTGTTTGGATGAATCTTATTGCTAAAGTTTTGGCAGTAACTGCGTAATAAACACAAAAACAGACATACAAACGAAATGTTAAATGGTTCGTGTACGTGCTCTGTCAATATGGAAATATTGTATTTCTAGTTGTATGAATGTGTATCATGTAGGCCCAAAAATAATAAATTATTTGTACAGAGGAAAAATCGTCTAGGTTGGTAGCTTTTTGGAATTTCCCATGGACCAAAATATTTGATTTTGGATGAAAATAACTAAATATGCAAATATTTAAAAGAGCAGATTTATTGTTCATGTTTATAGTATAATTAATTAGCGTGTCAACTTCAGTACACGACCATTGAAAGGTAATTAATAGAGGGTGGTATGATGGGTTGTTTTTAATTAAAGGTGAATTCAAATACAAATTAGCAATTGATAAATATCATAGAATCGTCAAGCAGATTTCAATGAAGCATCCTGCAAATGAGGCACTTCATTTCAGGTGACGAGAATTAATATTTTCCCACGATAAAATGATTAATTATTTTTTATTTTATTAGCGGATATTGTCTCTAAATTATAAGCGCTTTTATTCTGATATTGGGACGCGTAAACACTAAACGAGCAATGATCATGGCTCACAGGATTTGAGAGCAACTCCGAAAAAGGCTACTAGGTGAAACAAATTCTAATTCTATAATATCAGACATCGTATTATATTGTGTTATCCTACTTTAGTCGTTATAAAATGAGGAAATAGTGGTATTATAAAATCTATGACGCCGTAAATAATAAATCTAGTTGTAACACCGCGATTAGGTTAGGTTAGGTTATGACCTAATCTATCCAGAGGAATTCATCGTCTCCACAACGAAGTCACGAGACGATAGTTTAATTATTACTGGTGGAGACAAAAGGTTAGGTTAGGTTAAGCTATGTCAGTTATATTCAAATTGACTGCATACTAAACTTGTAACATAACTTGACCTAATTATGAGGAATTCACCTTAAATTATTACTGTTGGAGACCTGATGGAGTATTCTGAATAAACAACTTACTGTTGGTCAAATCAAAATATTTGAAAATTTATAGCTAATGATGATTTTTCCGGAAGTCGGTCTGGATCACCTGGGAGTTCAGGTTTAATGGACGTAATGTAGATAGCGTGATGTAGAAGTTAATCGATACTGTAATTACCGATGAGCTTTATCTATTCCTGCACAATCTCTTACGTTGGTATTGTTCAGACTTCCTTTGACAGACAAGGGAAGCTCAAATCTCCCCCCCCGTGAATACGCAATATTTAAACGCTCCCCAACTCTATGAGTGAACCTCATTAGTTGCTCATTTTTAAATACAGCTTTCATTCTCATCGTATATGAAGGGAACTATAAGTGTACCTCTTGCAGATTAAAATAAAGTTTTTAATGATGATAGTCAAAGTTCCCTTTAGTTCTCTTGCCAATTAGTCTACTTCAGAAGTTACAGTAAACAACCTTTATTCTTTGTCAACAGCAATGCTAGCTATGCAAGTACATACGATTGCTCTTTATATTCGCCTATACATTGTTAAAAAAAGATATTTTAAAAGTAATTAACGTCTTTCGGTTTAAATTTGAGTTCTCATAAAACTTAAATTCCAATTCCCATTTTTTATAACAGCTGTTGGTAGAACCTTGGAAGTTCTGCTCCAATGAGAAGGATTCGGCACAATTCATTCTGTGAGAGTATGAAGTGTTTAATCGGAGGAGTTAATCCCGTAGGTCATCTGTTGTCTCTGAAGAGTTTGGAGACGGGTCCTATGGTCCTAACAGGTTCCATACGAAGTATGATTAGATGGGATGAATACTAGTCGGGTCACCTTCCATAGTAGGGTCGCAGAGGAGAGATTTGAGTGACCTCGTCAACTCCCAAAACTAAAAATTCTTATTTATATAGTACGTTCCAGCAGTCAGTAGTTTAGGTTCTACTACAATAAAGTAAATTTATTTAACAATAAAGTTATTAGTTAGTAGTTAATACCTTCACATGTGGAGTTCAAAATATTTGAGAGCGTTCTGTGTTATGGACAGTGTCGATTGCCTCTTTCAGTTCGTAGGTGGCGTTTGGGCGGTTCTTTATACTGATCATTTAGCTCCTCCACAGAGAAGATATGAGGCGGTGACATACCAAGCGGTCTTGAAAAAAATCTCTTTGAAATGATCTATTCTTCCAAGATCTCTTGAAATAGCGACATAGTGGTCTGAAAAGAATGTTCTAAAGCTCCATCTTGTAGAAAGTAGTTTATTAGTTCGCCTTTTTTCCTTAGCTGGTTCAAAGAATATATATGTTCATTACCGCTAAAAAGTTTCGGTTTGAATTTCAAAATAGCATGTGGATCTCATTGCTGTACAAGGTTCTGATTTGAGAATTTATAGATGAAACCATGTATCATCGATATATTGTAAAAATATCATCTGATACAAAGTTTGGGAACCATTGACTTGAGTAGTAACGCCTAAGTGAACAATCAGTGAAAAGAACTCGTTATATTAGCGAGACACTTTCTGAATGCATGGTATTTATTATTCGTATAAATATATATATATATATATATATATATATATATATATATATATATATATATATATATATATACAGTATGATTGCTGTTTTATTCGAAAATTACAAAAAAACTGTTAATCCAGGAATTTTGAGTTAAAATTAGAGGTATTACAAATTTTTCATATCACCCGCCATTTTTCCAATATGGCGGTCAATTATAAATTTCTTCCAATATAGCCTATTGTAGGAATCTATATTATTTTAACACTTTTTTTCCTTTGGTATTTTTTGATATCTTTAACAATTTAGGAGTTATAAGCTCTCAACGTTGTGGAAAATACAAGGTTTATGGCGTGTTCAGAGGTCCATTTTCTGTATCTAAAACAGTTGAAGAGAATTTAAAGTTGAAATATCGATAGATTGTAATGTATAAAAAAAAAAGTTTGAAAAGCAACATTTTGGATTTTTTTTATTCACATAGCAGGACTAAAAATATTGGCTACATTAAAAAAAAATTAATGTTTTAAAATATGAAGTACCGGTAGTTAATTGTTATTCTTTATTCCCTAAAACAAGGTGATTATGGAAATTAGCTCAAATCAGTTTAAAGAAATTCAATTAAAGGGTGTCGGTTAAAATGAATCTTAAAAATATCTGAACATTTGATTTTATGCAACTTTTATCTGATTGTGAACACCTGTTTGTAAATTACTGCACATGTTAGACCTTGTGAATAAATGATTATAACCAAAACAAATGTATTAACAGTGGTTAATAATTCAATTTGTCCTTGATTCACAAGGAGTGTATATTTAGTAATAATAAAGAGCCAGTGGATGTTTTAGACAATTATCAGAAAATTATGATTTATGTTTTCCATCGATAATTGTTATTCCTCAACCTACAGAATAAATAAATTACAGTAGTGTTATTATACTTCTTACCCTAGTTTTAGTTTAAAATTCACCTGAATTTGACTTTGAAAAAATAAGGAAAATTGTCTCTGGAAATAACTTGAATTTCCGATTTTTTGAAACATTTAGCTGTAGCTCCTAAACGGTTGGAGATATCGAAAAATATCAAAGAATAAAAAAGTCTTAATATAATATCCAAAATCACCATAAAAAATAGGGGGTTCCCATAAGAAAATTCAAAGCAGGCCGTCATATTGGAAAAATTGGGAGTAATAATAATAATTTAGTAATACCTCTAATTTTAACACAAAAAAGGATTACATTTCGTACTTATCAAATAACAGCGGTCACACGCGTTTCAATCACCTTCATTTTAAAGTTCTGTATGAATTAAAAGTTAGAAAGGGTATTGATGTCATAAGTGTACAAGACTTCAAGTATAGCCATTCCTATAAACAAGCTTTACTTTGTGAGAATAAATATTGTGTTTGAGCCATGAATACCCGGTGTTGATGAGTCAATATTTGTTTCCCTAAAGACACTTTGTATACATTCAGGGTAAGGGCATTTCTGGAAGATTAATTTATCTTATGTCATGTTCTGTGGCACATGTTAGAATTTAGGAAAATAATTTAAGGCAAATTTGGCAGACATATTATCAACGGATTCCCAGAATTACGGAAAAATGGATAAGTAAATTCAGGCAACTTAATCGGATTATGCCTTAAGTATTTGAGACTGTTTTAAATTTTCTTTGTCTGCAAAAAAGGACTAAAACTTCAGTGGAACGTTATTATTTGATTTATTGTTAGAACAACGTCAATGAAAATAGAATCCATAAACAAAGAAAAAGATCTTTATGGATCTTAAACTTTAAGATAAAACATTTTAAAGAGAACAGAACAGTTACTAATATATTATTAGATAAAAAAAGTCAAAAATATAATTATAAATTACTTGTAAGTTAATTTTAAAGTGAAGTACAATCAATTTCTATTCAATCTAATGGAGAAACTAGAGCAGAAAAGCAAGCAATATAAAAAAAAATCATTTTTGTAGTGTGGTTGTAAAGATGTCACAGAATTGTTGTAACAAGGCTTACATCTTAGATTTGAACCATACATTTTACGTTACATTAAAATTTAATCCATGCTGTTTAAACTGATTTTGTGGTAATCGATTTTCTAAAACTATCCAGGTTTTTATTTATATTATTTGACTATCAAAAGCGACAGGAAGATTGTAATAAATGCATTTTAATTGCTTTAATTTTAGTTTCGTATAAGAAAGTTTTGTCTACTTTTTCCTACACGTTTTTCTATAGTATTTCACAAGAAAAACCGTAGTAATATCTTTGCATTGAAAATTTAAACTGAAAATGTACCAGAAAAAATGCACAGATATTTTTTTACAGACATACATAACCCAGTGCAATAAATGTCTAAACCTTCCTTTTTGCATGATAAGATCAAGTCGACTCTCTTCTTACGTCATTTGTGCCCACGCTTAATCGATACCGCGATATCACCAGGGTTAAGTAAGCAGTCCACACGTTATTAAAACTCGAGAATTCAAGAGTCAGACGTTTATATAATACTGGGTGTGTTAACTTGACAAAATGAGGATTTCTAAAGTTGGTGGAATGGAAACGCCGACATCTGAGATCTTGAAATGTATAAAGATAGCTGTAGTTACTTTTCAACGTTTATACTATCGTTCAAGGAATTAAACTATTAAAAGCAGATAATATTAAACTAGTTCAAACGGTATTAGAACATTAATTGGTATTAAAATCAAAATTTATGGTGAGTTAGATATTTGGTAATTACATTTTAAAAGAAATAGTTGTATAGAAATTTAGCACTTTTGTACAATGTTTTTGACTCCTTTTTTCTTCTTATTATTATTGTTTTTAAAACACCTGTTAAAGAATATTATTGAATTTCTTTTCTTTTCTCGCCTATTGTTCAGTATATTTTATTAAATCCAAATATCTGTCTCCTATTTTATATGTAACAACTTGTCCCTGCATGGAAATCGGAGTTTGTCCGTGGAATCTTAATTAGATCTAGTTCCTCCAGCGGCGTTCAAACTAAAATCAGCTATAACTGAAATATAAGAACTGATTTTAATATTTATTTAAATTATAAATAATGTTTTAATTATGTACAAACTTTATTATTGATCAAATGTATGTTGTCGCTGAATATCAAAAATATACGTGAGAAAAATGGATTTTTTCTTAATTGCTAGAAAAACCTCATTTAAACTGTGTTTAAACAGCTGTTTAAACAAGTTTTCAGTTACAATTAGCGTTTAAATTATATGCCAACTCTCTCTGACAAAAGATACATTTTATAAAAATGCACAACATATGTTAAAAACTGCGGATTTCATATTTACAAGTAGCAAAAAATGGTCATAATTCGGGAATTATTGAAACAAAATTCAATTTAAATTAGAGCTTAAATCAAGTACCAATTTTGTCACTGACAATAATATGTTGATGGAAATCTTAAGACGATGTGTAAAATATGTTGATAATAATAAGATAATATCGTAACACTTTTGCATACAGTTATTGTTATAATTTGTATATAACAATAATTATAAGCGTATACTCATCTGATACTACTAACTGGTACCAACTAATACTAACTGGTAATTATCATCTGGTATAATTATAGCTCATCTACTACCACTAACTGGCTATCAATAAATATTATACCAAGTCAAAGTCGGCAACAGTTGCTAGTAGAATTTCAGTTTATCAAAAAGTCCTTTCAGAAAATTAAAAAATGTAGTAACGTTATTTAGGGCCATACGGTATACTTTGGAGAAAAAATTTAAATAAATCTATTATAACTGATTTTTAAAACACATATGTTCTATTTTTTTCAATGTACTACTCACAAATATTGAGTTACATTTACCTGTAATTTATTTGTTGTTATATTTACATAATTTTTGAATTGTTCAGACTATTGGCGTTAGATAAGATTGAGGAAAGGGGCAGAGTAAGCAAATTAGATACATGTTTGTAAGTACATTGCATAACTAGCCCCTAGAAGCTACAATATTTCAACGTAATTTATCACTGTAGTATATTTTTTTTTGTATTTAAGACAGTGTACTAAACAATGATGGTGTAATGGATTAATATTGCAGTACCTAAATCACATGGAAGTACTTATTTCTAGCAACCTTAGTGTTAAATCTAGACATATTTATGTAACGGTAAATTTTGAAGAAAAGTTATTATGATGAGTAATACAATTGATACATTTCATCTATTACATTTTAAATTATTGTTTTCCCTCGTATTCATATATAAATATCATTAAGTTATATTGACATTTTAAAATATATTTTCTTACTAATCATAGTTTAGACGTTTATAAAATTGAATGTTGAATATAGTGTTATTTATATTTCATATAACTTGTATGAAGCTATTATTTAACTATATGAAATATAAAGTATTGGTCGACTATTTATAAATTTTTATTTTGCCTCTAGTTTTGGCTTAATTTTTATCATTTTTGTATGTTGTCCCTAAACATCGGAAAATATAGATTCATTAAAATTACCACAGAATATTTGGGGAAAAAAAAGAAATTTTCTGTCAATTGGAAAAGTTTTAAACAAGACACAATAGAGAGAGTGTAAAAAAAAACAATAAGTAAAAAAAAAAAAAAGACGTTAATATATTTAATCAAAATCTATAAGAAATAATAAAAATTATATGTTTGAATGCATTTTAATATTATAAGTAGTTGTTACATTTTATGTAATTTAACAAAGTAATATAATTTAAGGATGTGATTTTTTTTTGCAAAATAGTGTTAATTTAAAATGTTAATTTTGTTATATAAAAAATGTAAAATTTGGCCATCGTGGTATACAATTGGAGTAGAACCTTTTACCAGTTAGGTAGTGTGCAACCTTAGTGTTAAAACTTAAGAACTATGATTAAATGATCCACATTATTAGTGTTTAAAAAATCGCTTCTAGTTCATAAGATTTTACTTTCGGCAGCCGTAGTTATATTTTAGACAAATGTATGCAAATACAAATATTGACGAAAACCCTAATTTATAATTCGTAGAAAGTCAAAAATATTAACATGGTTTAAATTTAAATAAAAACTAGTCAATTTTAGTTTAAAATGTTAACACTTTTGGATGACAATAAACCATATAAACCATTAATGATTGCGAGATGTAAGCAATAAATCACAAATAAATTGAGCACTATACAGTATGTACAGTTACGTCATTAATATTTGTGGGATAGGAAATTCAGACCCAATTAATTGTCACACATTAACAAAATAGCTATAAAAACGGCTTCAATCAATCACAACTTGAATCCTCACAAATAAAGCAAGCACTATATAAGTTAAACTAAAAATAATTTTAAACAGCTGTCATAAATTCTCAAACAAAAAACAAAATAAAACGTATTTGGGAACTTATATAACTGTTGTTTCAAATTATTTTGCTGTGAAACATGTTATTTATCCAAAACAGGCTTAATAATTTAAATAATAACAGCTTTTATAATTCTCAAACAAAACAACAAAATGAAACGTATTTAGGAATTTATAACTGTTGTTTCAAATTATTTTTTGCTCTGAAACATTTTATTTATCCAAAACAGGCATGTTATTTTAAAATGATAAATTTAAGCTATCCTACAAATAATTTAAAACTCCTGTTATAAATTCTCATACAAAACAACAAAATAATACGTATTTAGAAATTTATAACAGCTGTTTCAAATTACTTTTGTTGTGAAACATGTTGTTTACCCAAAACAGGCATGTTAATTTATTTGATAAATTTAAGTTAACCTACAAATAATTTAAAACAGCTGTTATAAATTCTCAAACAAAACGTATTTGGGAATTTATAAAAGCTGGTTCAAATTATTTTGTTGTGAAACTTTTCATTTACCTATAGTAGGCATGTTATTTAAAAATGATAAATTTATTAGAAAATAAGTGTTACTAATGCAAATCTGCAGGAAACACTGTGGAATTTGACACTTCAATTATTAAAATCGGCCCTATACTAAGGAAATACGCGACTTTCGCAGATATTTCTTATCGAATTAAACATAAGATAGTGTTTCCCTCCAATTGTTACATAATCATAGGTTATATTTACAGTTAAATAATTAATGTTTTTTAGTGATGGTAGTTTGAAAGTTTGTGAAGAAATCAGGTGTTTAAAAATAAAATTCAATCGGAGAACTCGCGAAACTAGTGACAATCACTTTTCATCACACCGTCCTCACATTTTGGATTCTCATTCATCAGGTTCAAAATTTAATAATTTTGTTGGAGACCTACATTGTATCAAAGAGAGATAACAGTATCACCCTCTCTAGTGAGTGACAAATATAAGACAGACGAATAGATATACATAAATCATTCCTAAAAAAGGGTCCAAATGTGTTCCTGAGATCTGAAGACGTCGAGATTAGTTGAAAACGCTGTAAGACAAATTCACGCTCTTCTCATTCTTTTCTTAATATAAACTTTTTCAAATGATAACACATTCAACTTTTGAAAATATTATTAAACGTATTATTAGTGAATTACTGATATCACGAAATCGCCTTAAACCTAGACTATGAAATCCAATCTTTACCTATTGGACTAATTTGGATACTGTTTTTTTTAAATGTGTTAATAAACGCTTCAGAGAACGCAATTTTGGTCCGATTTTGGGTTTTGGTTTTACATGAGCGTTGATCCAAAAAATTTCAAAATGACAGTCGATTTTAAATTTGAAAAAAACTGTTATAAGGAAATTCGGGGATCATTTTTCATCCGGACATCACATAACAACCTCCAATTCAGATTTAAAATTCGATAAAACCTTGGTCGATCGTGTTTTCTGCAATAAAAAAGTTGATGGACACCATCATAGTACTTACCCATCTCCATCATGTAATGTAATAGAAGCAGATCCGCTAATTGAAAAATACACATAAGTTGGTTAATTGGACGTTGTAGGAATTTTGGTAAATAAAGAAGTCTTATCCAGTAGGGTAAGTTTGTTTTAAACAGTTCTAACTACATAGTTTTTCTGAACCTTGTAAAATTGTAAATCAATACTTTCTTGATGTTGAACAGGCCTCGTAAATGTGTATATATATAAAGTCTCCACTCGCTTCGCTTGTGTCAGTGACAGCCCTGACGGAGCTCATAACTCTATGAGGAGCTCACATTACTTACGAGGTTAGGATTCGAAATTACATTTTGACAATAACTTTACTATAAGGGTGTCCAGTAATTACGGGATCAAACTTTATCAGGTGATTTTTCAAGCCAAAATATACGAGAAATGTCTAATAAAGCATAGCCCCTCGCTTAGTTTTCCGTCTGTCTGTCTGTTTGTGTTTTTTACAAAAACATTTTTATCTTCGTAGTCGATAAAGGTATAAACTTTATAAACCCTGTCGGCCGGAAGGATTTTGACTTATTAAGCTTAGAAAACTTAGAATGGCCGCCATTTTGAAACCGGAAGTGATAATTATTTAAAACTTCTTCTTTTAAAATATTGGTCTTTGTTATACTAACATGTGTGTAAAGTTTTAAGTTTATACCTTAGACAGACGGAAAACTAAGCGAGATAGGACTATGCTTTATTAGACATTTCTCGTATATTTTGACTTGAAAAATCACCTGGTGAAGTTTGATCCTGTAATTACTGAACACCTTGCCTGTATATCGTCATAAACAGATTACCTTGGAAATGTTAAATGTACAATTGAAATCTACAAATTATCTAATTTAGTGTGTTAAAAGTTGAAAAACACAACATGAGATGAAAAAGAATTCCCCAAAACCACAATAAAAGACTAACAACAAAAAGACTGTATATTTATCCTACCTTATGTACATTTCAATAACACTCCTATCATCTGCAGAGTTACAATACACACTAACCTTAATAACTACAATTACTCAATTTTAGTAATTACTCAATGAAAAGAATAATTGTATATTCACCACAAGCTATAGTGATTCATAGAAACAACATTAGATATGAATAAAAAAATGTTTAAAATGGTCGACATTCTGACACTTTCAATTCTATTTTTCTGAATTTCAATATGGCTCCTTATGACCACACTTAGTTCTCTATTACAAGTTTCATGTTCCTATCTTAATTTTTGTGGTCGCTATCGTGCAGATGACAACGACAATGGCGCCGAACGACGGCATGTCGAAAGAAACCTTTTCGGTTTCCTGAGGTTATGTGAGGTAAAAAACGAAAGGTGAATTATTTTTGCAATTTTCAAATTTGCCCCTTTTATCGTATACTTGGTAAGTATGTCTAATTATTGAAAAAATAAAATAAATATAAACAAAACCTCATTATTAGAACAACAATAGACCTTTTAAACAGAATTTAAGTTAAATTAAGCAAATAAATTACGGCTGACTCAATACATTCGTAAAAAAATGAATAAAAAAAAAAGTATCATAAATTTTCTAAATTGCTGCGATTTGAAACGGTTTTTAAGAGTTCTTTCTTATCTATGATCTCAAAGAGCTAATGTCGAGAACCTGTGATCTGCATATATTAATGGAAAAGCCGTGTGTGTACATACAAAAATAACCACAAGATCTTGTTAGTTGCATGTCCCGTATAAAATTGTTATGTCATGTTAGGCCTACAGTTTATACACTATTTTAAAACAAGAATTTCTTTTTCCCTACAATTTTCCTCGCGTTATATTGACGTACAACATTAATAAATAAACAAATTTTTTATAATTTAAAATATCATTGAAATTATAACAATTTTGCCTCTACATGATTTATTGTGCAACGTCTGCATACTTTGATTTATTATTATTGAAAACCCTGACATAGATTAATTAACTGAGAGTAGGGAGCTTTAGTTCATCTTTCATTAGAAGACTATATAAATAAATAGTTAGTGATTTTATTTATTTTCCGACCTGATTGTATTAGGTACAGCAATTCTGATTACAGTTTGCAGATCTATTTAAACTATGTTGTTGATATAAAGGGTGTTTAAAAATACGTTTCAGGAATTCAGGATCTTATTCCTAACATCAAAAGCAATGATAAAGTTTATTTAAACATATTTCCTAAAATGCTTAGTTTCTTATCTAGACACCATTTTGTGTTTTTAATTAAAATGTCATAACTTTTTAACAGTAAATGATATGGAGTTGAAATTTTGCTATTTACTTAAAATAAAGAGAAAATTCGAAAAAAATAAATAAAAAATCAACTGAATATTCTTCTACTCATTTTTAATTGGCAGCTATTTAAATTTTTTAATCGACAAGTTTTTCAAACTATTAACAAAAGACTAAAGATATCCATTTTTTAACGGCAATAATGGATTTTTTATCCTTTCATAGCTTAAAGGATAAATGAATAAAATAATAAATAATAGGGGGGGAAAAAAACTGAAAACACTAAATCTTGATAATTGTTTACAACATCCAAAATTAGAAAAGATAAATTTGAGCAGGAAAAAAAAGAATCATTTTGTTTTCAATTGAAATGTATTTTACAAAAAAAAAGAAATGGAAAACAAGATCTGTATGAAGAAATTAGAGGAGCTCTTCAAAGTGGCGACTTCCATTAAAACACATGCATGACGCATTACTACAAAACATAGAACTTTATGATTTAGTGTGTCAATAACTCAGTTGTCCTTCACACTACAGGAAAATTTGAAGATAGACATTTCCAGAATTCAAAAACATTTGGTTGTATACTAATCTTGTGTGTTGTAGCCAATTAATTACCAATGTTTTAACTTTTTTGTCGATATCTCGTCTTCTTTAAGCCAGCCAAAATAAAAAGCATTTTTGGTTATTGTTAGAAAGAAAAATGTTTTGTCTCCTGTTTGTAAAATTAACGGATTTCGAGATATTCGACGTTAAAACGTTTAAATAGCTGCTATTTTGAAATAAGTAAAGGAAATTGGTTAATTCCCCCCCCCCAAATTGGGTCTTTATTACGCCAAGTAGCATGGGAAATTTCAACTTATTATCATTTACCGTTAAAAAGATATGATAGAACGGCAGCTAGATAGAAAACTAAGCATTTTAAGAAATAAGTCAAAATAAACTTTTTCATTGCTTTTAATGTAAGAAATAAGTTCCTGATTTCTTGAAACGTTTTTAAATACCCTGTATATAATTAATTTTTTTTTTCCTCAATATTTTAAGTAAATGAATTTAAAAAGCTTTCATTTACGGCTGGATTACTTTTGAATCCATAACGGCTTTGAATATACCTTTAGTTAAATACATCACAAATGAATCCCCTGAGAAGGATATACAATTTTATATCAAATCAGATTTTAAAATGAGTATTTAACAAATGCAACCGTTTCGAAAACAGTAGCTTACAAAAGTGGTTAAAATTAAAGAAATTTTTTAAATAGACCAAAAAATGTTTCTAGTCAAAAAATTTGAAAAAAAAATCTTTCTAAATCCATTATCATAATTAAATTTGCAAGTTTAGTAAATGAAATTATTTTTTTTGAGGGTTCTGGGTTAGATTTCACAATTCAAAATTATCCTTTTACAAATTTTAATTGGATTCGACTGGATTTCATTTACCGATTGCCAGAGTGTATGATGATTTTATGAAATTCTGTAATGAAATATATAGGTTTCCATTTGAAATTTTTAACCTATAATTTGGGGTGGAAAGGGGACAATAACGTTCAAACTTTTGTTGTATAAATAAAGGTAATTCCATTTGACCATTTGACTTGTTTCTCTGAATTTACTTATTTAAAAATAATGTCGGAATAGATATTTTACTATTAGTAGTAAAATAGATCATAAAAATGTAGTAGATGTAGTTTCTAGATAAGAAGGCAATACTGATATTGTTTCAAATGGAGAATTTGCGTAAGCATCAGTATGTAAGCCTTATAGCAACCAAAAAATAAAGATAGGAAGATGAAATTTGGTATACTGGACTATAGTATGCTCATGTAGAACCCTATTTGAAATTGAGAAATATAGAATTAAAAATATCAAAATGGCGGCCTTTTAAAACCTTTTTTTATCAACATCTCGCTTTATTAAGAACATACTACAATAGACAATAATGTGCAGATTTCAAATGGAAAAAAAAATCCAAACCGAACTCTTTACCATGTTTATATCGAAGTTATGATGAAACATATAATTTCGAACCCTGACTTCCCAAGGAAATTATTTTGATATACATATATTTACGAGGCCCGCCATATGCGAGACACTGATACGAGTTAAGCGTGTAAAGAATGTTTATACACATCTAAGAGGCCCGTTAGACTACACCCGATGTAAATAAAGTAGTGGTATGTATAATTACGAGGTTCAAAAAACTTGTATAACAACTGTTTTAAACTAACTTAAAGACAGAAACATTTTATACCAGACCAAAGAGACCTAATTTTGGACGTTATATTTACAGGATCTGCTTGTATTATTGTGTAATGTTGCTGAGTAACTCCCATTAACTTGTTTTACATAATATTTAAGGACTATAGTAATATACTTTAAGTGCTAAATTTGACTAAAATTCTGATTATTAGGGTATTATTAGTGTTTTACATAAACATTTTAGGTTATGTTCTTTTTTTATTTTTAGTAATTTAACTATTTTGATTATTAGTAGTACCTGACTAATTTCGTATCTTAAGTCATCTTTGGATATATATTTTAAAGCTGCACCGAAAGGGTGTTGTGAGAAGTTGTATATGAATGAAAAATAATGATCGAAAAATTGTTTATGAAATTTAAAAAGTGGCAATTTTTTAAAATTTACTGACCGAAGTTCTCTAATTATTCGTAAAACCGAGTTTACAAATAAAATTTGAGCAAAATCGGACGAAACTTGTGACCTTTAGTTTCATAACATGTGTTAAACATATTAAAATTGACTATATTTCAAGTCTTCTTTGTGTTTTTTTTACATTTATAGTTTGTACAGTAAAATATACCGGGCATCCCGAAAAGATCAGGACATTAAATAAGTCAGTAGCAATGCAGTTTTCATAAACATGAAATTAAAAAGTCTATTGGTCAATCAACAATTAATTCTTCTTTTTATTTTATTTGTTTATTGTGTTGGATTATTACTGATGATGGCGTAACGTCGAAACGCGATTAAAACAAAATAAAATTAAAAATACAGAAGAACCAATATCAATATCAAAGTATTATTTGCACATATTTAACTTGATTTTTTATTTGTACCTTTTCAACCAAAAACAATATCCAAGTTTTTGATAAATATCTTTCTAATTTTGTATCACATAAATTGTCCTAAATGGACAATCTTTTTAACCAAACTATTATAGATACATGCCACATGTGGTTCCCACAAAGCAATAAATAAAGATGAACATATCTTGTTAACTTTTAGATCCGGAGCCAAAAATAATAGACTTATAAGAAGGACACTAAGGTTATTAACCCTACGTCCGGTTGTTTTTAAACCCTTGCCAAAGAAGTGGTTTGTTGTGTAATACTGAGTTCTTTATACAGAAATAATGTATTGGGTGACGTATAATCCCAAATGAACATTCACACATAATTCACCAAGAATAACGAAATTATAAAAGCACCAAATACGGCAATAAATGCTCTGAGAATTGGTGAAATGTGTAAATCAAATAAAAAAAAAATTTCAAAAATCACTCGATAGTTTGTCTAATAAAAATCGTAATAAAGTTTTATTATTATTATTTGCAAGGAGAAGAAAAGCATTTGTTTTAGGTTGGAAAATTGCAGTGATAAAACAAATACTATAAAAAAATCATGAATCTGTTGGAGCTTTTAAAATCAAATAATTTCGTGCAAAGCGATTTAGTACTGAGAAATTTATTGGGTATGAAATAGAGTGTTTAAGAAATTAAAACCTAAAGTCTGTGTTTCAAGATTATGGTAATAAAGTGAGCGCCGAGTACTATTTTTTTTTGATAAACTCGTTAGTTTAGGAGTAAAGGGGATTGAACTTTGAGTTTGAAGTTTGATGATTTTTGGGAGGCTATATTTCATACTTTCCATTGCTGCATCTAGGTAAATTTTAATTATGTGTGTAAAACTTATCTATGAAGTGAATACTAATGCAGAACTGAAATTCAAATAACTAATTTCTGGATCAGATAAAAACTAGTTCCAATTTACTGCAATTTTATACAAGGTTTTTATGTGTTCTACAAATAGGTTTAAATTATAGTCCTGGGTTGGTATTTACACCTCCTAGACTATGCTATTGAATTTTTAACTTGATCCAACAATAAGAAATACTGAAACTGACACCAAACTTCAAATATAAACAATTTTGAAAGCGTTTTTAACGATTTAATATGTAAAAAATACCCAAGCATAAAAGTTTTAAAATTTGGTGTAAAATCCGAAGACTATAAAAAATAGGCATTTTTTAAAAACATATTACAGTAGTTTAGAAAACTTATATAATGATCGTAATAGTCGATGAATGGATTCTTTGAATACCGAAAGATAAGTTTTGCATAATGAAAGGGTAATTTTGTTTTGTTGATAGAACCTCAAATACAAACACATAGCATAACATATTTTAATTTGGATTTAACAGTATGAATGCGTATTTACGTAACAATATGTTGTGTTTTGAATTAGAATGTAGTCAAACTCATTAACAATTTACTTCTGTGTTTAATTACCCTTTGTTTATTGGAAAACCCTGTCACAAATGCTAAGACAAAGTCGTCTAATGAGAGTTGGTGGATTAGCCTCGCAATACGTTACAAAATGTTATAGTTATTTTTATGTGTATTTTGTGTCTATTAATCCTGATCTCGCATGTCTATTTTTCTGACTACGAATTTTAATTTTTATTTATACAGGGTGATTCGGAACTACACGGCAATCTCTCGAGAAATGATTCTATAGCTAAAAATAAAATAAAAGTTCATATGAACATAGGTTCAAAAATGCATCGTTAGAGAGATACGGTCAGCGAAAGATCTCACCCGGATTTTTGATCCACGAAGATGCAACCATATTGAATTTCGGAAGGTGTACATTACTACGAACATTTGGTGGTCCTATACGTTTTGTGAATTGAAAAATTGTAAAAAAATAGGCCAAAGAACCGTATTTCTTGAAGGTTTTGAGTAAATTATTGTAAAACCCCTCTAAATGTAGTCAAAATCCAAACACTTTGACGTACAAATTTTGTTATATTGGCAATTAACTGATTAATATTTTTTACTACAATTGTTTAAATTTAAAGTTGGGGTTAATTGATGTGAATAAAGCCAATAACAAACAAATACGAGTTCAACTTATTTTTTTGAAAAAAAAAAAAAAAATTGAATTCTGATAATTTTTATCTCCAAAAATTGTATATTTAGACCATAAAAATAGAGATGGCATAGCATCTTAAGTTGTTATTTTAATTTTATCTTATATTAGTTTATTACATATTGAAAACTAGATTCTTAGAAATGTTGTGTGAACTTGTTTTAAATACACAAATGATGGTAAATGTTCCCTAAAAAGTAATTATACGTAATTCTATATACCCCGCCCTTATGCGACTCCGAGTCATAATAAATTCACATCCCAAGCGGTTTAGCAACAAATACTTCTTAAAAATACAACCCCTGCCCCCCACCCACTCAGTAACTCTAGACGAAATATTAAAAACTACTTTTTTTTATCCCATATAAAAAAGGAGTTCATAATTCTTTTACAAAAACATACTCGCGACCCGCAACAAATAGTCCGAGATGAATTATTATTATTATTATTTGTACATCTAAAAGTTTTACCCACTTTACTTTTTATTAATACTGAATGGTATTAACACATGGATTTGAAACAGCAATGAAACAAAGTCAAAATTTAATAAATTAACAAATAATATATGGTATACAAAAGAATAAACAATGTCATTTTATATCTCTATTGGTTTTTAAGTTACCATCTGAAAATAACGCCCTTTAAGTAGTCAATTTACACGATAACAATCTTTTACCTGCATCATTAGGCTGTCGATAGATAACTCGGCTCATCATATCCTGAATTTTTCATTAATACTCGGTTTCAAACTAACCACATTACCGGGACAAGTTTGAAAAACTTGTCGCTAGGTTAGGGGACCAAGCAGGCAGGTTACGTCTCGAAATCAAGTGATCGGCAACACAGGCCTTTGTATGACTCAGTCTCCATACGTTGACGCCAACAAGTATTGATGTCAATATACTTACGACGCAACTGTGTTGAGATAGCGTTCAGAACTGCAGTGATATGGTAAAACTTTTGCTTACTCCATAAACGGCAAGACTAGAAATGAGTTTCGTCTGAGATACTGTATACTCATGGTAGGAATGTGCATGGGGTGGAGAGGAAAAGAGGGGCCCCCACAATTTGTTTGTTACGTCTACTTTCAGCCGTACAACCACAATAAAAAAATATAGACCTTAAATACTTCTGTGTAAACACTTACCCTACTTTCGTTTCTTTTATCGGTGTAAATAAGAATAAAACGTCTGTCACAAAGTTGTAACTTTAGGAATTAAATGTAGCTAAGCAGTAATTTGTGTATCTAGTTTTCTTGGAATGGGTTGTACTGTCAGGCTAGGGAAGCAAGTAGAAGGGAGGACACGCCCCTTGCTCCAGACACAATCCCAGTCAGAGGCTACTGTAATAAGCAGTCGTGAGAAGTTGATTACTTAAATAAACGAAACTGTCTAAAAAGGCGTTCTTGCCACAAAATATGGTTCAGATATCTTTTGCATTAGCTGTATTTTGTGTTGTTGGTAGTGAAAAATCGTAATGAAGGATCTGGCGAAGAGAGTGATGTGAAATTTCAAGTGTTAGCGAATGCCTCTATGCAGAAATTTTACGTCAACTTGAAATGACTAATCGAACCGTTTGAATAATATCAGGTGTTCTGAAATGTTTTACGTTGCCATCAGGTTTTTTGAAGTGAAAACTTCTTTTGGCACGTTATAGTACTATACATTTTGAATGGAGCCTAAACTTTGATTTGGCGTAACGAATCACGATCGATTGTCCCGTCACGAGCTGTCATCACAAAAATCCGTAACGCATCACGATCGGTAGTACAGTCACGCTCCACTATATATACGTATGTATGTAGGACTACGTATATATGTATTTAAATACTTTCTAACACTCACAAAAATATTGCACTAACTTTCTCTTACCCATACATAAATACATAAAGCGAAACTTCTTCGACGGGTCATACATTTTGTATGGAGAAAAAACTCCGATTTGACATCATCAAAATCCGTAACGGATCAAGGTCGATTATTCATTTCATATTTTAGTTATCACAAACCAATCGTTTCATTTTTAGAATACAATGGTAATGAAAATAATAAAAAATAATAATATTTATATCGTACGGGGTTTGAGTTCAAAAAAGGACCAGAGTGTAGTTTTTAGTGCTTTGCCTTTTGTTTAATATTTGTACATACATTTTTTCATAGTTTATGTAATTATTCAATTCAGTTTTATCTATCATATGACAAATATATTTCAACATTCTTTCTATACTATTCTACCTTTTTTAAAATTCAATTTATTTCTTCTTTACGTTTTAACAATGGCTTGTTTGGAGTCGTTTTCAATTAAATTTTACTAACATTCACATTCAGTAGGCATTACTTAACAATTAAGAAGCCTTTAAGAAAGTTGTTTTTGTATCAAAAGAGTTTGCAGTGGATGAGTCACTAATTATGCAGCTTGTCTGGGGCAGGACGCCTGTGAGTGTGCGTGTGTGAGAGAGGGTTTTGGCAGGTAGCAGTCGTCTTCGTTCGTTTTATAAACTATAGATCTGCTCAAATCAAATCCAGATAACTATGTCCCACCCAGTATATACGACCTGTACAAAGTGAGCTATTACACATTTATGTATGATCTGGATAGGAACTACAGAATAACTGTTTCCAACTTATTTAAACATTTCCCTACTGTTCGTTCTAATCATATCGAAAGCTTTAATCGGAAATTCGCCATCATTTGTGTCTATAAACAATTATGCACGACGTTTCGAGAGTATAAATCAACACTCGTTATCAAGTGATAGTAAATATCCGATTAAACCATAATATGAATTCAAAACTAGAATTTCCAATCAATTGTAAAGTCTAGTTTAATGAATAAATATAACTGAAATCAAACTTAATATGGAGCCATTATTTTTTTTCTAGTAGGCTAACAAAATTTGTATTTGTTATTTAAAAAAAGAGGATTGGCCAACCCAGCAGTTCGTAAACTTAGCCTCCACATAGACCAAAGTTCAGTAAAATCGGATGCCTAGAGTGTTACTACCACAAATATAGATACAGTATGCCAAAATTAGTGCTAAAACTCTACTAGTGTAATTATAATATAGGCCTGCTATTTACTTTTTCACGAAATCTAGGTGGCATAGGGTATGAAAAATTCGATGTTTGTTACATAATCTCCTGAATGTTATTTATTTTAACCTAAAAAAATTGTACTAGAAAAGTTTCACTTACGTATGTTCAACCGTCTACGTACGAATCTGAAAAAAAAACACGCAAATTAAACTGATAGTCTCTAAGGTATTTTACAGTATAATATAATAATTAATTCTGATTTTTATCAAGTAGAGATGAAACTTTAATGTTGTCTTTGTATCAAAGAAGTTCGTAGTGGATGAGTCACTAATTAGGCAGCTTGTCTGGGGCAGAACGTCTGTGAGTGTGCGTGCGTGAGAGAGGGTTTTACATGGCCGACATTAGGATTTTTGAAATTATAAAAAAAAGTAGGAAATCTTCTCTAATTTTTAGAGAGTATTAAAAATATGGCATTGATCTTTCTGAGAATAGTTCCAATTTTTTCAAAATGAAGGACAACTTTATTGTTTTTTAAAATTCGTAACTTCACAGTTTACAAAATTTAAGCTGTTTTCACAGCGTTATAAACCCTTATAGATTAATTGCAAACGTCTGAATATTAATTAACCTACTTTGGTTATAATAATTACACTTCTATATGTTTTAAACCATGTCCAATGAATTCAATCACATCTTTTTCGTATTACAAACTTTTAAATGTTTTTTTCCTTTATCTCCTTAAAGATGATTGAGATTGTGGTAAGGGAGAAGAAATTTCATATACATCTTCATGTTTAAAGGTGAAAAAGTTTTCGGTTAGCCATATAAAAAAAAGACGAGAAATAAAGACGCCTAGTTCTCGAATACTCTAATAGTGTCAGGGACTTGATAGGAAAGATGATAAAGAGAAATTTAACCGAGGATTACAAGAATCCAACTATGGTGTTGGGATTTCCAAGCCCGTGAGCCAAGAGGGTACTTTCAGATTTAAAATTACTTTGGCTTCCTAGAGTCATTGTACCAACGCAGTTCTACAGCAGATTAGTTTTTCTTCTTCAATTGGTGATTTATCCAATTTGCACGTCACCTACTAAGGTTATTACGTTTCCAAAATGAAAATAGATAGACCCTAGACATTCCTAGGAGTAACAGAACAATAATATTGAGAGTCTTAGTTCTTTCCCGATCGAGACATTACTATTCAGATATCAGATACTCTGCAGGTTCCTCTTGAAGACCATATTTTCCTAAAAATCGGAGTTAGACTAGGTCTATAGTCACCTAGAATTAATTCATTGTCCAAGGTTATACCACCAAAGATGGTATTTATTTTCTACCCAGTACTTTACATTTTCTGGTGATGTGTTTAGCAGTTTTCGTCGAGGGTCGCTATATATTCCCATTCGCTGCAGTTGCTCCCTCAGATGATAATGTCCTCACCACCGTTTTCAGATCCGTAGTTTTATATCTGAATAGTTTCTTCATGACATTTTCTATGGAAAAATGGAAGAGTATATTACAATGAGGCGGTGCTGAATTTAATTTCAAATTTGCTCTGTGTCACAACTTTTACAGTGCTCTATGAAATTCCATATGCGATTGATGACTCCTTGGGGAAACATTTGGTTTTAGGAAGAAGTATCTAAGATAACAAATATCCTAAAATTTTGTGTTATATAATAATAGTAATAAATATTCTATATCGAAAGTAATTTATAATTTTTATAAATATTTTGAACATTTAAATAATTCTCTTGATCAGATGAGTTGCCAAGAAAGATTATCGCTACTCACTGAAAAAAAAATCATAAACACGTTCTTCCTTTTTTTAAATTTTGTGTGTTTCCGTTAAATAATATTCCAAAATTAAAAGGGAAATCAAATATAAAATTAATATGTAAATGTTTGAAAGAATAATCGTTTGTTTTTAATTAAGTTATATAATATTCTAAAATGAACTTTCTACTATTTCTTCAATTCCAAGATAAAAATAATCAAGCATTGAATTACAAAATAGTTTCACAAAGAAACGTAATAATAAAGGGAAAAAAATACTAAACAAAAAATTATACTTTCTAATCAAAACAAAACAGGTTTTCTACAATATTGGCTATTTTAACTCATTGCTTTTTATTTAAATGCTTCATTAACTCCTGTGAAGTCAATACATCTTGTGCGATATAACGTTGTCTAAATTCCTTAAGTATAGAATAAACAGCAAGGAAATGTCGGATGTCTTTTTCTTCAGTATTGTTAGATAATGAAGACATTTCAAACGTAGGAATATTTACAGAGTTTTAGTTATTTCGTCTTTGCTTTCAAAAACTAACTAATTTAATTAAATTGTTTATCACTTTTTTAGTGTAATTATTAAAACTCGGTAGTTTGTATATTAGAAATCGAAAATATAAACATTTTGTATGTTATGATTTACAAGTCTACCAACCACAAATACTTTTTTTTATAATTTTAAAAATGGCGGCAGTTTAAACGTTTTTTTAAAGTTAAAGGTTTTGGAGATACTAACGTTAACAGTTTTAAAAGGCGCCATTACGAAAATTATAAAAATAAAGTATTTGTGTTTGGTACATTAGAAAATCGTAACATACAAAATGTTTATACAAAATTTGAACTCGATATTTAATCCATTTCTGGAGTTAGAGTGAGTTTTTTTTTTAAAAGAAAATACCAGATTGCGACTAAACTAAGACGAATTTGAAAAAAATAAAGTTGCTGAATATTTTTCATTTATTTTGATATGTGGAATACGATCTCGTATAGCGCGATAAGGTTTTTTGAACACCCTTTATGTGCCTCTCACGTCACTGTGGTCTAATAGGATCGATAGCTATTATTAAGGTAGACTAATCCTGCCTAGAGAAGCACGTTTCTCATACATTTAAAGAGAACTTTGTAAATGCGGTTTCTGCAATTTGTTTTTTTCAATTAAAAAATATACAAAAATCAATTAAAAATTTATTCTGTCTCTTTACACTTTAACAAATAAGATATCAAAAAATATTAAGAATGGAATATATTGAGTTGAAATATTGTACTCATCGCGTAGAATTTACAAAATTTGTGAGACGTCGTGTAACTTAAAAGTAAAAAGTTACAACTGAAAATACTCGCAGTTAAAAATATACTGACAGATTTTTCTGATAAAAAAAAGTTGTTGAAACCAGCCTCAATCGGGCAAAAATATAAAGTATTTAACCCTCAGGGCGTTTAGTTAGTACGATTTTGGCAATCCTGAGGGGATATAGCTGAAATTACTGTACACCTTTTTCATGTAGTCTTGGGTTAGATTCCTCTCTTTAATCTTTCATATCCGGTCGGTCTCTCTTGACTAAATCTTGTTCTTTTCCGATCTTGACAGTACTAGAGTATACATAGGCTAGGGGTTCTCTAGGACGATGATGACCGATGAAATTTACTATAGGCTACGTTTGTTAGAGTTTGTATCTCTTTCTTTTTGAACTTACGGCCGCCACTTTGAAAATACCTTTAACATTTTTAATATGACGAGGATCATATGAAACGTAGTTTCTCACTGCTTTTCGATTGTTAAGACGGTTTTCTCAAGATATCGGACATTTTCAAATACAGTTAGCGCACAATACACAACTAATAGACCGATTGTTTTTGTATATTTTTATTCATGTCTTATTAGAACATTTAACGTTATCAGTGGAGTGAACAACACATGATTTGTAGTGTATATTTCCACGAGTGGATTACAGGACGGTGAAATTCGCTTATATTTATTAATATCAGTGACACGGGGACCTTCGTCATGAGCTCCTTTCATAACTCTTGGTCGAGTTATTTAGTAGAAACAGGGCTAAGGTTTTTCCAATATTTTAAAGTTAATTTTAAGAGAGTTTCTAACAAACGTATTTGATGTTTTAATTGTGGTGATTCCAACGGTTATTCGGGGGTCACCGTATTAAGATCACGTATAAGATATGCGATGCGCGCGCATCGTATTCAAGATGAAGCAGAGTCGTTCTCAAGTGCGCGCGGAGCAGACGTAATCTTCGCGTTGTTTTTTAACGTTTTAGTAATAAACCTAAATGACTGCCTAAACCGCTAATTGCGGGGTCTGATCGACCTCTGGGTGTTACGCAGTCATTCGTAGGTCATCCGACTAAATTGAGCAGAATTATTATGACCTAAAAGGGTTAACATAATTCTCCCATCACGCCTGTCCGTAACCGATAAGTTAATCAATTATAATAATTAATAAGTTAGTTTAGTTATTAAATTATATCTCATCATAAGCTGGCTGTGAACATAGTGAATAGTTGGGTTTGAGACTAAGCGTTAATTAACGATGCAATATATATTTACTGGGTAAGTCCTAGCACATTTTTCCAAACCCTCCTTCCGGAACCTTAAGCTGTTGAAACGTCTGGTCATATCTAATAACGAAGGCTGACGTTCGCCGCATAATTAAGTCGTTGGCTGAATTGGGCGCGTTCCATACTGTAAATGCGGTGACAACGTATACAGTTAAAAATAGTGGTAAATTTCTTCATGGGTAGGATCGGTAGATATTTCCGTGAGGGAACTCAGATAACTAGAATTGGATATTATAAAATAACGTATTATAGTATATTACAATTAAATAATAAAACGTTAAAAGCTCGTGAATCTACAAATCTTATCTTTTATTTTATGGAGACTCGATTAAAATGATCCATTTAACGACAGCTTGTTACATTTATCGAATTTATTGCTCTTATTGTTTTCTACAGTCGTTAGGAGTCTCGTAAACAGTGTATTACAAAAAATGTATTACAATTTATGGATATTAGTGCAAAAAAACCTATCAATTTCTTAATATCGATTTCACGTTGAAATGTCTTCGTGACAATAAACCTTGGACAAAAGCATAAAATATATTAAAAATGGGTTCAAACTATTTGATTTAATTTAATGTTCAAGTTTATGATCTAATTTATTATTGAGTTTGTTTTGGAATTGCTCAAGAGCAATTGGAAAACAACTCAAATGGAAATTGAATTTCGTCGTTAGAGATATTTTAAGATACAATTTATATGAATTTAAAAAACTGTTAAATGAAATTAATTGATGAGATGGGTACAATTAGAAAATTTAGTCAATTCTGTGCATATTCCTATATAGATGAAATTTTTACTAGGACATTAAACAAACTTAAGACAAAGGGAAACAGGAAGCTAAAAGTAGGACTTATTGTAAATGAAAGAAGGTCCCGAGAAAGGAAGGACTGTTTGAGAATATGAATTCAGAAATCAGAAGAGCACTAGGGAACTTGACAGTTGAAGAAAAGAAGTTTGAAGGAGTTTCTTGTATTTAAGTAACTGTGGAGCAATGATATACAGGGTGTCCTGGAAATGCGCGAAAATACGTGGGGTGGTTGTTCCTTACTCGTAAGGTAAAGATAAAAAGTTCCAATAAACATAGGTCCAAAAAAGCTTCGTTTCCTGTCTGGCTGCCATTTTGTCTTTTTAACAGTTAAAGATACCTTTTTGAAATTTGGTACACACATATCTAACACCGTTAATTACTGTTAAAACATTTCAGAATCTTACTTTAAAACATTTCAAAATGGCGGCCATTGTAATTTTTCAATTGTTAGTAACTTTTTAATCTTAAGTTTTATCAAATTCCTAGTAAGAAAATGTTAAGCATTGTATCATGAAAAAAATGTTACTTTAAGTTTATGCCTATAATAGTTGTATTCAACGAACGATGGAGAAGAGTTGAAGAGAGAGAGAGAGAGAGAGAGAGAGAGAGAGAGAGAGAGAGAGAGAGAGAGAGAGAGAGAGAGAGATCGTGCCTAAACTTCTGTCCTTTTTTGTACGTTTCAGGATGAAAAGGAAACAATTTTGAAGATAATAAGATAATAACAGAAGTAAATAATTTGATGTTACTTTTTCTGTAAAAGTTATATTTTCCAGCACACTTCTCAATGGTTTTTAAGTTCAAAAAGTTTCATATAGTTCAATGCCAAAAAGATTTGTGTAAATGTACAACTAAAGATGATGAGTGAGGAATTAAGTGAATTATAAAAATAAAATTCACAATTTCGTTTTTCCTGGTGCTTGTAAAATAAAAAAAGCAAATAACCTTTAACTGTAGAATATTTACTCTCTAATTTTTCCTGTAAAGGACAAGGAAATTGCAATCTTCCCTGAAGGAATTAGATTTAACTCTATGTGGAACAGGATATGAACAAACTATACAAAGTTATATTGGAGGAAGTCATTTCCTGATAACGAGGCAATTCACTTTTTGTTTCTTGAATATAAAATTTCTGATGAGAAATATTTGTTATTATTTCTTTTATACCAATATTATATTTTCATTTACTTTCTCTGTTAATATCTAATAAAAACACCGGTTATCCTCTTGTTAATGCCGACACCATGAAATGTCCAAAGATCTTACCCACTGATGTAATAGTATCATGATTGACTGTATAAAATTCGGGTTTACTCATATTTAATTAGTTATAAGAAAGCCCGTAAATTTGATTTCATGGTAGACTATTTTTTGTCTTAATTTTTAACACCGCCACTTGTTTAGCTGTTAGTATCTAGATTGTGGGCGTCATCGAAAACTTATATAAATAAACAGTATTGTTATAAACACTAAATTTCCCACACTCCCATCTCAAAAACCCAAACAGAATATTCATCGCCTATTTCACCATAAAAAATACTGTATTATATTTATAGGTGGCAAAAAGTTTATTTAATTTATTATTATTAGTTTTGTTCATGTACTTCTTATGGGTCAGGCAACAAATAAATAGCAATATATATAAAACAGCTGATGTTTTATCCCAATTACATCTGCATACAAATAACGAAATCATAACCATTTAAAATTTAAATCACTTTTGAAAGACTCTGTATGTAGACGTATAAATTCAACATAAATGTTTTGCTCTATCACATAACTATATTTACAATATTTATATTAAATAAAGTAAAACAAAAGACAAAAAATAAAAAGGCAAAGTTTAAAATATCTTTTTGTTTCTTTTGATCTCCCCTGTCAACTCACAAATTGTCTCTTTTTGTGAATTTTCAATAGAAAAGTTTTTTATGAAAATATCTGCCCTCCCACAACAGAAAGTTTTATCATGGAAATGAAAGATAGATTTTTTCCCTGTATACAGGATGTTTCCAAAAATAGTTCTATAATATCAGAACCTTATTTTACACATCAAAACCAATGAACAATTTGATATAAATACATTTCATAAAATACTTTGTTTTATAACCGACAATTTGTGTCTTAAGAAGAAAATTTACATCTTGAAAAATATCAAAGGTAAATATATGGAGTTGAAAATGTAGGAGGTATTTAATGTTATAAAGACACAATAGGATAAACATAATCAACCAATTACGGTAGCCTCAGACTAGGAGTGTGTCTGGTGTGATGGGCGTGTCCTCCCTTCTACTTGCTCCCCTAGCTTGACTTGACGGTACAACACATTCCAAGAAAACTAGGTACACAAATTACTGCTTAGCTACATTTAATTCTTAAAAAGGTAAATCTAGTACAAGGTAAATCTTAAAAGTTTAATTTTGTAAATGTTTTATTTTTATTTACACCGATAAAAGAAACGAAAGTTGGGTAGGCGTTTACACAGAAGCATTTGCGGTCTATATTTTTTTATTAGGGTTGTACTACTACTACTACAAGGAAACGCACCAAACTAAGTGTGGGGGCCCCTCTTTTACTCTCCACCCCAGACTCATTCCTACCTTGAAGATACTGTACCCTCTAGTAATTTCAAAATCGCGGCTGTTTAATTTTTTTAATTTCCAATATCTCGACAGCTTTTAGTTTTACGAAATATTTACAAGTTTTTCTTGGGGATTGGACAACAATAACGAAACACAACCATTTAAAGTTTTAACTTACTTTTATTGACTGAGAATTTTTGTAAAATTGGATTTTATAAATATTAAGGTAGGCCTACTGCTATTGATAAAATGTTACAAAAAATATTTTAAAAACATAATGGCGCTACTCGCATTTCGTGACAATTCTCGTTCGGGTGACGATTTCCGCGTAACGTGACGATTCTCGCGTGACGTGACACTCGGATTCATTCTCTCCTACGAAATCCCGTAACGTCATGAAGAAGTATTCACGTCAATCAATTTTTAAACCATTTATACGATTATCGGGACCCTTCTCGCGTGATGTGACGTGACGCTCTGATGAAGTGATTCCACCTACATAATTCTTTACCGTATTGTAAAAATTCACTTAAAAAAAATTAAGGTTAGGTTAGCAAACATATTTTTGTGTTTTTGTAATGTTCTTGTATTAACGTTAACTGTTAAAATCACTGTTAAAATACACAGTTAAGAATTTTATGGGTTCCTACTGACCCTTGCAGTTGAAAGCATCGTTAAAATAATAGGATACATTTTAGGAGTGAGGGATTGATTTTATAAAATTGCTTATAAAAGAATTATAACATTTCGGAAATGTGCAACAGCAGCGAGCTCAAATATCATCACAGCCGTTTGTTGAGCAATGGGTGTACTCACAGTAACGAACTTCTTTGTGAACTCCTTTGTCTTAGCGGTACCAGAGCCTAAGTGATAGCATGGCCATTTGTCGCGTAACGCTGATAACGAAAATGTAATCAGTCTGTATACCGTTGGGTGGCGCAAGGACCCACCAGCTACCTGTGTCGGTCCTTTCCTCCCCCCGACGATTCCTTAATGAGTCACCAACTAGCAGCTCTAATAGAATTATAAAACTTTTTTTACTTTCTCATAATATCCCAATCTAAATAGAATATTTGTAAAGTACTAAAAAAACTAAGAAGAGTGATATAAAACACGATGTGCTTCGATTATAAATAACGAAATATTTTTTAGCCGTTATACTGTATGATTTGTTAAATGTTTTATATTTCTCATAATATCCTAATCTTAACCAAGATATAGCTTCAAGAAGTTGAGCATTTTCCATTCCAAAAAATGCTTTAATTTGTGTAGACCTAATCTTATACTTTTGTTTGTAAATATTAATACAATAAACTTTATAGAGTTGCATATTTCATGTTTGGCTGATTAAATAGTATGCGATAACATCGTTTTATATTATTCTCCCTTATTTCAAAGTACTCTTAAAATAATATCGTATCAAGATTAGGTTATGATTTTACCTTTAACAGAAATAATATTACTATTGATATTGTTGGTATATTGTAAGGTAATTGATATAGTTTACAAAAATCTAAACAATAGTTTATTTTCATTATTATTTCCTTCAAATACCATCTTTTCTTTTGCATATAATTTTCATAAAAATGAATTGTGATGTTTCACAGTTATTTTTTTTTTTATTATTTTTTTTTTATAACTAATCACCTGTTAGTTACAAATGCAATTGTTATCGATAAAAAGTTTTATGTTAATTGTTAAACTGAGGAAATATTGCAATTTAATTTATCAAAATATAAGCAAATTGCGTATCAATTCAGCTATAAATTAATTAAATTTTCACCCATTTAGTAATTTGCAGTAGGCCTACTGTTGAAATTTTCCTATTTTACAGAATTACAAGTGTAACTGGTATAAAGAATTCATAAACCAATAATTGCGAACATATGACGTTAAATAACAGCTGTTGTAAGTTTGTTGTAAAGTTGAGGTTATGTTTGCACAATTGCTCAAAACGGATGCATAGAAGTTTTGCGGCGTACCAGTTAGTTTAATAAGTTTCTACATGATGCAGGGGAGCTAGATTTCAAGTACAAAGTTAGCCAACAACTTGAAATATTAATATTTATACAGTGTTCGTCTTTTAAATTCAAAGAAGTAAATATCTAAAAAAAGACAAATTTTGAATAAAAATATTTTAGACAAACATTATTGGTATCGAGGAAATGGGGGGGGGGGGAATTAATGGGTGTTTTTTTTAATTAGAAAATTGTAAGTGAGATAAGCGATTTATATAAACTGATAAAGCATAGATCATTTTTTCACGTTTTACTGTAACGAAATAATTAATGAGCTTTATCTGGTAAAAATATAGCTCCCCCCTTTAATTTATGCCTAAAACTGTTATTGTTCAAATAAAATTCTTCAAGGTTGATCTTCAAATATCTTTAAAGAAATGGCTTGGTTAAACAATATTTCAGATAAATATTTTTCAATTTTTAGACAAGAATAAAAATGAATTTACAAAAAAGTTTTACTGAAAACAGAGAGTTTTAGAGTGCAACAGGAAAATATTTTAAAATAGCGGAATACACTGTTAATCACATTATAGCTCACACTAGACTTAGGTATGTATTTATGAACCTTCTTTAGGAGACCTTAAGGGAACACTTTTCCTAAGCGACGTCACATTTTAAAAACCCTCTTTAACATTATATTTTCTTTACTAAGTGATCCTTTAAAAAGGAGCGATTAAAGGAACTACGTCATAAATATCAATTACGTCATCAATAAGAACCTATGAGAGTTCAGTAATCACTGCAACGACGATTCTTTAATTTGATTTATTAATTATTTTTATGCCTTTGATGATGAATTTACAATAAAAAGGAGAAAGATTAAAAAAAGTGGAAAATGAAGCCAGCATTTCCTAATCTAAAAAAATATTTTGGTTAATGAAAAATGTAAAATATAATTGGGAATAAAAGCACAGGCAGTGCAATTTTGAAGAAAGAAATGACGTGTAGTCAAATATCAATTAAGTATTTTGGTGTCATTGTATACCATACAAAATTAATGTTTTAATTTCATTCATTTTTTCCACCGCAATTATTTAATGTTGTCTGCAAATTCTGTATTTTGCTGGATTTATTTCATGGCACTTTTAAATAATCCGTTTATTGATTTCCGATGTTTTATCGAATTTAATGGGAGTATACAATAACGGAAAAAATATGATATCGAAATATGATATGTCTGACCTCATAATAGTTAGCCCGGGTTGATTCTGTATGATATCTACAATTGGCAATATTCTGATAAAAAATTAGCATTTATATGTTTAATAAAAATTTTATATTTACCTAAAACAAATTGAAAACTAAAATTTATAAAACTATAAATAAAGTTGAAATATAAAACTATTATTTTGTTATTAGGTATTATAATTACAACTTTGATATCTGTGTGTGTGCGTGCGTGAATGCTTTAATTAGTTTTTTACATAATAGAAGGTGTAAAACTCTGCAATTCAATTTTGAACCTTAAATTTATCTCTGTATTTATTACCCCTTGTTCAATTTGTAATACCTAAAACAAAGCCAAGCAGAAATAATTATTTTTAAAGATTTCATAACATTTTAAAGGTTATAAAATTATAAAAAATCTTTTAAAGTTAAAGTAAGCTTTACAGAAAACTATGAAGTCTTACAGTACGTGTATAAAGTACGCATCGTTAATGGAGACCTAAGGAAAACCTAAAGAATGTTCATAAATATGGGGCTTATTATCTTGATACAAATTTTGACAACATATATTTCATCTTTAGACGATTTTCATGACTAAATTAATAACGTCAAGTACTAAGTAAAAGCACTCCGACTGTCGGTGACTTTGTGGTATTGGGTTATCGCTGAATATCATTATACTGTACACCACAGAGCTCTTTCAACTATACACGAGCACAGATTGATTAAATTTTCTCAACTCCCTTGAAATATAATACAATTTCGGCACACAAATATCCGCTTATATTTGCGTGATGGAAAAGATTAGCTCCACTCGTATGAGTATATTATATGATCATATAATAATGAATTCAGCAAGATGTCTCCGGTATACAGAGATTCAGGCTTAACCCAAAAGAAAATACAGGGTGATTCAAAATTGCACTACAATATCTGATTCTAGAGCTAATAATAAGACAAAATGTTTATGGAAAAATAAAGTCCGTTGGAGATTTTGTCTTTTTACTTTTTTCATAAAACATATTATTTACCCATCATAACAAGCATGTTATTTAAATGATTTTATTTTTTTTATTTATTTTTATTTATTTTTTTTTTTTTTACAAAATAAGTGTTTACAATGAAAATTAATAATTTTCAGCAAATCCGAAGGTGAAATTGTTTAATTTGACACCGCAATCATTAAAATCGGCCTTACAGTAGGGAAATACGTGACTGTCCCAGATATTTCTTAGCGAATAATATATAAGTTAGTACAATAATTGTTTTGAACGAAAGTTTTTTTTTTGAGTTCAGAGGCCATGAGGATATTATATATGTTACCGACAATGTATAAAATCCAAGCATACCTAGGGATTCTATAAATTTCCTAAGCATTGTGTATAATGCCTATCATTTTATAAAATGCCTACGGTTCTTCAGAGCAAAGTATTAAATGAACAGATTTTCTCAGACAATTATTTATAAAAAATATGAAATGGAGAAAATAGGGTGTGTGTATGTACTAAATTTTTGCTGAAGTAAATGAACCCAATCTAATCTAACCTGAAAGTCATGAAAAACCGTTACACGAAACTCTACCGAAGTGTAGAGGGAATTCTATAGAATGCCTAGACAAAGTATGAAATACGTTTGACTTGATACTTTCTCTGACAACTTTAGGCAATTTATATATCGTCTAGACATTCCATACAATACCTGATTTAACACATGGCCGGGTTACTTGTCTTATCCTTCTTGAGGGAGACAAAATAACTTTTTTCTTTTATAGAAAATTTTTTACTATTGTAACACCGTTGCGTGCTCAGATTTTTAACAAAAAATAATTGGCGATAAGGAAGTTTAATTTAATTAAAAACAAACACAATATTTGGTAAATTCTACAATTTTATTGAGTCTTGCCGACCATAGTTTCGCCAGCAACGGCATTTACAAGGCAGCTTAAAAAAGATTCTAAGTCTCTAAGGTCAGTCTTTGATAAGCTGCCTTGTAAATGCCGTTGCTGGCGAAACTATGGTCAGCAAGACTCAATAAAATTGTAGAATTTACTAAATATTGTGTTTGTTTTTTCATTAAAATGGAGTTCTACCAAGTACCTTCGGTCAATAGTATAAATCGTAAGTTTAATTTATAGAATGATTTAGTGTTTTGAATTTCATATATATACTTAGTACTTCGTTGAATATGAAGAATTGCCGTAGATTTATATAAATATAATTACTTTGACTACAATAACTGACTAAAAACAAATCAGTAGTTCTATTGAATTGAACCCCAAGTCGATACAATGCAATGCAGATTATAGAACGAGTTGTTTGTTCAAATGGTTTTATAAATCTGGATGTTTTGTTATATTCAGACATAATGGATACATGTGCAATGTAGTGTAGCTCTGTTGACGAAATAACATACTAGAGAGTAACTCGACTGTACTGCTTTCAGATATAATTGTCATTAAATATGAATATTTTGTTAAAGTTTACGTGAATTATTAATGAGAGTTGTTAGAGAAATAATAAACAATTGATACATAATAACATGTTAATTAGAGGTAATTTCCAGCAAAGCATTTCGTAAAATGGTTTAAAACAGTATAAACGTTTCATAGCCCAATATAAATACAAACACGCAGTATCGTGGTACTTACCCAGCCCGACCATACAATGTAATATCCAAAAGTTGATTTCTTGGGCCTTTTAGGAAATGTTTAATTTTGTTGGTATATGAAGGGGTCTTACCCAGTAGAATAAGTTTCTTAAACAAAAAATGTTACACCTTGTATGAAGAAGACGGTCTTGCCGGTTTTCCAGGTATACGAAAATCATATTTTCTTGTGAGATCAAGATTCGAATTTACATTTTTGACAATACTTTCGCTATTAGTCATCGTAGAGAGGTTTGTTGAAATTCAACATTATATCCCGAATTGAAATCTGCCAAATTATATATTTTAATGTTTAATAAGTTAAATCACACAAGAAATTGAAGAAAAAACTGTTTAATATGGCCGCCATTTTTATATTTTCATTCAGATATTTCTGAATTTCAATAAGATTCTATATAGCCTCCTAGATCAAATCACATGTTCCTATCTCTAGTTTTTGTGGCTCTTATTGTGTTAACAGACTGACGGATGTCGAAAATCACTTTTCCGATTTCTTAATGTTGTATAACTTGAATGAGTAAAAAAAAACAGTTGTCGAACTCTATTGGTCGTAAATAAATAATAATATTTATTGCACGCCCAAACCCTTTTAAAAAATGTTACTCTACTGCTTCTAGATGACACAAAAAGTTTCTTTTTACTAATTTCTAAAGATTACTTAACATATCTTAACCGAACCTAGCCTAACATATCTTAACTTCCTAACCTAACATATCTCAACCTAACCTAACCTAATCTAAATATGCTAACCTAACCTAACCTACAATATCATAACCTAACCTAATCTTACCAACTTTTTATGAATATTTATATTTTTAATATTTTCAACTGTAACTTTGAAATCGGAATTTTTGTATATATCCTTAATTAGCCAGGATTCCGACCAGGTGCAACACACGATTTAATTTATTTTCAAGGCAATGTTTTATAAAATCAAAGGTTATGTTCGATTTAACCTTTTAGGTATATTGATGTTCAAGCAAGTTTCATCCATGTAAATAACTACCAATTATTTTAGGATGTCTAAATTTTCAGTAGGAAGTACTTTTATGTTATTAATTACTTTTAACTACCAAAACTTTAATTTCGTTAAAACTACACTTGTCGCCCATTGTAAGTACATAGGTCCATTAAAATTGATATACATCTTTCAATACTTTAAGTAAAGACTTAAAGACTCTCCTTCCATTAAATATAACTTATTTAGCATCCACTTTATTACACATAAATCTAAATGGATATCTGTATTATTTTTTGTTTGATATTCCCACCCTACTATGAAGACAAAAGAAACGATGCATCTAGAGGTTTCAATGCATGTTACATTTCCCGAGCCGCTTCTTACAGCGTCGTTTAACTATAATTTTGAAACCTGTCAAACGAGTTTCACAATTATAAATAACTTTTTAATTACGTATCAACTTTTTTATTGATAAAATATATATTATCAATTAAATATTGACTATGTGGAAATTATAGCGTTCCACTTATTTGAAGCAAAAAATGGTTTAACCTTGCAAGCTTATTGTTTGAACCATGCCAACTCGGCACTGTTAAAACATGTTTTCACTGAAAACTGTAAGTAAATATGTAGACAAATCCAGATTTCTAATTTTCCGGTTTATAACTCGGAAATTACTGCGCTGATTCAACACAAATTTTCAGTTCCATCGTGAACCTCTTTTATTGCTGACGAAATTTATGTCATCATTTAAATGTTTGATGATGAAAGTTCAATTTTTCAAGCAGTCCAGACATGTATTGTTTTAACTTAGGATCTCCATTTTCCCAACACAGCTTGCTTCACTTGTACTACTATAAACTCGTCCAGAGAGTAAATTATATTTTTAATTTAAGATTTAAATCGCGGTGGACAAGATTCATTTTTTTTAAATTGAAGAATTCGTGTGTATTGTTCTTTTACTTGCAATTCTTAGCAGCAGTCTGGGTTATTAATCTTCATATTTAACCAAAATTTGAATGAAATCGGTAGAGTTGAATAAATTATTTCTTTTAAAACAGCTCCATGGCGATATTTTTGTTTTTCCACGGATATGTTACAAATTGGCATTTTTACGAAGATCGAGTTGTTTAGGTACTAAGAGGCTACATTTAAGCAAAATTTGATCAAAATGTAAGAGTTCTAAATTTTAAGTTAACCAAAAAAGTTACCAATGTACGCCCAGATACCAAATTTCATTGAAATGTTACTCCTTTGGGTTGTAGAGTACCACACAGAAATTTCAAAAATTACGATTTAGGGTTCACGGGACCTCAAAATGCACCAAACTCGACCTCAAGTTTTTGACCAATCATATAACTTTCACTATATTACATGAAATGTTTTACTCTTCAATCAATGTATTTTGTTGTAAAATAGATCTTCCGTTATGATTACAAAATACATCAGGACTTTATGCAGAGAGTCAAATTGATTTAATTATTGGCTCCTGAATGGCGGCAACTAATACAATCGGGTTCATTTGTGAGTGGTTACCTACCTTTCATGAGAATTATTTATCGTGTTTGGTTTGTGTTGTGGAGTGTAATCACACATTGAATTAAATACAAATAATTTAAATTTATTTTTCTCGACAGCTGATTTATTTTTTAGTTAATGAAGGATTCACTTCTGCAACTAAAATAAAACGGTGTAATCAACACAAGAATTTCTAATTACATAGGGAAACTGTGCAAAATATTGCATTAACTTTCTTAACGAACATTTAAAACGAAATTCTAACCAACCATAATATTCGTACTTCTCCACAAACATATAGCAGGTGTAGCTATTACGTGAGAAGAAAAAAAAGGTTATTAAGGTTTATCCCGCATGTTACTCTCCAGTTGTTGGGCCTCAGATTCTTTGTATAAGGTATCTGAAATCCAGCCTAATTAACTGTTTGTTATACAGGGTGTTCCACGAACAAACAGAGAAACTTTCAGGACCTATTCTACTGGTGAAAATAAAGAAAAAATTCATATGATCATACGCCCTAAAATGGTTATTTTATCTAGCCGCCATTTTGTGGTTTGAGCAGTATATATTTTTGAACGGTAAATGATATAGAGTTAAAATTTTGTTTGTGTTTTAGTGCTATAAAGATCTAATTTCAGAAAAAATATCAACCGATTTCCTTTATTCCTATCAAAATGCCGCACATTTAAAATGTTTAACATCGAAATCTCGAAAACTGTTAAAGTTTAAACATATGAACAACAGACAAAACTTTCCTCTTTTTTCTGCCATCCAATGCCGTGTTTCCCAGTAGGAGCTTCCTTGATGTAGTCAAATTGGGGGTATCAGCGTAGGTCAGTAGGTGGTTGGAGTCCAGGCTTCCATTGCCTTAAAGGGGCAGACATCTAAATTTGCGATGCCGAATCTGTGGAGATGAATCGAAAATACTCCGTTACACCCTTTGTTCTCATTGTATCCCTTAGTAAGGGATCATTTAATATTAATGGTTTCCATTTCTTCCATGTACCTGTCGACGGTAATGTTTTATGTAGTACTGTTCTGTCGTCTTTATTCCTGCCTTAGAGAGATCTCAGTTGTGGGTTGAGAAAGAGCTGCTCCTTCTTTTGGCAGGACGTCAGCGCTTTTGTTACGAGTAGTTTTAGCAGTAATTTAAATACAATGACAGAATGAATTGGTCAAATAATATTATATGTACTCCATTGTTTCATTAATTAAAAAAAAAAAGATTCTATGTGACATGATTTAATTTTTTTTCAAGTAAATTAGTAAGTGGGTAAAAGTATCTATAAGGAAAAATCATTAAAATGCCGAATATTTGCCTTCAGTAATTATCTATTAGACACAGTTGATGGACTTCTAATCCTTCTCAACTTTGTACTAATCCTTGTTGTGGAAAAAAGATAAGAATAAATGACAATTAATTTGTGAAAATTAGATCAAGTGAAATGCTAGAAGGTACAGTTAACAATGTATCACTGCTTGATTCTGTGTTTAAGACAAAGTTACTTAAGACACTTTTGATCGATCTTCGTCTATCTTAACGACTTAACGAGTTTGTAAGATAGACCATTTTACCCAAGGTCCCCTCCTAAATTCGGAAGGCGGCGCTTAAGTTTAAACAAAATTAAAGTCAATTTCGAAAACAAATTATACGCACCCCTCGTTCTCAGTCACCAGCTTTGACATCGGCCTTGATGTTAATATATGCAGATTACTGATCTGCACACAAGAAGCTTGTAGGCTCGTATACGTCTACTTCTTCCAAAGCTGCCGTTTTGAAATTCTAAACCCTTTATTTTGACCAACGAATAGTAAAATTTAGCTTACGTGATAAATTATACTGAAATCAAACTACATTTTCTGGTTACCAAGCAATTTTAATTTTAAAGTTAGTTATTTACTTTAATGAACATTTATAATTGTTTGTGTTTATAAAAATAAAAATATTCAAGAAGTTTGAAGAGTATAAATTGTATAGTCCAAAACGAGTCAAATCCGTTGAGGGTGGAGCCAGAGCAGTAGACATCCTGACCTTGAAGAAACCAAAGAGGACCATGCAGGTTTGCCAACTCGTTTCGTTGCTGTGACAGCGCTTGGCACTGCGATTGTTCTGCCGTTACGTTCTTAAGGCGCTTGGAAAATCATAAATAATGAATTTAATTTTATATCACAGTTGCAAAGAGCATAATTTAACGAACAATGTTTAAAAAAAATACACCAGTAGCTGTTTTACTTCAGAATACTTCTCAACGAAAACAATAATTTTCCCATTAAATAAAAATTTAATAGAAATCATTCCGCGAATTGAAAGAAATTTCAATTAATAAATAATATTTATTTTTGTACTGGGTTATTACTATTATTATAGGATATAATTACTACCGTTAAATAAAAAAATAAATATATTAGTACCGGCGACATAATGTTAATGTCTTAGCTAGACTAAAAATGTTTAAATTATTAAAACAAATAACTATAGTTTAACACTTTAACTGATCGCAAACGTAATAAAACTACTTATTGAAGTAACTATATTAGCATTGCAAGACGTCGATAGTCTCGCTCGGAGGTTAGCCTCGTACAGGGAGCCGTTCGAATCGACAACCGCACACTATTCTTGCTCTCCTATTGGCTATTACGCACCGTTATTAAGTGATAAACCTAGAACATGTATGTCAAAAGCGCTAACATAGTCTGGTAGTTTGTTGGAAAATGAAGCTCCTTTAAGAAATGAACACGGGGCTGCAGCTTTACACAGGGTCACAGGGCTGCAGCTAAACCTGAGCAGTGAAAGAAGAAGATTAGACAAAGATCTAAAAGCACAAAGAAACTAAACACTATTTTGACACGAGAGTTTGTACCTAAACAGTGGATGTAAACAGTGTGCGAACGGCGTGGTTACTTAACGTTTTTCTGGAAGAAACAATCTTTTGCGCCTTTTCTAAAAACTTACCGCTTGACCGAGCGGAACATGATGAGCCTTATTTATAGTAACCAAATGATTATTGTTTTCAATTTTTAAAACAGTTTATATTAACAGAAGTCATAATTGTCGCATATATTAAACTATCGTACAATCCTGTCAGCTAAAAGAGTGTTTATTTTAACGGGTTCTGCAGGTCATCATCGGGCTCATTTAATGGTTTTATCACCACGACTTTACAATGTTTATATTTGAAAAAGATATTACTAATTGGCGATGTTTTAATTACGAATAAGTTTGAACATCAATCTACAGACGAAATAAACAAATTAATAAGAAATTTTGTTTGTGGCATTGTTTAAGTTATTTCTAAACATGTTTTTTCTTGTCTCTCTAAATTAGATTTAAAACGAAAAATAAGCTGACGGAAGGCCTGACTATTATTATAATTGTTTTATCAAAAGTAGTTGAAAATAAAAGTAATCACCACTTCTCAAATAATTTAAACTATTACTGTCAGAAGTAAAATGCGTCTTCTAACTAGAAGATTGTATTCTTATAACTAGTCCTAATGAAATTTTATTGGATAAAAAGTTTAATAAATGTAAAAACACGTCGTTTATATTGTATATTTTAAATAAATATTGTTATCTCAAATGAATGTTGTTTGTGATGCTGTTGACTGTGATATCATGAACATATTAAATATACGAAGATTGATTATAGATTAGTAGTTAAGGAAAATATGACAATTTAAGTCTAGGAAGCGGGGTGTGGGCAATCGATATTTAAGGAAATTTTAAAGTTACAAAAAAGTCCCTCTTTCATAGTGAGTGTATTTTGGCATAAACAATTAAAAAAAAGTCCTTTTCTATAATTTCTACTAACAAAATTAGATATGAACAGTTTTTTTAGAATAATGGGGTTTTAACACAATACAAGATATTTCTTAAACTTTTGAATTATTTATTTACTGCATCTCTAGAACGATTTCTGGTTCACTTTGTAGAGAAGAAATACTTTTGCAAACAAACAAAATTAGTTGTGCAGATGAAATTTCACTACATTATAACCTACTTCATTAGTAAAACCTAGTGACCTAGGAAAGGGAACACTTAACTCGAGTTGATTTACGGAGGTTGATTTTTATTCTCGAAACGTCGTATATTTGTTTTAAATGTCCGATAACCATATCAGTAATATGAACAATCCTTCATTATTAGTTAACTTTAAAAGTAGGATAGACATAAGTTTTATAATTTTCCTAATATAAGAAACAAATGAAATGAAAATGATAGAAAAGAATTAACAAATATTTTTAAACAATAATTGTTTATATTCAAGAAGCAAAAAGTGAAACAATCTGCTATCAGGATATTACATCCTTAATGTAGTTACTAATTCGTTCGCATCCTGTTCCACGTAAATTATATTTTCTTCCTGGAAAATTGTAATTTCCTTGACATTCGGAGGAGCAATCAGAGAGGAAATATTCTGCATTTGAATGAGACTTATTATTTTACTCTTTTCTGAAAAAGGTGAAAAATGAAATAAAAAGTTTAAATATTGTTTATTTACAACAATTGTGTCATAAGATAAAAGAAATAATTATTTAAACAGATTTATTTCGACAAGACAACGTTTCAACGACTAAATGTTCACAGCTGTTCACAAACTTAAAACAAACATCTCTATTGAATTGGAAAGATTTTATATGAAATTAAAAGGAAAAATAAGTTCAAATTATAAATAAATAGATATACCGGGTCATTCAAAAGTAAGTTAAAATTTAATTGACTATAGTTTATTTGTGTTTTAACATAGAACAAAATAGATTACATCAATCTCTTTGGGAATTAAACACGATTTAATAAAGAAAACTTAAAATTAAACCTAATTCTTACTTATTAGGGTTTTAAAGACAGGTGTTCGAAGTTGCTGCCATTCTCTTCCTGGAGATTCAGTAGTCTTTCCTCTCTGCTATGCGCGGCATATCTTAACGTGTTGACATTCATCTCAGCTACGTTTAGAATAATTGCTTTTTTCAATTCTTCAACAGACCTTCTCTTCCTGACCTCTTGATGTCTCTAACGAACCCGGTGGTTTCAAACATACTAATAAGGTTTTTATAATCGAATACACTGCTCGGTCCGTCCCTCAAACCGTTGTCAGTACGAAACTTTCTTATCCCTGCTGATAAACTCCGTTCACATTCATAATTACACTGAATCAATATGTGTGTTTGTAAATGTAAAGTCACGATGCAATAAAAAAAAATCAATTAGTTAATTGTAAACTACTACAAGTTTACCATCTAATAAATTCCTATTTTAAATTAATCGACAAACAGAAACTTTTTGTTAAGGCAACAAATAAATATCAATGAAAATAACAGCTGATGTTTTAATAAATCCCGAATTATATCTACATAATTATTATAATAACGAGTTTTTCTTTGGACGATAAATAACGAAACCACAACTATATAGAGTTTAAACTTACTTTTGAAAGACACGGTATTTTAGAAACAGTAAACGATTTTTGAGTTTATTAAAAGATAAAAAAAAAAATGTTAAAAAAAATAAATAATAATATATAATTTTTTTAATTTATCTATGTTTACTTACGGGGTTGAAAGGTGGCTTAGTATGAAACAGAATGAAATCTGTTTTCAATCTGTTATCAAAAAAATTTGATAACTGCAGCGTAATTTAAGTATATGAGAAGAGTTGCAGGGGGGGGGATGAACTGTTCCTTCGGTAGTTCTTTCTTTTATGTTAGAACTTAAGTTTAGCTTTTTTCACAATTTGTTTATGTCTTAAAAACAATTAATACGAAAATCGATATTAACAAACGAGGGAATCCACAGAAGAAATGTAAAACTTATGAACGTGGAAAGAGAAAACAGATATGTTTGGGGGTTATAGAGGGTGAAAAGCTAGATTAATACTAGAAACCACTTCCCCAAAAATGAAAAAAAAAATAAATCAGGAAACCGAATAACGAAAGCTTAGGATAATGTATTAAAAGATAAACAACAAGCTAATAGTAAAAAAATAATTAATAAATTTATATTATATATATATATATATAATTTAACAATATAACATTTTAAATTTATCTACCCTTACTTATAAAGCAGTAAGGCGGCCAATTATCAAACAGAATAAAAGTAGGATGGATAACTGCAGCGGTAATTAAGTATTTGAGAAGAGTTGCAGAGGAAAAAATGGACTGTTTTTTCTTTTATGTCAGAACTATAAAAGCTTGTCATTGTTTATTTTTTGTAGCTTGGTTATGTCATATAAAAAATTAATACAACAATCATGATTAGCAAACAATCGAGATTAGAGAGGGGATCCACAGAAGAAATCTAAAATTTATGTAGGTAGGAATAGAGAAACAGACATTTTTAGGGTAGTTATAGAGCTTGAAAAGCTAGATTAATATTGGGAACAACTTTCACAAAATTGAACAAATAAATCAGGAAATATTAAAACCGAGTAACGAAAGATAGTAGGGCATATATTAAAAGATAAACAGCTATAATATTAAAAAATAAATAAGTAAAAAAAATTATCTACCGTTACTTACGAGGCGGAAAGGTGGTCAATTAGCTAACAGAATAAAAGTAGGATATCTGCAGTGATAATTAAGTATTTGAGAAGAGCTGCAGGGGAAAAATAACTGTTCTTTCGAGTGTTCTTTCTTTTACGTCAGACTTTTTAAAACTTATCATTGTTATTTTTGCAGCTTGGTTATGTATCATAAATAATTAATACGATAATTGAGATTAGCAGAAGAGGGGATCCACAGAAGAAATGTGGAACTTATGTACGTGGGAATAGAGAAACAGATTTTTAGGGGGTTATAGACCGTGAAAAGCTAGATTGATATTTGGAACTACTTGCTCAAAGGTGAAAAATATATCAGGAAATATAATAACCAAGTACGAAAGATAGTAGAATAATATATTAAAAGATGAATAACATTGTAATAGTAAAAAATAAATAAGTAATAATATATAACTTTTTTAATTTATCTACCCTTATGAGGCGGAAAGGTGGCCAATTAGCTAACAGAATAAAAGTAATATAATTGCAGCGGAACTTAAGTATTTGAGAAGAGCTGCAGAGAAAAGAAAAATTGACTGTTCTTTTATGTTAAAACTTTAAAAGCTTGTCATTGTTTATTTTTTGCAGCTTGGTTATGTCATATAAAGTAATATGAAGATCCAAGTCGGGAAACGAGGGAATCCACAGACACGCAGCGTATTAGCCGCGTATTGGGCTTATTCTTCCGATACACATGGATAATTTGTACTACTTGAAAGTCCTCATTCATGCAGAACTCTGATGCGTAGAATGGTCTCAGTAATTTATTACTTTGAAGCCAGGTCCTGGATATAACGGCTTAGTGATTTTTTCTTTGATAAATTGTTTTGGAACCTTTCACACTTCACACCATTAATATTACTCAAGGTGGCTGGCATCAAAGTGATTAGCCAGGTGTTATTTGATTTTATAAAATCATTATAAAATTTAATAAAAAATACATAAATTATGACCACCATTTTGTTCATCACATTAGATTAGCGTGTTTAATTATTAATCTGTAAACATTCAGTGAAATAAATTTCTATTTGTATTATTAATACGTAGTATAGAGAAAGTAATATAAGGCTTAAACTATAGGTAAAGTTAAGTTCTATAGAAAGTAAATAAGCTTATTTTATTGACGAATTTTTAAAAAAATAAATAAATCTGAATAAATACCATCGCTTCTGAATCAACTACATAGGAAATAGAGATCGTAAATGTTTAATTAGGTGCAAACTACCAGATTTTAAACCCAGACTAAACCCTTCTTAGCGTATTTAATGAAGTTCAATCCAACAGTTAACTTAAATCCCCACTTTTAATTTCGGTATAACGAATTAGTCTGTACTAAAATTAGTAAAATCAGGAAAATTATAATTCCGTAAGTTTTAAGATCCAACAAAACGTGTATTAAGGAGTTTATTGAATAATTTTGGGGTGAATGTACTGAAATTCGATAATAACTAATTTTGTAAGTTGAAATATCAACTAACGCAAGAGATACATTTATTTTGAGTTTATTTAAATTATACATAAACCATATATTTATTGGAACACAATCAAATATTTATCTCTTCACACTCAATTACTAAGATTATCATTTACATCTAGTTTACAGAAAGATGATACTGAATGACACAGCTGAGCTTAAGTTATTCCAAAAACCCAAACATATGAACTATAATTTTATCATCAAAATAATCTGTTGTTTTCCCTAATTGTCTTTAAAATTATTGGCAATTAAGAGGGAGACAAATTTACTAACGAATTCATAATCAGAGAATCATTACAGTAAAAGATTAAAAATTGTGTTTCCAAAATTCAGGAGGTAGTTTACCATATGAAAAATTAAAAAGGTTTATAAATTTATGTCCGGAATTGGCTAGTTTCCAAAATATCAACAATTTTTTTTTTTTTTTTTTTACAAAACACTTTTTATCTCCAGAACAACGGTTTAACAGACTGAATTGAATCTATACTATACGCCACACGAATCATGTCCGTTGAGTAATAGCCAATAGGAGAGCAAGAGTAGCGCGCGATTGTCAATTATATAACAGCTTCCTGGAGGTGGCTAACCTCCGAGCAAGGCTACCGACGTCTTGCAATTCTAATAGAGTTGCATAAATAAGTAGTTTTATTTGATTTCCGAAGATTTTTATGAGTTAAAGATAGCTTTTGTTTTTGTTTAAAATAATTTAAACATGTTTAGTACAACTGATACATTAACATTATGTCAGCGGTACTGATATATTTATTTTTTAAACTTTTTTTTATTTACCGGTGATAATTATTTTTTCTGAATTAATAGTAGTCTAATAACCCCGTACAAAAATAATATTAGTTTTTAAGTGAAATTTTTCTTCCAATTTAAGGGGGGAAAAATTATTACATTTATTTATTTAGTCAGAAAAATATTATTTTCGTGGAGAAATTTCTGATGATTTGTTTACAAAAAAGGTTTGCAGCTAGGGATGTATTTAAAAAAATAATTGTTTATTAAATTATGTTCTTTGTAACTGTGGTGGAAGATGAAATGTAGTATCTAGGATTTTTCTGAGCCCCTTAAATGAAATTAACTGCAGAGAGTATCGCGGTGCCAAGAGCTGTCACTGTGGGGAAAGGAGTTGGTAAACCCGCACGGTCCCTATTGGTTTCTACAATATCAGCTATCTACGGGTTTCTTACGTAACAGACTTGACTCGTGGCGGCTTGTATAGTCTTGCGTAAGATCCCTCTCTTGACCAACTGTTGTTCTCTTCTGATCTATTGTTTCGAAATATTTCGGGTGTCTAGATTAGGTTAAATACGATTAGTTCTACAAGAAATACTGTGTCTGGTTACTTAGAACTTTTCTCGCGTACTTGGACACAACCAAGGGGTGAGTGATTGAAGCATCCTCTAAGAGGAGAAGAGTAAAACTCCCATTCTCCCCCCCTTCCATAGGGGTTTACGAGAGAACAGAATAAGCACGAAATCTCTAGTTTATTATGAAACACGAAAAGAACTAGTTATTAATAATTTGATGACAAAATTCGGTCACAACAATTTTACTACGACAGAATTGTCGTAATTTTTGTCTCAACTAAATTATGATTGTTATGACAGGAGAGAAAAATGTGCTACAAACGCCAGAGCTTAATTAACTAAAGTGAGCCATTTAGTTGGCTCATTCAATCATTTTTACAACACAAACAAAGAGGGAAGGGAAAGAGAATTGGGAACGCGATACTATTCCCTTGATTGCTAGCGCGACCATGTAAGAAAATATTTAAAACTTTCCCTTACAGTTTAACCTAGTTTCATACATTTTTTACTAAAAATGTCTAGTAGTGGTATTCTATCTATTGTGATCTCCTCATCTGATACTATGAAATGTGCACCATTTCTTATCCATTGGAGTAATTTGCTACCATTTTTGACTCACTGTATCTTTTTCCTTGTTGTTTAAAGGCAAAAAACCTTTCGGTCATCATCGCCTTATAAAAAAAAGAAGATAATATAACAACCTCTACCTTCGAGTACTATAATAGTATCAGGGTCGGAAGAGAACAAGAGTTGGTCAAGAGAGACTTAATAGGAAAGTTGAAAGAGAGGGATCTAACCTAAGACTACAAGAAGGAAGGTGTAGGTCCAGCTTGGGTACTCGGGTCCGCCACTCCCCCACTCACTATGTGTGAGCCCTTTAGGGTTCCATATATATATTAGGGTCGTTGGAGTGAATTAGTAAAAACGAAAACATTTTCGGTAAATGCAGGTCGATAAATTTCATTGTTCTTGAGTAGGGCGTTTTTAAATGCAGTTCACTTACCAATCTTTAATCTTGAGTACTGATGCTTCTGATAATGAATTTGTCGATAAGACCTCTATTTATCTTTTGTTTTATGTAGAGTTTTTAATTGTAAATTTTGCTTCGGAAGAGGCACAACCTTCAATTAATAGATTTTTTGGATATGTAATTTTAAAATAAATAAAAGGGTCAAGTATGCGCTAAACCCCACGATTTAGGGTCCGTATACATATAGGGACAGTAATTTTTATAAATTCGTAATCTTTCAAGCGGCAGTTTAAATTGTAACAAATATTTAAAAAAATTATAGCATGAATCTGTCAGAACTATGTTGAAAACGTCAACAGAACTGATCATAATATTACAATAAACATACATATTTGTAAATAGAATGACTTCTAGTTTTATTTGATACCTACACATAATATTTCCAAAAATAAAATTTTCCACAGTTTTTGTCCCTTAATTACCCCAAGGAAATGTTTTTGATATCAATATTTTCCCCTTTATATGGGACAATACAGTGAACATAAATGGAAAGTTTAAAGTATATAGTATAGACTTGTTTTGTCTGTAAAGATAGGTTGCAACTTATAGGCAGACAAACACCCGCGTAAATTATAAGCGTCCTTGGTTTTACTTACGGGCCCTTATAAAGTCAAATCAATAAAAATGCAATCATTTTTTTATTGTTTATCTCACAAAAACTACTTTTATCCTAACACCAACATATTAGTTTTTTCGCTCAATTAACATACATATTCGTTATCAGAATAACTTCTAGTTTTATTTCATACTCAGACGTAATTAAAACAACCAAATTTCAACTCGATAGTTTTTGCTCTCGAAAAAACTACCCCACGGTCAATTTTTTGTTACCGCTATATTTTTCCTATATGTGGGACAATAAAATAAAATAAATGTAAAGTTTGAAAAGTACAGGATTTATAATCTTATCTGTGTAGACTGGTTTCAACTTACAGACAGACGGACAGACACGTGTTTGAATTGAAACAACCTAAGATGTGGAATTAGTTGTTGAAACGTCTTCATGTTTCGTTCTCTTTCATTTAATGATGTTCAAATGAAATTTCTGCCACAAAAATAAGAGAATTATACGTAAAAAATAAATAAAATTGTTGAGATTTTTAAAAAAATCTGCAATAATATAAGCAATAGTTATTTATAGCAAATTTAGTGTGTATTTTAGGTTTACTATCAATTTTAAACAATCGCATACGATTGGACTCAAATGATAGATATATTTTATTTCAAAATGGATGCTGTTAAAACAATTTTTCAGTAGATTTTCGTAATCTGGGACTGCATATACAGGTCGTTTCGTGCAGCTTGGGGATCTGCATAACCAGGTCATAGTTGGTATACGAGCATATGAAAAATACCAAATGAAAGTAGTCGAGAATTTTTTATTCAAAAGTTGTTTTATTTCTAATAGTGTTTTACTTACAACTAGTAAAAACTTACAACTAGAGTTTGTAGCTTGCTCAATGCAAAAGTGACGATTTAAGTTTAGAAATAGAAATAGAAGATAAATTGATAAATAAATTACAACACAAAGTAACATATAATGCACAAAACTAAATATTAAAACATTTTCATAGTAATTTACAAAAAAATAAAAAATAAAATTAACATGTTTAAATAATTCATTTGTAGGTCAGCTACAGTATAAAAACAATTACTTCATACACCATTTGCCTTTTTAGATTTTTGTTCACATTATATGTTCCTAGTTTTATTCGGAAGTCTATAATGGAACTTTAAACCAGTAAATTACTTCTTTTTTTTACTCTTACTTTGAGTGGATTTTTCGAATAAAAAAATTAGAAATTTCCTGTAATAAGTCACTTGAATTGAATATTATCAAATAATCCCAAAACAAGAATATGGTTGATAATATTTAGTAATTTACTAAACCATTTAGTTTGATATTAAAATAACATTAGACAGACGAATAGAAAACGTTTTGGTAATGATCTTGAAGTGTTCAAACGTTAAATCACGATATCGACATTTTCACATCACAATACGTACTTTGTAACGGGAAAGGAAAATTCAATTTACAAACTCAGCTCAAAATGTAAATGGCGAAATCGTGTCTTCTGTAATTCGATATTTGATATCTTCAGTTGAGTTATCCTGATGAAAATTCATTATGAGGAATCAGAATTGATTCCAACTGAACGTTCCCCTATACTTGAGTCAAGTGGACAGTCGCCAATTCAATTACGTGATTTTTCCAAACAAGAACATTATTAAATTTATCGGACACTAACTTCAATTTTTACGAGGAAGTGATATTTATTTGATTTTTAGATATGGTAATTGTAAACTAAACAGGATGTTTATAATTTTGGATTTTATTTAATAATTATTGTTGGAAAATTTATTTATTTATGTATTTTCATAATATCATTTTAAAAGTTACTCCATTAGTTAAGTTAGTTTTATATTCATAACATTGTATTAGAAGGCCTTGCCACGCCCATTGACATGATGTGTAACGATGCCAACTGTGATTGGCAGAGGGATCAGGTGACGGGTGGGGGGGACGCCTCGCTACAGTAGTAATTGTAGTTATTAAAGTTAGTGTATACTGTACTTCTGAAGATGATAGCAGTGCTATTTAAATGGGCATAAGGTAGAATAAACAAAACTATACAGTGTTTGTGTTGTTAGTGCTTTGTTGTGGTTTTGGGGAATTTTCATTCCTGTTATATTTACCACAGTGCTCTAATGATTCATATAATTATTGTCTGGAAATACTTACTTTGTTTGACGTCAACCGTGGAGCTGGTATTCTTCTGTGTTTATTGTCGCACAAGAACTGTTTCGGTACAAAGTTCCATCATCAGGTGCATGTCAGATAATTATTATACATCTTGTATAATGAAGAAATGAAGTTGTTGAGTGTTTTCGAGTCCATCCAGCTGAGGAAAACAATGATCGATTAACATATCGAGATACAAAATTGTATTTATTGTCTTTTCAGTAGAGAAGAAAGGCGCTGTCAGACGATTTTTCATCACACCACACCAAACATTAACTTTAAGCGAGTCGCGTATTTTCTCAAAAATTGTATGTGTTTTTTCAAATCCCCATATGCGTGAATTGTGTCTGTTAACAGACTCATTGATATGGAATGTAGCTTCGTCTTAAGAATATACATATCATTAAAAAATTATTGGTTTTAATCAATTTTGTTTAACATTTCAACTGCGAAATTAAAACGTTTTGCACCATCATCATGTTTCAATTGCTGTAATAGCTGGATTTTATATGAGGGTAATTTCAGTCTTTTTTGTAAAACTTTGTGGATTGTTGTTTTTGGAATATCTAACTCTAAGCTTCGTCGAGGTATCGACTTCTTAGGACTTCTGATTGCAGATTGTCTAATAAGTTCTTTTTCGTCTGATACTCTTGGCCGTCCAGTTGATTTCTGCTTTTGAACTGATCCAGTTTCTTCGAATTGTTTGAACCAACGTCGTATGTTATTTTCATGTGGTGGATCTTTTCTATATTCGCGTCGAAATGCACGTTGCACTGAAATTACAGACTTGAATTCAGCCAGCAACAAAACACACTTTGCTTTTTCCTCATTAGAGAACATAATAATACACTCTACACAAAACACTCCAGAAAACACAAAAATACACTACCACAACAATGTAAGAACTAATTATGAGGTTACAACAGCTGTTAAACAAACTATTGGGTTATAGGCTATCACTGGTACCAATACAACACCACAAAATGTGTCTAATGTCTTCGTATGAATTAATGAAACCCCACCATTCTTTTATGATAACCCTGTATATACTCGTAGATATATAATAATTCATAGAGAGCGATTTTATTATTATTTGGTCTGTGCAAATTGTAACTATAGTGATTAATACTTTATTGTAATATGTATAATAGTAGTTAGTTTATAAAACTATTAAATTAAATTACTTAATAATAATATACTCGTATGTGTATAGTGAATAACAGTCTAATAAAATTTAAAAGTTCGTAATACTGATGAATTTATTTCGATAATACAAAGAATAAGAAGAGCGATTGCATATTTGTCATAATATTTTAATAGTCATAATTACATTTTAAATAACTATAAGACCAATAAAATTGTATACCTTTGTTCATAACCATGTTTTGTTTTATGTGATACAGCAGTAGCTGCTCTACATTTTTACGAAGCTACTTAAAGAACAGCTATAAACAATAGGGGAGTCTCAATAAGAACTCCTTTCCACCCTAGTGTAAGGTTTAACCAGCCCTATCCTCTTCACATTCTTTGTAGTGAACCTCTACTGTGAATCAATGGCTTGGAACGTGGTTTTGCAAAATAATCAATGTTTAATCTACTGTACTGTACCGTGTTACGGTAGCGGGGCCACATCTTTATTAATTAATATGATATCTTAAATAAGTTATTTGAGACAGATAATTAGTATATTTATTTCACTATTGTTACTTATTTCAAAATGAAGTTCCGTAAAATAAAAATAGCTCTTCTCAGTGTAATTTAAAAGACTAGGGCTCGTATTAGAGAAATACTTTGTTATATTTTAAATGTAAACACTGCTGTAAATCGATTTGAAGCTTTCATTCATTGGTAAAATTGTAAATGGTATAACTTCGGCTGGCATCATAGTGCTCGTTTATACGAATCAATGTTAGTTTCCTCATTGTTAAGTCCACACGTAATTCCCATAGGGTAAATTATTTTAGTTTCGTAAAAATTACAATATTTGTAGTTTGACAATAAAATAATTTATTATGTTATAGTGCAGTTATAATTAGTTAATAAACAGTTAAGACTGACGCGTGGTAGGGTAGGCTTCAGTAAACGTGTCAACGCTTGATAAAGCAATGTGGGACTATTTTCATGATTTGAGTTATAATATTGTAGTAAAATTATATATTTATTAAACAGAATTATTTAAAATAAAGTAAATATCTGTGACAACATCAACAACAACAACCCTCTTCTTAACCATCTAAACATAACTAAGTTCAAATAAATTTATGGAATTTAAACATAAACTTTAAATTCAATCGTAACTACAAAATGCCATTCTTGCTATTAATTTAATTTTAATTAACAATAAAAATAATTACAAATAGAAAAAATAATAAAACATTGACAATACAAATAATAGTTTAGATAAGGACAGTAAAAAGAGACAAATAATAATAAAGGTATTAAAATAAAAATCTTGATTTAGAAATTATGCATTCTTATAGATAAACAAAAGTAGAAAAAAATAAATTTATCAAAAAAAGTTAAAATTAAAGAATAACAATAATAATAAATAATTGGTGTAAGAACAGAAGATAATATCAGGCGCGTTGTAACTGATAACAGAACAGTTTTACAATCTCAACTTATTATTTAATTTGTAATTAACCAGCGTTGAAAAATCATTACTACACATGTAATTCAATCATGTAAGAGGGTACTACACCTAGGTTAGGTATATCTTGAGAATTGGGTTGAATTAAGTCGCAAAAGGTAAAATGGAGTGGTGAAACTTAGAAAGGTTTCATACATTACTTGAGTAACAGGTGGTAGAGTAGTGGCAAACATTAATCTTTCTGATTTATAAAAGCGCAGTTAGTTAAAACCGAAATTTTCTCATTTACACCTTTTTATTTCTCCGGAATAATAACCCCCCCCCACCCTACTTTGTAATCTGTAAACCACCAAGAATCACGACATGTTTTTAATTTCTAGATAGGTTTTGTCACGCGAGTAGCAAACCATTATTCAGTAGTTGTTTGTTTCAAATTTAGTAAATATACGACAATGTTTACAAAATTCATTTATATACGCCATTTTTTTCTCACAGAAGAAATATCTGATGGCAATATTGACATATTGGGTTAATCTCCACTATGTATAACTATTTAATATAGTAGGAATTATATAGAATAGCTGGGGTACAGCTTATTTTGGTTAATTAAAAGAAAAATCCTTCACTACATACCTTACTTCCTAAAGATAAATTTTGTTTTCAATGCGGAATTTACTTTTTAACAGAAAAATCACAATTTAAAAACTGCGAAATCCACGTTTTATTGGTTATGTAGATATATGAGTGGGAGTCGCGTATGGTTTGACGCATGCCCATTACACCATTACTATCACAAATACGTTTTACAAACAACAGATTTGGGCAGATCACTTGTCCAAACCTGTTGAAGATTTGGTGAGGTCAATAATTTTGCTTACCTTAATCTGTAGGGCGATATAATTAATCGCAACCGATAGGAAGAAATGTTGGAGGAATGAGAGCATTTCACGTTACATGTGATCACAGATTTAAAAATTGCAATTTCTTTACTAATGTACGAGACGCGAATGTGTAGAACTGCCATTATGTCTAACCTATAAATACATGGATTTTGTAGTTTTATAAATTGTGATTTTTCGGTGAAAAAGTGAATTCCGCATTGGAAAAATATTTATTCTTAAGAAGTAAGGTATGTAGTAAAGGAATTAAAAGAATAACCAAAATTAACTGTACCAGCAACTCTATATAATTACATGGTACATTTGTAATTTTCCTTTTTTGATAATATAAGTCTAACTCGACAAAAACAATAGTCTGAGGTGATATTTGTTGATTTTCAATGAATAACACACTTAAATCTGCGAAAGTTACGGAGTGATCAAAAATCTCCTTTTACCTGATGATTGTAGTTCAGAAAACACGAAAAATATGTTAAATAGTAGTTTCAGGTAAATATTGCCTACTAGTGATTTCAATTTGCTTTACGCACTTAAAAATAAAAGTAATAGTTAGCGTCTCCTTGGCACTGACACCATTTTTAGCCAGAAAGGCAAGAAAAACGTATGTTGTCATTTTGTTGAGGAGTGTTCGTTCCCAGAGGGATTTGTGTTTCAGTGTGAGGAAGAATCCACACAAGATGTTCAATGATCATTCCGTGTTGTTTACGAAGACCAAGGTGCCTTAGTCGTAAAACCGTGCGGCAGTTGATATAGAAAATAATATTTGGGAAACCGGTTCTGTTTGTAATGCTAATAGATCTGGACAGGGATCAATACTGATAGAAGCATTGGATAACTCAAAAAACTTTCTCTAAAGTTAGAAATTTGTTTCTAAAGTCAAGAAATTATCCCAGCTGTTTAGTGTGTCATATGGCATGGTTATTACTTTAAAAAAAAACCTAGCTCTATACTGTTACAAAATTAGATTTGTGCATGAATTGAAACTTGCTGACAATGATAAGCGGATAAGATATTGAAAGAGATAGAGAGATATATAGATAGATAGATAGCGAGAGAGAGAGAGAGAGAGAGAGAGAGAGAGAGAGAGAGAGAGAGAGAGAGAGAGAGTGTGTGTGTGTGTGTGTTCCATAAAGAAAGGGGAGATCAAAAGAAACAAAAAGTTATTGTAATCTTTGCCTCTTTCTTTTTTGATTTTTGTTTTACTTTATTTAATATAAATATTGTAAATAAAGTTAAGTGATGGAGTAAAACATTTATGTTGAATTTATACGTCTACATACAGAGTCTTTCAAAAGTGAGTTTAAATGGTTATGATTTCGTTATTTATATGCAGATGTAATTGGGATAAACATTAGCTGTTTTTTTAAAGTTATTATGTTTATATATATATCAACATATGAGAGAGAGAGAGAGAGAGAGAGAGAGAGAGAGAGAGAGAGAGAGAGAGAGAGAGAGAGAGAGAGAGAGAGAGAGAGAGAGAGAGAGAGAGAGAGAGAGAGAGAGAGAGAGAGAGAGAGAGAGAGAGAGAGAGAGAGAGAGAGAGAGAGAGAGAGAGAGAGAGAGAGAGAGAGAGAGAGAGAGAGAGAGAGAGAGAGAGAGAGAGAGAGAGAGAGAGAGAGAGAGAGAGAGAGAGAGAGAGAGAGAGAGAGAGAAGGGATATGATGTTACATTCTTCAAATACAAAGCATACTTCCATCTGTCGGCTTATGTTAACAGTCAAAACTAACATGTCTGGTGTGTACACGATCCCTTTGACATCCTTGAGTCGCCTCTACATAGTTAGTATTTGGTTGGAATGTCTAGTAGGCGCATAGCGGACTAATTTTTTAATTGAGACGGTCGACTCTCAAAATACCCAAAATATATACTGTACATTGTAATTGCGTAATTGATAGAGGATGAATTGGTCTAAACATACTTTCAGCAGAATAGCACTATAGGTAGTTTGTCTTGAACTACGTGTATCAGACGGAATATTTTCTAAAAACAATTGTCTCCAATAACTTCAGATCTTTCACCGCCCGATTTATATTCTCTGAGGTTTTGAAAAAGTCAGTATATTTGAACAATTTATGATTTGAAGATGGTGGTTAGGATCATCTATTGACCTTGATATATTGAACAAGTCTGGTGACTTTCAATGTTTATTGTAATTAGCCTACCTGATCACATTAAATGATTTAAAAACTACTTTTCCATCATACTTCTTCAAAAACAGCTGTTTTCAATATATGTATTGATATGCTAAAGTTGTTCTTTTTAGTTCTAGGACCTATAAACGTCAGCTCAGGTCGAGGTCATAAGCTGTTACTTCGTTTATACAAATTAATTAACGATTGTAAAGCATCTATAAAAACAACCGATACTCTCGATTGTAAATAACCGATAAAACATCTGTCACCATCGATTTGAATGTAAATAGGTTATAACATTTTAGTTTTTGTAAAATTTTTTTTTTTTATTATTTGCATTATAACGAAAAATATAGTTCATCACTAGGACCAAAAGAAACCTTACTATCCACGCTCATTTTCTGGCCTCGGCCGTTAAACTTGAGTTTGTATTGAAAAGCTTCACTTTTGGTCCCAATTATGAAATATACTATTGTGTGTTCTATAATCAGGTACCGTGTATCACAAACTTCCTTTAGAAAATACTGCTTGATAATTTTACCTATTTAATTACTTCCTCAATAAATGCACAAGGGTTGCAGCGTGTTAAAATTATTACGATGTACGTCTATCTTGTTTGATGAAATTTTTTCTCTTCTTAGACAACGAAGTAAAACAAGTTGATAGGCGCCAACATGGTACACACCCAGTCCCACCATACAATGGCAGATACTCTAAATGTTTCTTGTATCTTGTAGGAAATGTTAAATTGTATTGGCAGATCACGTGGTAGGGTAAGTTTGTTCACAGTTTTTGAACCTCAGAATTACTACTTTCTTTAATTTTACATAATTATATCGAGGAATTAATTGAAAACGGAGTTTTTAAACTTGTAGTAACCTACCCTTCAACAAAAATCCCGTTCATTATTTTATATCGTTGAGTATGGACTTTAAGGTGTCTACTACTACAGAGATTAACTAACGAAACTGTACCCCATATTACAGTACAAAAAATGCCAGGAAAAAGTGATGTCGTCAAAATAATGTACCATATATTTTCTGTGCGTTTGAAAACTAAAAGAACAACTTTGTTACTGGCCGATATAGCGGTCGAGGTCGTCAAAAGAGGGTACCATGTCTTTTCTGATTGTTTGAGAACGAAAAGAACAATTTTACTCTGTCGATATCACGGTCGAAGTCGTCAAACAAGTGTACCATATCTTTTCTGTGCCCATACGTAAAACATTTCCCCTACCACATCAATTTACTAGAAGAAAGTGGTAAGATCGCAGACAACTGTCTAAATAAGTTACGTCCTGGTATTTACGCACCCTTAATAAATTATGTATGTATGAAGGGTTAGAATGAAAGATCTGATGCAGGATCTTGTGGTTTTTCTACTCAACCCCTAGACTCTAGACCAAAGGGTGGGAAGGTGGAATGGAGTAGGAGTAATCTTAACCCACCACAAGCAGTTTTGGAGTAGTGGTCAAGTTTGTGGCATATCAACTTCCGGGTTGTTTGGTACAGTCGCCTCCCAAGAGACTGATTATTCGTTTATACTTAGAGATACATCATTGCTAACTTATAACAATTTAACTGGGCAGCAAACTGCTTATGTGTGGAAATGTGAGTGCAACAAATCCAGAAAATTTTTATGATTGTTTCCAAATTTGATGAACAATTTCTACATTTCAATTAAGTTCGTTAGTAGAGAGTTTCGTTTCAAACGTTTTAGTATACTTAATTACAAGTACCGATAGTGACCTTTGCTGGTGTGCGAATGTGTTACGACCAAGCACCGTAAAAATATATTCGGTAGGAGTTATGAACGATAGTTTTCATCGTGGTGCAAACAAACACACAATGATAATGACCTAAATACAATAAAAACTAGTAAATTTCTAATAATATAATTTTTTAGTTATTTATCTGGTAGAAGGTTTAGTGATATGTCTGAAGCTTTTTTCAATAACTTATCTGGTTTGTTAGAAACATTTGCAGAAGTCATTTTCAAACACGTAAATACAACAGTAAAATTTGGCTATTTGTTTTGACAATTCTATTGTTAATTATTTAAGATCGTCTAATTTCAAACGCACAAATGCATTGGTAAGAAACATTAGTGCTCCTGGTGGGCAAACACGAAATTAAATTAGAGCAATGGAAAGTCAGCTGATTGTTTTTTCCCTTGCTCTAAATTTGAGATTGGGAAACGATCACTTTCCTTGTTTTATCGAAAATAGCTGCTTTCGGTGCAGTGTGATGAAAACATATAACTATAGAAATAGATGAGAAATTGAGTTCCAATTTGGCACACATTATTTAGATAAATTTCTTATAAATACAAACTGCTGATATTGGTTCTTTTTTTAATTTTTGTTAATAACTTTTGTTAAAATGCGTATATTTAAAAAAAAAATTGAAAGATAATTTTAATTGTTATAAATATTTGTTTTAATTTTTAAAAGATTAAATAAACAGCTAAAATATTAAAAATTGTAGGTTTAACGAGCATATTTGTGTAAAACATCGTACAGATGAACAATTTTGTTTTAATTTATGTGTTTTTGTATGTACTTTAAAATTGTACAAAACAATCAATACTTATAAAGTGGTTGTATGAATTGAGTGCGACAAAAATCAAATAATATGTCTCCGGAAAAAATGCATAGAAACATTGTAAGAATAAGAACTGAGACAATACAATGATTTGCATATTTAAATAGGTACATTAAAAAAAGAAAAAAGTTTATTATACCATTTTAAAGGGAACACAAAAAGTTAAAATTTAGAAGCAAAATTATTACTATATGATACTTTGCCCCCAACATGATAGGTAAGTCTAAATATTTTAGGTTATTAAATAATTTTAATCTACAAAGATTGATAGAGATAAGCTGAGATATTTAAAAAAAACTGAACCGGAAACACCAAAAATAGCATTTTCTAAAACAAAAATCAATATACGAGATGGTTTCCAGTCAGCACAGGATGTCAAGACTTTAACTGTAGACTATATTTCCGGGTTAAAACATATATTACAAAATGAACGCTTTTGAAATATTTTTTTCCCATGTCATTAAAATTGTCAAATGATTCCACTATACAGTGTTCGGATATTTAAAACTATTTAAGCTTAAAATACTGGGTTTCTTTCATGTATGAGCTACATTTCGATGGCTTAGTATGAAAACCTCTTATGTCAAAAATGACAACTTTACAGGAGACACAAAAAACTGAATTTCTGCCTTCATTTACCTTAAAACAGCATTATTTTTTTTAATGTTTTTGATTTGAACCAATTTAGATGATTACACATAATTATTTTACACTTATCATTACATGATTAATTATCTGACTTACTGGGTTATCATTCTTAAGTTTTTTATATACTTGGTTTTCATTGTTAATTTTCAGGATATACAAGTTTTTCACATTTAATGTAATCATGTCTTACGTGGTTTTCATTCATTTTCATTATAAGGAAACATCAAAAGTCATTATTATATTTGTTGTTACTTGAGTATTTGATTTTTTTAATATGCAATACAAATGTACATTAAAACTCAATTAACATTTTAGTTGCTTAAGTGTATTTGATTATAATAATGTAATACAAATAGGCATTGTTGAAAAATTACTGGTGAATAATAATTGAATACAGATAATATATAAGAAGAAACTTCATAAAATAAAATAAAAGTTAAAATATAAACTGTCTTGGTCAATTAATACAGGAGCACTGATTTCTATTGCATAACTTATTCCCATCCTTTGGCTTGTAGTGAGGAAGTGTGTCATAACAAGGATGGACATCCCTAGGCAAAACTGACTTCAGTTCCTGGAGATGTCGAAATTTTTTTGATTCCACAGGAATCCTTGACTGGTACAGCAAAGGAACAACAACTTCATCATTGGGTTTTTTTACTCTTCTAGGAAGCTCAGTAAATTTGTCTGCAAAGTTTAGTTTAACCTGTAACGACCAGTCAGGTTTATATTTAATGCACCTAAGATCAGTAACTACTGGGTCTCCTGTTTTTGAACCTGGTCTGATAGATTGAAAGAACTGAAGGTTGCTGTATTTTTTGAAGAATTCATGGTAAATGTATTGTACCTTGTATGGCCAGGATGCAACCTGGCCGCACGACAAGTTTCTTCATAACCTGAAGGAGAGTAAACCTCTCGATTTTTCAGCTTCCTTTCTATAGTGGCATGCATTGAATCGCACTCCATTTGCGTACGACCTTTTTCTAGATATTTTTGTGTAATTGTAATACCTGTTTCGTGGGCTGCAAGCAAAAGAGCATTTGATATAATGCTATTACGGTTCTGGTATGTACAACTATCACTATAAAAAATTATATTATTGTAAGCATTTCTATCAACTTCAGTTGTAATAAAATTGTAGATGATGGTTGCAAACTCATCTGCATTCAGACCCCCCTCAGACTCATCCCACAAGTAACAGTATCCATCTGAATTGTTGATATTGAAAATTGTAAAATTATGAACTTTAAGCTTTGTTCGGTAGTACAACGCAGAGGCATTTAAATTTGGGCTTAGTAAAACTGCTTGTAGGTCCATTGTGAAAACTGCTGTTTTGCTATCTGGACATTCTGAATTACGTTTGTCTATTTCTTTTTCCTTCCTAGCTTTTTCCTTTCGATCAGTCTAAAATCACCAAAATGTCATTTTTAGAAAAAATTGAGATACGAGGTTTTCATACTAAGCCATCGATTTAAAATTTATCTTTTCTATAAATGAATGTTCATGAAGAAGTACCTGCATATTACATCAGTTTATGGGTATATTTCGGTAAGAATGTCATACGATTACAGATGTATGCTTGACTCAGCTTCATCACTTAACATGGGGTGTAATATTTTAAATCTGTAAGCAAAGTCTCCTCTCTACAGTCGGGTTGTTGACTCGACAATTCAGAGCTTTACAGGATAATATATTCTTCCTTAAACAAAACCTCATTCCATAAAACGGATCGTCCTGGCAAGTTTCAAATCTGTATTTTATTTTTTACTGTTATTGTTGATTCTATAAGAGAAAGGATTGTTGATTCTTCAATAATTGAAGAAAGGATATTGAAAGTCAATATCGTTGGAGAGGAAGATTAAATAATCATTTCTATTCTCAGGCCAGTTTTATAACAATAATAATGTTATCATTTAATCAAATATTTATTTACAAATGCAAGAAAATTCTGTTTCGTAAAGAAAACTCTAAAAATGGTACCACTGGTATTAGTAATAGGTGAAACAATATTGCACAAACTTTCTTACTCATCTATCCCAGAAACCAAATAAAAGGCGAACAAAATGATTCCTCACCAAAAATGTCAGTTTCGTACTTGTCAGGGAAAAAGATAAAATAAACCATGGATGAAATCTGTACATATTTAAATAAATTATAAAGTAACTTCAATTTGTCTTAAATAGATCCTTATCATAAATCGTGTTTGATACCAAGTTAAATATAACAATCACACGTGAATAAAATAACAATGTACACTACACTCCGTCAACCCAACTTAACAATCCCTGCTGTCATCTTAATCCTAACGATCCACATTATGGACAGCTCATTTTTTTAGCTTCGTTATTAATACCAAAATCAAGATTGACAATCGTGTGGAATCATAAAAAAAGACAAAAACAAAATTTCGTTCTCCCATAACAGCGTATTGTTGAATGGCGAGTTTCTTCTGTTTATGAAAGGAGACACTACACCAAAACACACATTATGCAAATGCAATTACTGGAGGCGTTCCTTATTTACACAGTTATATGGATTTGAATACATGTTTTCATGTAATATCAGCTGTTATGATGTGTTTTAAATGTATATTAGTCTTATGAAAGAATCTTTAAAATATAATGATAATAAATAAAAATATAGAGGTGAAATTAGAAATAGATAAACGAAAATTTTAATTAATGAAACAAATACTTACCATATCTTACAATATACAGTGTGTCCCACAAAGGTATTTACATTTTAAAACAACCACCATACACACATGTGTCTACCAAATTGTAAAATTTCTTTCATACATTGGAAACGTATCCAAAAGTGTACCAACAACGTTTTACGCTGATATCTGCAATAGTATATATAACGCTACCTCTCCCTGTCTGTCTATTTATAAAGTTATAACTCAAGAACCGATGAATAGATTTTCATACAATCTTTTCCCTATATAGTTGAGCTAACTGGTTAAGGTTTATCTTAATTTAATACAAAAATGTCCAAGTTATATTTGTTTGTACGGGTAACACGAAAAACAGAATTTTCAAATTCTTTATGCGTTTTCTAAATATTTTCAACGATAGCAAACATTTTGCCATTGATAATGTTGGTATATAATTTGATCAGGTAACTTTTGAAAATATCAGTGCAGAATTGTAAAAATTGTAACAATTTTTTTTTTGGCAGCGATTAAGATCAAACCCACATTCATCCGTATAGTTTATAATGCCGTGTGTCCTAAAAGTCCCACCCCCTCTTATTTTTTTTAATTAATGGAAATAGACAGATTTGCTTTGGGGAAAGTTTAGATAACCAAAGGAGGAGTTTTGTGAAGTATCAAAATTTTCAACCCTTACCTAGAAAATGGGGTAGTTTGGGGGTAAGTCAAGAATTTTAAATAGCAACCCCTATTGAGTGATACCTCATTTTAAAGGTCTTTTCAAAATAAGAATAATGGCGCAAACTAGAGGTATCTATGTTCATCCTACCTAATATATATATATATATATATATATACACTCAAAATGTTCAGAAATATCGTACCAAACTTAAGTGGTGGTTATACGGATAAAAATGTCCCCTAAACAAGGGTCCAGAAACTCATCGTTTTCCTTCTGTCGGCCATTTTGTGTTTAAAACAAATATAATTAAAAAATGTTGACTCGAAATTTGGTATACAGATTTTTACGCTACATTTTTATCAGTATATCACGAATAAAAACTTTATTTAATAAATTGTCGAAATGACGACTGTTTGAAATGTTTAATTTTTAATATCTCTAAAACCATTAACTTTACAAAAAAAAGTAAACGACAACCATTTTTAAAATTTATGAGATAAAGTTTTAATTCTTGGAATACTGTTAAACCGCTGGATAAAAAAAGTAATTTCTAATGCTTTAATTATTTTTCAAAAAAAAAAATAAATAATAAAATGGCCGACTGATGGGAAAAGAAACGTTTCCGAACATATGTTTGAAGGAATTGTTTTCTTTATTTTGACCCACATCACTTAAAGTACGGCATGCCAATTTTTGAATATCCTGTATAAACAACTGAAATAATGGTGGATTTCTGTCTTGTACGCTAGGTTTTACTATACGGTACTTAAATAAGATTTTTAATCAAAATACATGGTTATAAAATGTTGTTATGTATTGTTATTATCTTATAAAGGAAATAATCATTTAATAAAAAGGTCAAGCGTGTGCTAAACCACACGACTTGGGGCCGTAGCTATTACAGGGACAGTTATAAGTCGAAGTCTTTCAAGGGGCTTAGTGACAACATATTAGTTTATTTTTCAAATAAATTCACATATTCGTAATCAGAATGATTTCTAGTTTCATTTGATACCTTAGATATTATACTTCCAAAAATATAATTTTTCAACTCGATAGTTTTTGCCCCTTAACTACTCCAAGGTCATTTTTTGCTATCGCTATATTTTCCCTAATATGTAGGATAATAGAAGCAATATAAATACAAAGTTTGAAATATACGATTTATTGTTTTGTCTGTGTAGACCCGTTGGGGCTTACAGATAGACACGCGTGTAAAATTATAAAGAAAATGCAATTAATTGCTATTGAACAGTTTCCCTCACACCTAACAAAAATTGCTTTAAAATTTATACGTTACGCATTTGTCATTGTGAGGTAAATTAAGTTGTATTCTTCATACAAAAAATTATAATATATAACTTTTGATTACAATTTAATTTCAAGTCGAAATAATTTTCTAAAGTCAGAGGAGAGAGACCATGATATCTGACGCTTTAAATTTAGCTTAGATCCAATATATTAATTTTGTCGACAAATAAACATACATATTCGTAATCATGATAACTTCTAGTTTTATTTGATACCCCACATATAATATAAAAAAAATTCACTCATTAGTTTTTGCCCCTTAAACTACCCCAAGGTTTTTTTTTTAATCAATATATTTTTTCTATATGTGGGTCAATACAAAGAATATAATTAGAGAGTTTGAAATATATAGGAATTATCGTCTTGTCTGTGTAGAATGATTGCGACTTACAGACAAACTATCTAAAAAGCAATGTACTCCAACTGAAACATGTATTCTAAGTCAAAGTCCGTTCAGATAACGTTAATGAAAATGACAACTCAAACAGTTACCCGTAAAAATTTGACGTTTAACCGTTCAAGTTTAGTTTTTTACGAAATGATTCAATTAATAATATTTTAATATTGAAGGAAAATATTTTAAAATTGGGCTTTGTTACGACTTGTGGAATCAAGAGTGTTCAATACAAATGTATATATGTGAAAAAAAATGATAGACAAAATTGGATCATATCCTGTCGAAAAGCCATTATGTAAATTTGCAGTGGATATTTAGCCGTCGCGTTGTTCGGTTCTTGCAGGGCAGAAGTTAGTTGCAGTGATATTGATTTGTAAGTTTTAGGGTTTTGCGTGTCCTTCTCCGTCTACAATCTGAATTTATGACTGAAGAATTTAACCTTGAGACTTTATGTGTGGGTGTGTAAGAATATGTTTGGCGACTGAATACAAATAAATATTGAGAATTTATTTAATAGAACAGAAATGTTTTGAAAAGAAGTTGAGGTTTCCACTAATTATTTAAGTAAACAAATGTGAAATTAAATTTTTTTAAATAATCAAATTAAATTTTATAGTTTTCATTGCTACCGCTCGTAATGTTTTAAATTTTGGATTTGTTGTACGTTATTGTGGAATCCGACCACACAATACGCACACTATTGTTAAATTAGAAAGTCAATCACAAATAATATTATTTAGAAAATTCAAACCACAAATTCAAACGAACAAATTTAAGAAACGTTAGTTTAATTAAAGTTTTTCCCTTATAATGAAAGGGTTTTGATCAAATTATAATCTGTAAGTGAAAACCTACTCCACTGAAATATTGATGATCTCTACTTGAAATAATGTATTATAATGAATTTTCGTTCTTAATCTATTTTTATCTAAAACCATTACCGATATGGTAAATTTAATTATTTCTCATCCATGAATCTGTGAAATTTTGAGTTTATTGAATAACCCGTTCTTGAGATTGTATGAAAAAATAACAATTAATTGTATAGAATAGAATTTAAGACAATTAAGGCTCTCTATTCTTAAGATATAACAAGACAAACAAATTCAAAGAAATGATAACCTAAAAATGGAAATACCAATTTATTTACATAATCGAAATACTTTCCTTATTACATAATCGCGAAGTAACATAAGCATATATAACCAGAACCATTCCCACACAATTAAAAGAATGTCACCATAACTTTTGGCCTGTCTTCTAGGGTTTATTCATCTACCTACGATGCTTTGGGTTGCAGCCGTCTATCAAAAGTGTATAGTCATGGGGAAAGTGGAATCCAGAAGAGAATATATGTCCCGCCGTAGATGATACCATGAACTGTTGCCATTGCCATTTGGTGGGACAGACAGATATGTATCGTCTACAGATCGTGTAAGTCTCTTCCATGTAGGGTTGGTAACTGAATGGTTAACAAGGCTAACATATACGGCAGGATTCTTACAGATAGAAGCTTAGTGTTGTCAAAATCTGGGTCACAAAATTCTTATTGGCATAAATAGTGAATTTACACCAACTCAATTGCTGTGTAACTTTGGATTGCGTGATGCTTTGGTTTCAGTCAGCTGTTCTTGACTATATTTTTATTTCTCTGAGATGTAGTGCGTCTTTAGGTTAGTGACTTGTTAGACATGCATTTTGAATGTAGTTTTCTGTATTCATCTGGTGTTATGCTACGTTGACCACGGGTTGCCGAAGTTGAGGAAGTGAGGACTTGGTGTTGTTTAATGCGGATGTTATCAATTTGAGCTGGATCCAGTGTTGCAACTTGTAATAGGTTTTTATGTCCTGTTGCTGCTGTCTCTAACTCTGTCTTTTATGCTTGTTCAAAGTTTTGAAAATTTGAGAATATTTACTAAATTCTAGCAGAAATCGAATTGAAAATAGTTTACGAACACGTATATACAGAGTGTTCCACTATCCGTCTGCAACTTTACTTGGTGTAGCTGGATATCTAGTACTCAGCAGTAAACTTAAATATTTTAAAATTTGACACCTAAGTGCTGGAAGAACAAAAGAAGCTAACGCGTGTTCCAGTAAATTATCAAGAATTAGATTTTTTTTAGTTTTTCTTGTCAATGTCGCGGCTATTCTACAAAATAAAACTAACAAAAGTTGACAATCTTGTTCTGCATTGAAAAGGAACACTCGTATTTTTAATTTTGTATTGTGTCTTAATTTTAATAAACGCCATCTTGAAATAATTATGTATATTTATGTACACCGTAAACTGATACGATATAAAATAATTTTTCTGGAGTTATACTTTGTTTTTGAAGAAAAGAAGAACAGACAGACGAAAAATAACACATTTTTTGGGCGTTTGGAACTTTATTTTCATTAGCAGACTAATAAAAACACCCATTATATACCCTCATAACGTCATAAATATAACAAATGGGTAGAATCTCTGTAGTCTTTGGTGCAGAAGTTACTCTAATCGAAAATAAATATTGAGCTCGACTTGTGTGATAATATTGGATAGAATAAAACTCGAAAACAAGATCTCACAAAAATTACGTTTACTTAATCAAACGCGTTTCAACGACCAAGTCACCATCCTCAGTGATACATATAGTTTAGTTATTGTAGCTCATGTATCACTGAGGATGGCGACATTGTCGTTGAAATGCGTTTGATTAAGTAAACGTAATTTTAGTGTGATCTTGTGTTCGAGATTTATACTATCTACTGTAATCGTATTTATACATTAGAAGTTGACTAAATTGTTGTTTTCATTGAAAATTCGTGTCTTCATGAAAGTTTGCCCAATTTTTATGACATGTCGTTGTCTCTCTCACACAACATAAAGTTGCTTATTTGCAATTCTAAATCATGCATCACAATCTTGTATTGCTCACGCTGTGACTGACACTCTATACATTGTAAATTGCTTTTGCTGTTCGCTTTTTACACCAACAATAAGGGGACCATTATGTACACTTCCTCTGGAAACTGATATTGTTGGTTCACAAAGATATTTCTGACAAATAGTATTGAATTGCTTTCTTCTTCAAAACAATAGAGAGTAGTATAGATTACAAATATTCACGTTCTAAGTGCTTTTAAATTATTTTTAAAGAGTGGATGCAATATCTATTTCATTTGTCGGAGTGTGTTTCAGTGGGTTCAAGGTAACAAAAATGTGTGCATCAATCGATTTTAAACGTCTCATTTTTTGCATTATAATACGTAAAACAATGCTGCCAAATTACCGAACTAAGATTCTCAAATAACTATTTACAAAACCAATAATATTCACTGCTATATCCTCAAAGATATTACTTTTTAGGTACAAAAAAGTTTCATAATTGAGTTTTCCCCGATGTATTTACTATTGCTACAGAAACTTCCGCATTAATTTTCAAATTTCTGTGATCTCACTCATATTTTTAAATACTTTTAAATTGTATTTAAAAAGAATCAAAGCTTAGTTGTTTAAAGCAGTGTGCTTGATTTAAATGAGTAATTAAAAAAGGCACCACGCTTATAGGTTTACTGTAATCAATATGCACTTGGTAAGCCCGTGGGTTCCTAGCTGGATGTACACTTTACTTGTAGTCTTGAATTACATCCATCTCCTTCATCTTTCTTATCAGGTCTCTCTTGACCAAATCTTGTTCTTTTTTCGACCTTGACGCTATTAAAGTATTCGAGGGCTAGGGGTCTTAACAGCTGTAATCAAAATGTACCTTTAACAAATAGCAATACAAACATATGCTGCTTACTTTTGACTACTCCTAGTTTGAATATTAGTGACCCCGAATTGCAAGTAAGACTGTATTATGATTCAAGAATAATCGGCAAAATAAATAAATAAATAAACAACCGCCGTCATAAAAATCTCCATTTTAATAAATTTCCATTTACGCTGAGATCGTGTTTGGGGGCCAAGTTTGGTTTTACACAAAACCAGTTTATTTGACGAATAGTTTCGGTTTTGGTGATGGGCCAGTTAAAAAGTTTGATCAATATATTTTTGCATCATATGGTGAAGCGTTTTTCTGTGTTGTGCACAATTTATTATGAACAGAACTATAAATAAAGATTATGTTGAGGAAAATAATGATCTTGTTATGGAAGTAGAAACTACAAGAATAGTACGGTGTATCTCAGTTGTACATAGTGTTTCTCTTGTTATATATTTAGATTTAATATTTCTTTTATGTCTTGCTTTGGTTTTACCTTACCTTTGCTCTTCTGTTCTCTTTATGAAATATTAGCCTATAACCGTGTGGAACCTGCAACACATTACATATATCTGTTATTATATATGTTATTATTATTATTATTATTATTATTATTGTATATGTATATTGCAAGGAATAATTTTCCTTGAAAGTTTTGATGGTGGTTTTGTCTTTTAAATAATGATAACCTGTTTTGAAAATAGTTGATTAACTAACTTCAAACTTGATTTATAACCAATATTATTATAGTGACTAATATTGAAATGGTTTAAAGCTAAAAACCTGACGGTTTGTGTCTAGTCCAGTTTGTAGATCCAGCTAGGTCCCTCGGGATTGCCAAACCCATACTCACTACAGTGAGCCCTCAAGGTCATTCTACGTTGTGTGAAAGCAAGAGTTAAGTTTGAACTTATCATCGGGATACGCGATATCTGTTCTGCTTCCAGTTATGCAGTATTTTAACTTACAATCTTGTGCTGTTTAAAGATTTAGAGTTGAGCAAAAATACAATTGAAGTGACAAATTCGAATTTGACTCAATGCATCAGAAGCATTAAACAAATGCTAATTGTGGAATTAAACAAATGTTGGTGATAATGTACTGTGTCTACCTATTAACAAGATTATCAACGGAAGTGAATATAGCCAATGCAAATTTAACCATAGATTTTGTAAACAGCTGTTAGGTTCAGTATTAAATACTGTTACAAATATTACAGGCACAAATAAATTATCCAGAATTTTAAATACACTTTTTTTACATAAATATAAAGATTATGTCTATAGAGAATAAATAAATTAAACGCTGAAACTTTTCCCCAAAAAATGGTCGACTAGTTTCCAAGATTACATTTTACATAATCTACAAACTGGTAAACTTTCCTCTTTATAATATTACTGTAGTCGGTTTTTATTTATTTCGCACTTTTTGATTCCGTTTCTCTTGCTGTTGTTTTATTTGTTTACCTTTATCTGGAATTCTTATTTTGCCTTGTGTTATCTGCATATTACATATTAGAAGTATATGTTTTTTTTGTTACATTATTTATAGGTTTATTCGTATTCCTCTTGTTATTGTATTATTTTAATTTTTAATTTAACTTTTCTTTGTATTTATTGAGCTGTAATATTATACGAAGGTTATATTAACTTTTGTTTTGAATTTATCGTGCTATATTATTAGATGTATTTTATGATTCATTTTAAAAATATTATTTCTAGGTTATGTAAAACTTCCCCTTTATATTTGTTGGTTGCTGTTATATATCGCCTCTGTTTTTAATATCTCTTACTGTTGTTATAGCTTACTTTTTCTTTTGCTTTTAAATTATCTACAAATCATTTTCCCCCTTTTATATTGTATTACATTTTATACACCACTCTTGCTTTGTATTTTATTAAATTTCTAAATACATAATATCTAACCCACACCAGACGACCTACTCAAAGTGGGCACAATGCGGGACGCCGAGCTCCATTGATTATTGAGGGTTATCCTGCAGCTGTCTTTTGCAAATTTGGTTTGTTATATTATAGGTTATTTGTGAAGTTTGTTACAACTTTAACGTATAATGTGGGGATCAATGACTAATCTCTTTTAATGATATCAATTAATACTGGAAATTAATTAAGTATTTATTAAATAAGAAGTTAATATTTTCGTTTAAAGTATCCCGACAGCTGTGTTAAACAGGACCTGTTAACAACTAAAAACATATGAAATATAATAGGTAGATTATTTTTATAAAGTCAATTATATAAAATTATGCGAGAAGGGGAGAAACCAATATTTGCTGATATAATTCACACAAAAACGTTTTTAAATATCTTTACCGGTTTCAACCTTTTTAAGGTCATTTACTGCACAGTTAAAACTTGAAATAAAAAATATTTATTTAGATTATACGATTATATGATCGTAATAATGAATCGGAAGTTATATTTTGAGTATTTGACATTTGAAACTTCAAATAAGTGAAAATATTTATTATTATGCATTATAAATTATTTGGACAAAAAGTTTGTATTTTTATATCGTCGGAAAAATAACTTTTTAAATTCAATATTTATATTCTTACGTATAAGTAGTATAAAGTCAAAAAACAGTTCTGAGTCCAAAATGTGGTTTTGGGAATACTGTATATCTGTTCGGCGTCAGTCGTAACTTGGAGACCGATTTTAATCAAATTTGGTATGTGGGTATATTTTGGCATATTTCGTGACTTTTTCCATTTATTCGATAGTTTAAAATTTAATTTACTTACGATAAGACAAAACTAAACAATTTCATTTAGTCAAATTTGAAGTGTAACTATCCAAACCTGTGTTTATAAATACAAATATTAGAAAGGAATGATCACATATTAAAAATATAACAACTGATAATTTAAATCACAGCTCCATTGCTACTGACTCGTTAAGAACCACTCAGTACAAATTACTTCAATTCTGTTCAACTCCCGTGTGTTACTCTGTACAAGCGAATGTTAATGGTCAATACGAACCATAAGCAATTAATTTGAGTACTTCCTTGTGCCACTTATAGTATATTTTTAAACTTGGCATTTTCTGATGAACTCCATTTTCAAAAGCTGTTTACGTCTTCAAGTCGTATGTAAACAGAGTTCATCCGAAATGTGTCAGAAAATGTTGAAGAAATGTAAGGAGTGACAGAAGAATTTACTTAAATTAATTATATAACCTAAACCTAACCTAACATACAAACAACTTCATAGATTTACACCGATTAAAACAAATGTTTTATTTATCATTGTACTTATAATACTTTGTACAAATGTTTTTAGCTCATCAGCTGTTACATATTAATGTTTTAGCCTATTTTGAGGTTATGTTATTCAAAAGGAATAAGCAAAACACCTACGAAATGCCAGTTAGTAGGCAATAATAATTAAACGCACGTATTTATAGTTTTACTCCAAACTTTATGTGTATGATTGGAAATATAAAACAAGCTTTGCTGTATACAGGTGTACCACTATTTGAACAAGTCTTGGAAGGGTAGAAGTTTTGTATTACCTATTTTAAAATTATTTCTCTCTTTACTTTCGCAAGTGTTGTTAAAGTATTAAAACCCGCCTCTAGGGGAGAAGAATAGTGCTGCATAAAGAAAGGAGCTGCCTTTGTGGCAATCTCTTACAACTTTATTTGAGACAGCAGAACACATTTTACAAGTTAGAAAGGACTTTGAATCAGAATTGGTTTCATTTATATAAATGTGAAATGGAAGAGCATTAATTTAATGCGTTACTTCTGTAGTGTTTAAGGTAATGAAACCGTGACTGAAATAGGACAAACATGTTAAATGATAAAAGAAATGGACCATAAACATTGCTCAAACTTTCATACTACTTAAAACCAAATAAAAACCAACCAAAACAAATCGCCATTAAAAAAGTTGACAGACAAACAATTAAAATAAACCATGGACGCCGCGCCGTCTTAGAAACAATTTTTTAAATATTTAAATAAGGCTTAAACTTCTTCCACTTGTACCATAACGCATCCTCAACGTAAATCGTATGTTATTAAATCAGTTTTGGTTTATTGCCGATTATTTCAAAACCGTGATATTTTTTCTTTATATTTTACTCAACGGTTTGGATCATTGACTTAAAACTAACCTATTTTATATATTTTTTTAACCTTTCAACTCCCGGACCGGAATATTTGGAGATAAGGCGACCAATAAGTTTTGTTTGAGTCCTTAGTAGCCACACTTGCGTTAAATGTAATCAAATTCGTCAATGCCGTTTTATAAAAAAATCGTAATTTTGTGTTTTTATCATGCAACCATCCACCTCCACAAACAATTCGAAGATATGATCAAAATATGCCCACATACCAAATTTTATTAAAATCTGTCCACTCGTTTGGGCTGCAAAGCATTGAACAGACAGACATCATTCCAAAATGTCCACTTTTTGAAATTAGGGAACCTCTATATAGTTTTATATTTTGGTGCATTCGAGGGTTAGGTGTATTTTGTGTTCTTCTTATCCTTTTTTTTATAAGGCGATTATAACTGAAAGGTTTTCGCTTTTAAAAAAACAAGAAAAATTGTCATCGTAGAGATGTTGGGTTGAGACCATTAAATGGAGAATTTAAATCTGAAAATTTGAATGTAATTCAGTGTTATAAGTTGAATAACGTAGTGGTAGTCATTTTGACATTTTCAATTCTATTTTCCTGAATTTCAATTAGATTCTATAAGAGCACATTATAGTTCCCTAAACGCGAGATCAGTCAAAAAACCGGAGTCGAAATTTATTTCGATTACTAAACTTGCTCTAAACTCGTATATTGGATAAGTAGACTAATATTTTGCTTTGCGTAACAATAGAAAATTGTGGGTGGGTAGTGAATGTGGAGGCGGAAAATGTTGCATTCTCAGTTGACGCTTAGTCTCAACAAACAATAAGCTGAAACATATAGTAGAATAATGTGTGTCAGGGAGAATAATTTGTCAAAGCTTGTAACACGATGTGACTGACGTCTTTTTAGAAATGGGTTTTAAAGTAACCATAGGGAACCTTTTGTGATACATTCCAAACAGAAATTGTTATTGATTGTTTTGAACTGAAAAATGTTTAATACGTTGTATAGAAAGAGAGAAATCGATAATAAATTTCTGTGCATCGACATCAGCTCGAAGATGTTCATTCTTATATAAAAAGCAAATTTACAATTTGGACTTTTAACCTTGTATAATTTTTTAGGATCGGTAGGTAAAACCATAGTCTCTTATTTCATTTGTGTTTGTCTGTAAGTCACAATCAGTCTACACAGATAAGAAGAAATCTACACATTTCAAACATTGGATATTCTTTGCATTGTCCTATATATAGGAAAATTATAGCGATAACAAAAATAAAATGGTTCAGTTAAGGAGCAAAAAACTATAGAGTTGAATATGTTCTGCGTAAAATATTATGTGTGGATTATCAAATAAAATTAGAAGTAATTCTTATTATGAGTATGTATCTTTATTTGACAAATAAATTAATATATTTTCGCGTAACCGCTTAAATACTTCGACTTTATAAAATAACTCTTTCTATACGACTACGGTTCATATTACAGAGTTTCTGATAGATCTTGCACACTATTATTACAAAAATTATTAGATTATTTAAGACCAAACAAGTAAAAACTTATGCAAAAATAAGAGCCAGTGGTTAATCATAACTTTATCAAATTCAAGTTTATAAAATTCAGCCGATACAATAGTAAAGTACTCTACAATTCAAACAATTCTGCCGAATATTATGATAATGGTATTTGGCTATATTTTGGCCATATCTAAACGATTTTAAAAAAAAATATTGATTATTCCAAATTTAGGTTCAGCTGTGAAAACTCAAATTCCAATTTCTCTAAATCTATTATACCGATTTTGATCAAATTTTTATTAAAACATGCTTCTAAAGAACGGTTAAAAAGTTTAGTCCATATCTCATCGAATATACAGGTTCGGGAATTAGTGGATAATTGACTACTGGCGTGAATATTTAGGCTTTTTATAAATGGAGAAAACGACGTTTTGACGGTTCTTTAGAGAAAACTATTAAATTAAGCGTAAGTTAAAAGTAAATTTGAGCTATTTCCTTATTTAAGCTTTCACCGTACATTTTAACACAGACTCGTATTTGGTTTTATGTAGGGAGTGAGTTAGAAAGTTTGTGTATTATTTTCAGACTGTTTATTTTGAACATTGTACCGTTATTTTGTCAATCTATTAGACAAATTAGTAAAACAAAGGTTAGGACAGGGCAAATTTTAAATACATTTGAAAAGACTAGTGCTTGAATGTTTAGAAGAGGATATGTTTGTTCTGGGAGACATCAAATCCTTGTCCAGATCAAGCAGCCGAGATAAGTCTTACGATAACCAAGTTCATACGACACCCAGTAGGGTAAATCCTCGTTTAAACTTTATGAAGCAGAGGTTTAGTTGTGCGACACCAGGTGGCGTTTTTCATCAAAGTATTCTAAAGTGGTTTTCAGAATGATATCTGTTTATCTGTCTATGATTTATGTAGTGCGCTTCAGCCCAAACAGATGTTCCGTTCCTCCGAAACGCCAGTTTATAATATTTTGGTACAAGTTCTTCAAAATCAAAGAAATTACTAAAAAATGAAGAAAAGGTGTTTTCTCAATATCTCTTACAATTTCAAAATAGAAAAAATACAAAATAGAAATATATACAAAATTTCAAAATAGAGACTTCAAATACTCGTTATACGTTTTTTATATCTTGAATATGTTTTAATGATTACAAAAATGGAATAAAAAATGAGCATTAAAACATCCAAGAATATACTTAACTTTTCTAAGGTTTTAGAAATACCTTTTAAAATCAGTTTTAGTTTTAGTTTAGTTTTAGAAATCAGTTTGTAAGATTTAGCCTGAACTCTGTCCTTGAGATACGCAATCGTCTCTGGGCAGGTTGGTGTAGTGGGGGAAACACTGGGCTCAGTCTTGCAGTGAGTTGTGTACTGTGTGTTTCGTAGTTTTACTTGCATTTCAAAAACTTTGGTTTGTTGTGTTGTGATGGAAGGTGAAAACATCAGGAAGAGAGTTGATGGGAGTAAGTCCTCCAGAGTCAATCTCGCGATATCATAATATATAATGTGTATCGTTTTATGAAACAAGAAGCCGAGAATGAAGGAGTTATCAATATAACGAAAGTGTAAACCCGTGTAATACAAACAACCGGTGTTTCCGTTAGTTACATAAAACGATTTTTAAAGGAAGAAAAGGAATCTTTGCAGACTGGTAGGTCTGCAGAGTTTAATACACCTAATAAAAAAATAAGGAAGACAATAATAACGAACATTGACGACTTCGATCTTGTGTGGTGAGAAGGACTGAGAACCAATTTCGGATACGATAGGTTAACAGCTCACTTTAAAGTACTTAGGGTTTAAAATAAATTTTAAAGGAAGTATATGGTCCTTATACCAAATCCAAATTGAACCTACTATAAACATATTTAAATAATTAATTTTTTGTTAAGTTTCCCGCCATTTTTATATTTTTTTATTTAATGATTTTTCTGGTTAGCAATTTTGTATAACTGTTTGTAAATCTAAACATAAATTCCAAACTTTTACAAAGTTGAAAACTATTCATTTTTTGAAAATTGGCAATGATTTTTAAATTTATATAACGATTTTTCTGGTTAGAAAAAAAAATAAAGACAAAACAAAGACGACAGACAGATGATAAGATGAGACACACACATGACCAACGTTGACAGCGGAATGGAGCTGAGTCAATGTCTTTATCAGCAGTAGTAGCCTACTTATGACATCACTTCGCCCGCCTGCAATTTCCTCTAACGCGCATAATGAAGACCACGCACGCTATGCTTACGGATACGGACTGTACCTAGAGCGAAGTTATGGGGATATTATACCATCACATTTTATTACAATGTGATCAAACAGTTTGGGCACATATACACACCTCTAATTATTTTCTAACATATTCGTAGTTTAAAGAAAGTTATGTGAGTGGTGTATGTCAAGTTTTTTATGGATCTATATCTTTGGAAAACTGATTTTGGGAATCATATCGTTCTGTCGTCTATTTTTTCGTCTGCACTACATAGACGTAACGCCTGGATAGATTTTAATCAAATTTAATAACATATTTTAGCCATATTTTGAAATTTTAAAAAATAAGAAAATAAAATTTGTGGTTAGTTGTCATAAGAAAAACACAAAATTATGATTTTCTCGAAATCGGTTTGAACGATTTTGGTTAAATTTCGTTAAAGTATAGCTTCTAAGAGCACAAATAAAGTGTATCGTTGCTATCTCTTCAAAAACGTAAGATCGTGAGTTGTCCGAAATAATTGACCATGATGCTGTTATAAAAGGCGTTGTTTCTCTACCGATTTCGTTCAAATTTTAGTGAAATATGAAGTTTTGAGCAAAACCCCGTGTCGAAAATGTAAATACAAACATATTTAGTACAAACATATATTGTGACGGTGTCACTTTACTCGGGTCCAAAATTTGAACTGGACATACGTTGAGCATGGTGCGTTTTGCTTTACAGTAGGAAACAGCAGACAGGAACTAGGTATGCGCTATGTTAAGCCCACCACATAGCAGTGGAAAACAGAGCAGTCAGTGCACTGAGTGGTGTGTGTTACCTGTCGGTTCAGTAACATTTCGTCCCGCTCAGTTTTACAAATGATTAAACAAACTAATTACATCATCTAGTAGTATCATCTCGTTCTGACGAAAGTTTGACAATGGTTGAGGAATAAATTTTAAAGTATTTTATCTAGTTTTACCAAATTCGATAAAAACATTTTCATACGAGAAGTGTTATTACTATTAACATATTTTTAAAATTTGTAAAAACAATCATTTTTTATATTATATTATAACCTAACCTAACCTAACCTAGCGGTATTTTTTAAATTTGAAAAACAATTATTTTTTATATTATGTTATAACCTAACCTAACCTAACCTAACCTAGCGATATTTTTAAAATTTGAAAAACAATTATTTTTTATATTATATTATAACCTAACCTAACCTAGCGATATTTTTTTAATTTGAAAAACAATTATTTTTTATATTATATTATAACCTAACCTAACCTAACCTAGCGATATTTTTAAAATTTGTAAAAACAATTATTTTTTATATTATATATTATAACCTAACCTAACCTAATCTTTCGTATGTGCCAGAACGAGATGTCAGTGGGTAGTAGTGGGCAAGTAGGCTGGTGGAATCGGGACGAGATGTTACCGGGACGAGATGTTACCGGGGACGAAATGTTACGACACCTACCTGTCGTGTTAATTTTTTTGATAATTTCCATATTCCACCATGGCTGGTTAATTAATTATTAAGGCCCCAGAAGGCCAATTCCCCAATCGACTTAATTAATTATTTACGATGAGGTGAGATAGAATGGCCAACGGTCATCATCAGTTGAGTTAATTTGTGGCAGTGTTGTGTGAGTGTAAAATTTGTAATGAGTTATATTTCGGTAATCCATTATTAATTATGTTAGTCTTTCAAAGCTGGGTATCATATGATGCATGGGGAGACCGGGTATAAGAGATTAAAATCTAAAAATGGCCATCATGTAAATGCAGTTAGGTTATCAAAAATGTAGATCCTAGCCTAGGTTGATTAAACCAGTTTGGCAAACTTACCCAAATTGAACTAAACCGCATGAAGACACTTTTTACAGCAAAACAATATTATGCCTTATTTAAGTATATAAATATTTTTTGGCGTTTGTAGTTTTTTTTGACATCTACAAACTGACATTTTGTTGCCGAATAGTTTTTAGTTTTTTATTTAATTTGGTGATGGACGAGTAGAAGGTTTATGCATTTTTTTTGTAATAGAAAACACACAATTAGAAATCATTAGATGCAGAATTTAAAGTTGCATAAAATGAACTTGAAGAATCTACAGTCGTAAAGTTAAAATTGAAATTATAAATATTTAAAATTACCCGCCATTTTGAAATGTACTAACCAATTTTTGGTGAGCTACCTGAAACCGAGACACACACCAAATATATGTCAAATTGTATCACAAATAAAAACGCTAAAGCATTTACTAATACACATTACAAATTTGTAAGCCCCATACAATGACAAATTACCCCCACGGGTGATATCAGTGAACGTTGTATAGGCACAGTATAGAGTGGGAAATATAATGACGTAAGTATTATATATTCACAAACAATGGTGAAATTTTAACCTCATGCATTAATCGTATTGTGTCACTATTAAAGGAAAACCACTTGAACAAACGTTTCTAAGTAAAGTTAGTTGACAAGTATAAAAACTTTGTGTTAATTAATCGACTTTGTATTATTCTGTGAGTTGCGATGTGAGCCACAATAGTTAAAGCTGTTACAGACAATATATTGTCGAGACTTTGTATGTTTAGGTTTGAAATTGGATAGATTGAGTTGACATTTTTTAATCTTTCACTTCTATACAGTGGGAGATTCAAAATTGCACGGAAATATGTCGGCTACTGATTCTAAAGTTATTATTACTTTATCATTATTATAATTTACCCCCCTATAAGACTTCTGTGTGTACTTATTTAATTCCTAACTAGTTTATATCTAGTCCCTTGGTTATGATCAGGATTTTCCTTGCTAGGTTGTTTTAAAGGTCTTATCTGGGCCGAAGATCAGTTGTCTTCTATGCGCTAATGCTTCACAATTTCGAAGTGTATGTTTTGTTGTTTCTAAGTGCTGATTACACAATCTGCATTTCAAGTTTCTTTGCAATAATCCCAAGGTGTTAAGATGCTTCTTGAAAGCGCCATGCCTGAAGCTTAAGATTTTCCTCAGATTGCATTTACTTTGAGAAGTGACGAATTTAGAGAGTGTCAGATCTGGTTGGAGTTTTCCCGTAGAGTATTTCGTCCACAGTTCCTCAATTTCTGAGTTTAGAAATTGTTTTATTAAATCTTTTGCTACGGCTTTAGTTATTCCGCACACTGGTTCTGGGCCAATGAAGGATATCCTCGTCCCTTTTCGTTTCCTTCGTATCCTCTGTGACCTGATAATCAGCTGAGTTTTACTTGGTTCTGGGTCGAAAGCTTAGTTAAGGTTCAGTGACACTCCCATACTAGAGTAGTGTTCGTGAGAGCTTAGAGACCTTAAAGCAGCCTAACTGTTCGACCTGGTAATGATATATTCATTGGTATGATTCTAAAGCTAAAACAAAACACATTTATGGTAATATAAGTCGGGTAACTTACATAGGTCGTCCATTTTGTAACATATCTGTAGAAGTAGATAAAATATCGAGTAAAGATTTGTTATAAGCATTTTTTATGTAACTTCTTTTCAGTATACCAGAAAACTAAGTCTTCATTTTGTACATTCGAGATGGCGAATGTTTAAAATGTTTTCTGTCCAATATATAAAACACCACTAACATTACAAAAAAAAAATTCCTCTTCTGACGAAAAACAAAATGCTTTTTGTTCTGTAGGTGGTTGGATAACCGAGTTATCGACAAAAAACTATATTTAAAACACCAGTCGTCATTTTCAAACTTTAAAGGAAACTCGTTTAGTACACACTTTATTTTCAAAATGTATTAATAATTTACCGTGGATAATTTGTTATATTTATAATTAATTATATTGTATATACTCTATTGTATACTATATTGTACTATAATTAATTATACTCTTAATTATACAATTAAAATTCTTCGTTTAGTTGTTTTGAATAAGGGATACGCTGTGTTCAAAATAAGGTGGGTATACCCTAAAAAAAAAAAAAAAATTAATTTCATCCCGCCTGAATAATATAATGTATTTTAAAACAAAAATAATTCATTGTCCAGAAATGTACTAAAAATAAAAATGTTTCTATGGTAACGATTTAGTAAATCGATATAAAGGTTAGTTTAACAAATTTTTCAAATTCGTTTTGTACAAACCTTATTTTGAAAATGTAAAGTTATATTGTAAAGCGGAATTTACTTTTTCGGTTTGTAGAAAACGAATTTGACAAATTATTTTGTTAAAATAATCTTTATATCGACTTACTAAATCGTTACTATGGAAACATTTTTATTTTTGGTACATTTATGAACAATGAATTAATTAATTTTGTTTTAAAAGACTTTTTTTTAAGCGGGGTGAAATTTATGTAATTGTTTTTTTTTTTTTTAGGCTACAGGGTCTATTTCGGTATGTTTCCAAAATTATTCATGAAACTTGATGGTTTTTTACTTGTGATTAGGGACATCAGTTTGAGTTGTCTACCTTTTTCAAAAATATTCAAAATCGCGTTTGCAAAGAAAAAGTTAGTTTTTATTTTTTTTTGTCCAAAAAAGAAGGAATTCTTGTCGTGGTAGAACGCTGCAGCGTTTTTTAATTTACCAAATACATTGTGAGAATCTTTTAACGATATAGGTTGTGCTCTTTACGCCTTCAGGAATCCAAATATCCCGTTCCAAATATAATAATATATTTTAATTTAATAATAATATATGTATGTTTATTATTATAATGACACAAATATCCTACTTTTGAGTTATTAAGTGTTCACTATATAAAATTGTGTCCATTTTAATTGTTTAATGTTTATAACATTATTTCATTAATGAATGTCACTACCATTCTAATAAACTTTTGCAAAATGTTTACACTACAACAAAATACTTTGTTTCGTCGGAGATTTCAGTTAAACATGGTTTCACTAACCAGGATGTATTCGGAGAAACGTGGCGATTTCGCAATATTTTGGCTCACGATTATTGTTGTAGTGCCTAATTACTTGTAAATCAACATTAGATCTGAGATTGATTATAAAAATTTGCCACAACACAATTTCGGGCACTAAACCAGCTATAACGACACTAAATCTAATCAAATAAATTGACACGCGGAAATCTAGATCAAATCATTTGTTTAGGGCTGATGCCAAAGTTCCGGTTACAACGTAATCACACAAGCACATTGCTGTTGACGCCAGCTCTCCAGTTTTGAGCGTTGCCTGTAGGTATCTCAACACTTATCAAGACATTCAATAATTATCACCCCGTACTAATCACTATTTAACCTGAGATTGTGTTAAGAGTTGCAGAATCGCTGGTTGGTTGTTTCACAGTGCAACTCCAGATACTGTAACTGGATTTTCCACCTCTCTGAGGCCTGACATGACATGTGCCAGTTATAAATACTGAACTTTTAGTTGAGGCGGTCCCCAAGTGCGCTCCCACATGCCGATATGCACGTGCTATAATTTTTATGAAGGTTATCCTTAAATTCAGTTTAGCTGTCTTTCTAGTTCGTTATTTAATCATCATGGTTACTAATAAAATGCAATTCATTGCACACGTGTATTACGATGTCTGAATGTAACAAAAGACTGGAATTAATGAAAACATTTGAACAAACAACTAGTTTGTATCAATCACGTATATTGATTAGTGTTGGATTACACAAGCATAAAAAGTATCAACATGTGGTTTAATTTAATGTAATTCTTGTAAATGTTTAATAAAACAACTGATTGTGTTTAGACAATTATTTTACAATTACTGTTGGTAATTGGATTTCTATCGGACTACGGTAATTATTGTTCATATTCAGGAAATAACTGAGCCTATATGTTAATTTTAGTTATTTCGTTCAACTCTCAACCAGTTATCTGTCGGTATATTCAACTTTCATTATCACCTATGCAATTTTTATTAAAAATGGATTTATAGGAATATATGTCTAGAATTTGGTTAACGACATTATTGTGTTGACCCATCATGCAATGTTACCTATAGTATTAAAAAAAAAAATTAAATATATAATTTAACATTGTCAATCAAAATTCTCTTAACATAGTGCCAAACTTTTTTTTAAAACTCTTGCTGGCTTAATTTGTCCAGATTTTATTGCGGAAAAAGTTTCCATTAGTTCATTATAACAAATTGAATAATAAAAGGATTCTCTCTTTGAGTCTATGGGAAATGATGCTAGGATTATAGAGCTAAAAGAACAGTGTGGTAGTATTGTTTGATACCATATTTGACAAGCTGTTCTGTATGAAAAACATAGAGGAAAAGGATGGCGGAGTAACAGGGGAAATGACGTGGGGGAGTTTGGACAAGCACAAAGGCTAGTTCTTTAGTTTGTTTTAGATCCATAGTAAGTCTCCAATGTTGTATTGTACACTTTAATCATTATTATTATGAACTTAGATAAACACGTGTCTTCCGTGTCAATATAATTATACTGGAAGCGTGAGGATATCCTTAAAGTCATGGGCTAAATTCATGACATTATCATTTTCCAGTGCGTGGACGTTAAAATTTTGATCTTTTGACATACAAACATTATAACATCCAAAACAAAAGCCGTTATATCGCTTGATTATCAACTTGGTTTTCGTCTGCAGCTCCGGATGATTTTCTTTAACATTCTTTAGCAGCTATTCACTTAATAACAATCGTAGCAAGGAATATTTCGCAGTCGATTTAACGTGAAATGTCAGCGCGTCATTCAATTTATCCATTGTACACGTCTGACGACTATAGCCACAGTCTTCACCATTCTCCTTCTACCCTATCGTCCAAGACGAGTACTCACTTTGCCTCTTCTAGTTACGGATCTGCTACTTGTCAAATAGCTGATGGCAGTTTGTTCAATTGAATTTATACCTACTAAACTTTTTTCAAAACATAGCTTTTATACGTCTCTACAAGGAATGAATAATCAAAGCTTTCTTGGGGTAGTAGTACCGCTGAGATATTAGATACTTCCCTCGTCTTCTTTTTTTTTGAGTTGAAGTTGGTGTCGGTGATGTACCGAAAAGCTCCAGGTGTGCCAGATGTTCTAGTTATTTGATCTACAGATCAAAAGGGTTTACAGGTTCGTATAAAATTTGATATTTGGGCGTATTTTCGTTCCATTTTGACAAGTTTTGTTTTTAATTTTTGGAATTACTCAAAATATAGTGGTTAACAATCGTAAGTCAAAAATTCAAAATTACAATTTTCTCAAAATCTCAAATTACTTAATTCACTTTAGCTAATACCCATCACTGCCATAAGGTTCTAAGTGTCCTAGTAGGCATTGACAAAGGGGTTTAATGTGTGGTTTTAGTGGGTGAGAGTATTCAGGTCAGAAGGAAGTGTCACTCTTTCGTTGTTGTAAGGTAGATAGACGTTTGAATCCGTGATATCAAGTTCTGGCTTTTTAGAAGTCTGAATTGTACGGCACCCTCTGTTCTTAGTTTCGCTGTTGGTAAGGAACCTTCGAGTAATAAACGTTATCATTGATTTCTAGATTCCTTTCGACAGTAGTGTTTGTGTAGATGTTGCTGTGCCGTTCGTTTTGCAGATGCAGGAATTTTCAGCTGCAGGTTGGAGGAGATTGCTCCTTATTAAAACAATGCATCAGGACGATATTGACATGCCTGCGTGTCCATTTTACTAACAGTGCAGCCTGCCACGCCTTGTTGTAATAATCGGTTTACACATGTGAGAGTGGCGTAACAGTCTGTTTTTTATCAAGTTTTACTAAAATGTAGCTTCTAGAGATCAAACTAAGTCATCACACAAAAAGTACCAATTCGAGAGTTATCTATTAAAAAAGGGGGAAATGAATTATGTGTTCAAATATATAAAAATTGGTATAAGTATATCAATCGAAAGTTGTAATGGCGGAGAAGTATTTACATTGTATTTACAGTATTTGCACTGAAGGCTAGAATATCCTCCCCCCGCCCAATGAAATGAATAGGGGGACAGCATTCATTAGCATAGAAACTTGGGAACAAAGTTTACGATAATAAAGTAGCTAATGACATTGAATGATTGAAATATATTAGAAATATTTTAATGCGATTTAAATCTATTCCCAACTGCTACCAATAAAATGTTAATGAAAAACGGAATGAATACTTTGGTTTTTGTTTCTCCAGAAACAAACTTTTTATTCATTCCCCAATACGATTTTGTATTTCGTGATTCATACCTATTTAAGCTTATTTAGTTTTAAATATAAAAATCCAATAAATAAAATGGATTAATTTTTGTTAAAATGATCTACAAGATTTAGAAAAGTTGAGAGTCTGTTCAAGAAGAGGACCGCCACTCAAACAGTGGCACCCAGAAGGTTTCCTAACATAACCAACTTTATACATAATATATAAATACACAGTTTATTGTTTTGGAGGCCAATGTAAATTAATGTCCTTCCAGATAGTGTGAAACAGATCTTCAGCCTTGTTCCTACGCGCCACATGAATTCACATAAGTAGGAATCTAACAAATCTCTACTGGTTCCACATTCTTTCTGTTTTTGGTAAAATACTGTCCTTAATACACTACAACAGCGCTTCAGCTGTTCTGTCTGTTCTAATTTATGTCAATAGAAAATTATTTATGGGTGTAGGTCCTCTTCTTAAACAGACTCAAAGTTAATAATATACAATTACATAAAAAAATATACTTTAACTATTTATGAAAATTGTATTTGAATTATTTTGTTTCCATTAAAGCGTTAAAATAATGTTTTTAAGTTATTTTGCATACGTAATGTTTAAAGCGGTTAATAATATACTAACTTATTATATAAAGTATAAGTTTTTTAATCTTTCTAATATAATGTTTGGCTATATTCTCTCCTGTATAAAATTTACAGTAGTCATTTACAATATTTATGATATTTTTATTAAACTATTAATGGTTGTGTGTCTTCTATTGAATTGTTTATAATATATTAATTACAATAAAAGTAATACCTTGTCCTGTTAAACAGAATAAGGTATTACCTTTATTATAGGCCTAATCTAGATATTTTTATACTAATTTCATACCACTTCCTTCCTATCACCCCACATCCGAGACACCCCCCCCCCCCATGTTGATGCGGTCCAGGAAACTATGCCACGTGTAAATTAAAAATTTTCATACCATCTGATAGAGCAAAAAATGGTGGTATATAAAAAGATGAAAATCGGTCCAAAATTGAATATTAAAATTTTTGACTTTATAATACGCCATTATAAAGGAACGAGTTAAACTTTGGGGGAAAGAAAAATATTAAAAAACATTATTTAAGTTGATTTGATGGTTGTGGTGCTGAATTAGTTTAATATTATAGACATAAAGTGAGTGTTAAAGTAAAGTTGTTATTATTAAAATTATAGTAATTATTTTGTTTTAATTAAAAGTTAGTTAATTTAACTTTTTTAAATAACGACAGAAAATAATTACAAAACTTAAGAGGTTAAGGCAATAAACATTGTCTGAAGTTTCTGATTTCCTGTCAAAGTGTTCATTAAAAATTTCTAATAGTTCGTCATTTTATTCAGGAAAAGTAGAATTATTCAAATCTTTTATAATTAATCGTTCTTTGTCACTAATGATTACTTATTATTTTTAAAACAAAAAACTGTGTTTTTATTTTACAAGAACAAACACTGATTTTGAACAATAAAATTAATTTGTTTTTAAACTAAGCAGTATGATTTGTATGACCGAAATGTGGCAGGGTTTCTCACAGATACGATACGTTTTTAAAGGGATATTTTAATACCAAAAAATCCCATGGTAACACTGGCAATCGTTGATTACGTTCACATTTGAACTTAAGAGATGGAAGCAAATTCTAAGAATCAATATTTTCAACATAATTGAATATTTTAAACTCTCGTGTATAATCTCACCTACCGACATGTGACATGGCCTTATCACTTATACAGACGCTTTCGCCTCTCCTTCGGAGTTGCAGTTAATATTTGCCGCTAATTTTGGTTTAATATGAAAATATTTATAAGGTAAATCAATGTCCCAAAACGCAAATAAAGGAAAATTACTATTTTTGAGAAATTTTAAATATTGAAAAGGAACCTCTTTCTGCCGTTGTTTAATTTTCAATTTTGTGTACATATGAAAGATTGTGAACCATTTGTTTTAGATTTCTATCTTTTGAAACCTTGAAAAAGTTTCTATTACTTCCGAATTTAATGGAAAAAACAAACTCACAAAGGGCTCGGTTAAGTGTTTCTTGAAGAGAAATTTCCGTTTATAAGTTTCAAAATGATGGTCATTTAAAATCTTTAATAATTACACCTAATCTAGCATTTTGTGAATTAGTTAAATGTATAATTGGTTATATACTATATGTAATTAACGGTATGAAACAGCTAATTAGATATTGAATAGATACCTTTAAATAAAACTTTTAGTAATGCGATTCTACATAAGCACTATCTAGTACGTGCTGTGAGTTTTAATTCGTTATGCGACTATGCTTGCTAGCTACATATTGAATTTCTGCTCCAATAGATACAAAACCAATATAAAGAAGCACGATATTCAATACCTTATGTCAAAAAATTACCTCAATAACATACTCGATTTTAATATCAGGGTTTCTTAAAAACGTTCACGATCTGTATACATAACTACAGTAAAATTGTGTCTTTACATTGCACTAACTTTCCCATCCACTTTGGGATATCACGTTTATCGTTGGCAGTCAACATAATTTTTTTCCGTTCTAAGAAATAATTTAAATAAGGAAGATATCCTCCGTTGGGACATTGTACCTTCATCCATGAATGAATTGTTTTCCTGGTCGTAAACAGCCTGTTTACATGACAGACCGATGTAAGCAGCCCGTTATTACATCAACTTTTTCATTAAGCTTGGTGGCATCCAAATGCAAATTATTCGGAAGATTCAGCAAATTTACGGGGTAGATTCAGCGACGATGCCATGGATATCACATAAATTAATAAATGGTAAAACAGTTTCAAGGATGGCTGTACGTCGATGGAGAGCGAACAGAACTGTTCTGGTAAGCTTTTAACGGCATGTGCACAGAAACGTCAAAGCGATGTTGACAGTTTTCTTTAATTCCCATTGTAGAGTATCACTAGAACATGTCCAAAGAGTCCTCTACCTGGAGGCCCCTCGTTGTCTTTGAAATGTTAGGGATGAACACGCTTATGGAGATGAACCCATATCTCAAACTTATGTTTTTACGTGACAATTCATTTTTGAATTGCCGTAGTACCATAATGGATGGATCCCATTCTGTACAACCTAACACAGTATGACCTGAAGAAAATGAAACGAAATTCTGAGAGTTAAATTTGACGGAGCTTCACAGTTTGAATGATTGGTTATAAACTGAATTTGAATCACCAAACTGTACATTTGAAGCAAGATTTGAGAATAAAATCTGCGCAAAAACGGATCCAAAAATCTCACTCGAAAAGATGGGAGTTTGAAAGTTATTCAGATTTTATTTTAAAAGTTACAACGGGTGTTGAATCTTAAATTTTTGAGACTCCTTCGGAAACAAAATTTCAAAGTGTGGAGAAGAACTCATGAAACGGAAATATCAAATCAGTGATTAAATCAACAGCGAAGGGAGTTGCTTTTGTACTCGCCACCTTTATCCGGAGAACAATACCCTACCATTTACTAAATCCATCACCTCCTTTCTATATTTTATAAGATCAGGTTGATTGATATGTGTAATTTAATGAGCGTTTTTTTACACTTAGTTTTTGAGGTTGATGGAAATTTAGGTGACATCAATGCCTCCAGTATCTGATCAGATATTGAGTTTATTACCAGTGGTTCTTAATCAAATTATAATAGTTCATTTCGTGCAATTTGGCAATGTGAGCATTATTAAATTCGTGAACCCAAAACAAGCAGACACGCCATCAAACAGTGCTTCCTGTTACTGGAGCGCTTACTAGCAGGCGTGTATTTTACCTTTAAATTGAAATGATTAATTGCACGACTGATCCAGGAGATCTCAATGCAATTAGTTTCATTATTTGCTCATCATTAAACTGATTGTATTATTTAACATTCCCAACCATTGTTACAGTAATCTGTACCTAAGCTCTTGTTCAGCTTTGACAAATTTCTCTTGATAAATGCATGTAAACCTATTAGACTACGAGATTTGCATCTAACCGCAATTTCCTCTGTAACTTGCATTAGTATCGTTATAATTTAATTTTTAACGCGTTCATTCTAGCCGCTCGTTTCATCAAAAATGGTTCAATGCCATTTATAAACTTTAACATTTAGTGTGAAGCTTATTGAAATACGTCTTACAAAGATCTCATTTACTTTATTTCCATGTTGGGAAATTTCTTGTATGATTGTAAAATGACCACCGATTTAATCTATGAAGATATTTTTAACAACTTAATACTCACTCTATTTTTGCATGTGTGTGTGTGTGTGTGTGTGTGTGTGTGTGTGTGTGTGTGTGTGTTCGTGCGCGTAAGATGAACTTATAAATAATTTACAATAAATATAGATACTACAAATTGTAAATGTAATGTATTATAAATGTAAATATTGTAAATAATTTACATTTAAATTTTAAAATTCTAAAGCTGATATTAAGTCCCATGTCTAATTTTTAAGACGATAGTAAGTTACTATACAATTTAGTCCCTTTGGTTGTCTTGATTTGAGAATTAGTTGAGAGCAAGATCAACATTTCACCTGTTCAGTTCATTATTATAATTTTTATCTAATAATAGATACCTTAAAAGTTTAAAAAAACTTGCAAAATTTTGACCGTGCTCTGTAGTATGTACAGAAACTGACCTGTTACAATTTTTGTATCATACATCGAAACAGCAACCAGCCATTATAGTTATTAAACTATTACTGGTTTACGGAAAACAACAATTCCTCGATCCACAAAAACAAACATAGACTATAATCAATCCAATATGTTTCTTATGTTACCCTTATGTACGTTTCGATGACATAGTCATCATCCTCTGAGGTTTACAGCTAAACTAAACACAAACCTAAAGCTAAGTGCCATGAAGCGACCCCTCCCACTCTTAACCGCCAATCACAAAGAGGCATGTCTTGCCCTCAGGTAACCGACCTGGATAAGAGTATTCTAATAAATGTACTAGATTTATTATAATCTTAGTTTTGTTTCTTGTTAATGTGGTTCAGGGAATTCTTGTTTAACTTATTGTGAATATCGCCACAGTGCTCGTTGGGTTTGTCTAACTGTTTCACAAACTGTTCAGTGTATCTGGTAGATTAAATTGCTTGATTCACAAGTAACACTAACAGTTAAAAAAAAAAATTCTTTCGAAGAAAGTAGATGGCAAAAGGATTACAGATATATTTTTTTGGAACTCGTTCATCAAACAGAATTTTTAGTTTCAAAAGAAAATTGTTAAAATTACGAAGGCTTTTAAAAATATCACTTGGTGTTTAGGCGAGTACATTTTTTGTTCAGGAAAAGCTTCTAAAAAAAGGATAACTGTTTAAAAATTTTGTAAAATTTATTTAATGGGGATAATTAAATTAATAAAAATCCTACAGATTTAAAGAAAAAACTATTTTTCTAAAAAAAATATGACTCAGGCCGATTTCCCATTACATCGATTATTCACATTACAAATTTTTCCCTTCTAACAAAGTAAATAAAATTGAGAGAAATTTCTGCTCTCCAGTTGTGAGAAACCTGATTAGCGGGTTACAGGTTACAATGATTAATTTCTATTCTGAAGTTCATCACATGGGAAATAATTGAAACTGACAATGGGACAACTGGACACTGCATGGGGGATTAAACGATATAATTCTGTAATTGTTTACAACATGGAAACACAGGTATTATCGTAGGAGATTATGCAAACTTAATTAACGTTTAATTTCAAATCGAGAAGTTGTATATTTTTTATTATTTTTTAGCTAAACTAATGGCGAGTCGTAGATTTTAAAACGCAATGCATGAATGCTGCTATAGAAAGAAAAATATAGACTTGACTAAAATAATAGTTGCTTCATCAAGCATTGTCAGAGCCTATTACGCGACATTCATAACTGTTTTATTAACCAAATAATAAGTGATTTATTTTGTCATAACTACAAAATTTGTTTATATATTAATACTTTGAATATAAATAAGTGAGTACAGACGTAGCAAACCCAAGGTACCTAGCAGGATTTACACCTTTTTTTTCATCTAGTCTTGTTATAGATCTCTCTGTTTTATATTTCCTATCAGGTCTCGGTTGAGAAACTCTTGTTCTTATCCAATCATGATGCTATTAGAGAATTCGAAGGCAAGGGCGTTTTAATTGTTATATGAACAATAATGAAAAAATAAAATAAATAAATGATACAAACAAATACAAAATTCCAGTATTAATAACCAATATAACAAAAACATTAAAAAAAATAAATAAAATAAATCAGATATTCTGGTTTTACAGTTATTTGATAGTGACGGATTGTTAATATTGTTAATATGGTTTAATTGGAAATTTGTCATAGCTTATAGACATTTAAAACACGACGTTTCGAGAATATAAATCAACTCTCGTTATCAAGTGTGAAACTACAACGTAAAAGAAAAAAACACCAACATAGCCTAGTGGCATATTGGAAAGTTAAACGAAATCTATAATCTAAGAAAAGTGCTCAAGCCTAAAACTATGTACACTATGTTCCAACTTATCCATAGCAATGTGTATGAAGTGCAAGACTACACTACACAAAGGATGGTAAGCGACTGATTGCAAGGGATGGAGCCAAGAGAAATCGTCCTAAGTAATATCGGAGTAAGCAACTCCTTTTCCACTCGTTTAATAGTTTTATCTAGAGCAGGGCGTTTCATCGTGAAAAAGTTTTTGTGGTTCTTGTTTTTCCTTATTAGGACTGACTGCTCATGTCTAGTTTTAGGATCGAGCACTTTTCTTTGATTATAGATTTAGTTTTAGTTTCTAACATGCCCCTAAGAGGGGTTTGTGTTTTTCTCTTTTATTTTCTAATTTAACAGTTGATAACGAGAATTGATTTATACTCTCAAAACGTCGTGTATAAATTTTTGACCTCAGGGGTCGTGTACATGCCCTCAGGGGCTCATTGTAGTGAATACGAGCTTGGTAATCCCGAGGGGTCTACACCTTTTTTAAGTAGTCTTCAATTAGATCTCCCTCTTTCACTATTACCTGTCAGGTCTGTCTTGACAACTTTTGTTGTTTTACGACCCTCACGCTATTAGAGCAATCAAGGGCTACGGGGGTCTTTATTTTAAGTTATTTTCTTCCTTTTTAATAAAACGATGACCGAAAGTTGTTTCGTCTTTAAAAGAACGAATTGAACAGTCAATATCAGATTAGAGATAAGTAACACGTCATCTTACGAAAACAGTGACAATGTGGCAACATCGCTGAATGGTGGAGGGGGGGGTAAGCAAAGCTAGTCTTCACGGGACTGTTTTCATGACTTTACAAATTGTCATATAACAATAATTACCCTTTACTATAATCAGTACATGCGTGACAAATCTGAGGGAGTATTGCTGGATCTACTCCCTTTTCAAGTAATCCGTGGATACATCTTTCCTCTCACATATCTCTTGACCGACCCTGACGCTTTTAGAATATTCGAGGGCTAGGTGTCTTTATTTTAAACTATTTTTTTTTTTTTTTATAAGGTGATGATGACCGAGAAGTTTCATCTCTATCAACAAGATAAAACAAAAAATTAAACAAAGAGATTTGGAATTACTTTCCCAATTAATACGTATTTTAGTAAATCTTTCTATTTTATAACGAATTCCATTATGTATAAATGGACAGGTTCGAGTTGAGTTTCAAAGAGAACTAGTTGCTAGAACTAGAAGGGCGGCGTTCCAAATGCCTTGCGGCTTACCACCAACCCCCACTCAAAAGAAGAGTAACTGGGTGCATCTCACCACCAGCACCCCACTGCCACCACGAAACCATTCCTCAACGCACGCTCCCAGAAGCCGAAGCTTCTGGACAGGCCAAGCATGCTCCCATGGTACTCATGTCGGCAAGATTACTCAAGCCACGTTTGATGAGTCACCGCCGGGTCGCTTACGCGATACCCTCCCCCACGCACTCACCTACTAGAGGCGGCGCTCGTTACCCACATACGTAGGATTGGGTGGCCTTCCTCTAATTTTCTTGGGCCGGCACCGTGAGGTAAAATACACGACCCGAGTGTAGGTGGCACCCATGTTCACCTATTCTCATGTTAGCAAGGTTCCCCAAGCAACGTTGGATGAGTCACAGTCAGGTCGCTCACGCGTCCCTTACCTCACACTTACTCCGAAGGCGGCGCCCATTACCCACATTGTATAAATGGACAGGTTTATACTCTGAGCTGTGGAGTTTGGGTGCGCAGTGGGTCTAGGCGTGGTCTAGGCGTCAGTAAGGTGGTGGGGTAAGCGGCCGCCTCAGTCTGTGTCGGGTGTTGGTACTAAACACGATGTCTGCAAGACCGCTGGATCGGGAACAGTAGCCGGCGTTGACTGTTTCCCCTACAATGCCTCAGTCCCCACACGGCCTCGAACTACAAACTTTACCTCCCCTCCACGCGCTGGTCACAGCTCAGATAAAACCTGTCCATTTATACTTGTAAACTACGCCAGAATGTATGACTGAGTTACCAAAAAACTAATTAATACTAACCTCCAGCACGCTAGCCACTCTGTGCCGTGATAAAGGGAGGACAGAAAAACATCTTCAATATCATCTCTATTGTCACTTTATAATGAATTGTTTCGCACTCGGTGAGAAATATGTCGCAATGATTAAACGGGGATGTTTTTCGATGAAATACAAAACACGGTACGCACTTACTAAACAATAGCATTGATATTCTTTAGTTAGATTATAGCCCTATAGCCTCGATCATCCGTATTACAATTTGAGTTGAGTGGAGTTAAGTTTAATAATTAAATGTAAGTCCTCCATTTTTATTTTATTATAATTAACTTATTAAGAGTTGATTAGCTGAAGTGGTTGGTTTGGAGGGGAATAAATGAATTAAGACCTCTTTAGGGTGTAGGAAAGTACATTTTCTTACAGAATGCCTATCATAGGTTAACTTTATACCGGTATTTAATTAATTAATTACATCCACAAGCAACCAGAATGCGTTGCAATTAACACAATTTTACTTTTATGTAACCAATACTCAGGTTATAAACATGCATAAAACATCTTGGCACAAAATTAACCAAAAATGAAAAAAAAAAAAAAAAAGTTAATTTATGAGAAAATAACATTAAAGTTTAAATTGCCAATATTTGTACACAAACTTATTACTTCTTATGATATAACATACAACTATAAAATTTTTGATGAATATGTGGAGGTTTGAATTATCCAATTATAAATGTTTTAGCAAACAATTCTAAACCATCTATAAACTGACAGTAGGAGTTCGGTTCAGTTATAACTAAAGTTTATTTATTGTAAAATTCTTCTGCTATAATCCTCGGCGTTAAACTTATCTAGTGAAAACGTTATAACTATTATTAGAATTAAATTGTGAAAAGTTATCTGTACTCGTGAAAGTTGGCTAACTTGAAGAATGTAATTTTAGTCAAGAGATATCACAATTTTATGAAATTCTAGTCTATGAAAACAGAATTCCATCTATGAGCCAACGTTAAAAGTTTGGTGTGAACGAAGCTAAAAAAAGGCCAAAGCAGGTAACTTTATTACGAGTAGCAATTAGATATAAAAGTAAAAATAAAGTAAATGGTTTGGTTTGTGTCCTGGATGGCGGAGTGTGATTATTTGCCTAATCTGTTCTTTGAATGTTTTAATACATTGTAGTACCTTATATTTTGAAATAATATTTAAGTACAATATGTTAAATGAACGAAAACTCCCCAAAACCACAATAAAATACTAACAACACAAAGACTGTATAGTTATGTTTATTCTACCTTATGTACATTCCAATAGCACTGCTATCATCTTCAGAGGTACAATACATACTATCTCCAAAGAAATGTACATAATTAGAATAAACATAACTATACAGCCTTTGTGTTGTTAAAATATATAAGTGAATCAAAATTAACATTAAAAATTCTGAATTCTTGAAACATACTTAAGCGTATGCGTTATTTTAAAATTGAAATTATTCTTAAATGTTGGTTATATCCATTGTCCTACAGCGCCACACAAGGGGTAGTTATGCAATAGCCGCATAACGTAAAGACGTTTATTTTGCATAATTAGTGCCTGGATTCAGTTTTTCTCACATACATCCCACAGAAAGACTAATTAAAAATAAATTGAGCACAAACTTCTTTACTTTCAATATAAAAACAGATTTTTATTCGCTTTGACAAGCGATAAATAAAAATGGTACAGAGATTAGTTGAAGGCAGAGCGAAGCGAGTATAATGCATCACAGTAGCTGAGTGTTTACAAACATATACTTGTTACAGAACACTCGTGTAGAAGCCACTGATAATATCATACAACCAGACTCACCATCTAATCCTAAATTATTATAATTTTGATAAATCAAAACGCTCGTTAGAATGTCGAATATTTTAAAATTATACGTACAAAATTATTTGTTTTTTATACAAGTGTAAACGTTACATAAAAAATGTGTATACCAAATCTGAAGTCAATGTCACATCTATTTCTAAATTAACTGTTTTTATAAAAATAAAACAAAATGGCAGATAGACAGAACCTAACTAAGATAAGACTATACATTATATGACATTTCTATAATATTTTGTCCTACCCAATCAGTTCCTAAAGTTTGGTAGAAGAATTTCTGTTCACCCTTTGTTTAAACAAGGACATACACTTGCTTATCTTGTGCTATACAATCGTATTTGACTAAACTACAACTTAATAATGAGCTTTTTCTCCCATTATTCACGAACCGTAATATTTTTTTCTTACAATTTTCCACAATTAGAACAAAATCGGAAGAGTAGATTTAGAGAAATTATTAATTTTATAATAATCCCATGGCAGATTTTGTGCTTTTTTTTATCGTTAACTCACGCATCATCAGAATTTTGGAGAGGTGGCGACCAATATGTTTTGTTTGGGTTCTTAGAGGCGCCCTTCAGACAAATTTAATCTAATTGATTAAAACTGATTTTGACAAAATAGAAAAACTTGTGTTTTTTCTTATGACAGCCACCTCCAAAATTTGAGTTACTAAAAACAAAAATCCGAGATATGGCTAAAAATAAGCTAAATTATATTAAAATCGGTCCGCCTGTTTGTAGCGTACTGGACATATGAGAGTCAACAGGCGGACATCATTCAAAACCACTTTTTAGACTCAAGTGACTTCAAAACGGATATTTTTAAAATTAGACATGTGATTTTTTGTGACTTTTTGACCTTCACATGACTTTATTTATACTACGTATATGTGAAAAAGTAAAAATAAATAATAATAACAAGACACTCCTATTTGTATTGCTCTAACCTTTAACTTATTTCATGACTCGTAACATTTTCCGATTTGTGTAATCTGCCCTTACGTTTTACATTGTTCGTACCTACATACAGGCTTTGACAGTGACTGAAATCAGTCATAGAAGATTTTGTAACAAGCTATGAACGTCACAGAAGGATCATAGATGTCTGGGAAGAATTGAAATGAGCTGCCTATGCACATGGTCAATTTAAACTGAGCTGAGATAGATAGATGTGTCAGATACAATTGATACGATTCCATCAGAGTTTCAGTTGTTTATTTTTCTCACACCATCAATTCAACACACGACAGTTATTTCTAAATTGAACTCTTCAAATTGTCACATTTAAATGACCGTGAGGGCAGCCTCTGTAAATAAGGTGAACTTAAACCATTTAAAAATGATAAACCTGGTAGTGCGTTGTATTGAAGTAAGCCTATATTGTGAAAATTTAACGCTTCATTAACTAATTTGAGAACATAGTCCTAGGATTGTCGTAATTTCTGATGACTGTTTCGGATTAACTAAATTTTCAAAAACTGTTACGTACTGTTTCGTCCCATGAAAGCGTCTTCTTATATAACCTAAGTAACTTCCCATCTCAACTATCTCTAGACTACTCCCTCTTACTCTCTGCTACTCTACTATTGGTTAGTTTCCATAATTCACTGTTTTAGTTAAGCTTATCAAATATCTTAAAAATTTAAGTTTAACATTATTGGATAAACTTTAGCTGAAACAGTGAATTTAAGAAACGCGTTCATAGGAAGTCACCACGACTAATCTAGGTTCACTTTACGGTTGCATACAGATGAATCTTCGATTGCGTCTTGAGTTGCCAGTGCAATCTTGGTTGCATGGATAACCACGAATACCAACTGGATTGCCAACATCACAGTTATTGATCAGCTGTGGCTAGTACTGACGGAAGAAAGCCTATTACGTTGGGGGGGGGGGTAGGGAGTAGAGTGGAAAGCCCGGACAGCTCGACAGGACTCGACCCACTACTCCAAATTATTTAGTATTTTTCATCTAATGAAGATTTCCAAAGTACTACGTAGGGCTAAGTTTCGGGAATTGGCGTTTCCGATATTCTCGTGAAGTCCCATTTAATACGTCCGACCGCGATAATTATATATTTAAATGGAAGAGTTACTAATAAGCCTACAGCCTTTAACTATCCATATTGCAATTAGATTTGTGTAGTTACTATTATAATTAGAATGTAAGTACTCCAAATTAATTTATTATAATTTACTCATTAAGGGCTGGTTACATAGAGTGGTGTTTGGTATGAAGGGGTTAAGTGAATTACGATTCTCTTATGCATGACCCTATCAACTGCATGCATATAAACCACATTCCATGTATAATAATGATCATATCTTTAATTATTGAAACGTCCAACTGAATGAAGCTTTTAGGTTTAATGAAATTTGATGACTTCTGATATGACGTCACCAGAAAATCTATAATGTTGATTTATTTCGACGTTTGTTTCACACTTAATCATGAAAACGTGGAAATGCTATTTTCTATTTTTGCAGTTGAAGCTTTTAGTTTTGTGCTTATTCTAAGTTTAATATTTAAATTGTTACATTTTTAGATGCGGTAGAAGAACCCTAGCATATGATATTCACTTGTCAATTTATATAAATCAGATAACTTTCAGTGAGCGAGTTAAACCTGCTAAACAAATGGTATAGTTCTTGCATTGCTAGTAAAGCTATTTTAGGCTTACAAATTGAAATATAAATAAACTCAGAAGGGTTGTACATTGTAAACAAAATGGAATAAAGTGTGTTCGGAGTGACTCAGTTGGTTGTGGAAGCTTGTTGCAGTTCGGGCTCGTGAATAATCAATGGTTGCACCAGAGCACGATGGTTGGTGTTTGGTTTTTCCGTTGGTTAGCTACTTCTAACGGGCATAACGTAAAGGTATAAGTAAAAAATAAAATAATTGGGAAAATAAGTTCTAGAGGTTTATACTGTAGACGTTTAGTGTATTAAAAGACTTTTTATCCTTTCAGACCATTATTACTGCGCTTACATCAAGATGATTGACATTTTTTCCAATTAATTCAGAATGTCAATTTTTGAAGGTAGGGTTGCATGAGAGCCCTGTAATTGCACTGTATAAACATAGTTATAAGTAATGAATAACTTGGTTTATACAGGGTGAGTTATAAGTCCCTACATTTTTTATATGGTTTAAATTGAAACTCCGCATATCCATATTGGACCTACATACCCTGGTTTTGATGCACTCCAACTCCAATGGGACACAGCCTACAGGAAGTCAGAAGAAAATCTTAAATAAGAGGATATGTACATCAAATTAACGGTCTCTGTTAGTAGAGCACAGTGCCGCAGCCTGGATCGCGAAAGGTTTATCCTATCGAAAATGACGGGGTTTTAATGTTTACCACATTCTTGATATCTGAAGGGGTGACCTTCAAGTGTCTTCATAAGAACTCAGGGTCCTTTGGGTGTTGACATTTCAGCGTTGACCAGTATGTTAGGTTTGTTTTACAAATATTAAATTTTGTATTTGTTTCACACTTCACCATGATTCAATGGTTCAAATATTTTAAATACCGTACGCTCCCTAATTTGATTTTCTCCCTACTTCGTCATAACCTACTTTTCGGAGCCACTAATCCTCTAACTACAGTTTTATATAAAACTAATTTAAGATTTCTTGGCATGTTTTTATTTCTAAAGGAATAGCACTGCATCCAGTCTTGGGCTCATTTCTTTTGACATACCATTAATCACTGTCACTAAGGTTTTAAGTATTTAAATTCTTCTGTGTCTGAGAAACCAAAAGGACCACCTTCCAAAGTTCCGTCCTTGTCTAATTAATACCTTATATTTGATTCTGTCACTGTTAATTTAATTTTTTTAAAATGACAATTTATTCAAAAATGAAAGAGTGATGTAGATTTCTATCAAATCAGTTCATGGTTAAGAAATTAAAATTACATGGACAAGATTTGTAACTTTAATTTGGTTATAAAATGTATACTTTATAACCAAGCTTCTTATTCCACAACTAAATTACTTTATTAGAAGAAAGTTTAAATTGCAATTATAACTCCCTTAGCCATAAGTAATCTTAAAAACGACTACAAATAACATTTTTTGTGATTTTAAAAATCTGTTGTGGAGCTAACATTATAAAATATTATATAGTGCACAAATCTTCTACTTTGTTTGAAACTGCTGGATTGTTTATTTATGTATAATATACAGAGTGTCTAGAAAATATTGTCCCAAATTTCACCAGGTTATTCTATAGGTGAAAATAAGAAAGAAAGGTTCCAATAAACGTAAGTCCGGAAATGCTGTTTTCGAATTATCCGCCTTTTTGTTATTGTTATACTAAACACCTAATATCATTGGAAATAGATAAGATATGGAGTTCAAATTTGGTGTGCATATTATTTATGTAACCTTTTACCCTTGTACAATAAACCAGAATGATATTTTTTATATTTTGAAAATTGCGGCCATTTTTAATGTCAAATATCTCTAAAACTGCTAACTTTACAAAAACATATTTTAGTAAAGAAAAAAGTTAGTTTTTTAATGATTCACAAAACGGTTTTTAATATATTTTCCTTAGCTCAAAAGATAACTGAGTTATCAGCTAAAAACTATAAACATAATTTGTTGGTAGTCATCTATAATAGACAAATTTACTGTAAATTCAATAGTTAAAAAAATTATTAATTAAATTAGTCATTAGGATTGCTCAAAAATGCTTAATTTTACAAGAAATTCGGAAGACGTTAAAAATTTGTAGAATGTACACCGATTTTACCAATATTAGGCATGTTCTATTAATAATTAATCTAATTAGCGCCTATTCAGATCGAGAGTTAAGCACCATTATTGAGTTGTTCGATATCAGCTGATGAAGTGGACTAAACAGCTGATTTTTATCTATTTTACATTATTGTATTATTATTATATTGATGGCTAATTGTTGACAATTCAGTTTACCATAAAACATTTTAGAGAGTGCAAGTTAAATTTTTTCATGAATGATTTTTAAATAGTATAAATGTTTAATTGTATTTATTTCATTGTTATAAACATTATGGTGGGTAATATCCATACTTTCACACATGTTGAAATGGCCTATTTGCATTTAATGTATGATATTACGGGATGTAACAGTCGTGAAGCTAAACGACTGTATGAACAACGATTTCCTAACAGAATCATTCCATGTCACATTTGACATTAAAAATTTAAATGGTCGCCATTTTGAAAATATACAATGAAAGTTACAAATTTTTTTACAGGGTAAAATGTTACGTAACACATATGTACACCAAATTTGAGCTCAATATCTTTTCTATTTCCAAAGATATTAAGTGTTTAGTAAAAAACAAAATGGCGGATATTTCGAAAACCAAGCATTTCCGGACTTATGTTTATTGGAACTTTTTCTTATTTTCGCCTGGAGAAATTTGGGACAGGATTTTCTAGACACTCTGTATACACATATGAATTAACAGATTCCGATCAAGATAGTAGGACTTGTATTTTAAACATTATGACTAAAATGTGCCACTTTATATCTTTAAGTTGTGTAATGTGTTTAAGTGTTCAGATATTAACTGTTTGTGTAATTTGTATTCGTGACAATGAGAAAGGATGTATCTCGATGACGAAACTGCCGTAGCAACAATTAGAAAAAAAAATTATAAAGATTTATATAAACACACAAGGCAAACAATGCAATATGTTAGTGAATAAGTGGTGTAACAACATAGCACAAACTTTCCCTCACTTTCACAATAAATTCAAATAAAAATGAAGTTCAAAATGAGCCCCTATCAGACTATAATGAAAAATTCCGATTAAAAAAAATAGTTCTAATACATTTGACCAAAATTTTTCATATGTATTAAATGAGGATTCAAATGAAACTTATTTGTCGCGTCTCTACAAAAGTAATTATCATCCAAATTAGGGGGGGGGGAATGTTTAAATACGGTGTGTGAGTATTAAATAATACGTAAAAGAACTTGTTAGGGACATTTTCTCTTTTTATCCGATAAATTACAATTGAGCAATTTTCAAAGAGATATTATATCGGGTTCTATTCTATTCTATTCAATTTTTAACAACATAGTTACAGCCGATTTTTATAAAATTGGAATTTGCTTTTACAGTAACTAATTTTGAATTATCGAAGAAACAGATGGTGACGGGGAAACATTCTTAAATGTCCACATCCGAAATTTTATCAAAATCGGTCCACTCGTTGAAACTATAGAGCACTGCAACAACGATATCATTACAAAACCACTTTTTAGAGCTTATAGCATGTTAAAACAAATATTTTCACGAAAAACACAATTTCGACAGATTACTTAATTTTTTCAAATCGACATTAAAAAGAAGTTGATTGTCTCCAATCATAGTAACTTACCCAGTCCATCAAACAATGGAATACAAGCAGAACCTGTAAATGTAATGCCCAAGAGTTGGTTACTTGAGGCTTATAGGGAATAATAAAATATAATAGTTGATCAAGGTTTGTCGAAAATCACTTTTTCGGTTTTCTGAGGTCATGAAACATAAAGATCTGTCAAAAACTGAGGTCGCCATTTTTGGCGATTACTTAACTTATCCTGTCGTTTGTAGAGCGTACAGATCTATAATCACCGGTGAGAGTTCAATACCCCCGCGATTATTAGCACATGTCATGAAAGCATAATAAATACCAGAGTAAAAATGCCGGTCAAGGGACACCGTTTTCAAACAACAGAAGATGTCCAAAAGCTGTAACGAGGGTCTTAGAGAACATTCCAAAAGAAAAGTTCTAGAAATGTTACCAGTAGTGGCAGAAGTGCTGGAGTAAGTTTGTTCAAGTAGACGGGAACTACTTTGAAGGAGATTACACTACAGATCACTAAAACGTAGTGGTATTTTTTCAGATCAGTCCCCTTACTTTACGTATATAAGGACGTGATAAATAACGTTGTCGTGACGCAGATTGTTTCGACGTAGTTACGTGATTCTCTCTTGACGCAACGTGCTCAGACAGGCATCGGTATTATCAATTGGTACATAGATCCCCGCATACACGTATTCCAAACTGTTTAGTTTCCGTTCGAACAAACATCAATAGATCCATAACTACGTTTAGTTGCTTATGGAAGTATTAATTCTAATCCTGTATTCATCACTCACGAAAACTGTTTTGCCACTTCTCCCAAATTTGAGTTATAATCAAAATAAACAAGTAATTTTGAGATATGAAAATAATATACCCATATAATTTACCACAAGAAAATTTTATAAACTTATGAACAAACGAAATCTTCAGACTTCATTAAGTTTATATACCGAGCGTCCCATGAAGAGGTCGATATTATTGAATTATTATGGAACACTACAAACTTGATACTTTACAGTTATCTTACATAAAAAAAGTATCCACGAGTTTCATTTTTGTTTGGTCAATTAAACAAAATGGCGGAATAACAAATAGAACCACTTCCTCCCACAATGCAATGTAATTGCCATTTCTTGAATTCCGATCAGCTTTTGTTTTGTTAACACACAGCAATGAAACAATTTGGTAGTTTTTATCGGTTTATATGTGATATTAAATCTCAAAACAATTATTTGTTTTAATTGAACAAAAAGTGAAATGTTGTTCTTGGGCTCTTGCTTTTGAAAATGAATACGAAGCGATAAGGTATTTTTAAAAAGCTACCTAAATGTCATTCCTCCATCAATAAAATCATTTCATAACTATGCTACTTGAAACAGGACCAGTTTCAAAGAAATCTCATAGATTTTCTAACACAGAAAATAAAGAGATTGCATGTGCTATTTACTGAAATCTTCTAACTAATTTACTTAAAACCGATTCGTCCACTACTGAGATATTCAAGTCGTCAGTTCAAAGAATTGCTCAAAAAGCAAAACAAATTTAGTTCACGGACTGCTGTAAGATGACTCATACAGACGAGTGGAATTTTGTTTGAATGTAATTGAAAAGCTTGACGAAGATGTCGAGTGGTATGAAGGAATTGCATTATCAGATGAAGCTAGATTTTACCGAACAGGATCTGTAAGCGGACACGATTGTAATTATTATTATAACACACAAATATGAAGAGGGCTTGAAATCAAAGTGTATAACTGTCTGGGCTGCCGTCACCAAAGATTGTGTTTTATCGTATGACATATCCTCGTCATGACTGGAGACGCATCAATATTAACTGATCACATAGTTCCTCATCTTACTTACCCGGAGATGAGGGACTTTTTCTCCAATAAGATGGAGTTCCTTCTCATTATACTTATGTGGCCAAAACAGTTTTAGATGGAGATCTTCCCAACCGTTGGATAGGTCGTAGCAGCAACTTCATGGACTGGTCTCCAAGACCCCCAAACGTGACTCTTTGCGATATTTTCCTATGGAACTTTTTTTTTTTAAGTTTATTCTTACCCTATAGGAACAGATAGTGAATTAGTGCGGCTGATCGAAGAAAATTTACTGTTGATACTGCATCAATTTATTATTTTTTTCAAAAACGCTTATTTCTCTTTTTGTTTCGTTGCTATCAGTCCATAGCTATTGATATACATTAATTCCAGTGAAGGTCAAATTTTTATGACTAATAATTTGTTACTGTTATTTTTATTTATTAAGTTTTACACATTTTCATGTTATCTTCAAATCAAAAATTTGTAATGGTTATGCAAATAATTTTTTTTTTTGTCAAAAAGTACCATTATTTGCTATTCCGCCATTTTATTTTGATTGACCATACCAAAATTAAACTCGAGGGTACTTTTTTACATTTCTTGGTAACATAACTGTAAAGTGTCAAGTTTGTTTAGGCATATTAATTCAAAAATAGCGACCTCTTCGTTAGAAAACCAGTAAATCCGAAAAAAAAGTTACAAATGGGAGATGGGCACAAGTATGTTTCAGTTTATTGGATGAACTCAAAGGTAGAAAAGGGAGTATATCAAACCACTGCAGGTTTATTAAAATACCTTCGAGAGCATTATTTATGTTTATGTTCACATTTACATGAATGACACATGTTTCCAGTTACTTCAGGATTTAAAATTTGTATTTTACTGTCAACACGAGAGCCCTTAATTACACTGTCAAAACCTGGTGATAGAGTGTATAACATGAATTTATGTATATATTGTATTCGCTTTTTCCTTTTTTGACATACCGGTATATAGAGGGAAAAAAGTTCCAATAAACATAAGCCCGGAAATGCTTAGTTTTCTCATTATCCGCCATTTTGTGTTTTTTTACTAAACACTTAATATCTTTGGGAACAGAAAAGATATTAAGCTCAAAGTCGGTATACATATTTGTTTAGTAACCATTGACACCTGTACAAAAGAACGAAAATGTTCTTTTGAAATGACGGTTGTTTAAACTTTTTAATGTCATATATCTCTAAAACAGCTAACTTTACAAAAGCATTTTAGGAAACAAAAAGTTACTTTTGTAAAACAAACAAAACAGTTTATTTTTTATTTTTCCGTAGCTCAAAAGATAAACGAGTTATCGGCTAAAAACTAAAAACAAAATTTCTTGGTAGTTGTCTATAACACACAAATTTACTGTAAAAACAATAGTTAAAAAAAAAAAAATTAATTAAAGTCATTAGAATTGCTCAAAAACGCTTAATTTTGCAAGAAATTCGCAAGACAAAAGAATTTGTAGAATGTAATAACAAATATAACTAGGCCTTGATTATTTAATCCGTTCATAAATGACAGAAATACACATCATATTTTACCAATATTAGGCACGCTCTGTTAATAATTAACTTAATGAACGCCTATTTAAGGCGAGAGTTAAGTACATTTCTTGAGTTGTTCGATATGAGCTGATGAAGTGGACTAAACAGCTTGTTTTTGTCTATTTTGGACAATTGTATTATTACTATTATGTAGATGGGTAATTGTTGACAATTAAGTTTACCATAAAATAAATGAGAGTTCTATGTAAGCATACTATAGTCTCCTATACCAAATTTCATGTTCCTAGCTTTTTTTTTTTTTGACTGCTGTCGTGCTTTTAAGGATAGACGACTACAACGACGACAAAGGTGTTAGGAATAACGAAGTCGTGCGGAGAGAATGTTGAAATTAACTTTTCGGTTATCCGACGTCATGTAACGTGAAGATGAATAAAAAAACAAAAGTCGCATTTTGATGATTACCAAATTTACCCTACGGAATACTTCGCATATTGTCTACCGTATTGTATACGTGTAAACTAACTTTGTGTCATAACCTCTTCGTACGAGTGACATGTAACGAGTAATAAATCTTGACTATCACTTTAAAAAGATAATAAAAGGTGCATAATATAGCGTTAAGGTCTAGAAGAGAACAAAAGTTGGTCAAGAGAGATCTCATAGAATAGATGAAAGAAAGGAGACCCAGCTGTACCAGTAACAAAGGCAGATCTGTATGTGTAAATAATGGCAACGCTATAGATTCATTTTCGTTTCTTGCCTCATCCGTAAATTTTCTTTGACTTTCAATTTGACCTGTTTGGAACGTTGTTTTTCACATTTTTACAAAAAAAAACAGTACAATAAATTTGAGAAATTACAACTTTATAAAAGATGGATGAACATATATCATATTATAAAAACTACTGGGGGGGGGGGGGGTTAGGAGGCCTTAAAAATAAATATAGGCATAGTTTGTATATTCCTAGAAATTATTCTTTACTTAATTTTTATTTATTTGTAGTAACTTTCAAGACTTTGAATATAAAATGGTCTTTGAATAACTGTTAAATGTTTACTTAGATTTACCACTCCCTCCCTTTAGATTATTTATACCCTTAAAATGAGTACATTGTTCCGCCTTTCCCAGCTTCGTTAATCTCACGTTTGTTGACGCGTTTCGGATTTACTCCATTCTCAAAACACTTAATAGTACTCAAATTTAATAGGGAGTACTAAAGTGTGTTGAGTATGTGTCAACAAACGTGAGTTGAAAAAGGCGGAACGATGTACTAACTTTTAATTAAAACATTCGTAGCGGAGATTAAAATTATATACAAAATGTTTATTTATACTCCCCAGAACCGAAGTTCAGACTACGTCACTGATTTCTTCCGTTGTAACTGCTACGATTCTCTCTTTTTTCACCCTTTACACAAACCCACATCGTCTGGCATGTTAAACTAAACAACATTCTACAAATTAAACTTCCTGTAAAGTTTGTTATCAACAAAGATAACATTTTGACGTCACAAAATAATACTACCCTACGACAGGCGAGGAAGTTGACATATTTAAATCAAGTTATAAAGCTCAAAGTATAATGAACGTCAGTCTATCTACGCGGAAACTTTATCTCTGTCGGAATTAAAGTCGTAAGGGATTTGTCAAAGATTTCACACGTTAAAATGTCTGGTTTTAGAGTCATGTTAAAGAGTTTATAGTTAACTTGTTCCTACCAGGATAAGACAAACAAAATAAACAGTGTAGAAATATTGCACTAACTTTCTGATAAAACTAAAGACGCAAATAAAATTAATCGTTCTTTAAAAATGACAGTTCCTGAAATAGTGCAACGCCCAATAGATAGAAAGGATTTTAAAGAGATTAAATGTTGGTGAAATCTGGAGATTTATGTCTCGAACTAATGTGTTCCTTAGTTGTGCCCTTTATTTACCGTATTTTTATGAAAAGTAAAACTTATATAAATAAAAAGCTAAATTTAAATATAAGCGAAATAGAAAAAGAGAGAAAATTACTGCGTAAAATCAAGGACCCAAGAAAACGTATACGGAGTTCACATATCAAATTTAAAAAATCAGAAACATCGAGAAATTTAACAAAAATATCAACCATAATAGACAAGCATAGACTAACTTTCTATGGAGATTTATTGAGAGTGAACAGTGAACGAATAGCAAAGATGAGGATCCTACTGTACCAAGAACTAAAATAGTTCAGGTGCCGTGGTTAGAGAAGCACGTAAATACTTGGAAAAAACAGTTATTTCAGAATTAGAAATTGATGATAAAGACTGATACGGAAAGAAGATAGCAGAGGTAAAGGGTGTGAGGATTAAAACAAGGGATTTAACGGATTTAACAAGGGTATGAGGATTAACGAAACAAAACAAGTATAACAAAATATCAGACGAAGAACGACATAAGAGCCAGAGGATAAAGGAATACTGGCACCAGATAAAATTGAAAATTACGTAAGTTAGTCCATAGAAGGCTGAACGGAACAAACATTTTTTAACTGAATTTTCGTTGCATATCCGTAGCCTTGTAAAGATAAAGGTCAATAATGGATAAAAAAAATCATTTTGTGTTCTCATTGAGACTAAATACTGATTTTTTTGAATGATTACAAAAATCTAATATCTGTGTAGTCTAGGCCAGGAATATCTATTTCCCTTTTCTGTACTAAAAAGCCCAAATTAAAAACAGTTGTATACAGTGAAGTTATACTGAAAACACTTTTCTTCAAAGCTTGACGTTTCACTTTTCTCAATTTAAAATCCCTACCTTACATACTTATGATCCTTGTACTTACTTCGTAATAATTAATGGTTGTTATATTTTATGTTTACACATTTCAGCATTTCCACAGCGAGCAATAAATTTACCGACTGTCTAAATGTCTACCACACCAGACGTACGGGGAAAAGTTTTATCTCGCTAAGCACCTGTACAAAAACATCAATTCCACTCTATCCAATTATCAACGCTAAACTTCTGGTTCGGTTAAAGTTTTGTTGCATAAGTTTTTAGACGTGGCTAATGACATCTAGTTAGTATGTATGTTTCAACCTGCAGGAATTCTAATCTAATCTATCGGTGCAGAAGAAAAATAAATATTCGAGTTTGATCTTCAAAAGTGTCTTGCGTGTACAGATGAAGTTATCCAATGGGAAAACGTTGAGGTTTTCGCGGATACGTCCGTTTTGAGATCGCCCCAACCAAAAAAGGGGTTTGAAATTATATCTATCTGTCTGTTGTCTTAGCAAGAGCTTTATAATCTAAACAAATAGATAGATTTCAAAAACTGTTGTTATGTAGTTCTATATTGGCAATAAATCGATTCATATTTATCCTCCATAAATAGTTCCTCATAGCAGTCATACAAAATAAAATATCGTTAGGTAGGTTGGAATGACTGGTTAGGTTAATGGGTTTTTGTGTTTATTTAGCTTTATAAATTCACTGTTTCATGCCAGGTTTATGATTTGTGTATTTATATAACTTGAGTAAAGATTTCTTACGGTTGTTTAATTTTGTAATTTTCAGTATGTGTTTATAGAAGTTAAATTTATGTTTATATCTTATAATTCGTCCAACACCACAGCTACGGCTGGCGTACAGTTAAACGTTTAAATTGTACAGAACGACTAAATTTATGAGTAATTTAATCTAATTTCGTAAGACGAATTCTTCGGGTCAAAATGAAAACGGCTGCAACAAGCCAAAAACATTCCAAGATGGCTCATTTTAAAGGCAGAGATTTAGAGACGCAAGGGAAAAAATGCCTTTTAAATAAAATCTAATAAAATTTGAAATTTTCCCATTTAAATACACTCATTCATCTGATGGTTTCAACTCTGACAAAGCGATCAGCTGTTAGTTAAAATACATTAGTTGAATGTTTATATTAAATGTTGAGCTTGACTTATGAGAAAAATTACACAGTATAACAAACACACAGAACACAATTATCATAAAAAAAAATACGCCTAAGTATCAGACGCGTTTCAACGACAAGGTCGTCCTCTTCAGTGATACACGAGCTACACCAATCAAACTATAACTAGTAGCTCGTGTATCACTGAAGATGTATCGTGAACACAAATTAAACATAATAATAATTATCTGAACACCTGAACACATTTAAACATTGCAATGATTTACACTTTCTTGGTGAAATGACAAGTGGACATTTTAATTCGTGCTGCCACAATTATATGTTAACATTACAATACCTTACACTTTTTTGGTGAACTGACAAGTGGACCTTTTAATTTGTTCTGCCACAATTACATGTTAAACATTGTAATGCTTTACACTTTCCTGGGTGAACAAGTGGACAATGGGCTTATTTGAGTGAACGCAGAATGACAGGTTATGAAGGTAACCATTAAAGACTTCGTTGATAGTATATGGAGGTATAACATTGCTTTGGCATTTAAAGGTGTAAAATTATCAAAATAAAATTAGTTTACAAATCAATTCTAGATTTTGGTTGATTTGTAAGTAAAGTAAATATTTATTTCCTTTTTATTTAATTGTGTTTAAAAATCAGCGACATAGAAAACAAATTGAAGAAACTATCGCCGCATAAGCCTTTACTTAATTTAGTTTTAATTTTAAAATTTTATTCTTCCTTTTTAAAAATTAAATTGGTCACCAAATAAGAAACAGTAGTATTTTAGAAATAAATATTATTATTTTCTCAAAATTACTAAAGGCATTTTGCTAAAATATAACTTTTAAGGACTCAAAATAAACGTTTGTTTGAGAGTAACTTTTTACAGAGGGAAAATTGGGGCTACATAGGCTAAAGTTAATTCAATGTAACCAATAGATGAACCCAAAATTTCGTTTTTCTTTTGTTTATCGTATGGAAGTAATCAAGCTGTTTGCAATATTTTCTAAGCTGTTTCCAATATGTTTTAACCCTGTATAAATAGTTAAGTGCGTATATTTCATCTTTTGATTAATATTCCACTCAATAATCCTCTTTTTGTATTCCTACTTCAGTGAGCCGTGGTCTCGGTTTTATATACAAAATACAACATCCTCTATCCCGAATTACGCGTCAAATATTCAGCCAGTATTACACCTGAGAGTGGGTGAACATTTTCAGAGCCTTTTCATTTTTTCCTCTCCGAAATTTAAAGAGGATTTGTGACTTACCAATTTCAGACTTAGAATATGTATTCAAATTGTTATTTTATTTTATTTATTTTAAGTTGAAAAATCGGAGCTATCATCCCTTAAAAAACAAAAAAGAAATAAATAAAAAATAGAGACCTCCTGGCGAATATTCTACTAAAATGGGGTCGGAAGAATAAGAGTTTGTCAACAGAGACCTGATAGGAAAGACGAAAAATAAAGGATATAAAACAAGATTAAGGATAGAAAAGTGTAAATCCAGCTGGGAACCTCATGATTGCTACAACAGAAGTCTAAGTGAGCCATTGAGGGTTGAAGGAATGTTATTCAGTGTAGTAACAAATTTTATCTGTAAATATCCGACACATCCATGGTCCTTCATTTTTCAAAATATTGGTTTCAAAATAAAAAATAAAAAACATTATTGATCTAGTACTGTTAAACGGATACGTTAGTTCTTATATTATAATTATACAAATTAAAAAAAAAAAATTCCTTTGTAAAATTCTACATTTTTATTGGCCTAACCGATCATGGTTTCACCAGTTGCGGCATTGACGAGGCTTATACAAAGACTAAATAACCTAAGAAGAAATATTGAACACAATTTGAGACCAAGCCCACAAGTCCCGTTACTTACAATGGAACCTGTAACCGGAAAACCCAGAGAGTCATAAACTATTTTAAACATGCTTTGACAAAGGTTGAAGTAGTGAGGAAAAAGACAAGAATTATGTTTGATCATCATAAATGTAAAATAATATATTATATATAATCTAACAGCAGATATTTCTTGTTGAAACTCCATATTCAAGGATTAATAAAGCAATAAAGCTAATTTAATGTAACAGCAGATATTTCTTGTTGAAACTCCATATTCAAAGATTAAATAAAGCAATAAAGCTAAATTATTAGCTTTATTGCTTTATTATATCCTGTAATATATTATATTTAATAAATCGTAAATAAAAAATGTAATTAAAAACAATGTAACCTAAACTGTAATAGACTACAAATATTTGTTCTGTTGTATAAATCTCATATTGAAATTTTAAACTTAAAAGTTATCAAGTTAAACTTAAAACATTATCCACCCGGTTCCATATTAGCCAAATTCCGGGTTCCCATAATTTATGTATAATACTGTATCTGTTATCTGTGCTCTACAATTGTGATTATTAAGTAGTTTATCTTTGGTACAACTTTTCTTGAGTGACGATCTGACAAGTTTCTAACAAAAAGCTCATTTAATAACTTAACTGAGACAGACACAAATTTGCGTTTGTATAATATCATTGACGGTTCCATCTAGAATACAAAATTTGTGGTGACTTGGATATATCAGTAATAAAATATATTTGTGGAGTGGAAAGATAATAATAAATAAAATTTGTGAAAACGTAACCAATAGACAGCTGTAACGTATGATAAATATAATAAATCAAATATAGAAGTACCTTAGTAAACTTACAATCGTGGATTTGTTATCCATGGAAAAAGAGATAATCGAAACACTTCTTCAATTTGGCAGTTCCTACAGTGTTGTTTTCATTGTTTTAAATACGACACCATCTGCAAAAATTTTAACATAGAGCAATACACATATACTAAAGTACAGGGTGATTCAATAACATACAGCCAAACTGAAAAGAATGATTATAATTACAAAAATAAATACTAAAACTTGCTATAAACATTTATCCTTGATGATTCGTTTTCCACCTTCTGTTGTGTTTTTATATTCTTGAACGTTATTGGATGCAGGTGTAACTTGATAGGTGCCATCTAGGTACTTAACTGTCACAAAGTCACAAGTGTAATACAAACACATTCTCTAAATGTAAAGTGAAATTTGGTTTCTTGTGTCGTATAGGAAATGTTAAATTATACTGTTAAATAAAGGGGTCTTAAAACAGTATCTCGTCAGTAACAAAACTCGTAATTATGTACTAATCACTACTTTTTGAAGTCGGCTAGCGGGTCTCGTAGATATGGAATATTAAAAAGTATCCATTCGCTTCGCTCGTGTCTATGTCTCGGGCCTAGCGGACCTTGAAGATGTACTACAACGGAAATTCGTTGTATGGGATTATATTTTGGTCAAAAAAGAAAAATATCAAAAAATAATCCTAATGCAGGCTTGGATGTTTTGTAGAGCTTTTTACTGATTATAGCCGGTCGGCAAGATTGAACTATGAAATGGTCCAAGGTCAACTCTTGCCGGCTTGTTCTAACAGTAAATTCCTATGTCGGCAGATTTTGGATTGAAAAATCATTTTTTATGAATTTTGAAAATGTGAAATAATAATGTATAAGGATAGGTAGTTGTAATACAAGTTGTATGCAATACAGATCTAGTACTGTTATTTCATATTAACTAACAGGCGCTAAGGCATATTTAAATGAAGAATTTAAAAATTCTTAAAATTAATAAAAAATAAAAAACCTTGTTATTTCTGGAAATAAAATGTAATTTTAAAAGATAAATATTCTTGGCAAAATTTGAAAAAAGTTAATATTAAAAAAGTTAGCAGAAAAGCATAACTGTAAGAGTTAATAAAAGTAAATAAAAATGAATTTTGAGAAAAGGATTGTATAGAGTCAATTAAATAAATAAAGTTGTATCATAATTAGTAATTAAAAACTGAAAAGTAATTAAAACAAAAGAGTTATGGTTTTCACGCTTTCGTGTAAAAATGAAAAAAGATGAGAAGTTGAAATTTTGGAAAAAGGATTAAAAACATGATATCTAAGAGATGTGTAAATTTCAGGAGAATCAGTAAGTAAATAACCCCCAAACCCAAAGGTGTGAAAAGACGTGCGGAATTACATCACTACGGAAAGTCGCAGAGTTCCGTTATTCCGGCTAGTGCGTTGAAATCACGGAATAAACAAAGTGACAAAGTTTTAAAACAATAACTTTAAAGGTGTGAAAATTGAAAACTGTAAAATACGTAAATTCTTACGAAAACGATTAAAGGCGAACGAATGGTCCGACAAATGTAATTCAAAGTGCGGGGAATTGCCGCGGTCGAGAGCTACAAAACACCGGTTACGTAAAAACTAAAAAATCATTAGGAAAAGTGTTATAAGGCAATTAGGAGAAAACAATGAAGATTTTTTACATCGGCCAGTTACGGGTTGTAGAGTCGAAATGTTCAAGGATAAGTGACGTAGTTGTGGGCGGAGACATCATACCAACCTCCAGCAGAAATAGATTAAAAGATTAATTAGAGCAAAGTAATTAAAAAAGACAATTAAAAAACAGTAAACATAATAAATAAAGTAATAATAATTACCTAAATCACCTACACCAAAAATAATTAAGAAAATTGCATTAAAAGACACTATAAATAGAACTATCGTATCGGTCCAGTGAAGGAGAAAAATTGGTATCGATATACGATAGTTTTAGCTATAAAAAGAGCCGCACGAATCTCATCGAGGTCTCTCATCAAAAATTGGTTTAAGAAGTGCCAGGGGTGGCTATGCCAGATTGCCGACTCAAAATTTTAAGTAAAAAAGTGTAAGTGTAACTATGCAAAAGTAATATAAAGCGTCAGCGAGAGTGATAGGAGGTGATAGATTCCAACCAACCAGCCAGCCTTCTAAACTCCATGGACGGGAAATGAGACATCTGTAATCTCTAACAACAACCAACCAGACACCAGAGGACCAGCAGCATCCCAGGACTTAGGATATTCAACACGGCGGTCAAGGTCTGAGAATAATCCAAATTTCCTTTATTAAAGGGCAAAATTGGCCCAACATTAAACAATTACTGATTTTCCTGAAATAATTTTCTTATATACAGGGTGAGTCAGACCACCCGTGCAGTACTTATAGCTGTCTTACAAACTTACTTTAACACTTTTTCATTCTCATTTCCCCCTAATTTGGCTCCACTGAATCCAATGAAATTAATTTCAATTTTGAAAAATGCCCCAAAAGGGCCCTTTTTGGGGGGTAGGGGTGCTTTTTGAGGAATTTTCAAATGTAAACATGGGTTGTGTGATACATTATTTTAAAGGTCTAATTACCTTGAACATTTTGGCGCAATCAAAAGTTAATTATCTTTAACCGTATGTACAGGGTGTACCAAAACGTATTGAATTTGGACTTTAAAATAAAATACCGTGTTATCCTAACTACAATACGGAACAGCACCAGATTTTTGTCCAAGCTTATTATTGAGCTATTCTTTAAGAAAACGTGTGGTACGGGCATTTTTCACTGGAATTTGAATATTTTAAAAATGCTCAAAATTAAAGAATTTAAAAAAGCCTAAAACTCAAAATTCTTAAATAGCAACTTATAGCAAATGTTATATCAAGTAAAAGGTCTTTTAAAAACAAACATTTTTTGTATTTTATTTTTTTATCTATCTCTTACTGTTAAAAAATGGCAGCCAAAAAACTTAATTATGCCAGTTTACAAAATTTAACAAATTACTTTTATTTGACAAAAAGGTGTTTATGATTAAATAAACAGTCTCTGTTATGTAATAAGAACAAAATTCAACTTGTTTTTATTTTTCAATGTGGCTCAATACTTTGGTAGTAGTTGTCCATGTTTATCTTTACTACCTACTACCAAAGTATTGAGCCACATTGAAAAATAAAAACAAGTTGAATTACCCCGTATATAAATAAATTTGTTAAACTAAATAATTTTAAATTCATGTATAGATAGAAATCTTTATATATATAAATTTCCAATAAAGTTACAAAAGAGTGCCTTCTGCTAGAAAAAGAGAAATATTTTGAGTTGTTACTGGTTAAATTTAATTACAGAAAATTGTTTTTGAATTTTGTTTGTTGACTTGTGTCAAGAAGATCATTTCAATTTGTTTTTCAAGTTTAATTAAAATAATTAATTTTCAATATTAACTGAAACTGTGTCTTATTTAGAATTGGTCACACAATTGTCTGTTATATTTTCAGGTCTCATTATAATAATAAGGTAAAATATAGTGTATCAAAGAGGTATTCCCAAGGACACGCACCTACGAGGTTAAAATTAGAAAAATAAAGTAAATTCGTGTTCTCCCTGAGAAATAGGGTAATTGTAAATACAAATACTGGAAGTCATAAGTAAAAAAGGGGGGTACCGGTAATTTGGGGCAACTCAAATTATCGAAGAAGTTATTTAATCCAGGCCAGAAAAAATAGTAAGCCAAAAACTTCCAGTGGATTGAATAATTTATTCTTTTTGTCACGTGAGAACGAATCCTGTAGGCGAAAATCTCAGGATTCGAGACTATTACGTATAAGTAAAAGTTAGGGGGCGTAATTAGTCTGACTCTAAACAAAGGTAGAGTTTTTTCGTTGTAGTACATATGTGAAGGGGCCTCTACTCACGAGGCTCGTGTCGGTGACTCATTCCTGCGGGATCTCGTAATTATGAGAAAATAAATTTTTTTAAGGCACCGTTAAGGCACAAAATTACATTCAGAATTGAAATCTGTAAATATTATTCTAACTTAGTACAAGTTCAATAAACCACCCGAGATATGGACTGTTTAAAACTATTGCCATTTTGACATTTGCAATAATATTTTTTTCAATTTTAATAGGTTTTCATACGAGTTCGGCATTTCAAAATCTCGTATACCACAATTTTGACAATAACTTCGTTATCATCGTAAAAAGGTACGATTGGAACCATTACAAAGAAAAGAAAATCTGGAAATTTTGTCCAATTTGCTGTTATAAGTTGAATATGAACAAAACCCGATTAAATTCACCACCATTTTGAGATTTTTAATTAGATTTTTCTGAATCTCAATGGGGTTTCTTATACCAAATTGCATGTCCCTATCTTAATTGTTGTACCCGCTATCGTACAGATGACGGATGGACGGCATGTCGATAATCACTTTTTTTGTTTACTGAAGCCATGAAACATGAAAATCAGTCAAAAATAGGAGGTAGACATTTTCGGCGATAACCAAACTTACCTTATACTGTACCTACCTATAGGAGGTACAAATAAAAACCTTCACGATATTTTCAAAAATGAATATCACCAGCTATATATCAGCCCATTTTCCTGGTTAACGAACATATCTAAGAATTTGTAAAAAACTGATTTAGACATTCATTAATTATGTACGAGTACTATTCATGAGAAAATTTGTATGCAATATATTTATAAACTTCTTGAGCTGACAAACAGATGTTCTGTTTACATAGGTAATAAACCTAAACCCAAAGAGTATTGTTGAATTTTTTATATACAGACAAACGCTTCTAGTTCGAATCAAAGATAATATAGTTTTTTTTAAAAAACTCTTTAGCAAATACAATAAATATAAAATTGACAAAACATCTCCTAAAGGATAACTGACAGGTGTCTCTCTGGGGATTATCCTTTGTGTATATGTTGTGAATCTATAGAACAAACAATGCTGTAACAGTGGAGTAGGGGAAATGGACTTTGTACAAATCATGTAAAGCTTAAATGAGTCGACACGAAACATCAATCCTGTATGACGTTCATTATAATACGCTTTCTCAATTCATTTTTATAAAGTATGGCCGCTTTAGCTATGAGGTTGCATAAACAATGCTGTAACAGTAGAGTAGGGGAAATGGACTTTGTTCAAATCATGCAAAGCTTTAACTGAGTCGACACAAAACATCAATCCTCTATGATGTTCATTATACAATACGCTTTTTCAATTTAATTTTATACAGTAGGACCGCATTAGCTGTGACGGCAAATTTATATTCCTTCGCTTTTAGGGCGGTGAGGGGGGGGGGTAGAATAATAACTGGTCAAAATAGTACCTTTTATAAAAACATAATTCTCCCTGTATCCTTAATAAGCAAATATATTTACGATGTGTAATAACCTTAATTAATTATTGTTTCTAATATTTTTTGAATGTATATTTCGATGTAAATTCCAAATGGAATGAATAAATGATTGTATCCGGTGTTATTTCCCTGGAAGTGGATGCTTTTGACTCTTCTGTACATTTCGAGGCTGGAGTGGAGATTGTTCTCAGCATTGTCCACTATTTACAAAGATAAAACAATTTTATAAATCTTTACACTAGATTTTTAAAAAATATTTTTTTTATCTAAGTAGTAAGAAATATTTTGGATGATTTTCAACGTTTCCAGCCACTACTTTTTTCAGAATAAAATTCGTCTGTCTGTGACATTTTTGTCACGCATTATCTCAAAAACCAGTGCTTTGATTGACTTGACATTTTGGTTTTGTCGAGTATATGTCACAAGGAATATATTTTGATCAAAATTATTTATGAAGGCGGTGTGAAAATTGGCTCCAGCTTTTTAATTACTGCCCAACTTTGATAAACAACCCTTTAATACAGAAACAAAAAGTATTAATGTCTGTACTTCACCATAAAATGTTTTTGTTTCAGTGATTTACATATTTGTTGTTAGTTATATATTTTTATATCGCAGACCTAACCGTATATGCAATATTTTTGTACGTTAACAGAAATTCGTTTCTAGTTTGCATCAAAGTGAAATTTAGTTTTCCACGAAACACTAGTGAGAAAATAAAATAAATATGAAAGTGACAACACTTCTTCTAAAGGGCAACTGACAAGTGTCCCATTGGGTATTATTCTTTACGCCTATTTTGTGAATGTATTGAATACAGAATGAATTTACTAGAGTAGAGTACTTTATAGCTGTGTAGGTGGCGAGAAATTATATTACTTATATTTTGGAGGTTTTTTAACTAATCTAAATGGTAGCCTTTCATAAAACATAATACTCCCTTACATTAGCTATATCATTACAAAAGGTTAATAATTTATTAATAGTAACTTAATTTTTTGAGAACGTTATTGATTTCTCTGTATTTTCGTTGGAATAGGAATCGTTCTTAGCGCCTTCCTCCATTCGCACAACTAAAGTACAATTTTTAACATTTCGCCTGACCTCTGTCCTTGAGATGAGCAGTGGTCTCTGGGCAGGTTGATGTAGTGGGGGAAACACTGAACTCAGTCTTGCAGTGAGTTTTGTAATATGCGTTTCGAAGTAATACGTACATTAAATTTCAAAAACATTGGTTTATTGTGTTGTGATGGAAGGTGAAAACATTTAAACATCTGGGAGGAAGTTGCTGGAAGAAAAAATTCAATAAAACAAATATTAAAGGAAGAAAATGTTTGCAGGATAGTAGGTCTACAGAGTTTAATATACCTAATAAAAATAAAGATGAAAGTATAAAATAATAACGAACATTGAAAACTTCGATCTATGCGTAGTGAGAGGGACTGTGAACGAATTTCACACAGTGGAAAGCGAACAGCCCACTTTAAAGTACTGACTTAAGGTTCTAAATGGAAAAAAATTAAAGGAAGTCTATGGGCCTAATAAAATATAAAATCGAACCTACTACGTTTAAAAAACTAAAATTTGTAAATATAAATACAAAATAGATAACAGAAGATATTTCATTCATATCTGCCTCCATTTGCGCCTCCGATTGATAGATTGGTTACTGCTCTTGCTTCGTATGTGATAGAACTCGGGCTTAATTCAATCTGAGGTTAAATAATTAACTAATATTTCAAGTGGTAAATATACGACCTAGACTGGGAATTGAACTCAGGACCTTTGGATTTACGCGGCAATGCTCTACCAACTGAGCTATCCTTACTCGCCTCCCAGCATAGAGTCCACATTTCTCACTTGACTTTACTTTTGCTGCAATTTTTGAGTTATCAAATTATTTACCTCGTTACAAACGACATTGAAATTAATATTTACTTAAAATTATATATTATTTAATTAGTAATACCAGCTGGTATAAGCGTTAAAACGTTAAAATTAAAAATAAACTAAAGAATTTATTGAGTCATATCACAATAGATCCATTTGGGTTGTTAAAGGTGTGAATATACTTATTGTATTAAAGTACTTTCTCTTCGTTCCGAAAATGAAACAAAAATAAAATCTGCTTGATTCTTCTAAATTATTATTTGTACATAAATCTAATCTTTTATCCAATATTCCAGTTTTTATTCAATTACAATGACGACAAAATTCAATATTTATCTACTGCAATGCACATATTTATCGTAGAGTGTGAACAAAAAACATAAAATATGTGCGCCACAGTAAAATTAATTATTCGGTAAAACGACAAGTTGGTTACGGTGTATACGATTTACCACGTTTTCGTCAAATTCTACATAAATTGTAAATAAAAGTTTCGAAATATTTGTAAATTTTATAACAGACAACTACACATTTTGTAGACTAAATATTTGTAGAAGGGAGGAAGATATGAAACTGTGGAATAGAAAGCCGTAGGCAGCCAATACCATTATTTGTTCAGTAAATCCTCTTTAATGTATTTTTTTAAATTCAAAATGCTGTATATCATAATAATAGTTTGAGGCTACAGTCTTGAGTTGAGTTATTAAATAACAAGAATTGTAGCTTGTTTCATTTGATTTTACTCTTAAACATCAAATATAAATTAAAATTTAGATACAAATAAACTTTTTTGAACAGAAAATCTGGAGAAAGTGGAGAGAAAATCGCTAGGCCTATAGAAAAACAATAAAAAAATAATGGAGAATCTGTTAATCAATTTATAAATAAAATCACCAAATTATACATTTCTTTACAAAAAATATTTACGTTTCAATAACTAAGTCATCATCAACAAGTGCATAAGCTACAGGGTGGACACTGTAAAACCGACACGCTAAAGAAGACCAAACTCCAGTAGAGACTGAGACAGTAGGTACTAAATTGATTTTATGAATGACATAAAGAAATGAAAACGCAAACAAAATTATGTGATATATTTATATTTGAAGTTTAGAAAGTGAGAACCCTGCACAGCAATGCGTTAATTGCTCGAGTAATCAAGTTAAACGACACCCGGCGCTAAAGGTCTTCGATAACCCTTTGAATATTCCCTTTTAATTTTTATAAAGTATGGAAATTTGATTCATAAATTGATTTCTTCAAGAAGTGGCAACTTTAAAAATCAAATATATAGACAAATCCAGAGAAATGTTCTTCTGTAAACGTGAGTTAGTGAATATTTCCATGTTTTCTTGCTGAAGCCTGAATAAACATTAACTTCTACTATTACAAGATATTCTCGCAAAGAATAGGGAATTATAATACAACTAAAAGCATTGCAACCTACTAAATTATTTAAAATTTTCAACTAACATTAATCAAAACGAATAGTAACAGAAATATTTACGCTAGTAGTATGAGTGGGATATTTACATAATCGTAAATGTCAATGTTGTCTTAAGTTTTTCGCCCGATAAAACCCATGAAATAAATCTTATAGTCAATAAATAAATTAAAACACAAAATAATTCAACAATATGATGCAAATACCTATAAATTTAGAGCTAGTACACCTGTGAAGCTAGTAGGGTGTTGACAGTCATTCAAACGTGACCTAGTTAGTTAAAAAGTGTTTGGTAATGTTTTCATTAGTTATGTTGAATTTCCATAAGTTACTACTACTGCTCATAACTGATTACACAATTTTAGTTGTTATTTTTACATAGTTTTTGAATATCATGATCTTAGCTAACACACCAAAGTTTAAATTTATTATTTTTTTAGGCGAAGACACTCGGACGAGATTTTCCGTTACTCCAGGAGTTGGAGATTCTGGATTTACACAATGGGTCAGCGGGATGAGGATGGTTGCTCGGCTTCCTGAAGGAATACCGCAACAGTTCAGAAAAACGGTAAGTGCTATTGACTTTCTATTTTATTTTCTTAGTTACTTGTATTGCTGTTTTAAATTGTTTGATAGGTTGTTTTGATTTTCAGATATCAAAATATAGTATAATATATTAAGTTACAGTTGATGCAACGTCTTCGTTTATACTTCTCCACCTGTTAATAAAACCTTAATCACTCTTAATTTAAACAACATCGTTGGTTTCTTTCAACAATCTTCAAAATATGTGGGTGCAATAATGCTTCATAATCCTGCGTATAATACCTTTAAAACACTTCTAAAATTACTTTAATCATAAACACAATACAAACGATTTAAGACCTTACTGACGTGAACTATCCAAAATCTATTCATATTTTTAATAACTTCTCTAAACTAACGCTTTTGGCGGTGTTTTTTCCCCCATTGCATGTCTAATTTTTACGTTATTTCTGAAAGAACTGATCCTAACGTTTAATGTTGAAGAATTATGATCTCCTATTGAAACGATTAGGTTTTAATGAAGCAACTGGCATAATCTCCAGTTCATTAAAAACTAGATTGATTAGATTTGAGATTTTGTAGACTCGGAGAAGGTGTAGATCTTCATTATACTGGTTTAGGTCTGGAGATATTAAACCATTCGGTTGAAGAAAATAACATGAAATTTTGTCATGGTCCAATATCGTTATTCTTAATAAATTATTTTAGGTTGTTTACTGGTGATTTGGATTTTTAAACTTTACAAAAAATTATGATTCGACTTTTTTCTTTTTAAATGAGAGCATTATTGTCTGAGCTTACGGTTTTGATGAACCTCTAAAAACAAATTTATGATTCAATGAACATTTTCTGGAGACCAAGATGTCATGTCATATTGTAGTGCGGCAATTTATTCAGAACTTTCGGAAAACGTTTCCTGCGTGACGTTACGTTACCAGATCTGGAGGTAATAAATACTGAGAAAGAAAAAAGTAGATCTCTAACTGTACGCTCAATAGTCGGAGAATATCCAACACGAAATTTTCATAACAGTTTCATTTGACACGACTTACAAAAAGAGCTAAAACTTACAATTTATAAAATTAAAATCTGGCAACAGTGCTAAGCGGGTAGTGTATTTCAGGTGGTTTGTATACTTCTTGTACATGCAAGAGAGGACAATGTCGACGTCACAGACAGGATCCATGTCATTTGTTAAAACTTACGTGTCTGAAATGTAGAGACAATCCTCGTGAGATCCTGTATAATACGAGTAGCAACTCCCAATGGTACTGTGATCATATTTTGTATCCTTTTAATGCTCAAATGGCAGATGAAATTGTCAAGCATTAGAAATCAAAGGGGGTTCTTGGAGTCGGGTTCTAATGAAATGAAAATGATTTAGGGAATCAGTGATTCAGTGAGAAAATTTTTTTGTATTGACAATTTCTTTAGTTTGTTATTATTAATAACTAAAATAAATAGATATTGACATTTAATACTAAATTAATTTATTAGTTAACTATACTAAGCTTTCGTTCCATAGCTATCCCAATTATTATGACAGAATATATATTTAAATAAGAATTCTAAGAATTTACTGAATTGACAGCACCCTAGTCAAGTTTCGGCAGTCCTCTCGGCACCCTCGTGCCAACTCCAGCCGCCGACAGCCGACCATCGATACCTCCTTGCTGCGTCCGACCTCGATTTTCTACTAACCTTGGCTTATATACTATTGGGCATTTGTGACGCGTTAGTAGGTTACCAAGCTTTTGTACTCTGTCATAATGATTGTTTATACCCTGATGTTTATCAAGTGGACTTAGGATCTTTATCTATTACATTCTAACTTTACCTAATTCTAAATTAACCCTAAATCCTGACACTAGGCTTCCTTTAATCATGACGCCGCTACAACTTACATTTCTGTGGACTACATGTTTTCGGACAAAATATTTTTTTAAAGCAGTTGGTTACCAATTATTTTGATTATATTCAGCTTTATGTTTTGCTGAAAAACTAAATTTATTCGAATAATTCTCACAAAATAAATAAATAATTTGAAGATTGCACAGAGAATATTCACCACTCCGGCAGTTTGAAATGTCAAGAAACGTTTGAATTAGTATATAAAATAGAATGAAAGATAACTACAAGTATTATCATAAAAAGATTAAATTCTATAGTCTACTAATTATTCAAGCGAAAAATTCTATAATATTGTAGCCACGGGCGACAGACACAAAGGTTTTTAATAAATAAATTTAAAACATTAAATAAAGCAACATTTTCCAGAGGGAAAACTAATTTTCAGTCGAGACATCTCATTGGTAATTCAATCACGACCATCGGGCGTTAGGAAAGAGCTGTGCGGGCTGAAAAAGCGTTGATAAATTCATATTTCCCCGGCAAGCCTGCCTATTTATATTGTTTAAAGTTGTTAGTTTGTGTTGTGTACAGTGCGCTTGGATATTGAACAATTACATTTTAATCGACGCTTGTTGCAGGAAATCCAGAAATACGTTCTAATAAATAAGTTTATCAGAACCTTTGTATATTAGTTTTATGTAAACTATAAATATTAAAAGCTTTTAATATAGTCTGATCCAATATTTTTTTATAAGTTCAACTAATTCTGTTTTATAAAGGAAACCGATTTACTTACAAAATGTTAGCCAATATTACAAGTTAAGAATATAAAGTGTATCGAATATTTGGACATCTATTTTTAGCCCTTAGCCTCAAAGTCATCAACAAATTAAAACAGCTGTTTATTTATTACTATAATTTTCAATCAAAAAAGTAAGCAAATTTGTAGTTTTACAAATATTGTTACAATATTTTTGGTTGCTCACACATTGGAGAGTGAATGGAAGCATTGGTAACCTAGTATGTTGATAGAATGTACATATTAAAGCTGGTTCAAGCGTTTGCTTTTAAATTAAGTTTTAATTTCTTACATAATTAGAGAAATGTATGTGATGGTTTTTTTTTTTTTTTTTTTTTTTTTTTTTTTTAATAATGTCTGTCTGTGTTAAATGTTTTGTATAGGCATACTTTGATATCAAGACTTTAAAATTTTGAGTTTCTCAAAATTGGTTAGAATGATTTAGATTAAATTTTGCTAGAATGCCTTAAATCAAAATACACATTTTCATTTCGCCTAAAATTGCCGGTTTGGGAATTATTGGGGAAAACCAAAACATCTTCCGTGAAACTATTTTAAATGACCTAATTGCTTCTACCAATTTTGTTCAAATTATGATGAATATGAAGATTAATCTTCCAGATCAGTGTACCAAACAACACGTAAATTAAAATTACAGTACCAGAATGAATTTTTATCGCTGTCATTAAAAACTCGATTTCAATCAATACGCTTCGTACGGAGCAAGCTTAGGCATTATTTCAATATTTTGTAAAATATTGTTTTTCAAAAACTTTGTAAAGGGGTCCATTACTCCCGTAAGAAGTACAGAAACAAAAATTAGTTTATTCTACTATTTTCTTGCGTATAAGTAGAATAGAAATATTTACGGAAAGATGGTGACAAATATAATTTTTTGATTTTAACGACAAGAAATATTTGTGACATTTATTTTTCAATCTTTATTGCTCTGAATAAACTCACTAACTTAGTGTAAAGTCAATACATCTAGTAACGTCTGTCATTCAGATGTGTAGTCGTCTCTGGGCCGGTTGATACTGTATAGTGGGGGAAACACTAAGCTCAGTATTGCAGTGAGTTTTGTACTGTGCGTTTCGTAGTTATACGTGCATTTCAAAAACATTGGTTTGTTGTGTTGTGATGGAAGATGAAGACAACAAAGAAAATGTTGGCGTTAATATGTTGAATTTTAGTATGTTTTGAATTAACATTTCTAAATACAAATTTAGCTCCTGCCAACTCCGACCGCCAACAATTGACCGTCCATAACGCTCTGCTGAGTCTGAACCCGATTTTCTCCCAAACTTGCTTGTATATCTTTCCGCAAACACGTTTGGTGGTTCCAACATCAGCTGTTTCCTAACTTTTACGTCTTGTCACAATTATTGTTTACATTCTGGTAGTTATTCTGGGACTTCGAATAAAACTTAACCATCTAACCTAATCCTAATATCTAACTGATAACAGTAAGCTTTTCTGAACTTATAATTTTGTATATTACTGCTTTCGTGACAGGCCTAGTAGAAAAGTATATTTAAAAAAAGTCTTCATTCGCTTCGCTTTTGTCAGTGTCTCGGCCCTAGCGGCGTTCAAAGTTGTACATGTGTGAAGGAGACTGCACTCGCTACGCTCATGTCGGTCTAGGCCCTGCCGGATCTCATAATTATACGATCATCATATTTCTAAGAAAGTTCGAAATTACATTTTTGAAAATTACTTCTTTATTTGTCTTCGTAGAGAGATGGGTTTGGAACAGTTATATGCAGAATTGAACTCTAAAAATTATTATCTAATTTAGTGTGTTATAAGTTAATAGATACACGAGATCATTTTAATGTTTATGGGCGTTACCATACCAATTTAGTTACCATAATACACCTATTTATAAAAAAAATTCTAAACCAAGTTATTGAGAGCTTTTTTAATCCAGTCTCTAAAATTATAATAAAATCCAATTCTAAATCTAATTTCTAAATTATAATAGGCTGATTATTGGTCTACTAATATTCTAATTATTGTAATATATAAATCAATATTATCATCTACTCTAATATATTGATAACCAATATTTCGCGGAGCAAATATTTTTCGGTTCAAACTTTACGTTATTCGATTCACGCTGTAAAACTAAATGTTATAATGTTGTTTTCTCTGAAACTTTCCTTGGACAAGAGTTGAGGGAATGTGTAGTTAGTACCATAACCACGTCCAGTAAGAAACATTCACTCTTCCCCGTCAAGATAAATGCACAAGGGACCTCCTATAGTCCCTCAAGTACATACTAGACAGATTAAGGTACGTCAAAGGAAAAACGATTTATTTTCTTTTGAAAGACTTATCTTTTATTTATAAAATATTGATTTTTAATGTAATCTATTGTTTATATTTTCATGATCTCCTGAGTTAATTACTTCTGTAAACTATTGAGCAGGAAAGTGGAGGATAAAAATTAACAAGACTAAAAGAACATGTCAAATGTTCAAAAAGTGAGGAAGTGATGGCGTATACTAATAGCTTATTTGGAACAAATTAAAAAAAATTAATTATCATGTCAGGAACTTTCAAACATGAAAATATTATTATTATTATATATAAGGAAAAATTCTTATAAGACTTTGTCTGACCTAGAACCTATTATTAAATAATGTCGAGTACATACCAGCTAAACCTCCTCTTTCTGAAGGCTCGAAAAAACTCCACCTCGGAACCACGTTGCCACATTACTTCAAGGGAGTGCCACCTTCAGGACCTCAATATAATGAGTACGGGCGTGGCAACAATGAGGAACTCTAGCTGGATGTAAACCTATTTTCATGAAGTATTGGATTAGATCCCTCTCTTTCATCTTTTTTCAGATCTTTTTAAATACAATCTTCTTATCCTTTTCCGACCGTGACGCTATTACATAAAATGTATAAACTTACATAGAGTAAAGAAAATGTTTAGGGATGGCTTTATTAGTACGAAGACGACAGAAATGTTTTTACAAAATGTATCTCTAGAAGGAAATGTCACTCTCCAGTCAAAGGTCGTCTCGTAGGGTTTCTAAATGATGTTCGATTGTAGTAACTCAAGGTAAAGGTTGTTGTCAAACTAACGGCAAAGCTGTCTATTGTTTTATGTGACATTGTTTCCTTCTAAAATATTAAAAGGGTTTCTTACAGAACACATAATAACGTAAATTCCCACAGTATAACGTAAATTCTTACCCCCCTTACTTTATTTTAATTATTTCTAATAAAAAATACAAACTGTGGGTATATTAGTTTGTATATAGACTCTGATTTTTTGATAAGTTTATAAATCTTCATTCCTGTGTGACTTACTTGTAACATTTTACGCGTTTCGGAATCTATGTTCCATCTTCAGAATTTTGCGCGTAATAGTTCATCAAAACATTATGAATGCTCATAAATAAACGTAAACATCACAAAACAGAAACTCTTCATTTTAATAACTGAAATTGTACGCATTGGTATAAATTATTATAAACTAATATTATGTTCCAACTACTAAGAAAATAGAAAGAGAGAAGGTTGTCATATAATCATTTTAAAATACTAGATACAGATTATTTCTAGTATACAATTTGCATACAATCTAGTAATTATGTTTTGAAACAGACAATTTGTTAGATATAACCTAGTGGGTTTTCTTTAATATGATAAGGTAAAGTAGTAGCTCAAAATATAACGAAAGTTCCCAACAATCGAAGTACAAACTGGATATTACTAAACCAATTGTTTGCTGAACCTGACATCCTCTGTATTAAATAAACTCAAAGGAATCTTGTGTTGTTAATTCCAAAAAAACTAGATAAAACTTTATAACTGTAATTAATTAACATGCTGTTCATTTTAAAGCACAACCACTGATACAATTTAAACCATTTTAATACCGGTGTGGCTGCCTTCAGAATCCTTACGGGACCTCTAAGCTCATCTAATTAAATTATGAATCGTAAAGAAGTGATCAACGCTCACTCTGAAGGGATGGTCTTTAGGATGCGTACCATCTATTGACTTGTTCAGCACTTATATTCTAATTATCAAACAGTGGAGGTATATTGTAAAATAAGGCACCAAGTTAAACAAGTACAACGTGCTTGGCGTTGGATAAAATAAGTAACCTGTCACACCCTTTAAGAAATCAAATTACATTTATTTATTTCTCACCTAATAAGACGTATAGAGATTCTTTAGGATCTTATTATTTGATTTTGTAGATGGGAACGTGAGAAAATTGGCGCAATGCTTTTACACCGTTCGTTGTACTTATTACTTTATATAGACTACGTATATTAGTACTACGATCCGTGCATTATTAATATTCAGTACAGAGTTTGATTGGTTATGTGAACCTATACTACCTGATAGTCATGATATGCTACTGAAATCTAAGGTACAGTCAGTATAAAAATGAACATATTAGGGTAGAAGATCGATTTTTCTTCTTTACATATCTTTTTCCTCGTAGAATGTTAAAATCACAGCTGCGATAGAATGAAAAACGTGCTTATATTGTACAAAGAATAGTTTGTTATCGGTAGGGATTTATATAGAATGAAGATAAAATCAGGATGGTTTTCTGAATGAAGATTAGAAGGACAACTATTTGAATAAATATGCACTATGTAGTGTTCACAAGGCTACGCTGTGTTTCGATGACACAAGAAAGCTAGCAGGCCAAAAATTTTAAAAAAATATTTGACTCGTTCATAAAATCACACCCCATACAAGTCCGAAAAATAAGGCCAGCAAGATCTGGTTTGATAGAGGCATGCATCGCAAATGCTGAACTTCTAATTCAGACGTATGCATTGTGGTGCGTTCTTTGATGTCATAACCAGAAGAGAAAACCGATCAAAAGTGACGATTTTACTTACTAAATACAAGAACTTTGATAACCGTAAAAAATTTCTACCTTTTTGACTGATCTCAGCGTTTCATGGCCTCATGAAAGCAAAGTGATTTCCGGCCGTCGTCGTTTTCGTCTGTACGTAAGCACTGTAGTAATTGCAAGAATTAAGATAGAAACATGAAATTGTATAGAGTGTGCTCATACAGAACCCTATTGAAATTCAGAAAAATCGAATGGAAAATGTCAAAACCGCGTCATCATGTGTGTTATTGAACTTATAACACCCTAAATTATATACAAATTTGCAGATTCTAATTCTGATTGTAATGGTACCAACCTCACCATGACACCACACTCTACGATGACAAATTGAGAAAGTTATTGTTAAAAATATAATTTTGAGTTCGCCCTGACTTCACAAGAAAATGTGATATTCGTATAGTTAGGAGATCTGAAACCAACACGAGAGTAGCGACAAATATGGGAAGCAGACACGAGCGACGGGAGTGGAGTGGTTCCTTAGGGTATAGCCAACATAACGAAAGTAGTTTTAATATAAACAATTAACGTTCACAAAACCATTATCAACTGTTTTAAACAAACTGAATATATGAATAAAATTTAACATTTCCTACAAGATCCAAGAAGATATGTTTTGGACATTACGTTTAAAGAATCTGCTTTTATTAAGTACCTTGGTGACGCCCTTCAACTTTTTTGATTATTAACTTTTTCCTGTTTGTTTACACACAAATTATTCATAAGTTGTAATTCGTAAAACGTTTGAAAACTGTATATTTCATTTCCTAAATTTAAATATTAGAACCGCGAGAAGGGTAATAAAGAGGAGAGAGTGTTGGTGCAATAAATTTGCACAGTTTATCTCGTTAAGTAGGCTCTATCTGTAACGCATTTATTAATTACAATGAACTCGAAATTTCTCTCAGAAAAAACGACAGAATTATTGTTGTAATTATAATATGACAAATACTATAGATCTGATACCATCAATCCTATAAGTTACTTCGTATTGTCTTTCTGACAACTAGAGATCCGAATTTATTTAAGAAACATTTCTTGAATCCCAAATCAAAGGAGTTTATTTCTTTATTTCAGTGGAATAACAAGCGACTACTAAATTTGATTGTTCGCCATTCTTACAGTTCGGAAGATAGAGACTATAAAGTGAAACTAGGCAACGATAACCTTCATAACAAGTCGAATATATTAAAATCGACCAAAGCGATATCGAAACAGTTTTAGTTTACTTCTAGATATATGATTGAAACCAACATTCTATGTCGCGTGTAGAAAGTAAGTACAGTTCGTGAAGAAATATTTCAAAAATATAATCTATTTAGATGTTTTAAAATTTACTCTTCCTAATTTTCTTTTACATAACTTGTCAATTATTAGTTTGGTTCATTTATTTTACAATTTCACCAAAGTTTGTTCAGTATTAAACCGATTGAATTACGATCTTCTAAGAACAAGATTCAAGGCAGATTTTCAATTTTTGAATGAGAACTACAAAACCTCAAATGTTAGAAAAATTTAAATGAGTACATTGTTCCATCTTTCTCAGCTTCGTTAATCTCGCGTTTGTTGACGCGTTTCGGATATACTCCATTCTCAAAACACTTAATATTACTGATCATCCCACGCTCGGACTTGTTATTTAAAGCAACTTGCTCCTACCACTTTCCCCCCTCCTTTCTTCCAATTGGCGTATTTAAAACTTGTTTCTGATTAGTCACCCCCCTCTCTCTACCAATGTTTCCGGTCTCTTGCCTTTCCCTTTCAAAAAACCTCCTCAAATTTAAAAAAAAAGTCTCCATGTGAATTTATTTGTTAATTAATAATTTTGTGTCGTTTTAATTTTGATTTGTATATTTACATATTTTCTAATATATTTAAATTCTTTCCCTTTTATTCATAATTTTAAAATTTTCATTGATTCTTTAATTTCTTTGTTGTATGGCCTTCTATTAATAAATGTGTGGCATAATTAGAGTCATTCTTTTTTCATATTTAAAAGACTATATGTTCGTTGAATCTAGTTTTAAATTTTCGGTCTCTCTGTCTAATATATGTTGCGTTACAATTACATTTTATTTTGTATTCCCATTTTTATTATATTTATCTTTCGTCTCAATGTTATTTTTTAATTTGCTTCTAATTTTTAATATTTGCTTCTAATAGTGTTTTAAGTTGCCATACCTATGATTATGTTGTATTTCTTTTTAAAAAATCTTTAAATATATATTTCTTTTCCCATAAATGTTAACTTAGTCCACACCTTTTTTGTTTTCCTTTGTGTTCTTTTGGTTCACTTATTTCTTCTATTTTTCTAGTTTTTATTTTTCTAAATAATATTCTAATCATTCCTTTAGTATAATCATTATTTTGGGTTATTTGAAAAATAGTATTTAATTATTCCTTATATTCTTTCTATTTATTGGGAAATTCAGTAATCGATTAAATAAGTGCCTGAAAGCCATTGAGAATGGATTATATCCGAAACGCGTCAACGAACGTGAGGTTAACGAATCTGGGAAAGGCGGAACAATGTACTCATTTTAATTATAACATTCCTAGCGGAGATAGAAATGATTTACAAAATTTGTTATAAAAATGGTGACATGTATTTTTTTCTATTAGAATTTAAGTAGAAGACAGTTAACGCAATATTTATGCACAGTTCATTTTAAAATTAATCATTTTACTCATGCAAACATTTATTGTACTTCAAATTTCTCCACAAAAATAGAACGGAATAACACGTATGAGTATATACTATGACAAATGCAGTAGATTCAATCTCGCTGTTCTTATAAATTCACCCAGTGTCGTTTCTTTGACAGTTGAAGTTCCGAATAGGTTTAAGAAACGTTTCCGGAAATGTGATGGAGAGAAAACTCTATTAAAAGTGTAAAGCCCGTATAAAGAAGGCTTTGTTTTTCTTCTCTGACAGTTTCAACTGGCTACTTCTCTTCAGCTCTATGAAAGAAGATACTACAAAAATTTTTTTTAAACAAAATAAACAATGCTTGAAACTTCCTAATATTTGTCTTCTTGTTGTTTAGAATCGAAAACATCGCTATCATCTATAAAAAAAAGGACCCCTAGCCCTTGAATATCCTAATATCGTTCGGGTAGGAAGATAACCAGAGTGATCAGAGAGACCTGATAGGAAAGATGATATATAGGGATCTAACTTAAGACTGATTGAAAAAGGTGTAGATCCAGCTGGATTCCTCTAGACCAAGACCATACTCACTATAGTGAGCCCCTGAGGGTTATATACACACAAGTGCATGCGCACATATTCATACACTCATATATAAATGTTACTACCATAATACTTCTGGTGATTAAGATATAAACAACCGGAACAAAGCAAGGTTTAACTTGAATATTTTGTATGTTTGTTACGTAAATACAGCTGTACAAATATCAATGTTATAAAATTTGAGAAAAAGTATTTTTACATCAAGACAGATTGATGTATGTACAAGTATTTATTAGTTTATGTTACCTTTAAGAAGTGATGGGCACGAAAAATAAGTCATCAATGTGTAGGCCTACAACATAATATTTTGTACCACTGCGATCTAAATGAAAAGTGAATTCCTGATATAAGGAGGAAGCAACCAGTAAAGTTAAAATTTGTATTAATTCTCCCGTGTGTCCCTGTTAACAGTATCAGTACTGAATTGAAGCTAATCGAAATTCATCACATGAAATAGTGAAACAGTAAATGTAAGAAACAAACTATTTGTTTCAACAAGAAGGCGTGTCATCGTCTTGAATTGTTTACAGGCGCACAAATTTTATGCACAAAAACTAAGGTTGATGATTTAGTCATTGAAAGTGGAAATTTGCAGTTTTTGGCCATAAAGAACATTTTTAACATTTCCCTTTCCACATCTCAAAATGGGCTTTGAATAAACAGCAGTTGGATTAGGTATGTGCTTATCTCTCTGCAGTTCAGAATAGTAAACTGTCAAAGATCACACCACCACTTTGGTCCTTAGGTATCGTCGTCACTACTTACGTAGATTCCAGACGGGTTAAATACGTTGTTCCCATAGAACAAAGGGAATTTTAATAGCTGATTTTTACACAAAAATATTAGATGTTAAGGGTTTAGCTTTTATAAACGAATTATATGAAGGAAATTATTTCCCAGAATGAGGTGACGTATTAAATGAAAGTACATCACAAAGAAACGTATAAGCTAAGTATAAGGTACCGATAAATTGAAGTGAACTGTTGTTAGTTTATTATTCCCACAGGATTTCCTCCAGGAGATAATCGGATGAAAGTTTTGTAAAATCAGTTGTAGAATATTAAACGAAGAAAGCCACCGCTTCATAAATGAATATTAAATTTGTCTCTAACATGATTATAAAATGTCTTTGTTCGAGCAACTTCAAAGGGATGCGTTAGGGTGGTTGGGTGTTTGGAGTTAATATGTTTAACATTAAAAGTTGTGAAAACCAAAGTTTGATATTAGGTTAAAAATTAAATTAAGGTATTTCATGGTAATTTCCATGAAAAACCTAAAAACTTTCTTATTTGTTAAAATGCATACACTAAATATTTTATTATATTTTGTTAACGTTGTTAGAGAAAAAGTATTAAGTAAAACTTTAGACCTCTGTTTTAACACTGTACTTCAAGTTTCATTACCTCTAAACTGGAAAAATGATTTTGTCATTATCGTTGTCATATCTACGGCCCCAAAAATTAAGATAGGGACATGACATTGATATAATGTGCTCATATAGAACCATGTTGAAAATCACATAAATCGAATTGAAAATATCAAAATGACGGCCATTTGAAACAGTTTTTTGTTCATATCTCGTTTTTATTTAACTAATACCACACTAGATAAAAAACTCAAACACAAGATCTCACAAAAATTACGTTTACTTTATCAAACGCGTTTCAACTACAAAGTCGCCATCCTCGGTGATACATGAGCTACAATAACTAAACTATTGTCGTTGAAACCCGTTTGATAAAGTAAATGTAATTTTCGTGATATCTTGTGTTTGAGTTTTTTTTAAAATCTAATATTATCCCACAAGTCAAGCTCCACAATAAATTAATTTAAATTAACAGATTTTATATTCTGCATCTAATGATAACAATGCCGCCTCTCTACAACTACAAATAGCGAAATTATTGTCAAAAATATAACTTAGAACTCTGACCTCTCAAGAAAATGTGATATTTGTATAGTTACGAGATCCTGTCACCGATACGAGCGTAGCGAGTGGAAGCTCCTGGACATATGTGTAGCTAACGAGGTTCCACAAGGCTAAGACACGAGCGAAGCGAGTGGAGACTTTTTCATATATACATCTGCTAAGCTCGTTAGAGCGTATCCAAACTTAAGAGAGTAATGATACATACACAATTACGATATTCAGAAAACCTGTGTAACAACGATTTTAAACAAACTTATCCTACTGGATGATACCCCTTGATCTATCAAGACAATTTAACATGTCATACAAGGTTCCAAAAACCAACTATTTGGGCATTACATTTCGAGGATCTGCTTCTTTCCCCCCCCCCATTGTTCTATTGAAAAATCAATAATAGCATCTAGATATGGCCAAAATCTGTGCGCATAACAATTAATCAAAATCCGTACGTTTATGATGCAGAGAACTACACACAACAGACATCGTTCTAAAAAACTTCTCTTGGATGTTATAGGATGTAACGTGTTGGTGAACCAAGAGTCACATGGCCTCGGATTAGTCAAATATGCGGGTGATTCTAGCGCACTAAACTCACACTGGATCTAAAGCCAGCTTTGATGAGATTACTACTAATTAACTTTAAAGTAAATTACTACTACGAATTTATACCTTAATAAATTACCGCATCGAACCAAATCGCGGCCCGACCAAATTAGGGAAGTAAGATACATTAATCGCGTACGAGACTCCAATGACTCCCCCACCCCCCCAAATATCAGTAACCCCACCGGTGATTAATTAACCAAGCATAATAGGATTTTGCTTATAACCAAACAAATAATAAAATACAAGAGACCGGCCGAATACAAGATGTCGCCTGTTGGTTTGGAGATGACACATTTCGTGGTTTTCATGACAGCTGTTCATAATCATTTCCTGTGACTCCATAATTTCATAGCCACTCGTTAAAGAACCCGAACTTTTCCGAGATTCCGACCACTTTGGATATTATACGATATGTCTTGAGTCGTTGTAAGGAATAACTTGTTAAGCCATCAAATAACTATCCATATACTACATACATGTAACAGAGTAATTTAAATCGTCGGACCCCTTCCTAGGTACACCCTTAATCACTAAAACTATTTGTATTTATAATGTAGTAGTATTTATCAATGTTTGTGTGTGCGCGCATGTATGTGTATAACCTCCCGATCATCATCTTATTATAAAAAAAAGAACTGTCAAAGAAGACGATACTGAGTGAATTTATAAGGACGATGATATCAAACCTACTGCATTTGTCATTGTGTATAGTCACAATGATTTTCTGTCATATTTTGTGTGAATGATTTGGAGCACACTTACGTTTTTTTTTAAATATGTCAATTAAAATAAACTGTGCACACTGCGCTAACTTTCTCGTATACCAAACTTAAATCTTAATACAAAATGAGTATTTCATCCCGTCTTCCTCCGTAGCTATATATAAAAACAAAACAAAAAAACAACCAAATATAGACCTTGGATCTCATTGTAGAAGGTCGAATATTCAATCGGCGTTGGTAATATTGAATTTTGGGGAATTGCGAAAGTAAACGAACCAAGTTAATATATCATAACTTACGTAAAAATTCAGGTTTACGAATAAATAGAAACAAATCAAAATGAACTAAGCATATCGTGTTTTCTTCTTCTTTTTGTTCAGTAATTATTATATTTTAAAAGTCTTTTCGTCGTGGTCATACCTGTCACATTCACATTTAATACTAAAAATTGTATGGTATTTTGGATACCATTTTAACTTTTTTTTCTAGGAGATGTTGGGAAAAAATTGTAAAGGGGTGTCAATTTCATGGTTTTAACTATTGGGGTTTTCACAAGGGAAAATTATTTAATAGCCTACTTTAAAAAGTTGTACCTAATAAGATTGTAATATAGGTAGATCAGATCTTGTAAATGTAACGCCCATTTTCGGGCCTTGTAGATCAGTTTAAAAAAAAATTACATTGGTAGATCAAGGGATCTTACCCAGTAGGGTAAGTTTATTTAAAACAGTTGTTACAAAGGTTTTCAGTAACTATACTCATGACGTCGTTACTTAATGGACCTAGTTAGTACAGTAATATATATTACAAAGTCTCACCTCGTTACAGTCTCAGCCCTGGTAAGCCCCGAAGCTGTACATTTGTGTAACCCTGCTAGATCTCTTAATTATATGAATTTCACATTTTCTAGACAGGTCGTGTTTCGAAATTTCATATTTTAGTTAACATTAAATGCAGGATTGAAATCGGCAAATTTGAATTTTATTTTGTTACAAGTTGGAGAGCACAAGAGATATTAACAAAAAAACTGTTTAATATGGCCACTATTTAAGCATTTGTAATTAGAGTTTTCTAAATTTCAATAGGGTTCTCTTAAAGAAGTCTCCTACCATTATCTTAATTTCTGTGTCCATTGTCGTGCTTACGTACAGGTGAGACGACAAAGGAAGAGCGGTCGCCCTGCCGAAAATCACTTTTTCGTTTCCTCAGACCATGAAAAGTAATGATCAGGTCGAGAGTCTCGTAATTTTTAATGAACACAGTTATAGACTTTGTTCACCTTTGACAGTCAAATAGCTGTGCAAATAATACAATTAATTTTATGAGAAGAAAATTAAACGTCGACCTTTGAATTAATTTTCAATAAAAGCTGCACGAGGATGAACTTTCTCAATAGATACCATTCCCACGTGTTAGGGTAAGTAAATGAGAAACATTGGCTTTCATCTGCATCTTTAAAATAAATTATGATTATTGAGTTGTGTTTCAACTACTTAATTGTTTTTATCATTTGTATAAGTCTACAATTTTAGTTTTAACTTCAGTTGTACATTTATTGTATACATAATATAGGGAAAGTTTTAAGGAGCATTTTTTTTCGTACTTCTTTAAAGGTTAAAAACCTCTGTCATCATCGCCTTATAGCCGTATATACACAAAAAATAGTTTCAAATAAAGACCCTTAGTCGTCGAATATTCTAATAACGTCTAAATTGAAAAAGAACAAGAGTTTATCTAGAGAGAAATATAACCCAAGACTGCACTAATAAAGGTGTATATCCAATAGGATTTTTGGTTTCGCCACACCTGTACGTATGAATCAACAGTTCAAAGAACCAGTAATTTTAATTCTTCGTAAACATAAAACCACTTTTTACTTGTTATCCCTTAAAGGATAACAATCTCTCGATTGTCATCTCCTTATAATGGAAAAGCAGAAGAGGACATAAAATAAAACCTCGAATATTCTAATAGCACCAGGGTCAGAAATCGGCCCCGGGGTGACAACGAACAATTTAGAGTGCTGTCGGGATCAGCCGACAAATCACTCAGAGGTTAGAACATTCGTCCTGGAGGGATCAGCCGTCAGACAACGAACGAGGAGGCTCGTGCTGTCAGGAAGAGCAGACAGACCAATGAGACAACGCTTGTCCCGAAGGGATCAGCCTTCAGCTAACGAACGTCTGCTGCCGGGATAACCGACAGACCACGGAAAGATAGACAGTAAGGGAGCAATAAAGAAAATAGAAAATGTGGGTAACATAGGCAGCGAGAGAGAGAGAGAGAGAGAGAGAGAGAGAGCGAGAGAGAGAGAGAGAGAGAGAGAGAGAGAGAGAGAGAGAGAGAGAGAGAGAGAGAGAGAGAGGTGGAAGAAAATGAATTTTAAGCGAGTCAGGCCCCGGTATTTACAGGACATTTGGAGCGGCGTGCACATGTCCCTCACTCTGCACGGCCTTGTCCCCTCTCAGTGGTCAGTTTCTCGCCGTGCGTTATTTACAACAAGTTTAGACTACAGAAATCATTGACAATTAAATATAAATATATCTATATCTGTACAACAATTCAATTTAGCGTTAACGATGACAAACGTGTTGCGTGTCGCTACAGTTTACATACTTTTTATCTACGCTTGCAACTATTTGTACAGGACTGTGATCAGTTTACCTTTTTTAACAGCAATGGATGAAACGCTTTATTCCAACTTAGATGCTCTACAGCCACCTAAGATATTTGGTCACGGATGGTTGACCTTTATAAAGAAAAAGAGTAGTTGCGTCGTCCCAAGCGTGTTTTCCCCTCTTCATAGTGGTTTATATATATATATATATATATATATATATATATATATATGTCAAAATTGTGATGATGTGTGCTATTTTAATTGAGATATAATTTACATTGTTTGACGATACAAAATGAAGTTTTTAATTATCACTATAAAGTGTTAAGTAATGACAAGGATAGGCAAACACTATAAATAAATATGGTGAGTGCTACTTAGTAAAGATTCATCTCATTGTAAAAAATTGCCCTCTCTAGGTGTCCCAAGGTATTGCCAAGTCCGTACTCACTATAAATGTGCCCCTGAGGGTTTGACTTTCAATAAATATGAGGATGCACTCAACAAGTAGTGGAAGTGAGTAATGTCTATACGTTCTAACTAATCAGTCGACTTCAGCATAATGTTTCACTACCTTAGGAAGAAATGTTTCCAAACGACATAAATCTAACATTACTACAACCTGGGAGTTTTCCATGAAAAAGGAACACAAAACTAATAGTGTAAAATTCAAGTTTACACTATTACAATACAAGTTTACATTTCAAATTATCAACCGAGTTCAATAAAAATACTACACTTATGGTAATTGTACGAGGAGAAATAGAATTGAAGCTTAACCCGATTTTCCCCCTTTACAATATGGATATTGAATTTACTCTATTCAAAGCTCTGAAAAATATATTTATACTTCAGTGTGTCATCCATGGATTTGAATGTTTAATAATCTGATAAGGAAAGGTGTAAAACAAGGATATCCATAATAACACGATCTCATGTCTGAAAACTGTCTCGTTCCGGAAAAGGAAAGTCATTCCTGTTTTGGGTTTTACCTTTTAATTAAAATGCCACTTCAGTCGTACCACATGAAACGCTCTCTAAATGTACTAGTGACATTTAACGTTTTTGATGTTGTTTGAGGTCTCAATTCACTTTCTAATAATGTTTTGGAAACGATTTTGCTTGGGATTTATGGGTTATCTTTGAGGGAAAGATAATTAAACTAAGGTTACCCATCTCCTGAAATCGAGCAATATTTTGATACATACGAGTATTTCTTAAATTTAAACACTGTTGTTATTTGATTTAAAGCTTTCATTCATTGGCCTAATTGTAAATGGTATAATTTCAGCTGGGATCGTTAGTGCTCGTTTATACGAATCAATGTTCGTTTCCTCATTGTTAAGTCTACACGTAATTTTCATGCAGTAGCGGTAACCTTCATCCCTTCCACTTTCCCTCCCTTATGTACAATCGTTTTTGAAATTTGGGTGGAAACAACTTCATCCTGAGCTCCACCAAACGACACCTTAAACGTTAAAATATGTTTTTAAAAAAGCAGGAGAAGTTCTATTTTTATATAAACCCTAGACTATTAATTAAGTGTAGATTCACTATCGTAGTTTAATGTAAAATTAATAGAAGTATTAAAATTGGAGTTCTCTAAGTGTATTTTAAGTACTAAATCAAATTTTATGAATTTAGTTTTTTTTATATATTCAAGAGATTAGCATTATACACTTTTTTAGCATGTTTAGATCATGTTCATGTATCACCACACATTTAACCTAATATTCATTAGCAAATTCCAAATCAATATCAGTGAATACTTTAATTTTACTCGAAAATGTCTTGCAAAGGCCGTTGATAAAATAAAGAATTGAGAAGATAAAACAAAATCCTGACAATCATTGGTTCGCTAAATTAATTATTCACTTATACTTGTGAAAGTCGGAAAGTTAAGAAACTGCGAAACCTCAACTTCCCACATCTTCCAGAATCTCCGCGTTTGATAATTTCTTTATTAAAATAATTTCTTCAACCATATCAAGAGATCTTTGAAAACAATGCAGATACTGGCATTTAAATATTGCAAATAAACTTAAAATAAGTTTACCAATTATTAAATTTATTATCTCTTCTGTTGTTTTCTGTATACACTTTATTACTGTAAAAAAGATGACTCAATAATTTAAATAAAGATCATAATATAACCAATATTATTACTCCGTTTCTACGATCAATAATTAAAGTGGGAAAATTTTATTTGTAATGAGATATATATATTACTGAAGTTATACAATATTAAATTGTTAAATGAATTGAATGTAATGGCATTGGCATGAAACTGTATTTACTGTATATATTGTGAAAGCAATGAACTTTGTGTGTGACTTGATTGCATGAGGCATTGGTCTAGCTTTTATACTTCAGTCGCGCAAAGATTATCTGTAAATAATGTAAAATTTCGTTCTTTAATTTGAATAACCAACATTAGTTTTCAAACAATTTTACAACGAATTCATAGCAAATTATTTACTTTTTTATCTGATTGTTTTAATTTTTTTAAAATAAATGTTACTTGTTTACCTGAAAATTATCTCTTTTTGGATTTTCTAATCTTTTCTATAACCTTATTGCAGTTGTCTATTTTAGATGGAAAGAATAAGGGTGAAATATGCATAAGAAATTATGACTAAAAATTGTTGTTTTTATCATTAGATTACACGTAGTCATCCTGTGGAAACGACTGTCAATTTAATTGGCCTGTATTTAAATTAAAAAGAAATATTAGACTTTAAAACAAAACGTTTTTAAATTTAAAAACAAATGTAAGTTATTAAATTTCATCTGTGTTGGAACAGCACATCTTTTAAATTGTTATTACAGTAACACGGATTGAGTATATTAAAATTAATTCAAAACAAGGTTGACTATTTAAATGATAACAAAAGCGTACACCTAGTCAAACATAATTAAATTACCTGCCTCGGGTTTTGTAATTTAATTATCAGTTTATATTGAATCATAATATTCCAAACATCAACCTGTCTATTTCAAATAAGGTTAAGTTAGGTTAAAATGGTTAGGTGGGTTTATCAACTAGGTCAAGTTAATAAATTACATTATAAATTGTTGTAGAAATAATATTGTCTACATTCACTTGAGAAAGTGTGTTACTTTTGTCACTTTTACTGATTCAACTAATTTTAATTGTTTTCATGTACCGTTTTAAATTTTGATTGAAAAGGATGAAGCGGATTTTTAAAATGTCTACTCAAGAGCGCTAAAAACATTTCGGTCTTAGTACAGGAAACTCTTCCTTAATTTATTCATTACATTCAACTTTGACACTTATACTTGTCGATGAAGTTATTTCCCTTTTTTTTTTAAATGGTTGACTGATTTTGTTTGGAAAATTTGGTTACTAATGAAAACAAATATAACCAAAACCACTAGAATTTATTTGGAGGCTGAAGGATTGTTTCTGTAGTTCTGCTAATGTTTGAAATTGAAATTTTAAGATTTATTGTTAGATAAAAGAATGGAACAATAATTAAAGCTGAATTTAACTCAAATCCGTTTCTTCATTTACGTTTTCCAATTGTTCTCGGATTTATCATAGATTTGAAAACCCACTCTAATTCCAGATTTTCAATTAAATTGTAAACTTTTCCTTGTTATTGAAAAGCGAAAACAACCTCTCGGTCATCAATAGCTTATACAAAAAAAGGAAAGAACATAAAATATAAAATAAATGTCACCTAATCCTCGAATTCTCTAGAAGCGGCAGGGTGGGAAGAGAATAAGAGTTGGCCAAGAGCTGTTAAAAAATGTTAAAGAGAGACATGAAACTGAAGACTACATTAATAAGGATGTAGATCCAGCTAGGTTTCCGCGAGATAGCAATGCCTGCATAAAAATATAATACGTACCTACACATATAAAAACGCTTTACTGTTTAGAAAGTTGTTAAATAAGTGTAGACCCAACCCCTCCTTCTGCTTTCAGTATAAATACCGGACGTAACACAGTACTAGGTTAATTATAGTTTGATTAGTGCAGCTCACGCATTACGGAATACGCTGACATTGTTCTTTAAACTGTTAATGAAAAAAAATTGTTCAAATTATATTTTAATTTAAAAACTACTTACAAGTGAAACTTAATATTTATTTACAAACAATAATATTTACTATAGAGAACATATAGTCCTTCATTTGACTTGTAACTGTTTATCTGTGAATTCATCTACTCCTACTAATCACCGCGTAACACTCGTAGATTTTTAACTGTGAATTGGTCTAGTTAAAAATCTCTTGTAAAATGGTTTTAAAATTTAAAAAGGTGATGAATCGTGGTAATAATTTGAGGTGATATTTTGATATTTGAGGTGATATGTGTGTTATTTTTTATGGCGCTCTAAAATTTGAGTTATCAATAAAAGTCCCGATTTATGGCTAAGTTGTGTGCATGCACCAAATTTAATTATGATCTTTTCTCGCGATTAGGTTGTAGAAATATTTACAAAAACTCTACATCGATTTTTTGACAAATCACAACTTTTTATCTATACCAAGCATATGGGAGAAAATAATATAAAAGTAAATACAACGTATTAAATTATCTAATATCTCTAATTATTATATTTATTTGGTATTTAAAAAAATATTTTTATTATTGGTAAACATTTGAGTGAAATTATAAATTCTTGTGGGACTCCTATAAGAGATGATGGAAATTATAGTTTTTGACTACATTCTGTTTTTTTTTTTTTTTTTTTTTTTTTTTATTTCGTAGGAGTGGTGGAAATCTTCAAAAGACAAAGTAAGACATCCGATCTTCCCAATAGTGTGAGAATATTACTCACTAAAAACCACCTTTCTTCCTGTTAGCACTCCTAACGCGTAGAACAAGGATTCAGGAATGATTTTCCAGAACCAAGCTGAAAAGCTCTTTCCACTCTCTATTGTTGAGAATATAATTCTGAAAAAACAGAACGTTATTTATTTACGGTAACAGCGATTTAAAGACCTAGGTGTGACACAGTCCAGTCAATCACGACCTCGCGCGAGAACATGCAGGAGCCCAGGTTTGATGGATATGCTCCGTAAGGTGAAAGATGGCTTACCTAACAAATATAGTACATTGTTAGTGAATTTATTGGAGAGACTACAAACTACATAAATTATATTCTTCTGCTGCTTAATCGATACTGAAATAAGCGTGAACATTTTTGACTGCATGCAACTGCGTCCTAGTAGCGACAGCATGGCTCATGCCGCTGTGTTGCGGCTTCTGGTTTGAAATAGAACTAAGAAGCAAAGAAGTTAAAGGGATGGTATTAGGTGAACTATGTGCATAGCTTTATGGGTCCAAATGGGAGATCAAGGTCGTTCATGTGATAAGGACAGTGGCCGTCCTTATCACTCATCAAGTGTTGTGTCGTATCTGTCTAATGAAGATAGTGTGAATATTAGCTGTGCGTGGGCCCCCTTGTAAAGATTAACTGCGAATCGTTGGAAGTGTTGTTGAATGAACGGCACATTTAATTCTTTATATAATGTTCTAACTCTGCAGCCCTTTTGTTCTCTATTTACTATTCTCAAAACAGTGTGTCCCCAGAAAAAACGGAGCGTAGGCTATGCGATGATGCTTCTAAGTATAGCCAAATAGATTGTGGTGGCCGTTCTCAATAGAAAAGAAATTGTTCTATTGAGCGATGGATATAGTTGCGACAGTGAGATGTTTGCCCTTTGAAGTGGGTGAAATATGAGGGCGGACCAAGTTAGTTTCTTATCGAATATGACCCCAAGGACCTCACCCTTCCAGTGTACGTCTTCGTCCAATAGTGACGTACGGCAGTATGTAATGATCCCGCGAGAAGGGTCATCACAGGGTCAAATTATTATTACCAGCTATATTTTTAAAAGAAATGTTGGTAGTAATTAAGGCATATTATAAATTTAATTATTTTAAATAGAATTCCTGACGTCTTAATAATTATAAAAGTATTTGTCCCCTTTTAAATCCTGTGATAAATCATAAATAAGCAATTATCGGTTTATTTCTTTACTAAGTGTTTTTGGCAAAGTATTTTAAAGTTTATAAAATACGTACCTTGCACAGTTTTGGAATTTAGATTTAATACTTAAAAATTCAGTACAGGTCTATGAAAGGGAAGTTTATTTTAGATGCATTATTTCCTTACCTCGAATATTAATGAGCGTTTTCATTCAAATAAACTTAATAATTATTTGATTCTGTATATAGGAACAAGCTTTTTCAGAAACTGTTTGGTATCTCATAATAAAGTATATGATTGGTTTCATTGTTCCTCTCAAGTGCTGCGACGGATTCTAGCTGGATTTACACCTTTCTTTCATGTAGTCTGGAGTTAGAACCCTCTCTTTCATCTTTCCTATCTCTTAACTAACTCCTGTCCTTTTCTGAACCTAAGTCTATTAGAGTTTTTCGAAGTCTAGGGGTCTTTACTGTATGCTTTTTTCTACGTTTTTTTAAAGACAATAATGACTGAGAGGTTTTCGTCTCCAAACAATAAGAATAATTTTTTTTTGTATCCTACAGAAAGCAGTTTATGTTACATGGAACATGGGTTGGTAATCTTGAAAACACAGAGTATGGAAGTACTTTAGAAGATGTCCTTACTCTTTTTTTTAGGTAAATAAAAGAACCTTTATAATCTCACACGCGTGTCTGTCTGTCTGTAAGTCACAACCCGACCACACAGATAAGATGATAATTTCTACATGTTCCGAATATTGTATTTATATTCTTTATATTGTACCACATATAAGAATAACATATTGGGGAAAATCTGACCTTGGTGTAGTTAAGAGAGAAAAATTATGGAGTTAATTAATTTTGTTTTTGGAAATATTATGTGTGTTGTATCAAATAAAACTACAAATTATTGTGATTACGAATGTGTATGTTTTATTTGACGAAAAAAATAATACGTTGAAGCTAGGCTAAATTTTAAGTGTTAGATCTCAAATTCCCTTTAACTTTAATACGGTGTGATGTGTAATTCTGAAAAATAAAATTGGACTGCAAAATTATATATTATAATATTTTATAGATGAATACAACTTAATATAACTACACAATAAGAAATGAGTAGCGTGTAAGTTTTAAAAGCAGTTTTTGTGAGAAGCGAGACAAACAATTCAATAGCCATTAAAAGATGCATTGCATTTTGATTGATTTCTCTTGTCCATAGATAAAACAAAGAACCCTTATACGTTCACGTTGCAACCAGTCTACACAAAGAAAACGATAAATCATATATTTCAAAATTTGCATTTAATGTATATTCTTTGTATTGTCCCACATATAGGAAAAATGTAAAGGTAATAAAAAATGACCTTGGGGTAGTTAAGAAACAAAAACTATCTTGTTCAAAAAATTTATTCTTCTAAATATTTTATGTGGGGTAGTAAATAAAATTAGAAGTTATTCTGAATACGAATATGTATGTTTATTTGATGAAGAAATTAATATTTTGGCGCTAGACCTTTTAAAATACTTCGATTTTATAAAAGTAACTGTCCTACAGACCCTAAATCTTGTGGTTTTAGTACACGCTTGAAACTTATTTAGTGTCAATCAATAATACTTATAAAATTAGTATTATAAAACTTTGCATTTAGCTGACGATGTTGCTTGATAGAGAACAAAAATTGGAATGGGGTTTGTGACATCTCAAATTTATACAATCAGTTTGATCTAAATTTACTTAGTCTCAAAATAAAAACACAAACTGTCACTTTCGTAAAGTGTAAGAACTGAAAATCATTTACTTTTCAATTTTCACACATATGTGTGGAATGTACACTGTGATTCAGAATGTACAACATTTTAAATACTGGTGTTGTACTGTTAATTACAAAATTAATCAGACTATTATCATATCTATTACAGTTAAAAAAAGCTACATTTAATTGGAAATCTGGAAAATTTATTTTGCATATATTCAGTCTTTATTACAGAGAGAAATGTGGCGTGTGTTGAAATAATATGTCTATATTAAAACACTAATAACGATCCAGAAGGCTGTCCTTTTAAGAGGCTTAAAGGAAAAACCTGTACTATTCTATATTTTCCTTTTTAACGGCAATCAAAATTTATTTTTAAATCCATCCGTAGCCTTAATGATAACTGAGTTATCGATAAAAAAACTGAAAACACTATATCTTGTTATTAGTCTGCAACACCCAAAATTACCCTAGAACCAATTTTTGTATTTGAATTCTACATATTTGTATCTCAAAATCTTCCTGTAGCTAAACGGACAGTTGAATTGTCGATACACTAAATAATAATATATAATAACTAATATAAAATTGTTTTTTGTAGCAATGTGTAAAATGCCTGTAGGCCTACAGTGTGTGGCAGAGAAGTTAAACAACATTGATAAACATTCCAAATGAACTTCCTACAGCTGGTTAAAAAGGTGTGTTAATATTACACAGCTGCTTATTAACAAACTATTGTTGTAAATATAAACCTATTCCCAGTTAGTCTATTGCTATTGATCACAATGAATTAGTAGAATCCAAGTACCAAATGAATGAAAGCACAATTTTCCACAAAAACTACTTGTGCGAAGACTAAGTTATCATCCTCAGTAATTACATGCAAACCAATCCTACTGAGGATGGACAGTTGTTTTGAAAAATAAATTACCATTAAAAATAAAATGATTGATTATTTTTTCCTGCTCAAATTTTGGTTATAGGCTAATCTCGGGTGTTGTAGACAATTACCAACAATTAATGTTTTCAGTTAAAAAAAGATTTAGTTTGTCGTTAAAAAAACAAAGTATGTTGTATCTTGTAATTTTTAAAAAATTAACTGTGTTTGACGTTAAAAAGTTTAAATAGCCCAATTTTGAAAAGAGTTGGTTGATTATTTTTCTTAAATTGTGTCTTTATAACACAAAGTTGCTTGGAAAATTTCAACTTCCTATAATTTACCGTTAAAATGATTTTTTTTTGTTGTTAAAACACAAAATGGCGGCTAGGTAGAAAACCAAAAATTTTAGAAAATATGTTTACATAAACTTTTTCATTTGTTTTAAAGGAGGAATAAGTTCATAAAGTTTTGTAAATATTTTTTGGAACTCTATGAATATTAGATATTTTATTTGACAACATGCCAAAACAATTCAAGATAAGGATAAATATTTAGTATATAACATTAAATAATGGTTAAACCACCTTTGGAAATAAGGGGTTGAGCAGATTATCAAATATGTAAGTAGAAATTCCTCACTTTTGTTTTATTTTTGGATTTTCATTTCTTTGAACTATGTTATAATTAATTGAAAATTACCCGGGTATATTATATGTTACTTGACTTCTTAGTCGTATTAAAGAGCCCACTTGTTTCGGAGTCGTAACTCCATCATCAGATTCTTAATAATGTGTAATATTTATGTGTAACCTGCAATCTATGTACTTCTGTTTTAATGTGCGACGATCCCTACAGTGACATAATATTGAAGATCTGATTTTATATGTTTGTTAAGTAAAACATATAAATAAAGGAATTTTTTAATGATAAACAACGTACATAAGTTTAGCTTATCCCTCAGTCATTGAGATGCGCAGTCGTCTCTGGGCCGGTTGGTGTAGTGGGGGAAACACTGAGCTCAGCTTTGCAATGAGTTATACGTGCATTTCAAAAACATTGGTTTGTTGTGTTGTGATGGAAAGTGGAAACATAAGGAAGAAAGTTGGTGGGAGTAAAATCCTCTATAGTCTATCTCGCGAAATTATATTAAATGTGTATCGTTTTATGAGACAAGAAGCCGAGAACAGAGGAGTTATTCATTTAACGAATGTGAGCTAAAATACAGAATTTAATAAAAATATAACCTACCAATAACAAGTTTTTAAAAACTAAAGTTTTTGGAAATTGGCAGCCATTTTTAAATTCATGTAATGAGTTTTCTGGTTAACAAATTTTTCTAATTGTTTGTAAATCTGAGCCTAAATACCAAATTTAACACAATTGAAAAATTACTCATTTTTTTAAAATAGGCAGCAATTTTTGAATTTAGAAAACGATTTTTCTGGTGTGAAAGATTATCCAATTGTTTGTAAACAAAACAATGACGACAAACGGACGATAAGACGAGACGGCAACATGACAAACGTTGACAGCGGAATGGAGCTGAGTCAATGTCTTTATCAGCAGTGGTAGTTATGACATCAATTCTCGTTCCGCTGCGATTATAAAAGTCCAGGCTATACCTTACTGACTGTGCTAAAATTGCATAGCTTCATTCAAGCTGTTTCCCTTGCACAGGATAACAATCATTTGGGGATGATTTCCTTTAGATAAGAAATGAAAATATGTAAAAAAGTACTTTTTTCTGGAAATAAATAATAATAATAATAATTTCAGGCGATAGAAGAATTAATAGTAATGTAAACAACTTTGATGAAAGCCATCATAGTACTTACCCAGCCCCAACATACAATGTAATGCAGATCCTCTAAATGTACTAGCAAAAAGTTCATTCTAGGGCCTTGTAGGAAATGTTAAGTGGGTTGGTAGACCAAGGGTTGTTACGCTAAAAGGGTTGTAGCCCATCATGTTAAATTTGTTCCTATCTTTATTTTGTGGCAGTTATCGTGTTTACGTACAGTTAACAACGACGACGGACGGACGGTCGGTGAGTTGAGAATCACTCCCCAAGGTCATGAAACGTGAAGATCAGTCAAAACACCACCAAACTCACCCTATACTTAGTGAGGGCGCATTTCTCATTGCCGTACTTTCGAATTTCTCCGATAAGAAAATGTAATCAACTATACGGAAAGCTTTGAAAGTCTAAAAAAAATGTCTGCAGATATCATTTAAATTGAAATACGAAGACTGACAGCACTGTATTTGTGAAAATTCACATAACTTACTTTTTTCAGAAATAAATAAATAATAATAATATAGCTGTTACAATTAAAAGCAAAAGAGTAAATGAAACAAAACCCTGTGGGACATCTTTTTAAATAATCATTTATACAGTAAATTCGTTATTTAATGTCGAACTAGGAAAGTTAAGGAGCTTTGAAACCAATTACATGTACCCCCTCCCCCCACCATCTCTCCACTTTCTAATTTCTGCTATACGAAAATATAATCAACTGTAACGAAAGATTTAAAAAATGATGGAAATGTCTGCAGTTGTGATATTGTCACTTAAATTTTAATTAGTTTGATGAATTATTAACTCTATTACGTCATTCTCCGTTATAAAACCAAACTGATTGTTATAAGTAATTATTATAATAAAAATAACACTCAACAACAACTAAGACAATTCAACCAATACTACCGGGTTATTCAAAAAGAAAGAAACACTTTTAAGTAACATAGCAAAATAGTAGCATTTTGTTCAGTGTTATAAATGTTGTAAATGACCTCCAAGAGTTACACGGCAGACATCAATTCAATAGTCAAATTCTGACCAAACTCTGCAAAGGGTGTCAACTTCAACACTCTCTATAGCTCTTTCCGTGTTCAGACTTGACCCCATGCGACTTCTTTCTGTGGGGTTACGTTAAAGATCAAGTGTTTATTCCCCCATGACCATTGAACCTCTTGGAATTAAGGCAGCTCATAACAAGATCTATAGAGAGTGTTGACGTCGATACCCTTCACAGAGTCTGGTCAGAACTTGACTATCGAATTGATGTCTGCAGTGTAACCCGTGGGGCTCATATAGAACATCAGCTATAACACTGTACAAAAAACTTTGAAATGTCTTCTTTGTAATGCTATTTATTTTTTTCTGTTGAATAAAACCATTTTAATATGTTAATTAAAAATTTTCTTTTTGAATAACCTTGTACTTTCAATTCTCTCTTTCTCTTAGTAACCATTGATATTCCTAAAAATTAAATCTACTATGAATCTTTTTCATAAATTTATATGTCATTGTATTCAAAAATATACAATCTAACATGAGTGTCAGATTGCATAATCAGTTAGCCTACGTCTAAATGAATAACAAGTTTAGACTTTCCAAAAGCATAAAAAGAACTGAAATTTTCAACATATTTAATTGAGAATTTTATTTTTTTATTTGTATTTGAAAAACAAAAATTGTTGTTATTAAAATGATTTAAAATTAATTATTCTTAACTATTAAACGTTTTACCACAATCGTATACCTAGTTAAGTATAATTGAATTTGATGCTGCAGGTTCTGTAATTTAATTATTATCAGTTTATATTTAATCATAATGTTCCAGACATTCATCTTGTCAATTTCAAATGAGGTTAGGTTAGGTCAAAATGGTTACTTGATTTATAAAGTAGGTCAAGTTAATATTGACAATGTTGTTAAGGTATGATAGTGATTCCTTTTAATTTACTCCACACAAAGTAGGGAAAAGGTTAGGTTAGGTTAGGTTAGTTTATAGTGGTTACTTGGTTTATCAAGTAAGTCAAGTTAATATTGACAATGTTGTTACAGTATTATAGTGATTCGTTTTAATTTACTTCACACAAAGTAGGGGAAAGGTTAGGTTAGGTTAGGTTGGGTTTAGGTTAGTTTATAGTGGTTACTTGGTTTATCAAGTAAGTCAAGTTAATATTGACAATGTTGTTACAGTATGATAGTGATTCATTTTACTTTCCTTCACACACAGTAGGAGAAAGGTTAGGTAAGGTTGTCTACATTCACTAATCATTCACTAGTGGAATGGTGTTGTTTGTATTAAATCTATTCTACTATGAACTTTGGATTTTATATACAGTATAAATCTTTTTGTAAAGGATTTTGAAAATTTCTACTCTTCGAGAAAGCTAAGTACACATAAGGATTACACAGTTATTGTCTACATTCACTAGTTAAAGTATGTTTTTGCACCACTTTCTACAGGTTTATGTATGTTCACTATGACGTTTTCATGTATATACCTAAGCGTTTTAAATAAAAATAATAAAGTGAATTTTGAAAATTTCAACTCCTCAAAAACTCCTCAGTAGTACCACAGGAAATACTTCCTTAATTTATTCGTTACATTCCACAAAGTAACTTCCACTTTCTATCCACTATAGAAATGTTGGAAAGAAATGATTGACTTTGTTTGTACTTTATTGTTGCCACTGGGAAAATATAATCAAAGCTACTAGAATTTATTTAGAGAGAAAAGGATTTTTCTTATCGTTCTGCGATTTTTTTTTTTGCATATTCTGCTTGTGGTTCTCATATTATCAAAAATATAAGCAATAGTTTTGAATTGTTCTCAACGGTTGACTGTACCGAATTTAACAGGACTGGATAATAATCGATGACGCATACCAATTTAAACTTATCTTTTAAAACAAACGTTTACCCTTATCGTTGACCACCAGGAAAGTCATATAATGTTTGGTTTGTTCAAGTGTTAATGTGTTTATTTAACCATGACTGCTTGTTGAAAAGAGAAAGAGTGGAAGTAAAGAGAGAGGGGGTGGGGGATTTGTATCAAACATTAGTGGGTTTCGGAATTTTCCAACAGTTTTACATTTTGAAATTTTTAAAAACTTACTTTTACTTTGTAAGTTTTCCTCGACTGGACTCTTTTATTACATTGAATATTGCAATCGCAATTACATAAGTGCAATATATGTAAACACAATTTTAACAAGATTTCTTATAAAATACAGTGACTTTATGATTTCCTTTACAAATGTCTGTATTTCATCAATATATTCAATGATATATTTTCCTCTTTATATAAACTTAGATATTCTAACTTAATATGTCACCCAGAATTTGTCCAACAATCCCCCCACCAAGGCATTAATCTTCAATACCTCATCAAAGCTAAAACCTAAATCAAAGAGTAAATTTATTTTCATTAAACATTATCAACGATCGTTTTTATTTTATCACGTATATATTTTACAATTATGTGGTTAATCAAATTAAAAGTAAAATAGCAGATTGACGCCATAAAAAAAAGTTTTAAGACGCCATTGATTCAATATGGTACGTTATTCAGTTGTTAAACTCAATTGAAAGTTAAGGAACTATAAAACCAATCCCAGGTTGCCTCTTCCCCTCGAATCTCCTTCCTTTCAAATTTCTGTAATAATAGAAAGTCTTCAACCATATCGAAATATCTTGGATATTCGTCAGCAGTTTTAATAACGTTATTTTAATTGAAATACGTTTTAACAATTGATAAATCGATTACGTATACTGTTTCATTTTACCTTTTTGAAATGAAGTTTTCAATCTAAGATTCTGTTTGCATTTCCTCTCTGTTTCTGTGTTTGTACTCGTTACAAGAAAACGCATTTACCAATCATTATAACATTTAGCAATAAAGTTGTTTAAAACTAAGCCAAACTATTTATAAACAATATTTTTAAATGGTACTTTCCTTTCTATAATGTTATCCACTTGAAGTGTTACGCCACGGTTTCTAGGCATAAATTTGAGTGTTCCAACTAGAAATACAACACTCATTCTGAAGTATTAAATAAATTGCTGAGAAAGAAGCATAACAAACAGTGGTACACAAAAAACTTCAAATAATAAAAGATATTTGAACATTGTTTAATTTTTTTTATTAAACCAAAATAATACGATTTACACTATTGACCGAAGGTACTTGGTAGATCTCCATTTTAATGAAAAAACAAACACAATATTTAGTAAGTTCTACAATTTCATTGAGTCTTGCCGACCATGGTTTCGCCAGCAACGGCATTTACAAGGCAACTTAACAATGCAGGCGAAACCATGGTCGGCAAGACTCAATAAAATTGTAGAACTTACTAAATATTGTGTTTTTTTAAATTTTTTTATTAAACCAAAATAACTTCACGAATTGATCTTCACGATTTACATTTTCATGGAGTTTCAAAGAGTATCTGATAAATAATTACTTGCATAACATGTTCCTTATGATTTCACTAAAATTTGATATAACTTATCATCCATCGTTGTGAATTTGAGTACACAGTAGTCGGATTGTTTACGTTTAAGACGAATTAGCACACCAGCTACCGAGGCTAACCAGTGAGGTAATCAACATTGTACAGTTTATATACATAGATGTCACATTATATTTATTACCACTGTTTTCCTAATGAATGGAAAATTACAAATATAATGGAACATGCCACTTGTGAAACTTGTATTATTTCTTCCTGTGAGTGGTGTCCCTGTTTACGGTAGCTGTCGTGTTGTTTATTGTAACTTCTTGATGAATATTGGCACGTTGCACCTTAGTCAGTAGTCACATTGAATTTACAAGAAAGATTTAATGAATTATACTAAAACTTCTAAGGAACCAGTCTTTATCTAGTTATTGATATTTGAACATTGTTGTTTTTATCATAAACATTACATGAAGTCACCATTATGGAAGCTAATGTTGGTATTACTTTTAAATTATTATGGCCATAATAACAATAACTGATTTTATTAAAATAAATTCAAAACATACTTCACTGTTAAACAATTTAACACAAGCGTACACCTAGATACGTATATTGATACAGATGGCTCTATAATTTAATTATCAGTTTATATTGAATCTTAATGATCCACTCATACCAACCTGACGGATGCAATTCTATAATACAATTCTCTAGTGCTATTTATTGAAGTCAGATTGAAATGGGTTTATTGTTACTCCACCCTTGATTCTCTAAATTGAGATTTCATTTTAAAGTACGTGTCCTATTAATTGATTTCTTAACTCACAACTTCTACCTCATTTTTTTTCCAACCAGTCGAATTTTTCTTACCATACAATTTAATTCTATTTATTTGTTTAAAGATGAGCTTAATACTCTATTATACAGGGTGATTGAAACGGACGTGACCGCTGTTTTAATCTATAAGTACAAAAGTTATAATAAACTTTAAAGGGTACGGTAAACCATTAAGATATTTTGAGTTAAAACTAAAGGCATTACCAAATATCACATTACCAGCTATGTTTGCAATATAGCGGTCAGCTCTACATTTTTTATGTGAACCCTTATTTTTTTGGCGTTTTTGTATAAAAGTTATTATATTAAGAATGGGTATTTTGCGATATCTTCAGCTGTTGAGCAGCTACAGGTACTTCACAAAAAAAAGTTTCACAAAAATGCAAATTCAAGCATTTTCCAGAGACGATTTTTCTCATTTTTCGATTACAAATTCAGGTAAAATTTAAACTAGAGCTTTGGTGTAAGGTGTAATAACACTACTGTAATATTTATTTGTTCAGTAGGCTGAGGAATAACAGAGTTCAATAGAAAACAAAAATCATAATTTTTGGTAATTGTCTAGAATATCCACTGGCTTTCACCAGCTCTTTATTATTACTAAATGTATTAGACCTTGTGAATTAAAGACAAATTGTATTACTAAGCATTATTATTACATTGGTTTTGGACATAATATTTTATTCACAGATCTAATACATCCAGTAATAATTAGAAACTGGTGTAAGGTAGTGGGTATTCTAGACAATAACCAGAAAAAATACAGTAAAGGGTTTCGGTAAAATTGCCTCTTCGAAAAATGTCAACATAATTTTTCGAAACTGCTTTGTATTGTAAAATTTGAGTAACAGCTGTTTTAGGGAATAAAGAGTATCAATTAAGTACCTGATATTTATAAAGTGTTTTGACAACATTATTTTTATCCAGAAAAGTTATTAATTTCTCAAAAATGTTGCCATTTTTAGTCCTGCGACAGGAAACAAAATGATGCTTTTCAATTTTTTTTTTTATACAATTTTAAATTCAGTTCAACTGTTTTAGGTACAGAAAATGTATCTCTGAAAACATCTTAAACCTTGTTTTATCACAACTGTGAGGGTTTGTTACTCCTAAACAGTTAAAGATATAACAGAATACCCAAGAATAAAAAAAGTCTTAAAATAATGTGTTTTATCCAAAATCGCCATAACAGTAAAGAAAAAAAAAAGTTATATAAACATAGGTCCGGAAATACTTCGTTATCAAGTTACGGCTAGCGAAAGATTTCGCTCAGAATTTTGTACCCTGGGTTAAAAATGGCCTCCTAGAATTCTGGGAAGGTAAATTCAAATGTTTCTTATGGTTTTTGACTTGGCCAATTGAATATAACAGGTCCCAGAACTGTAAGTTAGGTAGTTTTTGAGAAAACCAGTGTAAAACTCTAAATGACTGACTTAAGTAATTCCTCAGTGCGATCTTATTACACATTTCATCAGATAGTTTGTTAATATCTGAATTAAGTACAATAAACTTTTCATTAACTTTGGAGACTTTTCATTTATTAAAGTAAGTCAGTGAGAGCAAATACAGTGTGGCCCAAAAGTCATGTCACACTGTTTTATAGTTAAAGGAAAAATTAATCACTAGTTTTTATGATACATCGCCTACCATTTATGGAATACTCTAACCATTTCCTTCAATAAATTATTATTTCAAACATTATTAGTGAATTCCTCTTCATTTAAAAGTCGAAGTTGATCAAATGTTTTCGGTTATTTGGTCATATACAGAATCCTTCACCTCTCCCCCCCCCCCCCATAAAAAGAAGTTCACCAGCGTGATATTCAGTGGCCCTTACTAATCTTCCAATAACTTTGTTTTGGGTGCTTCGTCTAAGTATACCTGTGGCGTAAAGTAGGGCACCATTGTAATGAAAATATTATATCACATCACTGAAATTACAAATCTAAATTTGGAAACTGTATGCACCCCCCGCCCCCTGTTACTATCCTATCAACGAAGCAAGGCCCAAGTATGAGATAACTCTAAAATTGTGTGCACTTGTACTGGAGCCTGACTTTTAAGCCAATCTGTGTATGGTATCTATGACAACTAATAACAATAACATGTATAGGGAATAAGCCAACTTATTAGCACAAAAACCAAATTCCAAAACGTAATCTCCGATTTCATCAGATATACAATTAAATGTTATTATTTTAAAGTTCCTTTTTGGTGTCCATGTCACTATTAGAATATAATATTTAGTAATATAAGATACTAATACCTACTTTGGTTCCTTCTTGTGACTTCTTTTGTCTTATAGGACGCATTTCAGAGTAGCAATGAATATCATTGAAGAATTTGAGATATACAAGGCATTTAAAAAATCCTTAGAAAATTTACTCAGCGATAAATTACCATTCAAATCTAACTCTTTATACGAGACAGCTATGAGATGCAATACAATTATACGACCCAAATCTAAACTCTTAACCCAAGCCTCACCGCAGTAACCAGTGTCTCTCTCTGGACATGTAACAGTACGAACTAATTGTAATGAAATAAACAAATAATGTGTGTATAGTTTTGAATTACGTTACGTGTAATTGTATTAATGTTTTTACGACCTCTATCGAGCGATTACTGAAGATGGAATTCCGGCTCTGAAACGCGTCAAAATAAGCCACAAGACGGAACCAAATAAAGTAATTATTTCTTATAATACTAAATAAATATTAATATTGTTTTTTTTTTAGTAAGGAGTATTTTTCGGTGATTTTTTTTTCAATATTTCTGGGCTGATCAATAACGTAAAATTTCCTTGTCGTATTTTCGTCTTTGGCTAAAACTATGCATCCATGGAAAATAACCAAACTAATTTGAAATAGAGACATTTGGGAGGCAGTTCATTCCATTTACTGGGCTGGAGCAATGGAAGTAAACATTAAATAGTGACGGTGTTATCTTCAGTACAATGTACATATTCACTACTTACTTTGGTTGATGTATACATTCGCTAGGGACTGCCAACAACCTCTATCATTACTGTAACATATACGTTCACAGTTCAGAGACAGCATTATTTGAAATAGAGACATTTGGGACGTAAAAGTCACACGTACCCAGTGTTTACTTAGTTACTGCTATTGAAGTAATCTAATGTAGTAAGGAAATTGGTAATAAATGTTTATTTCTTTAGTCGTATGTAACTTGTAAGCAGAATAGTAAATACGATATGGATAATATATACAGGGTGGTTTCGAACTTAGTTACAAATTTAGGAGTATTGTTCCTTGGACGAAAATAATTCAAAAACTTAATACAACCAGGATCTATCGTCTGTCCATCTGTATGTCTTTAAATAAAATATTTTTAAAAAACGGAATTGAATTAAATTTAGTACGAGAGACAAATATAATTCCCAAAACCACTTTTTGGGCACAGGAGAGCGCAAAACTAAGATATCCGCAAAATAAGACATCTTATTTTCACCAATCACATAACCTACCCTATTAATGAAAGAATGTAAAAACAGCAAACCAAATGCTCGTCCTTATAACGTATTATTTTAATAAAAGGGTAGTTGGTAAACATAACTACTCTGTAACGACAAAATTAAAACATTTCATCTTTATGTTAAAAGCAATTCTATATATCAGTTTATGTCGCATCGATATGTTTTATTACATCTCGTTAATAAGCATACGTTAACTGATGTATGGCGTAGCGAGATATTGCTTTCAAAGTTATGACAAGTAGGGTTTATAGCTTTGAATAATAATACTTTCATGTCTCTCATAAAATAAGGTTTATGTTAAAATGAATTTTACAGTCTAAACATAGTCAAAGTAATTTGAATAACGATTAAAAACTATCAACAAATGGTGAAAAAGTAAAATGCGTAATTGAAGGAAGTTCTTTTTACCAGTAGAAATTCAGGTTGGAGGAAAATAAATTATCAGGGTCTGAAAAATCATTGAACGAATTTTATCAGAAAATCATTGCTCAAATTCTCATTCACCGATCAAATAAACACCCTCCAAAACTATTGGTTACCAAAACTGCCACTTCGGTAGTTGTCAGTTAAAAAAAAGAGAAGAAAATGAACAATGAACGCTGTCTTTGAAAATAATAATTATAATTATTATATATATAAACTTGTTACGCTTGTTTCATAACAGCTCGTAAATTCATTAAACTTGAGCTATTCGTAACAACGGTCTGGGTTCATTTTGCTTTTCGATAATTATTCCCGAATGGCAATATTCTTTACATGCGATTTTGACCACCGGTTCGATGTCACTTTGGTCGCTTTTTTTTTCATTTTATCGATAAAACATAAATCATCATTTTTGAGAAATAACTATCAATATGTTTTCTTTGCGTAAGTAAAGAATATACTTCAGCAAAATTTGATCAAACTCGTTCAAATAAATTTTGAGAAAAAAGTAATAATGTGTTTCCTTCTTATGACAGCTACACAAAATTTTGAGTTATGGAAAAATGAAAAAATCTGAGATATAGCTCAAATTCGTCCACATATTTCATTAAAATCGGTTCAAGCGTTTGAAACTCTATAACCAAAGATTTTAAGTTTCTATCTGGGTATAATCAATGGCAAGTTGAAATGAAAACTGTGGGGCAAGCATTCCTATTCTTTCAAGAACTCTAGAAGATGATAACAATCTAGCAAAACAGGTTAACTTCACGAAGGAGAAAGAAGCTGGTTCTATTGTTATATGGAAGCAGATAAAAAGTATTTTAGTCTGAAGTATCCAGAGAATAAAACACGCTTCTCTTGTAATACAAAAAAATCCTCTTGAAGCACAAATTAATTGATAAAATTATTTTTAGAGAATTTTTTTATCGCAGGTGAGGATTTCAAAGTTTTCTTTCAGTAGGGGCGAAAAAATAACTCTCGGGTTTATTTAATTCAATCAAAATCAATAACTGACGACGCATTCAACGTTTGTATTGTATCTAGAATTTTTGAATGCACTTTCTCAACAATATTGACCTCTCTTAAATAGCTTATATATTTTATCTAACTTATTTGATCAGGAGGATTCGACTTCTTTGAGCCTATACCCGCTATGTCAACATAGGTAGGCTACATTTATCTCAAAGACCACTTAAAAAAGTGTTTCTTTAAAACTAAAAATAGTATAACCCTTATGTACTTATTCTAGAAGTCCTAAAATATTGTCTCAGATGAAAATGCTCTACAATAAGTACAAATACATATTTCTAATTTAAGAAACTGAAATGAGTTAAAAACGACCTTAAACTCATAAACCAAACAAAGAAATAATAATATCATTGTATTTTTTCCTGGAAAAAACTTTTTTCTGAAACATTTTTCTTTAAAACTAAAAATAGTATAACCTTTATATACCGGGTGTTTCAGACCACATGGACACTATCTGTAACGCGTAAACGAAACCAGATAAAAATTTCCTTCCAATTAGAACCCCCCCCTCTTTCGACCCCAAAGAATTCAGGAAAATTATTTTCGACGCTCCTCAATGACCCAAAAGGGCACTTTTGAGGGGCAGGGTGGTGTTTTTGGAAAATTTTCAAATAGAAACATAGGTCGTGTGATACTTCATTTTAAATGTCTCTCTTTTCTGAACATTTTGGAGCAAAAAAATTGTTATCTTTTCATTACTGTACAGAGTGTACAGTAACGAAACTAATAATGTCATTTTATTTCATCCTTAATGAACCCTTTTTTCTGAAACATTTTTCTTATAACTTTAAATTGAATAATCCCTCTACACTTGTTCTTGAAGTCCTAAAATATTGTCTCAGATAAAACTGCCCACATATTTCCTACGTGAAATTTTTTTAATGATGAAGGAAAGGATTTAAAACAGTACTAAGAAAAGTAAAGGCTTTATTGTAAAATGAAGTATACCGTAATGAAATAACAGAGAACTTTGTTTCAATTGCTTTTAAATTGTTAAACCTGGAATCAATACTCTGCTATGGTAAAGACTAACTTAGTTAAGAACAATATTTTCTACATAAAGTCAGAAGAGGATTTTGCAATCAAAGTATTGCATCACCTGTTTTAACTAAATTAACGAATTTTTCAAATAAAAAGTCTAACTCTTGCGAAGCGCCGATATCTAAGACCATAAAATGTTCACTGATCTTGTCTATTAAAGTAATTTGATATCAGTTTTAACTCACACAATTTTTATTCTTATTTGTTCTCATTTGGTATTCAGGTTTTACAAGTTGCTGAGTGGGATATTTTTATAGCCACCCGGTATATATTATTCTTGTTCACGAGGTCCTAAAACATGAAAATCCTATGTCCTGAGTCAAACTGCCAAGGAACCGATTTAAAATATAACAAGAGTTTTACAGTAGAGTAAAAGCAACGTCTGTACTGTAAATGAAGTACCTCTTAATAGGATTGGAAAGGCTTTTGTTGGAACTCCTTTAAAGTAGTTAAACGTTGATTCACCCTGTGTTATTGTATCCACTAGTGTAGTTCAGAACAAAGTTGCACTAATGATCAGTGTTGTTATATAATAATAAGCGGGAAAAAAATCTATATCAATCCAGTTGTAATGATTTTTGTTTTGTTTTATATAAACTTAATATATCCCAAATACTTCTTTAATTTTTTTTTTAAATGTCCTTCGTAATATATGAAATAATGCCTTTTACTTTTCAATAAATTGTGTTTTTAATACTATTCCTAAAATTTTTGACCATAATCGATTCAATCATGTACCGCTTTCATCATTATTTTATGAGTCTTATTAGTTTTTTTCGAAAACTATCGGAAAACTAGTGGGCGTGTGCTAAAACCATTATAGGACATTTATTTTTATAAAGTCAAACAAAGTTTTTTAAGCGGCCTAGCATCAACATATTAATTTCTTTGTCAAATAACATACATGTTGGCAATCAAAATTACTTTGTTTTCTTTGTTTTCTTGACTTTGTTTGATACTGAACATATAATATTTTTAAAACTCGATAGTGTTCGGATTTTTCCAAGGCCATTTTTTTTTACCGCTGTAGTTTTTCTATAAGGAGGACAATGCAAAGAATATAAATACAAAGTTTGAAATAGATAGGATTTATCGTCATATTTGTGTAGACTGGGTGATCAACAGACGGACAGAAACGAGAGTGAAATTATGTGTCCTTGGTTTACCTCGCTTCACAGTGCTGTCCTTTCTTACCAATAATCTACTATAAAAACAGGTATTCAATTATCATCAACTTCCTACGCCCAAATTTGACTTCTCCATCTTCTGGATGATCCAAAGGAGTAGGCTAAATGTTTTGAGAGTTACCCAGGGCTTTGATTGATTGCTTTTATTTTTGAGGGCGAAGTTAGGACGACCAGGTTCTTTATTCCACTTAACCCCAATCCAGGGTCTGTAAGTTCGCGAAAATTTATTCAAATCTATAGACCAAAAATTGCGGTTTTTGTTCATCCTAATTATAGTGAAATGAGATATATTTAAAAGTTAAAATGTAAGTATCACAGATAACGTACGACCCGAAGTTCATGTGTATTTTTACTTCACTACAATAGGAAACACAACAATGAGTAAAAATTTGGTTAAATTAGTTTAGAATTATAAAAAATGTTACCACATAATTCAAATTCATTTAAATAGAATTTTCATTCGTAAAAATCCGAAAGCCACACATCCTGAGGGAACCTAGATGGATATTCACCTTTTTCATGTAGTCTTGGATTAGATCCCTCTCTTTCATCTTTCCTATTATGTTTCCCTTGATCATCTCTTATGCTTTTTCTACCCTAACGATATTTGAGTATTGGAGAGCTTGGGGTCATTATTTTCTTCTTCTTTTATATGGGGATGATGACAGAATTTGTCGCCTTTAAAACGACGAGGACAAAAAATCTATGAGAGTTCACTATCACATTGAGTCATTGGTCCTACTAAAAATAGCTAACCGTTGCTGTAGTCCGTATCCTTATATATGGCTGCAAATGCAAGAACATTGGGGTGGTTTTCTTCCATCGTCCTCCTGAGGCAGGACTTTAGTCTTCAGAGTGTTAGAAGATAGATCCGGGAAGGTTACAATATTTTCAACGGCAATTTAATGAGTCGCAGTTGAATTTGTTCTATAAAGAGAAATTTCAGCTCGCAGTTCTGTATTTGTGGCTGAGAAATATGCATTATAAGTTTCTATTGCTTTTATAAAGTGTCCAAACAAGTTAGTTTGTTAAATTAATTTATTGAACCCTAAAATTTGAAAGAGTCATCATTTTTTGATTTGATTATTTATTCATAACATATAATACGAAAAAGGATGTAAAACTTATATTATATTTTTATATAGCGTAATTACAAACCTAAAGGGGGCTAGAGCCCCCATTAACCCTTCCTAAGATCCGTCCTTGCTATCAACCCAACCTAACCTAACCTAAGATCCATCCTTGCATCTGCCCTTTATCTTTCCACAATTACACTTTGTTAATTTATTTCAGTAATTCACAATCTATTCTACTGGTTTCCCTCTACCTCTTCAGCACTCCTTCTGCTATCCAATTAAGTATCTGTTTTACCAGTCCGTCCGTCCCCCATTTTCGAACATGTCCATACGAATTTAACGGGCTATTACGAATACAACCGAGGATAGAATTTTATATTCCACTCTATTTTTAAATTCATCATCAACTATTACTAACTGAAATTTGAAACTATTTACTAATTACATTAAAAACTTAATGTAAATTAAGTATTATAATGGAATGAAATTTTAATTATATTGAATTAATTATTTTATTTTCTTAAATAATGTAGTAGCACGTGTCTTTCTGGTTTATTGCACACAAATAATAAACACAGAAATGTAATTCCATATTAACTAATAATGCTATATTTTTAAGCTGAAATAAATTTTGCAGTAACTTTCTTATATAAGTTACTCGTCAAAAAAACGAAATAATAAATACAAATATTGTTCATAGTCTAACCAAAAACTTTTTCATAATATTTACAAGTGAGAATACACGTTTTCTACTTTGGTCTATTTTCTCTCATTTATTTGAAAGAAAAAACCTATTTATATAGCCGGCTAGGTTGTGTCGTTTTTGTCATCACGTCGTTCAAAACTTAAATAAAAATTTAAGGACGGCGATCAAGGTTAAATTTATTTTTTGTCAATTATTCCCAAAACATGATTTTTATTTACTTTTCGGCACACTAGTTTAGATGATTAGGTTTACACGCTACATTTCATCAGCACCTGACAGAAATTACTTCATCAAATTTACGAAATTAGAATTGTCTAAACATCTCTATTGACATTTTTACTATATAATTATTTATATTTGCCTGTAACTACCGAATTTACAAACATACAGCCATCGTTCTAAAAACCATTCTTTTAAACTCAAGGATTCTTTAAAAACTCAATACAAGTCCCCCCCCTCCATTAAAAGAATCTCTATACTACGTGTATGTGAGAAAGATAAAACTAAAAATATATGTCAGAGACTAAATAGTCTTGGATATATTCAATACTGTAGTGGTTTTTCAATTTTATGGCAAAGAATTGGGTGAATAAAAGGGTGTGCTTCAAACTACACAACTAAAAGTTAGAGTAGGCTTTATATAGCACCAACTTATTAATTTCTTTGACAAATAAACATACATATTCGTAATCAGAATAACTTCTATTTTTATTTGATACACCATACATAATATTTCCAAAAAATAATATTTTTCAACTTGAAAGTTATTCCCCGTAAATACTCCAAGGTTTTTTTTTTTTTTTGGAGTTGCCGCTTTATTTTTCTTATAAGTTGGACTATACAAAAAATATAAATGCAAAGTTAGTAATGACAGCGTCTTGTCTTGACAGACAGACACACGAGTTAAATTATAAGGGTCCTTGGTTTAACCTACTAACCCTAATGAAATGCAAAAACTACTTTTAAAACATTTACACTACGCATTTATCATTGTGTGATTAAATTAAGTGGTATTTGTCGTACAAAGTATATGATTTCTCACTGCAATTTAATTTCAAATGCAAATAATATTTTTCAAATAATGCCGTGTTAAAGTTAGAGGAGATTTGACATCTGACATTTTAAATTTAGATATTCTTATCTAGATTTTTAAAAAATATTTAAATCAGATTTCATAGTAAAGAATAGACATGGGTGCTTTGACAGAGAATAAAACATATGCTCCGAATTATGTGTCAATGAGTCTTAACGACTCATTAAAACTTTATCCTAAACCTTCTTCCTGGCAAAAATAAAAATAAAACTTATGATAATAAATTCAAACATTCCATATTTCTTTAACAATTTTTTTTTTCATTAAAAGTAATTAATAAAAACTTTTCACAGTTTAATAGGGTAGTAAAATACAGAAGTATGACACGTTGCGTTATATAGCTGGAACCAGTAATATCGTTCGTGTAAATATAACAAGGCTATAAAATGTTTAATTAAGATGCGATAAACCACACCATCTACAGATTTGTCAAAAAATAAAGACCCTATAATTTTAACACGACGCCGGGAGATTCCACACCAAACATAAATTTTACGTGGTGTAGTGGTCGTTTGTGAAACGAGTGAGGATTTTCAGCGCTCCATATTCGACAGTTTTAGTTGTTAATGTAACCATCCCTCGTAACTAGGAAAAAAAAAAACACCATCCAATATTTCAATACCCTTGTCATTAACAAGAGAACGCATCCAACGACAATAGTGTAGACGTTTACCGTAGTCAACTTCTTTCAGTTCATGAACTACACCGATGCGGTAAGCACGCAGTTTTTTAAATTTTTTTTAGTAGCCTTAAAAGCGGTAGATAGTGAAAGTCCATCCTGTGAAGATAACTTTCCAAGTGTTTTGGTGGGTGAGCGATTCAAACGTTCATTCACGTTGTCCAGAACTTCCACTGTTAACAGTGAGGACAACCTGTGCTTTTCCGATCGTATACACTGCCAGTATCACGAAATTTATTAATCAGACACGATACTGATGACTTATTAGGTACTGAAGAATTGGGAAATTGTAACTTAAACTCGTTTTTCACCCGTTTGTAAGATGTATACGTGCAATAAGTCTAAATAATAAACACACGTTCATCCTTGAAGAAAGACACAGTTGAAAATATACACTCATTTACAATGACAAATGCACACTGGAATTGCACTAGTGCATTATAATAACACATGACGAGTCAACAATGAGAACAGTTTTGCCAACTGATTTGGGGGGGGGGGATATACCTATGTGTATCTTAAACCTTCTTAAACTTCGGGTTGCTTCCTTTGTGAAACACTCATTATTATACACATATATAAGATTTTAGTTTTATATACATAATACTACATAGCTTACACGTTTTTCTTCCTTATGATTTCCTTTTAAAATTGTATTTAACTTGTGAGTTAAAGTATAAACAGTAGTCGGATAGGTGACACTTCAACAGCCATACTTGCCCACCAGTGGTGGGGATGAAATCCAAAGTGCAAATTATTATATTTACTTCAACTGTGATCCTAAGGAATGGTAAAATTATACACAATGCAAGAAGAAAATCACTTTGAAAAATTATCTTTTTATTATTTCTCTCTGTGAGTAAAGAGTGCAAACCAATTTGAAACGGTACCGTTACATTCAGACTTAGCCTACCGTCTACATTTTGGAATGCTATATTACTTTTGCCCTATCCCCATTTACAGGTCTAAAACACTTACTCCAGATCTGCCCTTGCACCATAGATTACCCAGCTTTGAAGAGATTAATTTAATTAATATTACACTACTGAATTAAAGGTAATTACTAATAAAGTACTCACACAACACAATTACTAGTAAAACCAAGAGCTGTACTTGGGCGTTACCTATTGTCAACTCGTCTCATTTAAAATAAATAACCCCTCTGATATGGGATTGGGTTTCCGGTAAAACCCGAACGTCATTGCCCCAATTACTAAACATCCATGATTTAATATAAAAATAAAATATAGAAACCAAACATTACACGACACAGCCTTTAACACACCACGTCTGGTTCCGAGAACGGACGTATCACTTCCCCTTCAACTAGTGCACTCTGCTCAACATAGCTGTAGTTCCGATCATCTGTTTGCAGTCGTAAGGCAAAACAGAGAAGTAGGTCTCGCTCAATTATCGCTCCCGAGCCTAACACCGTCACAAAGTTTACATTAGATGTATTATTTATTGTTACTTCTTGGTCTACAAAATTGTTACGTACCACGTCGCGCGTAAGGCTGTAGCATTAAATTCATATCTAACAAAAGTCTCATTGTATACGATAATTTTAAGCTCAATATGTGGGTTGAACAGTTACAGTTTTGTGGGTTCAGGTTTAGAATGCGCTAGTGTGAAACGAGTCGAAGTATGCAATAAGCCATGCTCTCCTTGAAGTTAACCAAAGTAGGTCAGATGGCAGCGCTAGAACTTCTAATTTCTGAGCTTCATAATGTATGTAAAATAATGGCTGAAGCTAAATTGGATTTACAAGAACAATATATTTTACATAAGAAAATATAGGCGTATAACTCTTTTACTTCAATTTCCGTCTTATTATACATGTATTAGGTTATCATAAATAATTATTGACAAACTCCTTCCTCTCTAATTTGCTATTAACTTCAATACCGACTTTAACTAGTGAGTTAACAAACATTTAATTCATAATTAATTGAAATCTAACTCAAAGAAAGTTTAGAATTACGCGAACTTACTTTAACCTTGCAAAGTTTTACAGTTAGTTTTAACGATGTTGGCGGATCTTTGTTAGAACTGGTAGTGGATCAGAATAACTGTCGCATTGAATTCGCTTTTTGTTTGACAATTTCAATTATAAATTTATTAGGTTCCTTTGAAGAGTAATTCTACCCATTAAAAACGACATTCAATGATAACCTGTTTTTTTAGTGTTTTCATTTCTACGACTTAAAACCTGTTTGAGATTTATAAAGTTACAAACATATCAACAAATCATTATAGAACTAAATAGTTTAAATTATTCAGAAATTAAAACAATAAATACCATAAAAAAGAAATTAACAGATAAAAATTCAATAGTTACTAAAGTAGATAATACAAACAGTAATGAAAACTCAACAATACATAAGCAAAGCAGAATAATATTTCAAATCCAATGATATAATCAAAATTAAAACTGAAACAACAGCTAAATTTAATAAAAATGCAATGGATAACATAAACCAATGTAAACACCTCAAAATAATATAGATGCAAAACACTTCAAAATGATAAAAACTATAGCACCAAAATTCAGAGCTTTGCCCAAATTGCATAAGAACAATATACCAATAAGACCAATAGTCAATTTCAAGAATGCACCCACATATAACAATCAAAGTTCTTATCCAGTATTATCAAAAATAAAACCAAACTACAAACAAATTATAGTCTAACAAATAACCACGATTTAATTTAAAAAATTGGTGACAGAGATCAAACACCACTACAAATTAGTAGACTATTTGATACCACCAACTTATATAGCATCTTCTCTACTGAACCATCATCATCCTAGAAAATAACTTAAAAGAAAATAGCAGCTTAACTGAAACATAAATAGACGAATTGATTAATATCTTGAAAACATGGCTCATACAGAATTATTTCACCTTTAACAATGCCTACAAAATAAAGGCCTAACTATGAAATCACCATTGTCCAGAATAATGATAGATATATTTCTTAATGATTTCGAGAACAAATACATAATGAATATAAACAACCTATTCAGGAAGAATATCATAAATATACTATCACAAATATGTTGATATATTGTACCTATTCAGTGAATCAACAAGACAAATCGACAACTTCAACAAATATATAAATAAAATACACCCAAACCTCAAGTTCACTTCATAAATAGAAATCAACAATATCATAAATTTTTTAGATCTCACCATCACAAAAATAAATGTTAACTCACCAAACACAACTTTAAAATATATAGAAAACCAACACAAACTAACCATACAATAAACGCATCCTCGAATCATCCACATACACATAAAATATTAGCATACAATAGCATGATACACTCAGTTCTAACCACAACCATGCAACAAGATTAAATAAACAATAAAATAATGAATATCAAGAATATACCGTAAAGAAATGGTTACAAAACCTCAATGGTGGACAAAGTTATACATAAAATATTGTAAAAAAACGATAAACCCACAAAAAAACTCTACACTGCAATAACATCAACAAAGAAAAAAATACATATCAGTTTTTGATCAACAAGTCAGCATCTCTTTTAAGAAATATAACTACAACATTGCCCACACAACAAGAAACAGTTTATCACAATATTTCAACTACACAAAAAGTAACCAAGATTTATACAATAATAGTGGCATATACAAACTAAATTGCAGTGATTGTGACAAATTTTACATCGGACAAACTGGAGAACATTTAAAAAAAGAATTTTAAAATATATACCTTGCAGCAGAAACAGTAAAATTACAAACTTCGCACTCACAGAGCATTTAATTGATAGGCAACATTCTTACACCTTCATACAAGAGAATATGTCAATGCTACACAAAATGACTTCATGCTATGAACGTCATTGAAGAATATGAGATTTACAAGCACCACAAAGTTATGTCGGAAATGATTTTTTCGCTTTTCATAGGTCATGATTAAATCCTTAAAACTGTTGACGACTACCAGACTTACCCTATACTTTTTCTACTGATCAAGTAAAAATTGGTTGTGTCCGCCGAGTGGCCAGTGATCTGAGCGTCGCATCTCCAGTTGACAAGGGGCAGAAAGGTTTGACTGATCTAGAGATTATCCGTCGAGTGGCACTTTATTCTGTTACAGTCTTTCGCTCTTAAACATGTTATTAACTGACACTCAGCCTAAAGGTTTATTACGTTTGTCAACAGTACATAGGCTACCATTTATAGATTTATGGTGGTATTAATAAACGATATAACATGTTCCAATCAATATTTTCGGAAAACGCGTAAAATCAATATCTGGTTTAAACTTTTAATTATTCTTATTTTTGTTTAAATTTTTTAAACTAAAGTAATGTGACTAAAACATGTTGATTTCAAACCTAACCTAACCTATCATGGGCTATCTTTGAAATCTCTTTATCAGAAAAATGTGACGTTTATCGGAAAGCCCCTAGACCTGCCAGACCTTCCTGACCCTTGTTAACTGATGTTGAGGCGATCAGACCACTGGCCGCTCGGCGGAAGACAGCGTAAAAATGAACTAACAAAACAAACAATTATCTCTGTTCAAACTACCAAGACGATTCCTACCTGATAGATGATCGAGAAAAAGGCTTAAAATATAAAAAAAGATAAGTAAGCCCTGTATATTAAATGAAATACGGTGTAACAGGATTGTAAAGGTTGTTGTTGAAACTAATTTAAACTCGTTAAACGTGGAAATAATCCCTGTGTTATAGTATCGACTAATTAATTTAAGAAAAAAGTTCAACTGATAAACATTGTTGCTATTTGAGGAAAAGCGAGAAACAAATTATCAACTCTGTCATTTACTAATGAAATCTCTTGAATAACAAAATAAAGATTAAACTATATCACTAAATTAAAAGAAAACCTATTTTTTTACAATAAACACTTTATTAGTAAAAAAATGACGTTTCAATAAATATCATCATCTTATAATAGCTGTAGGCTTAGTTTTTACCTGACGATGGTGAAAAACCTATCGAAACACTATTTATGTTTTCGGATTTATGAAAACTCAATCCTAGCTTCGCATCTGGAAATAAAAGAAGTACAAGCAGCAACTGAAAGAATTTAATAGGAGAAACTATCATAACCGCAATTAACCTAATCGCATCTTTCTGTGATTAATATTGTTTAAGATATAACAAACAAAAAACTCAAAATTCCTTAATAGTTTACTTGACCATCTGTAACGTCGTTCCTGCTTATTTTAAGACAACAGGGAGCCAATTAATAGTTTGGTGACATTTGAAGGAAGAACATGAGTTAAAAAACAACAAGTCTAAGGACGGGGTCTTTAAATTAAATTATCTGGCTTGGCAGACAGGATATTGGAGTCTTGCTTTCTTATCCTTCGTTAAATATACAAAAGGAATTGATTTCAATTTGAACCTTACTTACCCAGTATAGGAAGTTCGGCCTCGGTTTATAACTGTTCACATTTCATAGCCTCAGGAAACCGAATAAGTGATTTTCGAGGTGCTGTTCGTCGTCGTCGTTGTCGTCTGGTACGTAAGTACGATAGCGGACACATAAATTAAGATAGGTACGCGAAATTTCGCATAAGGAACTATAATGTGGTTATATAGAATCGTACTGAATTTTAAAAAAAATCGAATTGAAAATATCAAAATGTCGGTCAATTTAAATAGTTTTTGTTCATATCTCGTTTGTTATTCAACTTATAACACGCTAAATTAGATAAAAAATTGCAGATTTCGATTCTATGATAGGAAAGATGAAAAGGAGGGATCTAACTACGTGAAAAGGGTGAAGATCCAGGTAGATTCCTTTAGGATCGTTAAGCCCGTACTCACCAAGGTTAACCACAAGGGATAACGGATACGTAACTGCCGGAAGTGTATATTGGAGAATTACTGAAACAAAGAACAAAGTTTAATGGAAGAGAGAGAAAGGTAAGGTAGCAGGCTCAGAGAGACCAACCTCCCCAGCTTATTCTTTAAATTACACTATATAAAATAGAGAGTCGATAATTTTTAATATGGAATAAATATGAATAATGATTTTAAAATGTTGACTAATTCAAATTTTAGGGATCAGGAAATGAATTTAACAAACTAAATTATTATTGAGCATTTTATGAAAGCAGCACAAATTTATAATGAAGATTACTCAGCCACAAATACAGAATCTGAAGACGAAAATTTCTCTTTGGAGAGCAAATTTAACTGTCGCACCAAGAAGGGCGAAGAAATACTTCAATGTGCTAATCCACTGCAGCGAAAACTTTTTCCTCTGCAGTGGAAACCTGTTAAAATGTTGTCGAAAATATTGCAACCCTCTCGGATCTGTCTTCTAACACTCTGAAGACTAAAGTCTTACCTCAGGAGTACGATGGGAGAAAATCACCCCAATGATCTTGCATACATAAGGATAAAGATATCAATGTTGTGGTCGTTCTAAACCGCTGGAGATTTCTAGTAGGACTCTCGTAGATATGAATGCCAACATGTGCCTATTGTGTATACCTTTTCTGATTTTGCATGCAGTGCTAATTTTAGGTTATTGCACAGTTATGTAATTTAGAAATAAACATATTTAGAATTTAAATTAAATTCGCTATTTCATTTACACAGTTTACGTAGATTTTGGTAAAAGAAAAAATCTTGATCTCTGTTTTTGACTGATCTTCACGTTTCATGAGTTTAGGAAACCGAAGAAAATATTATCCACGTGCTGTCTGTCCGCCGTCGTCGTTGTTGTCTGTACATAAGAAGATAGGAGTCACAAAATTAAGATAGGACAGTTAAATTGGTAAAGGGGACTATAGTGTGCTCATATAGAACTCTACAAAATTCAGAATTGGCGGGTATTTTAAACATTTTTTGTTCTCGTGCGTTATTCAACTTGTAACACACTAAAATAGATACAAATTTCCAGATTTCAATTCTGCATATAATAGTTTCCTCATCTCACCTCTCTACGATGACAAATAGTGAAATTATTGTCAAAAATAAAATGTCGAACCCCGAAATGTGATATTCATACAATGGTACGAGCACCCCAGTGGAGATTTTTTAATATTTCCTCGTCTTAAATGTCCAAGGAGCACGGTGGCGATATTCATAAAAAGGAACTCTCCGAACCACAAAAACAAGAAACAAAACTAAGTTTGTAATAATACAGAACTATAATACAAAACTAAGACTCTCTCTCTCTCTCTCTCTCTCTCTCTCTCTCTCTCTCTCTCTCTCTCTCTCTCTCTCTCTCTCTCTCTCTCTCTCTCTCTCTCTCTCTCTCTCTCTCTCTCTCTCTCTCTCTCTCTCTCTCTCTCTCTCTCTCTCTCTCTCTCTCTCTCTCTCTCTCCTCTCTCTCTCTCTCTCTCTCTTTCCCTCTCTCTCTCTCTCCATATATATAAGTTACGTAGTTTTAAAAAATCTCTTTTTAAAAAGCAACTTTATTTCATTATAATAATTTTATTAAAAGATTTAAATTTAATTACAATAATATGGAAAGTACAAGACTCTTATTGACAGAGCGAACTGTCCTGAGCGAATCTATTAAAGAACACTGGCTAAACAGTGGCTTACAAGGCTAGGAAATACAAAATGCTTACACTATCTTATTCTAGGAAAATTACCTCTATTGTGTTTACTTATGCAAAATATTGTTCATGTAACTTATATATATTAACAGAAGAAATAGACAACACGGTGTACAAGACAAAATCTACCCGTGAACGACAGATTTTCAATTATTTTATCTAGTTTTCTGTGCAATATTAAAATAAAATATAGCCTGTCTACTAGTTTTAAATTATCCTTGTTTGCGTGTATCTGCTCTTGACAGTAGAAACCTACTTTCAAACCACTCTGAACATATTTCCCACCTTTTCAAACTCTAGGCTATGAAAATTTCATTTCTAAAAACAATAGTATACCTTTATATTTTGCTTTTCCAACAACTTCAGAAAGTACAGTTTGAATTACAATCGCATCATATAAAGTTTATACATTGCTGTCGTGTATAATATACGCATATGTTGTTTTAAATCAGTGCGAAAATATCAAACGCTTGTAGTAAACCTCTTTCGCCTTCCTTGGTAAATAAATTTAAATTTCTTGAGCTTAAGTGTAACGGCTCAAGCGTATGTTTATAATATCTTAAAAGTTTAATCTAAATCTACTGTGATTGATCTCATAAGAATTAATAATGGGGGTGGTCCTACACTGCCTGGGCGTATATACCTGTGGTATCTCTCTTCTAATCTATGATTATACTCTACTTTGTATGTTCAAACGGAAATTTGAATTTTCATTTTAACGTGTATAATATTTATTCATGCTTTCTAGATACACAGGATTTTTATAAGAGCATGAACGTAAAAATCTAAATTTAAAACTAATTGGCTCTCGTACATACTCATTTCCAAGCCTTTTGAAGCTTAACGTAAGTTTTACTAAAATTACCAACGCAATTTTTCTATCATTGCAACTTTGAAAGCGTATAACACTAAAACGAAGGCATTGATCGAAAAACGTCTTTGAGCATTGTTTTTCTTGTCAAATTACACATGAAAATCATGTATCACATGTCCACCTTCCTAATTAAAAAAATAAAGTTTGATTTAATGTGACAGACAAAAATTTCAAACCTATAGAAAATTATATATTTTTTAAACTATCTGGATCCGCATTTATTTCTGCATTCAAATACCCCTTCAGTTATGCAATATAAAACCGTTTCCATATTCAAAAATCACCCTGTATATAAACCCCTAACATGCTGCTGCTTTATCTGAAAACGGACTTTTACAGCTTATTTTCTTGGACACCAATGACACCAGCCTCGGTGGCTGGTGTTCGAGAAAATAAGTTTTACAGTAACACCTGTTTCTGCTAGTGACAGTTGAAACTTTTAAACGTTTGAGCCGCTATGAAAGTATTTCCCACTTTAAAAAAAGTTTAAGCTATGCAAATTACACTTCTAAAAACAAGATTATACCTTTATATTTTGCTTTTCCAACAACTTCAGAAGGTACAGTTTTAATTAAGTATCGCAATATTATGCAAATTTTATACATTGCTGTCGTGTATTACACACACATGCATTGTTTTAGATCCGTGTAAAAACATCAAACGTGTGTGATATTCCTCGTAAACCAGTGAGATCAAGCGTAAACATGTTTATACTATCTTCAAAGTTTAGAACTAAGTGTGATCGATTTCATAAGAACTGTTAGAGGCGGTGGTTTTAAACTGTAAGATCCAGAGTGTCGTCCTATCTTCCGATATCTTTTTACACTCTACTAGATTTTAATTCATATCATATTTATTTACGGTGTAAATTTGAATTCAGTAAACAATATTTCAACAAGAACATGGAAACATAAACATCAATATTTCTTCAACTGATAGTGTAAGTCAATTATCTTGCCGTTATGCATATTTTAGACTACCACTTATTTTTTTTATGTATTTAATTGTTTTTCTTTTTACTGAAAAGATTTTTTATTTAGCGGAAACCCTCTGTCATTATCGCCTAAAATATATACAGACTGGGGAGGGGGATCGTTGTATTTTTAAAAAAATATGTAGAGACGTCTATTAATATTAATATTTCTATCACACGTAGAATAGTTTCTTCTCTTTAATTCTCATATGACTAAAATATATATATATACCTATTTCAATATATTATGTTAATCTATTAGCCTAAGATGTTGTTTTTTATCAAGTTTTCTAAAAAGTATATATATTACATGAATGTGATTGTGTAGCATTATGAGTATTAAGCAACTTTTAATAAATTTGAAGCCAAATAGCTTAGATAAGTATGTTAACAAACAATAATCGAAATTATGTTTTTAGAATATTGTTGCCAATTTTAAAAATTTGTTTTACTAAGATTTTAATAATTTTGTTTTTAAGGATAAAGAATAGAAAAGATGAGTAGTTTAGCTGATGCGCAACTTTATAGTACTTTTATTTTTAGGAGGAAATAGGTATAACCCACAAAACCAATAGTAGTCTATTGGTGAAAACTGATATTTATATGGTGTTTTTAATCTTAAATATTGGCCAGCCAAAATTAATTTTACATGACAGCAATAATTGATTATTGATGTAAATTAAATGGTACTCCAGAATATTTACTGTAAACGTACAGGTTGAAAGGGGGGGGGGTACTAAATGAAAAGAAACTGAGTGATAATATATATAGTTTTGAATTATTTCCTTTTTCCTTATCTTAAGTAAACTTGTATAAATTTTAGTAATTTGGATTAAGCTAGTTAATGATAATCTATCTACCAGGAAGAGCAACATTAACAGCAGTCAACAAAGGTTATTGGTCATTCCTATAGATATTTAAGTCAGATATAGATAGTCAAATATAGATATAGATGATATAGATAGTCAAATATAGATTTGGCCAAATATAGATTTGGCCAAATATAGATATTAAGAACAACAAAATAACCAATTTTAAAACATTAATAAGACCATTGTTGACTTACGCTCGTAGAACAGAAGACATGGATATTAACAGCAAAAAATACCAGCTTAGGATATCTTTCGATAACGATATATGGCGAATATAAACAAATAAAGAATTAGAGAAATTGCATGGGCAGCCTGAGTGGATCAAAAAAGGTTAAAGAAATGCTAATCAAAGTGATAGGGCGTTTAGAGAGAAATGTAGGTAACATTTAAAAATGATTTATTTTGACAGATCAGGAGGTAAAAGAAAAGTTGGAACACCCCGGAAGATATGCCTCGAGGACGTGGAGGAAGACCTAAAGAGAGGATGGAGGTCAGAGCATGGAAAAATATCGCCATTGATAAAAAGGAATTGAGAAAGATTTGGAAGAGGTCAAGTTAAGGCGGCAGAGGAGCAGTAGACCTATTTCACGAGTACAATAATGAAAATTAACATAACTTCATGACAGAGTAAAGATTTGGGAATGGCCAAGATTGTGACTCCAGAGGGGCAGAAGAACTATTTCACGAAATCAATACTGAACTTAACATAACTTCATGACAGAGTAAAGATTTGGGAGAGGCCAGGATTGTGAAGCCAGAGGGGCAGAAGAACTATTTCACGAATACAATAATGAAATTAACATAACTTCATGGCAGAGTAAAGATTTGGGAGAGGCCAGGATTGTGACGCCAGACGGTCAGAAGAACTATTTCACGAATACAATAATGAAATTAACATAACTTCATGACAGAGTCAAACTTTGGCAGAGGCCAGGATTGTAACGCCAAAGGGGCAGAAGAACTATTTCACGAGTACAATAATGAAATTAACATAACTTCATAACAGAGTATGTGCTGTATTGTGACTTTTTTGGAATTATTTCCATTTTTAACAGCTAAAACAACTCCTTCTCTCATTTATTTTATATTCATTATTCTTATTATGCAAAGGATGATACTCGTATATCATTTTCATAACTGCATAAAGAGCTACAACAATTATACACAACTTATTATTGTGATGACAGAGTTTAAACCATGTTAAAATCTAGTAAAACGTTTTAAAGATAACTTAAATAGGTCACTTGGTATTCGCTACTTTTAAAATTGAAGAAAACAAAACATACATTGCAGTTGAAAAGTTAATTATATTTAGAAATATAAATTGAAACTAGCGGTTCCGTATTCAGTAAACCTCGTTCCTGGAATGTTCAAAATTAGCAAATAATAACACAGTAATGTATACTTGAACAAACACCACTTCAGGGTGAAATATTAAAAACTTTATGAGTGGTTTATTCTTTGAATTGTAATTGTTTTTATATTATACTTTACAAATTGATATGCATAAACACTGTAATTCTGACTGTTTTATCTTAAAACATATTTGTATCACCTCTATCAGTAAGCCTCGGTGACCGGTGTTCTATATAAATCGTTGGAAGCGTCAACAAAGTACGTTAACGTTTATATTTAATCTCTTTTTGTGTGTTTGTTGTTAAAAGGTGGAAAACCCTCTCGGTCATTATCGTCTTATAAAAAATGAAATAAAATAACACAAAATAAAGACCCAATCAAGTATGTTGAACATGTTCATACAGTTCAAGTATGTATACTGTAGTTTCCAAGTTTTGATTGGACAGTCTGCTTTTCTCTGGATTAATCTCATGGTATTAAAATATTTCTCAAAAACGCCATGTCCTGTTACGAAGCTTAAGATTTTCCTTTGGTTTCGTTTGCTTTGTGTAGCAACAAACCAAGAGAGTTTTTGATTTGGGCGAACCAGTGTCCCATAGAGCTTCCCTTTGTTACCAGGCGACTGAAATTATTAATAGTGGAACCAACTGGTAACAATGTTTAAAAAAAAGAAAGACAAATTTCATTAACAAAGCCAAAAATTTATTTAATTTTAATTTAAGTTTGAGCATCAGATTTGACCATTCACAATTAATTTTGTTTAAGAAAATTACAGAGTTTTTTGTTAAAAAAAGAATTTATATATAAAAGAAAAATTTAAGTTTTCGGATACATATATATGCATGTATAAAAAAAGGAGAAAATTGTAGATTAGTTAACAAGTTTTGTGTTATCCAATGCTTAGTCTAAACATACACATCAATAAATACATATACATATATAGAAGCACATTTTATAAATAAATGGATGTTATACCATTTTCAATTTTAAAAGAACAAATTCATATTATGTATATATATAGAATATAATATTGATTTGTTAAAAAAATAAATAAATATATATATAGAAAAATTTAAATATATAGTGAAATTTTGGAATTTTGAAATATTGTAATTTTTAAATATTGACGTCAATGTATTTTTTATTTTATTAATTATGAAAAATAACCCCTTTGGGGTCGTGAAGGCCGAAATGTTTGCATGCAGCACCACCCAAGTTTAATTATTTTATAAATTGATACACATTATTACATATATATATAATAAAAGACATATTATCGTACAGAGTTCAGTTCTAAATATTTTGAAGAATAAATTCACAATTCAAGTTCCTTTCTTTTAAACAACTATTATTTTAGAGTGCACTTAGTGAAGATTGAAAATAGTTTTCGTTTTTAAACATGTCTGCAATTGTCAAGGTAGAGCAGATCCAATTATTGCTGAACAAACTCCCACAATCTTCAAACAAACTCCAACAATCTTCTAACAGCTTTTTTGCTAAAGCAAAAAAAGACACGTCGAATAGAGATTTATACAATCTTATACATGTTATTGCACAAGTCCTTTTTGCATTAAAAATGTTTTGTTGTTTAATCAAAAATGAAAGGAAAATTATCAGGATTACAGAAGTCCAGAAAAGTTTATAATTAAGTTTTTCTTTGACATTAATAAAGAATCGTATATAAATATCTTGATCTTTGTTTGAAATAAAAGAATTGTAACAACAGTTAGAAAAATTCTAAAAGCAAAATTCTAGCTCAGAAAAAACATTTGTCTACTTAGTATTTTGATACTATTTAATACTTAATATTTTGACTGTTTAATACTTAATACTTTGACTGTTTAATACTTAATACTTGACTGTTTAAATTTACAGTTAGCTTTTGTAAATTGTCCTTTAAATGAAAGAAGGCTTTTTTACAAGTTGTTAACCTTCAATAAGAATCATTCAATAATCAAAAGGAAAATGTGAAACACATATTTCAGTAAACAAAGCTTAAAAATATTAACAATCTTACTGTATGGTGAAATCTGAAATAGACATACCTGGTTCCTATTGAAAGAGTTCAAAAGAGCATGTGCCGTGTGTTATAAAGAAAACTCACTAAAATTTTATCGTTACACTTTATCACTAACATTTACGAAGGATTGCACTTATAACTTCATAACAAGATGTTGAGTATGATTTAGAACTAAAACTGAAGAAAATTGTCCAAAAGAAGTTTAGTTAAATTTTTCTAGACTACATGTTTGAAGCGACAGGAATGTAATGAATCACGTTGCAGAACTTGATTCTCCCGTGTATGGGATAAGGGATATCATACGATGTTTAACTGTATTCGCCACCAGACTTCACCACCGGACGGATGCGATATGGTAGAGCGGAGAGGCGGGTAGAAGGTTGATAATTTAGTACAGATTTATTATTGAATTTAGAAGGACGTTACACCTTTTGAAGTTCTCTCCAGCTCTGACTTTCCCAGACAAGTCTTTACTGCAGCTTTACTTATACCACACGTTGGTTTCGGGCCAATGAATGGTGCCATGCCAACTTTCTTCGCTAGTTCGTGCGCCTTTTCGTTCTCTTCGTACCCTCTATCATTACGTATTCACCTGTTTCGGGTCGATAGTTTAACTAAGAACTGGTGTCAATCTCACACTAATGAAGAAGAAAATTCGTGTCAACTTATGACCTTATCTTTACTTTCTGTCATTCCAATGAAGTGGTAATTGTCATATCCTCTCGCTAAGGAAGATGGGAAGAGGAGGGACGCTTTAAAAACCAACAATAAAAATATCGATAATTCATAAATTAAATAAGAATATTATTTCTCCCAAATGACTGTTGAAAATAACTTTTGCATAATTATTCAATACAAATTTGTATTTCATAGAATAAAATTTGAAAACAAAATCTTACAAATACTAGGTTTATTTATTCAAACGCGTTTCAACGACAAAGTCGCCATCTACAATACCTATAGTCTTAACGAATTGTTGAAATGTAAATGAATCGCTTGTTAAAGTACCATTAGATCAATTTTAACAGACGTTGGACAAACTGGCCCTTAGTGTAATAAATACACATATATCATATGTCTAACGTTACACATATATCTTCCTTACAATGAGAGATGTCCGTGTGTCTCGTTATGTCCCAATCAATACGAGGAAGAAGGTAGACAAAGTCCTTTAGCTTTGGTGTTACGTGGATTCTAATACAACCGACAAAGGAATAATAAATGCGCCAGAAACATTTTGAAGCATGATCAATATACAAATGTGTCGTTTTCATCTATGTGAAAATAACATTAAATGGAAGCGACAAATCCCAGCTTTATGTCGTATGAAAACAGATATTTTCGAGGAAATCACAAAATGGATTTTGTCAATCATTCTTATTCTGTAATAGGGTTAACATTACTTTCCCAAAGTTAAAGCCTTTTGTTCCACACTGATCTATCATTGTCAAATAATCAATGCAAAAAAGATTCATAATCGGCTTACACATCAACTTTGTACCCGGTTCTACTTGTTCAAAAAGTTTTGTACGGATAATTCGGACCAGTAAGACCGAGACATCAAGACCTTTATTCTCCCAAAGCTGGAGATTTTTCCTTTCAGACATCTGTATGTTTATCCTCGATATTTCCTGCAGGAAAACTTCTAATATACCAAATACACTGAATAAACACCAAACAAATAATAATAATTCGCAACATATTTTGAATAATTCCCAACCAAAGCTAATTTTATAGTTCCAAAACCAAATGTATCTTATTTACAAAATGTTTATTCTTGTGATGCTGCATAATGCATCAACATTTTTAATGTTTTAATTATTTTAGATTATACGGGATGTTTCTGTAATGCGCAGAGATAATAATTGAAAGTGTCGTTAAATGGGTCAAAATAAAGAAAAACGTTTCTATAAACATATATTCGGAAACGCTTCTTTTACCAGCTATCGACCATTTTGTATTTTTTAACTAAATAATTTATATCTTTATAACGGCTTAACCAATTGAGTTGAAAATTTTCACTGTACTCATCAATGTAAAAAAATAGTCAACTTGTTCAAAATAACCAGTGTTAAAATGGCGGCCTTTTAAAAAAATTTAAAGATTATTTTTATTTAAAATTTTTAAAAGGGCTCAATTTTTCAAATCGATTATTACAACAATTTGATTATTTTTTACATACTATGTATTTACATTGATGAGTTTCGTGCAAAATTTCAACTGAATTGGTTAAGCCGTTCTAAACATATACATTATTTAGTAAAAAACATAAATTGGCAGATAGGTGATAAATATATTTACCGTCCATATATTTATAGGAACTTTTTTTCTTTTCTTTGATCCATAAAATAAAAATAAGTCTTTGAACAATAAGTTAAAACTTTAGGTGGTTGTGATTTCGTTATTATTTTCAATCCCCAAGAAAAACTTTTTATTTCATGGAGATATTAATAATTGGGATTTATTAAAACATCAGCTGTTATTTTCATTGCAAATTTATTTATTGCCATAGCAACGAGTTTTCTCATTGTTGACTAATTACAAACACAGGAATCTAGTAGGTAGTAAACTTGTTATAGTTTACAATTACTTTTTTTTTTCACGACGCTACCTTTACAAACACTCACTGATTCAATGTTATTATGAATGTGAACGGAGTTTATCATCGGGCTAAGTACGGTTTGAGGGACGGACCGTGCAGTGTAGTCGCCTGGTCTGTTAGAGACATCAAGAGGCCAGGAAGATCTGTAAAGATCATTAGAAAGTAACGAAAGTAAGGCCAAGTGTACTTATAGAAGTGGACTAGTCGAGAAACAACATAATCCAAAGTTTGTTAAAGGGAAGTAAGATTGCCAGACGTTTTGTTACTAAGAAGCCATGAAAAGTTAACTGTAGAGTTTAATTACATTTTCATTTTAACTATTCCTTCTATACTTATTGTGCTTTATAAAATCATTACTCAATATCAGAGAACACTTTCTAAATATAGGGTTGAGATTACATTATTAGTGCTTGTAAACTCTTTTATTTATTTTTATTTACTCTTTATTATTTCTGCATTTTTTTAGCATTGAAATTACCTTTTCTATGACACCTTAGCTAGCTTCATTTATTTTATAGGTCGATGTTTCTCTAATCTGCGAAATGCAGATCGAAATGCGATAAATTCTAATCTGATAAACAATGAGTCCTTGACGTTGGTCGAAATGTAGAGGAATATAAGTTTACAGTAAAATAAGTTATGACAATTAGTTCAGAGCTAGGTCAAGTAAGTTAATGTAATTTTGCAAATGTGGATACAAATTTGAGAAACCAATTTTTTAAATATATTTAATATATTTTGTGGAAAATTGTGTTTTCATTCAATTGATGACAGAAGCTCATTAAAGTTTATTTTGGATTACAAGCAAGAACTATTGAAAGCAACTTTTTGTTAGAAATTCCTCTATTAAAGTGTCGGACGTTTAGAACCTTTTCACAGTTTCAACATTTTTAATGTAATCATTTTCCTTTACACTTAAAAACGAAATATTAATTATAACAAATAATTAAATATCTATAATACCGTAATATTAAATTCATGATGCATAGTCCTAGTAATCACAAAACATGTATATGTTTTACTCCGAATTTGAAAAGTTCCTGTTTTCTGATAAACGTTCCTGTCTTGTATTCAAGATTAAAAATAGACCAAGAAATATAGTTTTATAAAGTCTTTCTTTTAATTTGACACTTTACATTCAACAGATTTTATTTTGAACTTACCATTAGCCGGAAATTTGTTTTACAAATGTGAAGAAATGACAAAACAATTTTAGCAAGTTAGACATTTGTTTCTTAGGATTATGTTTTATTTAAAAAAATATTGAAAATTGTTTAAATTATTGAACTAAGAATTTATTGAAGTTGTTGGTTTTAGATTCTTAAAGTTTAAAATTAAAAACGTGGTATGTTAAAAAAATATTTTTATTTGATTTATTATTTTCTGTTTTTAGTCTTATGTCCGGGTGAAATATTTCAATCGGTTTTGCATATATTGATGAGACTCTGACAGGGACATAATATATAGTAAATTCCCAACGCATTTTACATCCTGTTTAGCTGCAAATGTCCGAAATTCAAAATATTACCTATAATAGTTCTATTAGTCTTGTAACTCAGAAAATCAAACTAAAGAAGTAAACATAATGTATTTTATTTTTTTCATGTACATGAATTAAAACAATACAATGTCAGATCCTTCCCATTACAAATTGTAAATGTATTATTAACTTATAGTGGTGAAGGTCGTATTTGACGCATTCTTTCCATCTCCGTCGTGTCATCTTCATTGCAAAGTGTTTTGCCAGTGAGTTTTGAGCAATCGAGCTCTTTTTTTTTATTTGATTTATTATTATACTTTTCAGTTCGTTTTAAAAACGTGGTATGTTAATTTTTTTTAAATTTGATTTATTATTAATCCAATAACTCTCACAAGCCATGAAAAATTTGCCTCATCCTACTTCAATATTCCGGTTACCATTCAAAAGCGATAACGCGTTTAAGTGATAACGCGGTTAAAAAAAATCTATATTGGCCAATTTTTATTTGTTTAAATAACTATTGTTTAAACAAATGTAGAGACAAGAAACCAACTGAATATTGTATTGTCATCCAATTCTGACCTATGTTCAAAATTTCAGGTCTCTAGCTTATCGGGAAGTTAGTTTAAACTCGATTGCAAAATTCCACCCGAACAGACTGACAGATATGACGGAAACCGAACTAATAAAAACGTCTTATTAAGCAAGTTTATTAACAAAACAAAACACAACTATTAATTCCACAAATAACAATCACTGATCGTGCTCTAAATCTACTGTGTTTCACACTACCCAAAGTAACAGGGATATTTCTCTTGGGTTTATTTATTAAAAAACCATAACAGAAAAATTATATTTTTATAATCCACGTCTCCACTTTTACAAAACCCATTTAAATATGTTTTTATGTTTAGCAGTGACTTTACTAGGTCAAACCTAATGGTACAGCCTTGTGGTAAAGTGCATCAACTCAACACTAAACATGCAAACGAGCTCTAATTACTTGCTTTAATATTTCAGACAGTAACAAACATCAGGAAGCTGTGGAAATTAACTTTATCCTTATTCCTCATAATATATACGGATAAAATCAACACATTTTTTATCATATACAAACGTAAAAAACATTGCTGAAACATACCTTTTTCACAAGTAAACATTTTGATGATTTTAAAATTTTACCAAGGATGAGTCAAATTAATTTTAGTATTCATTCTAAGGTCCCCTAATGTTATTTTGGTAACCATGGTATATATCCTAATTGGTGCACATGTTTGTGTTACAAAATTACTCGACTTAGTTTCTAACTAAACAAACATACAAACGTTCACACATACTCACATAAAAACAAAAAAAATAAATTTAAAAAATTCTAATTTTAAAGATTTTTGCAATAATGGATTTTTCTTATTCATGGTATAGTTTGTTAAAATGTTTGTAATCCTTTGTGTATTAAATGCGATACTACTCGACGTTTCGAAAGTATGGATCAGCTTTCGTTATCAGGTGAAAGAAAAACCTAAAAAACCAACAAGAAAAGGGTAAACTATGTATTCTACGACTATGTTAACACTAAGATGTATAGAAAAAAAGGAACCTAATTTTTAAAAAACTACCACTTAGTAGTTAAAATAACTAAGACTAAAACATGGTCAGGTAAACCAGAGAATAACAGAACTAAACACAAAACAAACATCAAGTTGAACTGGTCAACTAAAATAAAAAGGGGATCAATGCCAACGGAATAGTTATCTAACGGTTTTATCGGAGAAAAGGAAACCTAACCTAACCGGATAACGTATCTACATAGAAAATAAAACTGCATAAAAGGTGTAAGAGCAGTTCTTGAGTTGTAAGCTTACAGACAAAGAAGTTGCGATTTATATAATATGTAGAGATGAATATTGACAATTATTGTAATCTTGATTTGCATTCCTCAAACTTTGTTTCGGTTCAAACTGTTAAGATCAGATGAAAAACTTCCCATGATGAAGGAAAAGTTTTAAAATGTAACAAAGTAAAGTAAAGCCTGTACTGTAAATGAAGTATGACGTAATAGGAATGTAAAGCTCTTTGTTTTAAAGTCGTTGAACGTGGAATCAATACCCTGCCTATGGTATAGACTAATTTGGTTAGGAACAAAGTCGAATTAATTAACAGTATTTGCTATTTTAGGTTAGGGAAGATTTTGCATAGAAGTGTTTTCAGTTTTATGAATTCTTTTTTATTCTTTCGTTTTATATAGGTTATTTAATATAAGCATATTTAATGTACCGACTTTTTGTTCACTTCTTGAAATGTTTTTATGCTGAAAATACCAATCGGTACAACTAATTTATAAGGCGTGTTTGTTACTCTTGATACATATAGACATGATGTTTATATGCCCTACGAATAACCAATACGAGAGCAAAAGGAGTGCGTGGTTGTCCCTGCACGAGGCTAACCTCCGAGCGAGGCTATTGACGTCTTTCAATACTAATATAGTTGCGTAAATAAATAGGTTAGATTACGTTTGCGTCATTTTGTATGAGTTAAATGATAGTTTTCTTAAATAATTTCAACATATTCAGTCTGATATGTTGACATTATTTCAGCGGTACTGACATATTTGTTGTTCAAACATGTTTTGGTTTAACGGTAACAATTATTTCCCCTAAATAATTGTAATGAATCAGGTCCAATATACTAGTTTTTAGTTGAAGTTTCTTTTAATTTAGGGGAAAGGATATCTATTTCATTTATTTATTTAGTTGAAAAATATTGTTTTCGTTGAGAATTTTCTAACTTGTTCACAAAGAAGGAAAGTAGCTACATACGTTTTTTTTTAAATTGTTCGTTAAATTATGCTCTTTGGAACTGTGATGCAAAATACAGTAGCTATGATTTTTCCGAGCGCCTTAAATGAACGCCACTGGAGAAAAATTGCAGCCCAAGCGCTGTCACAGCAGGGAAACGAGTTGGCAAACCCGCACGGTCCCTATCTGACCATCTGGGTCAGGCTGTGGCTACTTGTTGGAGAATGCCCTAAACGCGCCACACTATTCTGAGCAATAATTCTGACCTTATGATTTTGTTTTTATAATTTCCCGTAATTATTAATTGCACAAGAATAAAGTTAGGAAGTTGTTGTAAATTTCGACCCACCTTGGGTTTCCTTGAACGTTTTCTCCAATTTTAGTGAAAATATAAAGTAAAATTTAATAAAGTTTAACACTGATATCCATTATTAACCAAATAAATAAGTGTTAATAACTATCTACTCTAAAATTTTAAACCATAAATTAACAGTAAAAATGGGGGGAGGGGTGATATTGAAACAACTTTATAAATGAATATAAAATATATAAATATTATGATTTACTGACCTTCAAAAAATAGAAATTTTGACTGAACTTTTTTTTAATTGATTGGTTTTAGATGAGAATATCTCAAAAACAGCAAGCTTTGAAGATGTTTTAAACAAAAGTTGTTTGGTATCTAAAGGGAATAATTAACATCAATTTTTTAATTATTGATTTATGTTTTGAGAGTTGTTTGAAGATAAACTCAACTTAAAAACATATATAAACCTAGTTGTGGATTCTAACCTAACCTATACTAAAAAAAGAGAGAGAGAAAGAAACCTATATCTGAAACAGTTGTTAACCTTAATATTAGAAAATATTTAACAAAATATCCTAATCTTCAAGATTTTTTTCTTGAGAAAACAACAGTTTTAGAGCCAATTTACAAGAAATAAATTATTATAACCCAGTAAAGATCAGAGATTTTTTTTAACATTTATTATTAAATATTTATTTGCATTAAAAAAAGTAATAATCAAAGAAGAAGGAAAAATATTTCTAAGCTTTTCCTGGTCCAATAACTGTTTTTGTCTCATTATGTTTCTATTTTTTTTTTTTTTTTTTTTTTTAATAGTACTTGAATGTCAGGAAATCTCCAAATATTTAGTTAAACTAGTCATTTCCAGTTAAGAATTTTAGTAGTTTTAAATAACAATAAGCCATATAAACCGTTATATTTTGCAAGATGTAAGCAATAAATCAAATATAATGTAAGTTGTATACAGTTAAGTAGTTAACTTTTGTGAGATATTGTCAGATATTAACAATAAGCCATATAAACTGTTTAGTTTTGGGAAATGTAAGCATTCAGTCACAACAGAACCTGAATCTCCATAAATAAATTAAACACTGTAAAGGTTAACCTAAAACAGCTGTTATAAATTCTCAAACGAAACAATAAATTTTAAGAATTTATAACAACTGTTATAAATGTTTTTTGTTGTGAAACATTAATTACACATAACTGGAATATTATTTAAATGATAAATTTAAGTAAAACTAAAAATAATTTTAAACAGCTATTGTAATTCTCAAATAAAACGCATTTGGGAATTATAACAGTTGTTTCAGAAACATGTTATTTACTCATAACTGACATGTTATTTAAATAATAAATTTAATACAAAACAGGTGTTACCAAGAGAAATGTTTAATTTTCGGTAAATCTGCAGGTAACACTGTTTTTTACACTTCAATTAAATCGGCCCTATTGTAAAGAAGTACGCGCCTGGTACGGAAATTCCTTAGAGAATTAAATATAAGATATCTTCAAAAAATAAGATGGGATTGAAACAAGTTTCAAATAAAAGTTTGTAAATTTAAAAGAGAAGGTTTTTATTTTGAAAGGTAACATTTGTTATTTTTGTTTATTTTTTTACTAAGAAATATATACTGGACAGTAAATATTGTACAATTTATGATCTTTAACATAATTTTTGTTTCAACTTTATATCTTTAAAAACCAAGAAGCTACAGAGTTTAAGCCAAACCTGTGTAAAATGCAAAATAGGCTAACATACCAATACAAAATGGCCACTCAAAAAACTGAACATATAAACAATTAATGAATACCTGTTTTAACTCTCTGAGTTAATACCTAATTACCTAACTTTACAAACATAGGTAAGAACATTTTGTTTAATAATTTTTTTCAGCAACCTTTTCAAAATTGGTTAATTTGTTATGTAACAAAGCAACTAATGATGAGTTAATGAGACTGATTGAAAAGAAATTACTGTTGATACCTCTGCAATTATTCAAAAGCGCTTATGACTCTTTTTGGTTTCGTTGCTGTCAATGTTATCGGTGGACATAAATTCGAATAAAGGTCAAATTTGGATCGTAATAATTTATTACTGTTATTTAATAAGTTTACACATTTTCATGTTATCTGAAAATCAAGAATCTGCATTGGTTATGCAAATAAAAATATTTGGTTAAAAATGTTCCATTATTTTGTTATTCCACCATTTTCTTTTGGTTGTCCATACAAAAAAAAAAGAAACTTGGGGGTAAAATTTTTAGATACCGATGTAACATAACTGTAAGGTGTCAAATTTCTAAAATTATCTAAATGTGAAATTCCGAAAGTTTGAAAGTTTAAATCTGTTGAAAAGGGGGGGGTGATTTTTTTAATGCTTCTCACATTCACGACACTTTGTTTACTCAAGAAATTATCACAAGTTACTTCAATCAATAGTAAAAAATATTTATATCAACGGAAAATTCTTTAATAAATGTGAGTTTTTTAGTGCTAGAGGTTTTCCTGACGTCAACAGAAAGCAATTAATGGTTGAACGTTGACACTTTAACGAGGAAAATGAACGCAAAAAGTACTGTGTAGAAACTGCGACTAACGCCGACATTAAATTAAATGATCTTCCCCGACGGGCAGGATATTGGAGTCCTTAACATTCGTTAAAAATACGAAAGAAAATATTTATTTATTTCAATTTGGTCCTTTAACTTCTGCATTATTTTGTCGGTACTTATCTCACACAATACAAAATTTGTGTTCATTTTCTTCGTTAAAAGTCTAGTTCCATTCAATTACCTATTCACATGTACATAAGTTAGAGAAAGTTATGTGATGTGTAAAATAAATCATTGTTGAGTTTTTCGCGGGTCCATTTTGAGGTCCTAGAGATCAAAACATTGTTTTAATGATACCTGTCCGTCATGTCTACTATGTTCTACAGCCAAACTAATGGATTTGAAGGAATTTGGTATCTGAGTATTTTTCGGCTATATCTTTAGACGTGTTTCGACAGTTGAAAATATCATCATACTTAACCTAACATAACCTAACCTAACTAATAGATTTGAACGAATTTGGTATGTGTGTATTTTTTGCCCATATCTTTAAACGTGTTTCCACAATTGAAAATATTAGCATACCTCTATTAAGATTATAAGATCGGGGACTATAATGTGTCTATTGAAGTTTAGACAATTGAATTTAAAATGTCAAAATGTCAATGGTCTGTCAAATGGTGGGGGTCTGCACAGTGACGGAAGAATTGGAACAGGGGTACGAGGCTGGTTATTGGTTGACGTGAGGTGATGCTGTAGAAGAGTAACACTCATCGCTACAAAACCTTCGTAACTCAATGAATCTTACGTTATTTTTCTGTACTACAATGTCTCATAAAGTAAACCGTTTATACCATTCTTCCTTTTCTGTGCCCCTGATACTCGGACTATTTTATAAATGGTAAAATCTGATAGGTCGAACGCAATCCCTCCCCTCTTACTGTCGCCAACTCCTCTGTTTTATTCGGAGTTATAAGACAGTAGGCTACTAGGCTACTTATTTTAGTGTTGGTGTCATGGCTTCGATAAATTCCTGTGTTTGTGCCACAACTCCGAATTCAATATATTATATTCGGAACTATGGGACCACCACGATTTAAACAGTTTTTTTGTACATATGTCATATGTTCAAATTTATGGATACACTAAATTATATAAAAAGTTCATATATCAATTCTGCATATAATAGTACCAACCCCCACTTTTCCATGACAAAAAAAGTTATTGTCAAAAATGTAATTTGAAGTAACTATTGAAGGCTCCTTCGCTTGGGGTGGATTTCATCTCCCAACCTTGAAAGGGAAAGTATGAGAGCATTTCAACTCCTAACCCGTAGAGAGAGAGAAAAGATAATTGCAGTACGCATCGGCACTCCCGTTGATGTGTCAACAGGCTGTTTGACCAAAGTTTCAGGGAGCGTTAATTGGTAGAAGATTAGCGAAAGATGAAGGTCGAAAGTGTGTTAACGCAGAGAGGGCAGTTCGGGTTGATGGTGGACGGAGTAAGACATAAGGTATTCAAGTGCGGTAAGATTAGGTTTTTTTGTGAACGTCGACGCAATCACGGCTGCGAAGCTAGGTGTTTTACTCAAGGTAAGTACTCTAATATTTAAGTTTGCTCTGTACCCCGTAGTAAACTGGTTTACGAGGTTTAGGTTAGGTTAGATGCGTAGGGCCTACTGCAATATTATCTTCTCTCTCTCTCTCTCTCTCTCTCTC